>JANAVB010019800.1:22004078-22604078 GCA_029216955.1 Iris pallida
CAAAACGACACTATACTCAACTAGAGCCATGAAACTTGGCAAACATGAAGATGAATACGTGTGTGACATTCTCGGGTACTGACGGGGTTGAACCTGTGTCCACGAAGTGCGTATCGTACGGGCACGTACGCTGCGTGCACGGTTCAGCCGAATCAGTGCAGACGACAATAACTTCGCGAATACTCAACGAAATCTCATGAAATTTTAGGAGAATGTGGGCAGAGGTTTCCCCCACGTGTCATAAACTTTCACGCAAAACCGTATCCTGTGCGTCGAGTATGAACTTAGACTGCAGGGGCTTACGCACGCGCGCGGGGCTCGTGGGCGTCCGTCGACGTCCGTAGCTCACGACACGAGACATCGTCATGTGGTCGAGTATAGGGCTAGCCTAGGTCTAGGTCTATGTGTCCATCTTGGTTTGAGTCCTCGTCCCGTCGTGTCTGTGAATGAAGGCCTGTCAACGATAATTTCTGGCCGCGTGTACAGTGTCGGCTGAACCGTGCGCGTTGGATTTCTTTGTGCATGCTCCATGAAACATTGTAAAATTTTAGGAGCACGTGGGTAGAGGTTGCCCCCATGCGTCCATGAAATTTCACGCGAAACGGAGTCCTGTGCGTCGAGTTATGACACTCGGACAACATGGCATACACGGGGCCGTGCATGGGCCTTGTGCACGCGTGTCCGTGTCCGATTTGGACACTGAAAACATGTCAAATCGAGATCAGTCTTCACAAAATTTATTTCAAATAATCACTGTAATAAATTGATGAAAACATAATCGCAAAATACCTACTTTCAGTTCTAAGCGACATTTCGTCGAACACGTGTTCTAATGAACCGACAAGTGTCCGATACGCCTATCAAACAAATACAAAAATTACCAAACTTCATGCACCAGTCCAGGTTACCTATATGGATGTATCTACAAAGAAAAATCAGAAATAACAAGTGTTTAGAGGGGTTTATCTATTGAGAGTCAATATCTCAATGCAACAAGCCTCTAAACGCGTCGATGCCGATTTCCTCCGGTCCAACACCTCCGATTCCTTACTAGCAAGTCTCTAGTAGGTTCCTCTCCTCCCAACGGTCGCAACGCACTTCGTTTGGAAGGATTTGGGTGAGAAATGAGAGAAATAGACTTTTGGAGGAGAAGGGAAAAAGTAGGATTTTTGAAATTGTGATGGCTACTAGGTTTTCTAACAATGAGAGGGAGCTGCTGTGTTTGGGCAGCCAAGGGGTGTATCTAGGGTTAGGTTAAGGTTTGGGATGGGCCACCATACAACTAAAGTCCAAGGAAAGCCCAATAGCAAAAAGGCCAAAAGCTGTGTATTAAAATAGCCTAAAAATAAGTCAATTTGTTTCCTAATTAGGACTAATGCTCCAAATTAAAATCTAATTAGCCAAATAAGTTTTAATCATTAGTTAGTCTTCTAATCAAGGTTATCTATGGTTAAACCATCTGCTACTACCAAAAACACTAATCAAGGACTAAATACCAATCAATTTAATAATAAATAATAATAATAATTCAAATTATCACACAATTACTAAAATATCCTAATCTAGAAAAGTGGTGGTGACACAGTCGAACCAGGGGAAGCACCAGTAGGAGTAGATGCTGAGGGAACATCATGACTAGCTTCACCTACCGATGAACGAGTAATCGACGGAGATAAACCATCATCATTATCAAGGAAGTCGTCCTTGCTAGCTCCTCTATGATCTACAACTGGAGTAGTGGAAAGAGAAGGATGGGATAAAGATCCTCGATGTCGTCTACTGCCTCATTCTTCCATAGAAAAATCTGAAAGAAATAAAAAATGGTGTGATGATACAAATAATCAAAGCAAATCTCATAGAAAATCAAAAAGGGTGTGATGATACTCAGAAAGTAATAATGTTATGTGATAAAAAAATACTACTGACATGTCATGATACTAATAATAATAGTATGATAAAATAAATAATACGTACTAATCTTCTACAGCTTCTGATTCATGCATCTTCATCTTCCAAATCATCTTCATCTTCTACTTCTTCATTTTCACTATCACTTTCACCATCATCTTTCAATTCTTCTTCCTCATCCGATACGCCTATTTCAGAGTCCTCTACAAGAGGTAAATCGTCTATGTCAAGCTCTTTGTCAACTATATTATCCTCTGTAGTAACGTCAACCTCCATCTCTTCAACCGACAAAACTCATATATGTTGGTTAAGGCATGACCACCTCATCCTCCTGGTATGCTAGATCCCCAATATTATATGTGTTTCTTGATTTAGTTTTGCATATAGCCCGCCAATCATGGGTATTACATCATCGACTAGGATAACTCGTATAGTACACTTGAACCGTTTGACTAGCCAACACAAATGGTTCGAAAACTCCATATCCTTTTTCATGTTTTATATCAACAAATCCAAATTATTTGTAAATTTTCCATCCTTGGGTGTTGTGTCGAACCAATCACATTTAAACAACACAATTTTCATATCAAAAGAGTAATCCAGCTCTACGATATCTCTTAGAACATCGTAGTAGTCAAATTCTGGGTCGGTATCGTAGACTGAACCCCTCACACAAACTTCAAAATTTCTTGTATAATTAGCCTCCTCATCGATAAGTGAGTAATTGATAGACTTATCAGTGGTTCTAAATTTGAAGCCATTGATGGTATATCCATCCCAACACTTCACCCTCTTGGTTGGTCCGATAGCTATTGGTCGAAGTCCTTCATTCTGCAACTATGAACCAGGACAAAAAAAACCTAAAACATCACGTGTCATAAAGTCCTTAGACAAAGCTTGGTCAAAAATTTGAATTTAGAATGGTTAATGATTATAATCCTTACATAATTTTGGAACCACGACTAAAATTTTCTATCAACCTCTTTAGCAAGATCATCATCATCAATGTTAGGTCTCTCCATTTTTATCTCAGCTCTAAAATTACTGTGATAATAATGAAAAAAGTTAGGGCACTTCTTTTACAAGTATAAAATTAAAATATGTAGCAAAATTTTGTCGCTTACTTATCAATATCTTGCATCTCCTTTATACCAGTATCTAGGCATACATACCAATGAACGGCTTCAAAATCATCGTCCTCCAACCACCGTAATTTAGAATAACTTGTAGGCTTGCCCCCTCCACATTGAAGATAGTGCATATTCTACTATTCGGTGCATCGAGACCTCACCTTCATTATACCTTGGTGCTCTATTCCGGTTTGTTCTGACATGAGTATCGAAGTAGATTAAGCAAAAGTTTGAAACCTCCTTGGTGATATAGACTTCGCATATCGACGCTTCTACGTGAGCCTTATTGTCCACCTTATTCTTCAGCTGATATAAATATCTATAAATAATATATTGAATATTATATTTATTTGAATAAAGAAATTATTAGTACTAGATAATTAATTATTTTATACCTCTCAACTGGATACATCCATCGATAATGGACAGGAGCACGGATACATACTTCATATGCAAGATGAATTAGCAAATGTTTCATACTATCAAAGAAGCCGGGTGGAACACCCTTTCTAACTTGCACAATGTCAATAAAATCTTCTTCTCAAGTTCCAATATATGTTGCATCGTCAACTTACTTGAACACTAATCTCTAAAGAATATAGATAACTTGGCCAGCGGAGACCATACTTGAGAAGGCAGCATCTTAGAATGATGGGAAGTAACCGCTCCATGAACACGTGGCAATCACCCTATAAGCTTGCGTTCTTTGAGATCGACACATCTTACCAGATTCGACACGTAACCGTCAAGAAATCTGAACTTCAAAATTCAGTTGCATATTATCAATTTATCATCCCTACTCAATGCAAATGGTGCTTAAGGCTTGTCTTAGAGTCCATTGGACCTTCGTGTTAGATGCAACTCTGGACGCCTATAAATAATTTTCAAGTCCTTTTTACTTTGGGATTGTCTTTCATTTTTTCTTTGATATCTATCACTGTATTTAAGATGTTGTCGAATACATTTCTTTCAATATACATGACATCAATATTGTGTCTTATGAGATTGTCCTTCCAAAAAGGTAAGTCCCGAAAGATATTATGCTTCGTCCAATTATGGCTTTGTCTGAATCCTTCTAAGTGATAGTTCGATCTCGGATCTTCCATTACAGTCGACAAATTCTCTACCTCTTTCCAAACTACATCTCTTATCTCAACGAAGGAGAAGATAGTTCATATTTACCAGCTCTAAAGGCATCTCTGTTCCTTCTCCATGTATGCGACGCGGGAAGGAACTGACAGCAACAATAAGAAAAGTAAGCTTTTTTTTTCCATTCTGAAGGCGGAATGCCTTACTTTTTTTCCATACATATCATATCGTACAAGACATAATACCATGAGTACTACACCCCGATAACATTTTGTATGCTGGAAAATCTTTGATGGTCCACAGGATCGTTGCTCTCATTTGAAAGTTCTGCTCCATCGATATATCATACGTCTAAAAGCTGAACTGTCACAATTGTTTCAACTCGTCCACCATCGGCTGCAAGTAGATATCGACATTCTTCTTTGGATTTTTGGACCGGGTATGATAAGTGTCATGAACATGTAAGGAGTCTTCATGCACATTCGAGTCTTCATGCACATCCACGGTGGTAGATTGTAAGAGATCAAAATTACTGGCCAACAAGAGTACTGAGATCCCAACTGTCCGAAAAGAGTGAATCCATTAGAACATAAAGTCAACCGAAAATTCCTAGGCTCCGTAGCAAATTCAAGATGACATTGATCAAGATGCTTCCATGCTTCTCCATCGGAAGGATGAGATAATTCTCCTTCATTTATCCTCCATTCTTTGATATGCCATGTCATGTGTTGTGAAGTATTTGCGGACATATATATCCTCTACGGCCTTTGTGATCGGCAAAAACTGTATGTATTTGTAGGGGCACAACCTTGTTCAGGCAGTTTTATTTTCTTTTGTCCCGAATTAGCTTGTACCGATCCTCATGACAGAAAATGTATGTCTTTATCATTGTTCTCCTTGTAGTACAATATGCAACCGTTTCGACAACAATCTATTTTTTCGTAGCCTAATTCGAGTTCTGTATAATCATCTTCGACTTGTGAAAGTTTTCTAGCAAGTCCCTCGATTCTTTTGGCAACAACTTTCTAAAAAACTAAATTATCCGGTCGTAGCATTTATGCATTAAGTTAAAATCGGACTTGAGTTCAACAGCCGCGCACCATCGACATGACAGAATGAGAACCACAACCCGCGGGTATAACGAAGTATCGGTATTCTTGAACATATCATAGAACTTCTTTGCATTATGATTCGGATCCTTCGGATCAAAACTTGGACCGCCAGCATCAAATACCAACTCACGTGTCAAGTTTCGATGCCGATATTCAAAGTGATCTCCGAGAGTGGACTCTCCGTATTGAAGGAGAACTGATATTGCGGAACCAAAGGTTCTTCTTGAGCTGTCCACTCATTGTAGTTCAGTACAAAACCCTTCTTTTAGAGGTGCTCTCTCACAAGATCCAACTCTTAGAATGGTATATTATTATATTTGACACAAGGACACTTTATGAGCCTTCCGTCCATGAAATAATATTGGCTACTGGCGAATCTAGGAAATTCCTTAACGTCCGCCTTGAAATAATCCGTTAAATCAATCAAGCTCTCATGTCACCGATTGTACATCCACGAACGGTCAACTAAGTATCGATTCATTGCTTTCTAAGATGTGAATGATTCTGCATGTACCATATGTAATCGAATAATATGGATTAGATAAAAGTGTCAAAGTAAAAGATAAAAAAAATAAGAATATAAGCTTTTTTAGCTGTGAAGCTATCATGATTCCTGCATGACACTTCTTGCTTTACTAACATCTTATCCTAACAACATTGAGATTTGACCCTAGAATAAAATCCTAACCCTAAATCTAGTTAACTCCAACTCGTTTAATGATCTTTCTATAACAATATTATTTTAGAAGCTAACCTACACCTTTAATATTTTCAATGCAGCACACCCTTATTGTGTAATCAAGTCCAAAGACTATCCATGTTAGCAACATCATGTAATATTCCAAGTGTTAGGTGCCTCATAAGAAATCTCATAGGCCATAACAACAAACTTTCACCTATAATGTCGAAGATGAACTAAATTGAGCTTCATAACAAGGTTATTAGATCTTTGCTTATGATTCCATCTCAAATAATCATGTCATAGGACTCTATATAAATTACCTTTTAGTAATTATCAATTTTCTAGAAATGTCAACAATTTTAATAAGAACACATGCGGAATCTTATTGCCATCACAATTTTGCACCACAAGTCTCAAATTCAACTTATATAGGAAAATAAGGAACACAATGCTTAAACAGAACACAATCTTGATATAGATCCCCTTATATATGATTCAAGTAAACTACCAATAACCAAATGCGACTTTCTTAGAGAATCATCACTTCCACAATAAACAAATTTAACAACGAAAGTATACAGTAGCAATCTTCCACCAAACATCTATAATTATATAATGTAATTTTGACATAACTATATTGTCAATACTAAAATAAACATTGTAACATATTCATTTGTGCAGCTACTATCACACAAAAAGTTCTATTTCTACTAAAATAAATTTCAAGAAAAAATAAATTAGGGCTAGGTTGAGAAATCTCACAATGAGGAAGGAGAAGAGGACTTTGACTGCAGCGGCGTCTTCGGGGTCGGGGTCGTCTTTGTCAAGGAGGGCCGAACAGAGAGAGGGCTCGTCGGAGAGGTCGGGGAGGAAGAGTGGGGGGTCCCTCTCCAGCCGTCGACGGAGGAGGAGGATGAGGGGGGTTGGCTGGGGAGGACACCGGAGGAGGTAGAGGATGAAGAGATCAGTGGAGAAGGAGTAAGGGGGTTCGCCGAAGAGGGGGTCGGTTGAGGAGGAGTAGGGAGAAGGTGGTCGGGGGTTTAGTCGTGTTGGAAAAGAAACACGGAAGCCTTTCCCCAAACCGGAGAGTACCTGCGAGAGGACCGAGCAATACAACGCACGAACCCAAAACAACCACACAAAATAATCCACGCAGACACAGAGAATTTTTGACGTGGAAAACCCTTGCGGGAAAAACCACGGGACGATCGGAGTCCAACCCTGAGAAGCCTCCACTAATGGAATAGAAGAATTACACCCTCTACAAACTCCTCCCGATCCAAATCAGATCCCCACAACACTCAGAACTAAGAACAATGATTACAAGGCTACGAGGAGCGAGAACGACGAGTAGAGATTACCCGAACGCGATCTCCTTCAAAAAATGACCTTCAATCCTCCGTTTTCTCTCCCGAAGTTGCAATGGCACTCTTGCCTCCTTCTCTCTCTTTTCTTGTGTGTTCTCCGATTGTGTTACCATAGATTAGGGTTTGGAAATCCCAACTTAACTCCCTAATCCCGCAACAAACCTGGACCATTTGATTAGATCTAATGGTGAAAAATTATCCCAAATTTCTGCTCAGCCCTGACGACACAGAGTTCGGCCAGAACTCTGTATCGGGCAACCAGAACCTACCAGCAACATTCTGGAATGGCCAGACCGAGTTCGGCCAGAACTCGGCCTGGGACCGAGTTCGGCCCGAACTCGGCAGCCCCAGTCCAGAACCCCCCTTTGGGTTGGCAGCAGCAACAGCAACTCCGCGTCGCCTACTTCCTGAGCTTCTCCGACATCGGACGGCGCTCGTCGCACTCCGGGATCTTCTCCACATAGGTTGGGAACCCCACCCATTCCAACAAATCTTTCCTTTCATAACTATGGGGAGGATGTCGTCATCCCGACGATCTGCCTGCAGTACTCAAACTTCCTCCTTGGTAGAATCTTCGTGAACATATCAGCTCCGTTGTCATCTGTATGAACCTTCTCAAGCTCCGCGTCCTTCTTCTCAGCCACATCCTGTATCCAATGATACCGAGTCTCGATGTGTTTGGAACGGTTATGAAACGTCTGATTCTTCACAAGGTGAATAGCACTCTGACTGTCGTAAAGCAAAGTATACTGCTTTTGCTTCAGTCCCATTTTCTGTAGCAGCTTCTTCATCTACAGTAACTCCTTGTAAGCCTCCGTCGCCGCAATGTACTCTGCCTCTGTCGTCGACAAAGCAACACACTTCTGCAACCGCGACTGCCACGACACCGCTCCTCCCGTAAACATCATCACGTAGCCCGAAGTCGATCGCCTCGTCTCTACATCTCCAGCCATATCAGTGACGGTATACCCAACCAGCTTCGGCTCATCACCACCAAAGGAAAGTCTTCAACCAGCAGTGTCCTGAAGATAACGTAGAATCTACTTGACCGTACTCCAATGTACCCTTCCAGGATTTGAAAGATACCTGCTATCCGTACCAACTGCATGAGCAATATCTGGCCTCGTACACACCATGGCATACATAAGGCTTTCCACAGCTGAGGTATATAGAACCCGCTCCATATCTTCCTTTTTATTCTCGGTAGATGGATACTGCTCCTCAGTGAGCTTAAAGTGAGCCGCAAGGGGGCAACTCACTTTCTTCGACCCGTCCATCCCGAAACGCTGAAGTACTCGGTGAATGTACTTCATTTGGGATAAGTGTAGCAGCTTGGACTCTCTCTCTCGACTGATCTCCATCCCAAGAATAGTCTTCGCTGCGCCCAAATCCTTCATAGAGAAGGCCGTGCCCAGTTGGCGCTTCAACTCCGCTATCCTAGTGGCATTTCGACCCACTAATAGCATATCATCAACATAGAGCAATAAAATGATAAAATCATTCTCGACAAAATACCTCACAAATGCACAATGGTCCGACGTCGTCCGTGCATAACCATGCTCCCCCATAAACGACTCGAACTTCCTGTACCACTGCCTCGGAGCCTGCTTCAGACCATACAAGCTTTTTCTCAACCGACAGACCAAATATGACTTGCCCTTCTCACAGAATCCTTCTGGCTGCTCTATGTACAACTCCTCCTCAAGATCATCGTGGAGGAATGCCGTCTTCACGTCCATCTGTTCGACCTCTAAGTCGAGATTGGCTGCTAATGCTAGCACCAACCGAATAGACGAATGCTTGACGACAGGCAAAAAGATCTCATCATAATCCATGCCTTTCCTCTGACCGTAGCCTTTAACTACCAGCCTCACTTTGTATCGAGGGCGAATAGCATCATCCTTCTGCTTCACTCTAAACACCCATCGATTCTTCAAAGCCTTCTTGTCCTTTAGCAACCGCACCAGCTCATAAGTAGAATTAGTGTGCAAGGAACTCATCTCCTCCTGCATAGCCTCCGCCCACTCCTGCCTGTGTTCGTCTTCCATAGCCTCTGTAAAACTTTCGGGCTCTCCTCCGTCAGTCAATAGCACATACTCATGCGGTGAGTATCTCGTAGATGGTCGACGATCTCTGTAGCTCCTTCTCAGTGGAGCCACTGGTACTGGCTGTATACCAACAGCCTCCTTCCCTTCAGGAACTGCCTCCCTGGCATGCTCATCCTCCTGAGGGACACCCTGACCACCATCAGCAGGCTGATGATCAAGGTTGGGAACTACTCCATGTACTGGCTCCCCCATAACTGGATCCTCTGCGATGTCCTCTGGAAACTGCTCGAAGAGAAATGACTCTAACTCAGGCAATTTCTCAGCCTCAGAAGGCGTCTCGGAATCCTGAGTGTTGGTCATGGTCTGATCCTCGACGAACACCACGTCCCTGCTTCTGTAGAGCTTTCTTTCTACCGGGTTGTAGAGTCTATAGCCAAACTCATCCCGACCGTAGCCGACAAAGATGCATCGCCTCGTCTTCGGCTCAAGTTTGGTCCTCTCGTCCTTCGGTACATGCACGAAGGCCTTACAACCAAACGCCCACAGGTGATTGTATGACGGCTCTTTGCCGTACCATACTTTGTCAGGCACATCACCCTACAAAGGAGCACTAGGAGACAAATTAATAACATAAGCAGCTGTAAGAAGAGCCTCACCCCAGTAACTGCCCGACAAGTTTGCTTCTGACAGCAAATACCGTACCATCTCCATCAGTGTCCTGTTCATGCGCTCCGCTACACCATTGAGCTGAGGTGTCTTTGGAGGAGTCTTATGGTGTCGTATCCCCTGCTCTCTGTAATACGCATCAAAGGGACCGATGTATTCGCCGCCATTGTCGGACCGAACACACAACAACTTCTTGCCCGTCTCCCTTTCAACAGAGGCCTGAAACTCCTTGAAAGTAGGCAGCACCTGATCCTTGGTCTTTAAGGCATAGACCCAAACCTTCCTGGAATAGTCATCAATAAAGGTTACAAAGTAAGAAGCACCACCAAGAGATTTTACCTTCATAGGACCGCAGACATCCGAGTGAATCAACTCGAGCAACGCCGGCTTTCTTGAACTTGGGTGACTTTAGAAAGACACCCTATTTTGCTTCCCATCTAAACAGTGCGTGCACTTCTCCAACTTTGTAGACTTGAGCCCCAAAATCACCTTCTTGTTCACCAAGTAGCTCATCCCCTTCTCGCTGATATGGCCGAGCCGCCTGTGCCACAACTCGTAGACGCATCACTGACTGCGTTCACCTCCTGTGCCCTCTATACGCTCCCCTCCATATAGTAGAGATCGGACTTCTTGCTTCCTCTGGCAATCACCATCGAACCCCTGGAAAGCTTCCACTGACTGTTCTCGAAGAGACTGAAGAATCTCTCGTCATCCAACCTTTCAACCGACACCAGGTTGAAACGGATATCAGGGACATGACGAACATCCTTGAGAACAAGAACCACACCTGTCTTCGTTCTTAAATGCACATCTCCAACGACAACCGCCTTCGACACATCTCCATTGCCCATCTTCAACACTCCACAGTCGCCTGTTGTATAAGTGAAAAATAGTGCCCTGTTGTGAGATACATGTGCTGAAACCCCTGAGTCCACCAGCCAAGAATTGTCATCGCAGGCGAGGTTAGTAATGACCTCATCACCTACGACGACCACATCACCTCCATGCATCGAGGCCGTCGCTGTAGTGTTTTCTTCTTGCTTTCCCTTGTCGCCCTTCTTCTCTCTCTTCCAAGTGAAACAATTCCGCTTGATGTGGCCCTTCTTACCACAATGGTAACACTCTGAGTCCTTGTACCGACCCTTGGACTTTCCCCTGCTCTTGTCTCTGCCACCACCTGGACCCCTGCTTTTGTCTCTTCTACGACTCTCTGAAACCAATGCCTCTGAGTGATGGGATGTAGATGAAGTGCCCTGAGAACGTCTCCGCATCTCTTCATTCAGCACCCCGCTCTTGGCAAACTCCAGACTGACCATGCCCTCTGGAGCAGAAGCGATCATAGATACTCATACGGTCTCCCATGAGTCTGGCAATGTACACAGCAGCCATAGTCCCTGAACTTCGTCGTCGAACTTGACTCCCATTGAAGACAGCTGGTCAACCACGCCCTGGAACTCACTCAAGTGATCCGAAATAGATGCCCCATCTTTGTACCGCAGACCCATCATCGTTCGGATCAGGAACAACTTGTTTACCCCGGTCTTCTTCGCGTACAGAGATTCCAGCTTATCCCATAACGTCTTCGCGTGCTCAATATTGGCAACGTAGTTGTACACGTTCTTATCAACAAACTGCCGTATGTACCCACACACTTGTATATGCTCGAATGTCCAGTCCTTCTCGGATTTATCACTGGGCTTCTCGGATGCAAACACGGGTAGATGCAGCTTCTTGACAAACAACAAATCTTTTATCTTGCTCCGCCAATAATAATAGTTTGTGCCATTAAGATTCATCATGCGCACCGGTTTCGCATCCATCTCTCCTTTCTGGTTTCTTTATCAACTACTGACACTCTTTCTGAATTCCAGAACCTGGCTCTGATACCAATCTGTTGGGAAAGAAACACGGAAACCTTTCCCCAAACCAGAGAGTACCTGCGAGAGGATCGAGCAATACAACGCACGAACCCAAAAACAACCACACAAAATAGTCCACGCAGACACAGAGAATTTTTGACGTGGAAAACCCTTACGGAAAAAACCACGGGAAGATCGGAGTCCAACCCTGAGAAGCCTCCACTAATGGAATAGAAGAATTATACCCTCTATAAACTCCTCCCGATCCAAATCAGATCCCCACAACACTCAGAAGTAAGAACAATGATTACAAGGCTACGAAGAGCGAGAACGACGAGTAGAGATTACCCGAACGCGATCTCCTTCAAAAAACGACCTTCAATCTTCCGTCTTCTCTCCCGAAGTTGCAATGGCACTCTTGCCTCCTTCTCTCTTTTTTCTTGTGTGTTCTCCGATTGTGTTACCATAGATTAGGGTTTGGAAATCCCAACTTAACTTCCTAATCCCGCAACAAACCTGGACCATTTGATTAGATCCAATGGTGAAAAATCACCCCAAATTTCCGCTCAGCCCCGACGACACAGAGTTCGGCCAGAACTCTGTGTCGGGCAACCAGAACCTACCAGCAACATTCTGGAATGGCCAGACCGAGTTCGGCCAGAACTCGGCCTGGGACCGAGTTCGGCCCGAACTCGGCAGCCCCAGTCCAGAACCCCCCTTTGGGTTGGCAGCAGCAGCAGCAACTCCGTGTTGCCTACTTCCCGAGCTTCTCCGACATCGGACGGTGCTCGTCGCACTCCGGGATCTTCTCCACATAGGTTGGGAACCCCACCCACTCCAACAAGTCGGGAGGAGGAGGAAATTTGGGAAGAAAGTTGTTTTTTGATGAAATTTTGAGAATGAGAAGGAAAGGGTTATTGTGTCAATTTTATTCGTCTCAGCGACAAAAATGATCCGTCACTATTCAGTCGGTATCGTGTTGGCGACGAACTAGTAACACAAACAATGTGTAAATTTAAATATTATTTTACGTAAATTATGTTGGTGCTTTATTTACATGGAGAGAGCTTGCTCTCAACATGCCTTGTAAAATTTTAGTCCCACATTGGAAAAGCACCATGAGTTATCTCAACATATATACTTGGGTGTGTTGTTGAGAGATGCACATGGGGTGGTGACCCTAAGGAGGGAACCATGTGGGTGATTTTACTAGGAGGTAAGAATAAGGCTCCAAGGATTAAGCATTAATGCTTTTGTCATTCTCTTGGATTAATTCCACTTGGAGCTAAGCCCCAAAGGGGCTTAGCGACTCGGACTCGGACTCGGACTCGGACTCGGGCTCGGGCTCATGGGATCATGAGGCATAATGTGGCATTTTGTTGGCGCACTTTGCACTTAGCACGTCAGCACTCATGCGGTCTTATGCGGCATACGGCTCATATGCGGCCTCATGCGGCTCATGCGGCCATGCGGTTCATGCGGCCATGCGGCTCATGCGGTCCATGCGGCTCATGCGGTCCATGCGGTCCATGCGGCTCATGCGGTCCATGCGGCTCATACGGCTCATGCGGTCCATGCGGCTCATGCGGCACATGTGGCACATGCGGTCCATGCGGCCCAAGCGGTCCATGCGGCCAGGCTGCTGCTCCTGCTGCCGCATGGAGGGCTACGCTGACTGTGCAGATTTCAAATCGGTTATGGAAAGGGTGAATCAATACGATTAATTCAGATCCTATCTTTGTGGGATTTGAATTAATTTCGTTACTATTTTTGTGGGATTTGAATTAATTTAGTTCCTATCTTTGTAGGATTAGAATTAATTCGTTGCTATCTTTTTGTGATTTGATTCAATCTTTCCATAACTGAAGAGGCGGCTAGGGTTTCCACCCTCTTTCTATATATACTCTCTTCTGGCCTCCTTTGTGGGGACGACGAAAATATAAGTCAGAAAAGGAGAAAGAGAGAGAGAGCTGCTGCCGCCATTGCAAGTCCATCCGAGGAGTCAGAACAGAGGTGACATCGAGCGTTCCACAAGTTCTTCAACTTGCTGGTTCCTGGAAGCAGATCATGTGGGGCGAATCTTGCTTTGAGCAACGGTGTTTTGACACCCCAGCATTGTTCTTCTTCTCATCTCTCTCTAGTTTTATTGTAACTCGTTCTGTCCCAATTGCAACATGTTTGCAAGGAAGAACGAGAGATCTTCTCTTCTCTTTTTCTCTCCTTCAGATTGTAATTTGGCTCTTTAATTTATTGTACCATCGTAGATCTTGAGTTTGATCACTGTAAAGTTTTTGTGTGACATCTCAGATCTCGATTGCATTTGTTTTTTCATCTTTGATCAAGCCCCGGGACTAACAATCTCAAAGCAAGATCCGTATAGATGGAAAACATTAATGCTTCGCTCCTCCAATCGGACTTCTGCAAGTTGGAAAAGTTCGATGGAGAGCACTATCAAGTCTGGAAGAGAAAGGTGTACCTAACTCTTCAACTAAAAGACGTTGATCATGTTCTGTTGGAGGAAGAACCCTCTGTTCCAGACACTGGATCTACTACCGCCATCAACGCGGCTACCAAACTCCAGGCCAAGTGGAGAAGGGAAAATAGCATCTGCAGGCTTCTCATCCTGAATGCTATGGAGGATTCCTTGGCAGAATCCTATTCAAAGAAGGAACTTGCCAGAGACATATGGGAGTCTGTGGAAAATCTGTATGAAGAAGACAAGAATAGGAGCAAAATGTTTGTGGTTGAAAAATATCACAAATTGCTCTTTGAGGACGAAAAGTCCATGTTACCACAGGTAAAAGAATTTCTGAAGCTGCGTCAGAAACTGGAAGACGAAGAGATGCCCCTTCCCGACAAGTTTGTCGTCGAAGGGATCGTCTCAAAACTTCCTGCTGGATGGAGTACCTTATATGCAAGGATGCACAGAAAGAAGCTAGACATTAGCTTGGGAGATCTACTTCAAGAGATCCATGTTGAGGACGAGATACGTTCTCAACAGAAGGTGGACAATCTGTCCAAACAGTTGGCTAAAGCCAATCTGGTGCAGACGAGGGATCCCAAGGGGAAGCAGGCGACTTCTCATCCCAAGAAGAAGGACTTCACTAATCTGAAAGTGAAGGGTCCTTCATTCAAGCAACAGAAGACTAAGTCCCACGTGACTTGTTACAATTGTGGCAAGAAAGGCCACTACAAGAGTGAATGCAGATCTAAGCCTAAACAATCAGAGAAAGGTGAGCCTAATAAGGTTTCATTGGTTTCTAACATTGTTGCTATGATCGGACAGGTCACAACTGTGGGGGTTGACTCTGACTGGTGGATAGACACTGGTGCGACTTGCCATGTCTGTTCTGACAAGGAATGGTTCGTCACGTACCAGCCGACATCTGAGAAAGTTGTCATGGCGAACCAGGCCCAAGCTGAAGTACTGGGGATTGGGACTGTGGAGCTGAAACTCACTTCTGGGAACACTCTGACGCTTCAAGGAGTGAAGCATGTTTCTGCGATTGCCAAGAACCTAATCTCTGGGAGCCTGCTCTGCAACGCAGGCTTGAGGATGGACATCAACGCTGGTCAGATGGTTATGTCCAAGAAAAGAACATACTTCGGGAAGGCTTATCAAACCGAAGGAATGTTTAAAATTCAGCTTGTCAACCAGTTTGATGACATTAATGCAGTTGCATTTTCTGATTATTCTCTTGAGTTGTGGCATAAGAGACTAGGACATGTTCATAGTAAAAGAATCAACAAAATGTCTAGTCTAGGACTTATCTCCAAATGTGGGGGTAAGGTGGAGAAGTGTGAAGTGTGTGCTCAGACGAAGATCACAAGGAAACCCTTTCATCGGGTCAATCGAAGCACAGATCTTCTGGAGTTGGTGCACTCCGATATCTGTGACTTCAAACATTTCTCCACGAAGGCCGGGATAAAGTATTTCATAACCTTCATCGACGACTTCTCAAAATATGCGTTCGTCTACTTGCTCAAGTCCAAAGACGAAGCTTTCGAGAAGTTCAGAGAGTTCAGGGCCGAGGCTGAACGACAGACTGGACAACAACTCAAGAGGCTGAGAAATGATCGAGGTGGGGAGTACAGGTCTCATGAATTTGCATCGTTCTGCAAAGAACATGAAATCATATGCGAGACTACTGCTCCATATTCTCCTCAATCCAACGGAGTAGCAGAGAGGAAGAACCGGACATTAACAGAAATGATGAATACCATGCTGCTCACTGCAGGTCTTCCAAAATGCTACTGGGGAGAAGCTGCATTAACGGCCACTTTTATTCTGAATAGAGTGCCATATGCAACTTCGGACGTAACTCCTCATGAACTCTGGTTCAAAGTCAAACCCAACTTAAATGTCATTCGAGTGTGGGGGTGTCTGGCGTATGTGAAGCTTCCAGATCTGAAGATTCAGAAGCTGGGGACAAGGACTACGAAGGCTATCTTCTTGGGGTATGCCGAGAAGAGTGATGCTCGGAGATTTCTTGATATTGAATCAAATCATATTATCGAATCTCACGATGCTGAATACTTTGAAGACAAGTTCGCAAAAGACAAAAACATTGTTCTTTCGGACATTCCGGAAAATGATGTAGGTACTAATGAGACTGAAATCTCATACGAGCCAGTAGTCCAAGAAGAAGCTGTTGTTGATGAAACAACTCTTGCACCAGAACTCGCCGAGCCGTCAGCTAAACGAGCGAGGAGACCGAAAGATTTCGGAGATGACTTTGTCACCTATCATGTGGAAGCAGATCTGCTTACCTATGATGAGGCGATGAAGACCAGAGATGCTATCTTCTGGAAGGAGGCAGTGAATGACGAGTTTGACTCTATCACCTCCAATAACACATGGGTGTTGGTAGATCTACCTGAAGGAGAAAAGCCTATTGGATGTAAATGGATCTTCAAGAAGAAGATGAAGGCAGATGGAACTATTGACAAGTTCAAGGCCAGGCTGGTCGCCAAGGGATTTTCTCAGAAACAGGGGATAGACTACTTCGACACGTACGCTCCAGTAGCTCGGATGACCACCATCAGGATGTTAATCGCTCTAGCAGCTATACATAAGTTGGTGATACATCAGATGGATGTAAAGACAGTGTTCCTGAGTGGGGAGCTGACCGAAGAGATTTATATGCAACAGCCAGATGGATTTGTCGTCAAAGGTCTTGAAGACAAAGTCTGCAAGTTGGTGAAATCATTATATGGTTTGAAGCAAGCTCCCAAGATGTGGCATGAGAAGTTTGACAAAGTTATTAGGTCAAATGGCTACAGAGTCAGCGAGACGGACAAATATATTTACACAAAGTTCGCTGATGGAAGAGGAGTCATCGTTTGTCTGTACGTAGACGACATGCTAATCCTAGGTACGGATATAGGCTGTGTCACAGAGACAAAGAAGTTCCTCTCAACCAAGTTCAGTATGAAGGACTTGGGGGATGCAGATGTCATCTTGGGCATAAAGATCATCCGGACAGACACTGGAGTAGCGCTGTCACAATCTCACTATATTGAGAAGATGCTCACACGCTATGGGTATAAGGATCTTCCAGGGATCGATACGCCATACAAGTGTGATCAGAAGCTGAAGCCAAACTCGAGGGAAAGCGTCAGGCAGCTGGAGTATTCTAGCGTTATCGGAAGTTTGATGTACGCAACTACTGCCACAAGGCCTGACATAGCTTTCGCCGTGGGAATGCTGAGTCGGTTCACAAGCAACCCAGGGGTTGAGCACTGGAAAGCTGTGAAGCGAGTAATGAGATATCTCAAGAAGACTCAGACATATGCACTGCACTACAACGGGTATCCGACAGTAGTGGAAGGCTTCAGTGATGCTAGCTGGTGTTCAGAGATGAAAAGCGAGAGATCCACAGGTGGATATGTCTTTTCCTTGGGTGGAGCTGCTATATCGTGGAAGTCGAAGAAGCAGACTATACTCTCTCGTTCCTCCATGGAATCTGAATTCTATGCACTTGAAACTGCAGCAGATGAAGCAGAATGGCTTCGGGAGCTCATGTATGATCTTCCAGTGGTTGGAGCTCAGATACCGACGATACCGATATACTGTGACAACCAGGCGACTGCGGCGGTGGCATCAAATGACCTCTTCAACGGGAAGAAGAGGACTGTGCGGTTGAAGCATAGGGCAGTACACGATCTTATCAAAAGAGGTGTAATTACAGTGGTTGATGTTCGGAGTCAGGAGAACCTGGCAGATCCGTTCACAAAGGGCCTCAAGTGCCAGTTGGTCGATGATACAGCTTGTAAAATGGGCTTGAAGGCATTCTGATAGTGTGTCTTTGTAATCCTACCACAAAAGTTTTATGCTATTAGTTCAAAGAGAAATCTACTAGGCATCTAACTTTTGGTTCAAAGGAGGATCACTGACTGGGAAACTATCAGGTAACGGTGGGTACTTGTTCTATGGAACATGGAAGGGATACGGACCCATAACCACTGTTGTCTACTATGTATTTTTCTGCGGAAAAATAGATCCTGTGGAAGGTTGGCTTAAAACGCCTTAATGAGTTCTCAGGCAGAGTGAATGTCTGGTGTGCTTTACAGGAAGCACGGTAGAGCAGCACTACAAGGAGTGAAACTCCATGCTACAGTGGGATGACTCCACCATGAGGTTCCCAGGTAGGGGTAATGCCTCGGCTTTGCAAGCCAAGTCATAGCGGCGTAGCACCGCAAATAGGCAGGTAGCATAATGCTGTATGACGTAATTAAAGAGTTGTAGACAGCACTACAAAGGTAAGGATGGCCCCATGTTACAGTGGTACGACACCACGATGAGGTACCCAGGTAGGGGTAAAGCCTCGGCATTGCAAGCCATGTCGTTGCGGCGTAACACCGCAAGGAAGCCTTAGGCTTCATGCTGGGTAGTTTGGCACTACAAAGAGGCTTGTGACCTCATGCTACAGTAGTATGACACTACGATGAGGTTTCCAAGTAGGGGTAATGCCTCGGCTTCAGGCCATGTCATAGCGGCGTAGCACCGCAAGGAAGCGCAAGGCTTCATGCCATATCTCTTTAATAAAGAACTCACCTATAGTGTATGAAAAGAGATATCAGGCCGTCTCTTGAGGGTAAACTTGTAGACGCCCAAAATTATACACTGAAACCAGGCTGGCACAGGGCCTTTAATGTGCAGCCAGAAGCACACGTAACTATACTTTGTGAGTGGGAAGAATTACAATTGTGGTGCAGAATTCAAGGCGTAGTCCATTCTTGTATCACATTGTTATTTAACCCATGCGGGAAGATTCAAGTCGTCAGCGACATCTATCCTAATGCAAAATGGACAGTTACTGTGGGGAACGCTCAACCCTGGACACATATATATGTTGTGATAAGTGGGGGATTGTTGGTGCTTTATTTACATGGGGAGAGCTTGCTCTCAACATGCCTTGTAAAATTTTAGTCCCACATTGGAAAAGCACCATGAGTTATCTCAACATATATACTTGGGTGTGTTGTTGAGAGATGCACATGGGGTGGTGACCCTAAGGAGGGAACCATGTGGGTGATTTTACTAGGAGGTAAGAATAAGGCTCCAAGGATTAAGCATTAATACTTTTGTCATTCTCTTGGATTAATTCCACTTGGAGCTAAGCCCCAAAGGGGCTTAGCGACTCGGACTCGGACTCGGACTCGGACTCGGGCTCGGGCTCATGGGCTCATGAGGCGTAATGTGGCGTTTTGTTGGCGCACTTTGCACTTAGCACGTCAGCACTCATGCGGTCTTATGCGGCATGCGGCTCATATGCGGCCTCATGCGTCTCATGCGGCCATGCGGTTCATGCGGCCATGCGGCTCATGCGGTCCATGCGGCTCATGCGGCTCATGCGGTCCATGCGGCTCATGCGGCTCATGCGGTCCATGCGGCTCATGCGGCTCATGCGGTCCATGCGGCTCATGCGGCACATGCGGCACATGCGGTCCATGCGGCCCAAGCAGTCCATGCGGCCAGGCTGCTGCTGCTGCTGCCACATGGAGGGCTACGCTGACTGTGCAGATTTCAAATCGGTTATGGAAAGGGTGAATCAATACGATTAATTCAGATCCTATCTTTGTGGGATTTGAATTAATTTCGTTACTATCTTTGTGGGATTTGAATTAATTCAGTTCCTATCTTTGTGGGATTAGAATTAATTCGTTGCTATCTTTTTGTGATTTGATTCAATCTTTCCATAACTGAAGAGGCGGCTAGGGTTTCCACCCTCTCTATATATACTCTCTTCTGGCCTCCTTTGTGGGGACGACGAAAATACAAGTCAGAAAAGGAGAAAGAGAGAGAGAGCTGCTGCCGCCATTGCAAGTCCATCCGAGGAGTCAGAACAGAGGTGACATCGAGCGTTCCACAAGTTCTTCAACTTGCTGGTTCCTGGAAGCAGATCGTGTGGGGCGAATCTTGTTTTGAGCAACGGTGTTTTGACACCCCAGCATTGTTCTTCTTCTCATCTCTCTCTAGTTTTATTGTAACTCGTTCTGTCCCAATTGTAACACGTTTGCAAGGAAGAACGAGAGATCTTCTCTTCTCTTTTTTCCTCCTTCAGATTGTAATTTGGCTCTTTGATTTATTGTACCATCGTAGATCTTGAGTTTGATCACTGCAAAGTTTTTGTGTGACATCTCAGATCTCGATTGCATTTGTTTTTTCATCTTTGATCAAGCCCCGGGACTAACAAATTATTGGTCGCTAATCAGTCACTATCTAATGACTGATTCACCTTTGTCGCTGAGGTCCGTCGCTAATTAACAGTATTTTTGTAGTGTACAAAGAAAGGTTTCAAGAATTATTCTCCCAAAGAAAGTTTAAAGAGGCTGCAGAGCTTGCCATTAATTTTCCACAAGGCATCATAAGTACACTCGAGGTTGTTGCCCAATTGCAGAGTGTTCCTGTGAAAGTGAACAAGAACAAGAATCTTGTGGACAATTAGTTGTTTGAGGATAAATTTGAGTGCAACAAAGAACTTGGTCTTGAAATTCATATAGAGACTGGTGCCGCCATTGCCGATGTCCAGCCTGTTGATATAGTGGTGTCACATGTGATCAAGAAGATAACACCTACGGAAACCCAATATGTGCCAATCAAAAGGGAGAGTTGAGTGGTTCTGAGGATTAATGGCTTGGTTGCCACTCCACTTATGGAGCTAATGATTGCATCAGGAAAGGCAATTCCACAGTTACAGTTGGAACATGGGCTTGCAGTCGACTGAGCATATAATGGATATTTTATGACCTCTCTCGATATGGCAGGTTTCTCCATTTCTAGAAAGAAGGCAGATCCAACCATTTTGTTGCGCTTGGATACGCCAACAAAAGCTCGGTCGTAGCCTGTCGGTGCTGAAGGGCATCGCCCACCAGCTAAAATACCAGTCCTGGTGCCTCCATCTCGGTCAAAAACATACTAAACCACCCACAGAAGCTAAATGATGAAGGTCGAATTTTGGAGTTCGCTATTGAGATATCTACGAAAGCATTAATATGTATCAGGGATCAATTGAACGATTGGTACAGTAAAGTCGATGATGGTAACTGTGGTTCAACTATGTATAGAGATGCAGTTGTCATTCTAGAGGATATGAAGAAATATTACCCCTTTAATTATCCTGCTGAAACAGTAAACGAGATTCGGGCCTCGATTGGAAAGTCGATGGGGGAACAAGTGGTATCCTATATGTTATATTCTGCAAGGCAGCTTGTGCAAGCTTGAACAGAAATCCAGTAATTGCTGCAGAACAATGGGCCAATGGTCTTGTAGCAGGTATTGCTGAAGTTAGAAAATATGGTGATGCTTCTTCTGGATAGCGAACCATATTGGATTCACTCGTTCCAGCACCTTCAGTTCTGAAAGAGAGGCTGAATGGTGGAGATGATCCACTAACTGCACTCCTCCTTCCATCTTAACCTGCAGAAAAGGGTGCATAATCTATACATAATATGCCAGCATAGACTGGCCGTTCGACGTATGTTTCGAAAAAGATGCTTGCTTCTGTTCCTGATCCTGGCGCTATGGTTGCATAACATTGCTATGCTAATCCTCACAAACTCGCACAATATTACCTAGTGAGGTTATGGGATCCAGGTATACTCTTGACCTACAATAGTGACTATACCAATATATGCAGTATTCAGCAATCTAGTTCAGTGTCAGTAAACTACTTGCAATCTAGTGTTTCGGAAGAAGACAAACCCAAGGGTTCAGCTGATGTAGAAGCAGTTGATAGTGCCAGTTTCCATGTTATGGTGTGGGATCCACGGATTAGATTACTCCTCCATTGACCTTGGGAAAAGGTCCATATAAGGGATATTGATACTGTTGGGAAAGAAACGCGGAAACCTTTCCCCAGACTAGAGAATATCTGCGAGAGAACCGAGCAATACAACGCACGAACCAAACACCAAACACAATCCACGCAGACACAGAAAATTTTTGACGTGAAAAACCCTTGCGGAAAAAAACACGGGACGATCGGAGTCCAACTCTTGAGAAGCCTTCACTAATGAAATAAAGGAGTACACCCTCTACAAACTTCTCTCGATCCAATACGGATCTCCACGACACTTGGAAGTAAGAATAATTATTTGCAAGGCTACGAAAAATAAAGACGATGAGTAGAGATTACCCGAACACGATCCTCCTTCGAAAACGACCTTCAATCCTCCTTCTTCTCTCCCAAAGTTGCAATGGCACTCTTGCCTCTTTTCTCTCTATTTTTCTCAATGTTGTGTTCTGATTAGGGTTAGAAAAAACAATGTATAAATCTCCTAATCCGTATCAAAACCTGGACCGTAGGATACGATCCAACGGTATAAAAAAATCCTGAAATCAGCCTCAACCTATCGACACAGAGTTTGGCCAGATCTCTGTGTTTTCGTGACAGAACAGTTCTGGAACCAGGGGGCATAGTTCGGCCAAAACTCTGCCTCTCCTGTTCCATAATGTACTCTGGTAGCTCCCGAGCTTCTTCTTTGTCTCCGAATGGCATCGTCACCTCCCCGATCTTCTCTGACACACAGACGGTGCTCGTCGCACTCCGGGGTCTTCTCCACATAGGTTGGAAACCCTATCCACTCCAACATTTCTCCCCCTTCACAACTATGTGGAGGCGATCGTCATTCCGAAGATCTGCCTGCAGAACTCAAACTTTCCCCTTGGTAGAATTATGGTGAACATATCTGCTCAGTTATCATCTATATGGACCTTCTCAAACTCCGTGTCCTTCTTCTCAACCACATCTCGTATCCAATGATACCGAGTCTCGATGTGCTTGGACCGGCTATGAAAGGTCTGATTCTTCACAAGGTGAATAGCACTCTGACTGCCGCAAAGCAAAGTATACTGCTCTTGCTTCAGTCCCATTTTTTGTAACAGCTTTTTCATCGATAGCAACTCCTTGCAAGCCTCCGTTGCCGCAATATACTCTGCCTCTGTCATAGACAAGGCAACACACTTCTGCAACCACTACTTTTCTGTAATTGAGTAGTAACTTACTCGGTCTATATAAAACATCATTAGCATGCGACCTGTCTATATCCGGGTCACTGACTACACGCCATCTTGGACTTATGGTTAGACGGCTCACCTTCAGTGGCGGGTAGCTAGCCCAGTCCGGAAGGTTTCCAAATCACCGTGCTACTACTTCAGCACTGTGCTACTACTTCAGCACGAAGTTTCCCTAGGACGAATCGGTTTTCGATGCCTCGGAATACTGTTTGAGGAACCACCTTGTTGACAAGTTGTCTATGACCATGCAAATATATCCAACTTATCTATGAAGAAAATATATAATGCATGATAAGAAAAACTAAGTAAATAAGCCACCACTCTCATTTGTATATATAATGTAATCAACATTCTATATCGGCACAGGATAATAGAATATGATTATGCAATCTTGTAAAGTCCCTGATTTTTGGTTAAATTTTATTATGCAAATATTTGTTTAGTATTTTTAGCCTTGCAATTAATTTTATGATTTTGTGATATAAAAAAACTATAGCAAGTAACTGCTACTTTATATATATATGGTAATTCTTTTTTTTGTACAAGATATTATTAAAATGCTTGGAACATTTTTAGTGATGTTTAGGATTTTAGTAAATTATTTATTTACTTATACAACTTAAAGTATTTTTTTCTTTCTTTTCCTAAATGGTACAAGTAGCAAGTAATTGCTACTTTAACTAAAATTTGTACAAAAATATCCATTTAAATTATCTAGAAAGTATTCTGATTTTTTTTTTATATATATATATATTTTATGTATATATATGTATATATATATATATATATATATATATATATATATATATATATATATATATATATATACATATATATAATATAAATATAAATATAAATATAAATATATATATATATATATATATATATATATATATATATATATTTTATATATATATATATATATATATATATATATATATATATATATATATATATATATATATATATATATATATATATTTATATTTATATTTATATATATTATATATATTATATATATATAATATATATAATATATATATAAATATAAATATAAATATATATATATGTATATATATATATATATATATATATATATATATATATATATATATATATATATATATATATATATATATATATAAATTGACTTACAAAGTAGGATACTCTCAGTCGAGATTAGCCAATTCTAGTATCGATCTCCTCTCCTAAAGGATACAAGATCAAGTAGACTCCTATAAATCATAGTACAATGCAAGATACTCCCAATTCATAGTGTCACAAATCAAGTCAATCAATCAATCAATGTATGCTATAGGTCGTAGTACAATACAAGATACTTCCAATCTATAGTATGTCTCAAGTCAAGTCAATCAAGCAATATCAAGATAAAAGAATTGGCTATAGGTCGTAGTACAATCTGAGATACTCCCAATCTATAGTATATCTCAACTGTAGTACAATGTAAGATACTCCCAGTCAAGAATGGTTAAGTCAAGAACAAGATATAGAAACTGCTCATGAGACAAGGTAACACGAAAAAACCAATAATCAAGCAATGTCGAATATCCTATACGTGCACGTAAATCTAGAAATAAGTAAAACAGTCGATGACAACCAATCACAATGTGGGAAATAGGTAACCATATTAAAGAAATACAATAGAAAGAAAACAATATAAATACTGCATATGTTCGACAAGGTATACTTGTTTGACGGTTGCACGAAGAACCAACAATATATCGCCAATCAACAAGTCAGAAAGTTCAAATCTCACAATTACCTCCAGAAGCTGTAATAGATGTTACCAATGTTTCCAGATTAGTCAAATTAGCTAGGATAGCATGTCCTTAAGTCCAATTCTGGACACAGGGGTAAAACGGTAATTTTGGGTTAAAACGGTGTCCGCCGTCGGACCCGCTTTGTATTAAAAAGCGTGACAGAGTCAATGGTCTCTAAAGTCGTCAAACTATATATCTACAAATTTATTTGATGATACGAACACAACCGTATGTCCAAAGTTGGATTCCGGTAGGCCGTGCACAAAATCGCTCGTTGAGTCGGATCGCGGGGCCCGCAAAACGGTGATCCGGTCAACTGTCTCAAAATCAAACCAAACTTGGCATACATGACCAAAAAAATGATACAGTCCTGTTGGCATAAGTTTTATCTCGATCTGACGAACGTGCACAAGGTAATTGGAAAATTTGTGCAGAGGTCGATACAGTGAATTTTGACGGATACACATCAAATTCGTCGCGCACACGCAACCAATTTAAATTCCGTCAAAGCCCCCGTGTCCACGAAGCCGATATGCACCTTTCGATGCTTTTGGTTCGCGACCACGTCGCCCGTATTGGCAGGATGCACGTTGTATCGGTGAATTTCAAAGTTTTGAAAACTGTTTTAAAAGTAATTTTTCTTAGTTTTGGAAAACAGATTTCTTATCATATAAATAATGAAATCAGAAACTACAAGAAGGGTTCTAAAGTCCTATAGGTTGTCTAAATGATTGTTCAGGTAGTTCCTTAAAACTCGCAATATGTTGGTCATAAAGTGGCGGGAAATATAGGTGTTTGGGTTCAGGAATCTGTCATTACGATAGTAGTTTTTCTCGAACTTTCAAGATTTTTCACGAAGAATCCAGGGCCAACTATGTCACCCTTGGATTTTGTTATACTTATTTTGGTATATGTGTACGTATCTCGGACCCGTATTTTGACTTGTCCTGGCTGGCTAGTCTTAGATTTTTGCATTGGCATGGGTTAGTTAGCATTTCATGGTTCGTATGGTCTATTTTGGCTTTGGCATGCATCGGGTTCGGTTGGGTTCGGCTTGGTTTGGCTCGGTTTGGGTTAGTATACAAACCCTTACCTACCACCATCCATCATTTATTAACCCAACAACCCTTCTCTCTCCTAATTCATTTTCTCATTAACTCCTTCTTCCTCATAACTCTCTCTCCACCTACCAAGAGAGAGGCTTAGGCAAGTGCAACTTGCTTCATGGAGGAACTCCATTTTTTGTTGTTCTATTGTCTTTCTCACGAGATTCTAAGACACTTTAGTACTTAGAATTTTCAATTTCCATGGTTTATTTTTTGTAGATCTAAGTTTGTTGCACTTCAAATTTCTTGGATTTTGATCTACTAGATTTGGTTGTTTCCAGAGATTGAGAGTTCCATGGAGTAGGAATCTCGATTTTACGCAAGCATTGGCTTTTGAATGTTTGGACAAGTCTTGGTCGAGATGGGGTTTTTTGAGTTCTTGAGTCCTATGGCTGCTTGTCTCGGCCTTGGGGAGAAGACGAAGCCTTTACGCTCACGTTCTTATGTGCCAGCATAGTAATTCCTTTTACACATACGTTCTTACGTGCCAGCGTAGTGTTTCCCTTTTACGCACACGTGTTTACGTGCCAGCGTACTCTGTTCTACGCTGAGTTGATCCGAACTCTACGCGTAGGGCCTCGCTCGCGTAGAGTCTCGCTCGCGTGCGGGCCCACTCGCGTAGGGTCTCGCTTGCGTAGAGTCTCGCTCACGTAGATCCTCCCGCTCGCGTAGGGTCTCGCTCGCGTAGAGCTGTCTTTCCTTGGTCTTGCCCGTGTAAAGTTATTTTACGCTCGGGGCTCCCTTGGCCTTGCGTAGTTTCGCTAGCGTAGAGACTTTGAGCCCCTTGACGTACCCCGCTTGTCCTTTTATGTCTTGTACCTTTGTCATGAGCTTGATAATCACAAATTAGTTAGTATGGTTGGAATGATAATGGTACACGACATGGTATAACAAGTAAACTGACGTGACATAACATGGCATGATATGACAAGTAAGCATGATGGGAACTATTGAATGCTGTTACGACGGCTAGCCTGACATGACAAGAATGAATGGCCTGGACACCGTGGACGATTGTGTTTGTACAAATAAACCAGTATTGTCTTACATTATGTCTAGGGCAGGGACCCCTGAGTACCACGGTCGGGGGTACCTACTGAAACTGACTAAGGATAAATAACTAGAATAATCCAGTAATCATGAAGGGATTTCCCAGCTACAGGCAATCCCGTTATCTGGGTGCCCCATCATGGGATTTGTATTTTGCCCGTCGAGTAGGGTACATTTCCAGCACACTGTCATGTGTTGCACCCTCCAAGCTACTTAAGGGTACATGCATTTCTTGGACGATGTAACCACATAAACTCAACCCCTAATGTCGTCTAGATAACCTGGATGGTCTGCAGGGCTTGTGGCTATTGGAATATCTCATTGCATTTTGCTAGTAACTAGGCCTGTGATAACCTTAGTTAGTTAAAGTATCAAGCCGTTCTTATTGTTTGGCCGTGAATGTTGGATGGAGTCTAACCAGTCCAAGCCTTGTCTAATTCTAGTACCTGGCTACTTCGGAACACGATTGCTTATTCTTACCTTATCAATAACTGATCAGAATGATTTCTTATCCTCTTGACATTTATTGCTCTATTTAGATTTCATGTCTTATTATTATCTATCTTATTTTATGTTCTGATATGCTGGTTTTAGTTCTTAAGTAAAGCCTTCTTTGTGGCACTTACTCTTTCTGGGATCTGACCCAGCTGGTTTTGCATGTCCAGATATCGGAGCAGCTCCAGAGGATCTCCCTACCTTCCAGCCAGATGGTGACCACCAGGCGTAACCCTGGCAACGAGTGGGTTTTATTTTTGCTCTTCTACTCTATTGTAAAAGTATTCTTTTGAGGCGTTTAGCCGACGAGCATGTGTTAGCTCGATTGCACTTTACTTACTATTTGCCTACGGGCTGCAGCATGATTAAAAAATCCTATGGTTGATTATGTATGACTGAAACTCTTGCTAGTCTTCACATTTTGTATGACTAGCTTCATGATCATTCAAATATGTAATGTATGGGACACCTTACTATTGTATATTTGGTGCTCTGATATCTTGTAACTGCTATTACTTGCTTGAGATTGAGACAATATGCTTGTTCATGACCATAAGAGACTGATGGCTTGTAGTTAAACCCTCATGTATCTAGACAGCCGTGACCGTATAGCGAGGTGGGTTGCACTTCTATATACGTAGCTGGCTGTGTCCGCCCCCGCTCTCCAGTATTCTGGTTCTGGGGCATGACAAACTAACATAATCTAACTGAACAGATTTATAGAGGGTCAACTAGACTTCGCTCAAAAATTTATAGAAAATAATTGGTTGATCCTAGAAGGAGAACTATGGGTCAAAATAAGGATACCTGAAGGGGATTTCTGCTACTGTTGTCTGTTGTGGTGCGGCTGTCCCCTGTTTTCGCGTGCGGGTTGGCCGTCTCTGGCGTTCGTCCGACGAGGGCACGACGATGCAGGCGTCTAGGAAGTCACGTGGAGGTCGACCAAGATGCACATGGGTAGATAGAGGTCGGGAGGATGTCGAAGAAGTCGAGTTTTTCAAAATTTCTACTTCGAACATATATATATACTTCTCGGTTTTAAAATCCTATTTTAGATTGATTTAACCCTAAATTCGATTAGGTTTTTGATTGGACTAGTGGAGAATCTAGTTTAGATTAGGTTGGAGAAGATTTGAATTAAATCGGCCAAGATTTGATCGAGATTGATCAAAGAAAATAACAAAAAACATAAGAGTTATCTCTCGGTTGTACAGATGCTCGGGGCGGGGGAAGTGAACAGTGTATTTTACTATTCACAAATTGTTATATATATATATATATATATATATATATATATATATATATATATATATATATATATATATATCCTTTTATAAATCCATATTAATATATTCATATATATTAACTAAATATACACATATGTCTTAATATATATAATATTCCATAAATCAAATCAAAAATCTTAATATTATCTATTCCTAGTGTAGGCCTATTTATGAAAATATTTACATATATAGATACATTCCTTTAACAAGGAAGAATACAACCAATAATAATAATGATTTTATTTAATAATAACAACAACAACATTAATAATAATAATAATAATAATAATAATAATAATAATAATAATAATAATAATAATAATAATAATAATAATAACAATAATAATAATCTTAATAATCTTAATAACACTAACAAACTAAAATAACCAATAAGAAGGTTTAGTATAGGGTGCCATCTTATACCTCTAATTTAACTGGTCCAATAGTCGTACAATAATCTAAAATGTCATATAATATTAATAATACCTTATATTATACTTCTAAAAATTATTTTAGAAAATATTTATTAATACCTAGAAATAAATATGAACTATTTGTACACACTTAAAATATGTCCACATGGCATACACTAAATGCCTACATGGGCTTATGTTGGGTTCGGGTCAAGTCCGGGCTAAATTGGTTCAACCGGGTCCCTTAAAAGTCAAAAATCTAATTAACAAATAAATAAATAATCTGTGGGGGTTAAGTCGCAACTTGGCATGGTTTTCCTAATTAGAACACACATATGGCTCGGCCTAGGCCTGTCAATGGTAGCTTATTGGTCGGATATTGGCATTACCATATCCGAACCATTAACTATCGGATATATCCGATAACTATCCGATATCCTATCGGATAGAAGTTTTGGCTACCGTATCCGTTACCAATAATTTTAACGGATATCAGATAATATCCGAACCAATAAGATTACTTAAAAAAAATAAAAAGAGGAAAAAAATCAGAACCAATAGATTTTGTCAAGAAACGACAGATTTTCACATTGAAATAAAATATTTTTTAAGAAACAAAAAATTTCTATACTGAAACAACATATTTTGCCAAGAAACAATATAAACAATAGATTTTCGGCTGAATTCTGAATTCCTGATGGCCCAATATATTTATTAAATAATTTAAATATTATTGGTTCGGATATTATTGGTCCGGATATGGCACTTACCGTATCCGTATCCGATATCCGATAAATATCCGATATGATATCCGAATCCGTATCCGTATCCAAAATTTCGGATATTTTCGGTTCGAATACGGATCGGATACGGATTTTCGGTCTACCATTAACAGGCCTAGCTCGGCCTTTCCTACCGTGGCGAAAACACTAGTCCAAGGACTTGACTATACTCTCCGTGCCACAATTCCTAGTCATCTTGTACTCCAAAACTCAATCATGGCTAAAGTCATCTATCGTAATAATTAACTAATTAATTATTTATAACAATCTAAAAATCACCATTTAAATCAAGTAAATAATAATACTAAAAATTTCAAAAAAAATTTCGGGAAGAGGAGTTACATGATCGAAACGCTTATTTGGCGGGCCCGCGACCCGCTCTAACGGGCGAATTTGTGCACGGTCCGCCGGAATCCAATTTTGGACATACGGTTGGGTTCGTCTCCTCAAATCATACCCGTAGACATGTAGTTCGACGAATTTAGAGACCGTAGGTACTGTTTGCAAGAATAAAAGTCTTTATTACAAACTTAGAAAAAAAGAGTACACGAGTACAATTGATTTCTGGGAAAGTACAACTATAGGAATCTGATCAGAAGACGATCACTTTATCCCTTGGACAATGTGATATCGAAGACACGAGCTTCTAGAGGATGCAATAGCACTTTAGCAGGAGATTATGATCATTCTTGATGCTTTGAGATTGATTTGAAACTCTATTTATAGAGTTCTTGAAATAACTGTTTAGCAGTTATTCTGGGTTGTACACGCTTCAGGTTGTGCGCCTCCTGTTCACTTGTGCGAATGGTTGCAGTAACTGTTGTGGATGCGTGGCATCGTTTGATTGAGATGCATGTGGTCGTGGGCAGTGTAGTGGACACATTTTCCGAAGTTAGTGGCTTGCACAACACATCACCCTGCTCTGAACACTGTTTGATCACCTTGCGCTAGCTTCATCATGTTGCATATGGCGCAATGTAGCAACCTGCACGAGAGGTTGCACCAACTGCTGTGGATGTGTGGCATCGTTTGCTTGAGATACGCGTGGTCATGGGTAGTGTAGTGGGCATGCTCTGTGAAGTTGGTAGCTTGTGCGCTACATCACCCTGCTTTAAAATAAGATTTGATCAAGTGGCGCCAACTAGCCAGGCTGCGCATGGACGCAACTCAACAAATGGCACCTTTGACTACGTCTTCTGTGTTGTACTGATTAATTCTCGCACCACACAATGACTTGCGCGAACCAGCTGTCAGCATTAATTACATGCTGACAAAATCTTCTCGAGCGCCGCGTTGCGCAAGATTCGAATAGATTTTTCTTAATCTCCGTGCTGTCAGTTGTCAAACAATGATGATGCCGTTACAGCTTCTCGAGGAAGTGCGCCACATGGCGCTCGTGCAACCTAACTCCTGCGTAACCAGATGTTGGCGCAACTTGATGCTGTAGAAGCATGGAAAAGAATAAAGAAGGATCCATGCGGCCAGAGAACCCCCTGCGACTCAAAGATTTCATACGGCTCAGAGAGTTCATGCGGCTCGAGCGACTATGCGGCTCAAACAAGTCCTATGCGGCTCAAAGAGGAGCCACGTGGCCAACAAACAGCTCTCTCATTTTTACAGTAAATGCCTTGACGGCTGACAACTTTGACGAGGTGACAGTTCTGATACGAAGATATCATTATGACTCCCTCATAATGACGGATTCCTTGGGAAGTGATGAAAATCTCTGACACAATTTCCCGAGATTCAGAAACAGTCATGCGAATTTGACACATGGACAGTTGTATGCAGTCCAAGCGGGGACTCTTCCATGCGGCTCATGAAGACCAGCCCCATGCGGCTCACAAAGGCTAGCCCCATGCGGCTTTCAAAGATTAGCTCCATGCGGCTCATGAAGGACAGCTCCATGCGGCCCACGAAGACCATCTCCATGCAGCCCACAAAGGCCATCTCCATGCGGTTCACTCATACTCATACGGCTCAAATCATTACCATGCGGTCCAAATGTTTTGGGGGGCCACTCTTAGGCAGCCTGGACACGTGCCAGCTTTATGTGGCCCAACTTTTCTGCGGCTCAGACACGTGGCATGATAGCAGGGCACGTGCCATCAGATTGATCAAAATCTCTCAGCAAATCCCAATGCAATATTGGGATCAAATCAGATCATTTGCAAATAAGCATATTAAAGTTACGTATCGAGGAATCTGAGGTTGGCATGACAAATCAGGAAGATTTATGTCAATCAGCATTAATTATCCATAAAAGATTTGATGCAATCACATTTATTGCTCAAATCTCGATGAACGGCCCAGATTTAATGGTCTTTAGCCGCCGACTTTCAAGAATGGGCAATCATTGTAAACCCTAATGATGCCTCCTACTCTTATAAATAGCAGGGTGCCATTTCCTTGCGAGGACAGATAGAGATACGGAGAGACACATATACACGGAGACAAATACAGCGAGAGATACAGAGACAGACGCACATAGAAAGTCAGAGAGCCTGAAGAGAGAGAGAGAGCATTTCTTCATCAACGCCCGTCAGTTCTTCTACAGAGTCCAAAAGCTGCACCCGATCGTCCAAGGAGTAAGGCAGAGCGGCCATCGCTTTCCCGAGCCTCTATCGTCACCTCCCAGAATCTAAAATAAACAATTGTACTTAGACTGCTGTACCTAGGTTTTCGTCCCTAGGCTTTCTTTGTACAAGCGAGTTTGTATTGTGAAGTAAAAGTCCAGTCCTTCGATAATTGTTCTGTCCTTTTATATTTTATGGCAAACACGATGGCGACTCTGCTGGAGACAAATTTCTCTATGGCTGAGGAGTTTGGTGACGCAATCGGATGCAACCAAACTTGGCTCCACGCAACAGAAGATGGTCGTCCACTTCGACCAACATGCGTTTGAAGAAATGCTCTCTAAAGAAAGTGCTGGCCCGGTCCAGAAGCAAACTCGCACAAAGAAAGCTCGCTGCGAGTGGAGGCCAAAATCATTTGCTTCTCCACAAGCTCTGGACGGGGTACTCTCGGCTACCCAAGACGGCGAAGGCGACTCTCATACGGCTCCACTTTGAGCCGTAGAGCACTCTGCTGTCCCCAAGTCTGGCAGAGGAAAGCACTATGATACTGGACTTGCAGGGGCAAAGAGCGACTCTATGCGCCCCAAGAAGAAGCCGAACACTCCTGTGGCCAAATCTGCCAACCACATGCAGGAGGCTCATGCGGGTGAATCTGCCAACCGCATGAAGAAAGTCTATGCGGCCAGATCATCCAGCCGCATGAAGAAAACTCATGTGGCTGAGACTCCCAGCCGCATGAAGAACGTCTATGCGGCTACGTCTGCCAGCCGCATGAAGATTGTTGATGATAGCCGCATAACACCTACCGCACGTGGATTTGTCTTCGACCGCCTATCTTATGGTCCTGATCTCCTGTGCTCCCAAGAAGACATGTCTGACTCTCTCCAGCATCACCTAGACTCTTCCTACTATGTGCCCTTACGCACTAGAGCGAAGAAGTCTAGGGCAGTGCGAGCCTGGCAAGCTCGGTCCGCTGATTCGGTCTCTGACCATCCAAGCGTCCCGCATACCGTTATGCGGGCCTCAGATAAGAGGTTGTACAGAACCACTCGAGTCCAGCCCCCGACGGCAAAAGGACAGAGAGGTTCGCAAAAGTCTTCCAAAATCCAGGAAGCAAAAATGGTCGATCCAGATCCATCTGACTTGCGTGAGGCCATCCTCCATAAACGCAAGGAAAGAGAAGACACATCAGGGTGCAAAGAGTCCTCCCACGGACGTTACTGCACCCAAGTCATCGTCAACTGCTGCTGCAATAACGCGACGGTACGAGAAGACCGGCAGTCCGTCTTACAAAGACTGCAACAGCCGTCTTCAGGAGACGAGGCACTTTCCGTCGTCTCCTGTAACTCTGCTCAGAAAGTCCCCGCTAATGGAAGAGGGAAGAAGACAAATGTTTCCAGCCCGAAGATTTCAACCACTTCGACTAAAAGACTGTCGTCTAAGTGGGTGCCCACCACCGGAGTTTTCTAAGGTACTCGTTCTAAGACGAAATCTGCTACAGTAGAAGATTCGTCGTCCACAACACAGGGGGTTGCTGGGACTGGGGGTAGCACTCCTCCGAAACTCTACAACAATCCGATGTTCCAAGAAGACGAGTCAGGGGAGGCAACTCTCCCATCAGATGCAGCAAACCCCGACGTCCCCGAGGACGTCCACAACTCCCAAGACGAGGCGAACTCGGAGACTGGGGGTACTGTTCCTTCCGAGTCTGAAGTAGAAGAGAACATACCCACATACCCGATGACTTCTTACTACAGGGGTATGATTCGGAGGGTGCTTCCTCCACCGCTTCGTCCATCTCTCCTCTCGTAAAGACGGTATTCATGACAGACAGTAGCCAAGGTGGTTCCAGTGATCGCCAACGCATCGACACTCTCGAAGCCATATTGCTTGGCTTGGTCAAGTCTGTGGACGAGATCAAAGAAGCCCTTCCAACTCTGCAAGGAGGGACGCCTGGCCAAATAAGCGCGGGTCCCGCGGTCAATGCGGACTCAAATTCAGCAGCACCGAACCCGGGCAACAATCCTCCTGAAGTAACGGCCCCCACCACCGTGGATGAGGCCCGCGAAGCGAGAAGAGAGGTCTAGGAGCTCTGAGCCATGTTTCACGCTCGAGAAAATTCTCCAGACCTCAGAATACGACAACCGTACCCTGCTGCATGGAGGAATGTCCCCTTTCCGCCAATATATAAGCCGTTCAATATCAATCCTTATGACGGCAAGACCTCAGCAAATCGGTACATCACTTACTTCGAGGTCACCACCGACCATCTGCCCGATGACGATGCCATTCTCACACGATTATTCATTGGGGCATTGGAAGGGGTCGCCTTCGACTGGTATCGTAACCTGTCAGACAACTGCATCCACTCCTTCGCCGACTTCAAACGTATGTTCTTGGAGAGATTCTACGAAGTAGGGCAGGACATCACGATGTCCACCCTCATGGACGTCGTCCAAGGAGAGAAAGAGCTGACAAGAAACTATATCGAGCGGTTTTGCCAAACCGCAATGAAGCTGCCATCTGGAAATCCGAATTCCTCCTTGATTGAAATTTGCCAAAAGAGATTGCTCCCAACAATCATTCTCTGGATGGGCGAAAGTCAATTCAAGGACTGGAAGACGTTCATCATCAGTGCCATAAGCGCCGAAGAACGATTGAAGAAGGCTCGCCAATTGGGACTGCATATCTCGGACGGAGAGAACAAGGGCAAGCGTTCTAACAACGACAATGGGGGTAGCCCCTCCAACAATCGGGATATCAGGGGTAAGCAGGCTATGGTGGCCGATACAGCACAGAAACCTGTGCCAAAGCCGGCAGACAAACAATGGCCACAAATTACTTACTCCTTCGAAGACGGTCACGTCAAGCCCAACTTGGACATGCTCATATAAGGAGACAGAATTCAGCTTCCTCCACCAAGACGGAAATCGCGGCAGGCAGACATGGAGAACCCAAAGTACTGCTATTACAACCGCTACGTCCACCATGCTACACACGACTGTTACCAGCTAAAACGGTACATCCAAAACCTCATCGATTCGAACGCTCTGGCCATCGATTTCGAAGAGGTAACTGTGGTAGCCAATATGGTATCAGTACAATTTGGCAGTTTTCCTCCGACGAAAACTCAAGACGGTGTGGTCCCTATTCCTCTGGCGACAATGGAGATTGCTAATCTTCTATCTTCCCGAGATCAGGCTGCTGGTCTAGTACCCCTTACCACATCACGAGGGGAAGTCGTGTGGGTCCATCCAGACTTAGTATCAGACGTGACTCGGCCCACACCATCTTCCATCTGCAAGAAGAAGAGTAGAAAAGTTAGGTCATGCCGTACAATCTCAATAGATATCGAAGAAGCTACAGCCGTCGTCACGCGGTCTGGGGCACAATCCCAACCTGTGGCTGACAACCCGGCTGAAGATCATCAGCCTGCTACAACTGACACTCCGGGACCGGCTCAGCCTCCGACGACCGACAAGCCTAGGCTGAGGGAGACTCGCTTTGACAAATCCCTCCGAAAAGAGGCATCACAAGGGCTGAAGAAGCCCTACAACTTCGACATCTTAGCACAATTGGCCAATACACCGGCCAAGTTGTCACTATACGAGCTTCTGAGACTCTCAAAGGATGTTCGTGTGGCTTTGAGCGATGTACTCCAAAATGCCAATGCATACCTGGCTCAGGTCAACCTCACGGGGGAGAACTCGCCTGCAGATCTCCAAGACAACGCCTGTACGGGAGCGATGCCCAATATTGTCTTCACTCCGTAGGACATGCTCATCAAAACCAACCTGCCTGATCGCCCGCTATACTACACTGGATACATCGGCGACGTAAAGGTGGATCAGATGCACATTGATCCTGGCTCTTCCATAAGCATTATCCCGAAGGGTCTGTTACATCATCTCCGCATCCCAATGCATCATCTGACACCTACAAGCACCGCCATCAGCGGTTTCAATTCGGGCAGGAGCTACCCAATTGGGAAGATTCGTCTGAAGTGTCAGATTGGCGATCTCCAATCAGAAGTCACCTGCTACGTCATAGATGCAGACACTTCTTACAACATCCTCTTGGGACGCCCTTGGATACACGATTATATGATTGTGCCTTCCATGCTGCACCAGTACTTCAAATATGTCGACAAACACGGTTTCGTTAGGACGGAATTTGCCGACATCGATCCCTTCAAAGGGGTCGAATCCTACTACTCAGACTCCTGCCTATACGAAAAGTCGAAGAAGCACCTTGATGAAGGAGATGTGCAAGCTCGTACCGAGGTAGCCACAGGATCAGAAGAACCTCTGACGATCCACCTCCAAGCTCACAAACCTGGCAAGTCTGCACCCCTTACCGCCACTATACGTAAGGACGCAATCAGCCTCTCGGCACAAGAAGAGCAGATGATAATTCGGCTACCAAGGTCTGGCCAAATACCAAGACCCTCAACGGAGCCATTGACAATCAGGCTGCCGAGAGTTGGCCAGCCGCAAACAGAGAAGCTCAATCCCTCCAACAAACCAATGACGATACGCCTTCCCAAGAAGAGTCTTCACCCCAATGTAAGGTCTGGAACTTCTAGCGAACCAACCACTCCCCGTCCAGCATCGAGTACCAAGCCGGGGATCGCTAGTCTGCCAACAACTCCTGCTCCACCAGCTGAACCTCTGACGATCAAGCAGCCCAGGTCGTCCTCTCAGTCTTCGTTTATACAGGGGGTAGCCGAAGAGGAACTGGAGCTAGCCAAGTACGTGGCTGCCCACACTAATGTTCCTTCCGCAGATGATGTGATCCCCCTAGAAAATATACCTTACTTCATCAATAAAGGGCTATCTTTGAACTACCTCGAGCTTAATAAGCTGTGTACAATGTATGCTATGGAACACGGTTTTGGCACTCACCTACACACACAGGTGACAAATGTGTACACCGTAATCCAGCTTACTCCAGTGGAAGACGCTTACCGCATAATCGAGGGAGGGGACCATCCAATCATCTTCGGCCGAAAAGACGATCCGCATCCCTTCACCATAGAAGAAGTCGACCTTGGATCAGATGCCGGGAGACTGCCTCTGTACCTTTATAGCCCCCAATCCAAATATCTCATGCAGAAACAGGGGTATGATCTGGAGACGATGCCGGGCTTGAACTACGGTACTGGACGACGATTACCTTTGAAGCCACCGGTCCCGGCTGGCAAACCACGGGACTACTATAGCAAAACTCGGTGTGGATTAGGGTATATTACACCTATGATGACCCCTGAGAGTTCAGATGAAGAATGTGACTGGCATTCACATTCGACCGGGTCACCAACTTCTGACTCTGATACCAGCATCGGAGACATATTCAAATAAGTCCTGTCAGTCAACATGGCATTCGTCGACGCTTATGAAGAAGACGAAGACGTCCCTAAAATCCTCGAGCTAGAGCCGTGGTCCTAACAGCTGGATGCACAATAGGAAAAGCGGTTCGAACAGAGAGAACCTCCTACTTAAGATGAGGTCATACAAGTGGACCTTGGCAGCGAATCTTCTCCAAAACCGATCTTCGTCAGTAAAAGCTTAACAAACGAAGAGCAAGAATCGCTGCTGGAACTTGTTAAAGAATATATTGATGTATTTTCCTGGAGCTATAAAGACATGTCGGGGTTAAATCCCGATATTGCTCTTCATAAACTCAACATTCGGCCGGATGCAAAGCCAGTCAAGCAACAACAGCGACGCTTCTGTCCAGGCATCATGGATGCGATCGAGGCCGAAGTCAACAAACTGATAGCCAGCGGCTTCATTCGTGAGGAACAACACCCGGATTGGGTCGCCAACATAGTACCCGTCCTCAAGAAGAATGGAAAGATTCGAATCTGCATCGACTTCCGCAACCTGAACGAGGCATGTCCCAAAGACGAATTCCCTCTCCCTATCACGGACATCATGATTGACAACACCTGCGGCTTCGAACGTATGTCATTCATGGATGGCTTCTCGGGGTACAACCAAATCAAGATGTCCCCTGAGGACGAAAAGCATACCTCATTCCGAACACCGATTGGCACATATTGTTACACAGTCATGCCTTTCGGTTTGAAGAATACCGGAGCCACATATCAAAGAGCCATGAGCATCATCTTCAGAGACCACTTACGCAAGACGGTAGAGTGCTATATTGATGACATTGCCATCAAGAGTCGCTGTAAGGGAGACCATTTGCAAGATCTGAGGACGGTATTCGACCTGATGCGAGCGCACAATTTGAAAATAAACCCTATGAAGTCCTTCCTGGGCGTATCCAGCGAGAAGTTCTTGGGTTTCATCATCACCGTCCAGGGTATCCATGTAGACCCTGAAAAGACAAAGGCAATCATGGAGATGGGTCCCCCGAAAAATCTCCGCGAACTCAGGGGCCTTCAAGGGAGGCTAGCTTACATCAGGAGGTTCATTTCTAACCTCTCCGGGCGATGTCGACCATTTACCCACCTCATGAAGAAAGGCGTCTCATTCGTATGGGACGAAGAATGCCAGCGTGCCTTCGACAGCATCAAAGAATATTTGTCGAACCCTCCAGTCCTGGTGGCCCCGGTTGCTGGAAAACCATTTCTGCTCTATGTACGAGCAATGGAGCATTCCCTCGGAGCCCTGCTGGCACAAAACAACGATACAGGCCATGAGCAAGCCATATATTACCTCAGTCGAATGATGATCGGACCAGAGTACCGATACACCGCTGTGGAGAAGGAATGCCTTGCCCTGGTGTTCGCCATTCAGAAGACGCGACACTATGTCACTGGACAAACAATACATGTGATCTCACGAGTCAACCCTCTCAGGGTCCTCATGACTAAACCAGGGGCACTCAGCTCTCGCCTCGCTACATGGGCAATATTGCTGTCCCCTTATCATATGATCTTCGTCCCGCAAAAGGCTGTCAAAGGTCAAGCCCTGACAGACTTTTTGGCAGCCCACCCGGGCTTGGAGTCGTCCAAAATATATAAAGAGATCCCAGATAAGGTCGCCGACTCGCATACAACCTCTCACGATGATATATGGCAAATGTTCTTCGAAGGTGCTTCAAGAACGGGACCCAAGGGCAACATCATCGTCGGAGTCGTGGTGGTGCTAGTCTCCCCTTCCGAATTGGTAATTAATCGCGCTTATTCCCTCACAGAACCCTGCTCTAACAATGTGGCCGAGTACAACGTCCTGGTCAATGGCCTCTAACTTGCAAGAGAGCTGGTGGTAGAATATCTTGAAGCATACGACAATTCTCAGCTAATCGTCAATCAGATCTGGGGCTTATACAAAGTCTGCCACGAAGACATGATCCCCTATCACCAAATAACGATCGACATCATCTCGTCATTTGAGGGGTTCTTCATCGGGCACGTTCCCAGACTCCGAAACATCGAAGCCGATGCCTTAGTAGGCCTGGCTGCTTCCCTAGCAGTACCAAATCATACTCATCAATTGGTAGATGTGATAGGCCACGAACTGGTCTGTCCCAAAAACAACGTTCAATACGTGGCGAGTTATTCCGCTCAGACGATCAATGATGTCCCAGATTGGAGACAACTATTCATTGACTTTGTCGTTTACGACATCCTACCCGAGAACCCAAAGGAAGCCACCTCCATCAGACGGCGTTCTCTCAGATTCTTCTATGATACAGAGACAAAAATGTTGTATCGCCGATCCTATGATGGATTATTGCTTCGGTGTCTGTCAAACGCAGAAGCCATAAAAGCCGTACGAGAAGCTCATGACGGTGTCTGCGAGGCCCATTAGCCTGGCCCTAAATTACAAGACCGTCTTTGCCGAATGGGATACTATTGGCCCACGATGGTAGCACATGCGATAGAATATGCAAGAAAGTACAAAGCCTGCCAAGTCCATGCGGACTTTATCCACCAACCATCCGAATTTCTACATCCGACAGTGGCATCCTGGCCATTCGAAGCATGGGGATGGATATCATTGGTCCAATCACTCCACCTTCCTTCCGAGGACATCGCTTCATACTCGCAATTACGAATTACTTCTCCAAATGGGCGGAAGCTATCCCGCTTGCGGAAGTCAAAACCTCGAACGTAATCAGCTTTTTTAAGCATCACGTCATCTATCGCTTTGGACTGCCCGAAAGGATCATCCACGACAATGGTCCACAGTTTGCAAGCCACGCCTTCTATCGGTTCTGCGACAAATATCGCATCCAGAATATTGCTTCGACACCATACAATCCAGCAGCAAATGGGTTGGCAGAAGCATTCAACAAAACCATCATCAAATTACTCAAGAAGTTCGTATCGGCCAACAAACGTAACTGGAACGAGAAGCTTGGTGAATACTTATGGGCGTACCGTACCATGGTCCGAACGGCCACAGGGAACACACAATTCTCTCTGGTGTACAGGAGTGAGGCAGTTCTCCCATTAGAGACTCAAATACCCTCACTCCGTGTCGCCCTCACTTATCAATTGACGATGGATGATAACTACCGTCGCCGACTACAAGAGTTAGAGGCCTTAGATGAAAAGCGCCTCTTGGCTCAGCAAAGAATCAAGCTATACCAAGCGCGCATCTCCGGAGCCTTTAACAAGAAGGTCAAAATCAGAACATTCCAGGTGGGCGATCTCGTTCTGGCAGTCCGGAGGCCGATGGTCATGACTCACATGCAAGACCAAGTTCCAGCCAAAATGGGAAGGTCCATTTATCATCGAGGCTGTATTCTCCAACGGTGCTTACCGCCTCGCCAAGCAAAACGGAGACTTACTTATGTTGCCCGTAAAGGGCAAGTTCCTGAAGAAATATTATGTCTAAATGACACATTCCAGATTATCGAGTCATGTACCCGCTGGTGCCGCTGAACTCACTTCCATAATATTCTAGATTATCGAGTCATGTACCCACTGGTGCCGCTGAACTCACTTCCATAATATCCCAGATTATCGAGTCTTGTACCTGCTGGTGCCGCTGAACTCACATTTCAACATTCCAGATTACCGAGTCATGTACCAGCTGGTGTCGCTGAACTCACATTTCAACATCCCAGATTATCGAGTTATGTACCCGCTGGTGCCGCTGAACTCATATTTCAATATTCTAGATTATCGAGTCACGTACCCGCTGGTGCCGTTGAATACACCTTCACAATATTCCAGATTATCGAGTCACATACCCACTGGTGCCGCTAAACTCACATCCACAATATTCTAGATTATCGAGTCATGTACCCGCTGGTGCCTGTGAACTCACATTCCGGTCACTCTCTCAGATAGTAAGTCATGTATGATCATACCCCTGAACTTTCTTCCTGAAAGAGATCCTCCCTCATAATCCACTACCCGCACTCCCAGTGCACAAAAAGGGTAACCGATCCACAAATTTCCAAAACGTCCATTTCCTTATTACCTCTGAGTCGTTTCACTTCCGCCAAAAATAAATCACCCCTTGCATAGAACTTCCATGTCCTCATTACCACTGAGTTGTTCTATGTACCCCCTCTTCATTGAGGCCACTCCTGCCATGTCCTCATTACCTCTGAGTAGGAAGGCTCTGTCAAAGAAATCCTCATACTTGCCATGTCCTTATTACCTCTTAGTAAGTATGTTGGTCCCTTTTAAACTTATTATCCGTATCCAAAACCAGGGTAAGTTAGGGGCAATAGGTCCACAAAAAATGTCCCAATAAGATGACCATTACAAAGCAAAAGAGTGAAGCAAATATATTCCATTCATTCAGAAATCAGTTACATCCACGACTACAAGCAAGTACAAAAAGTTCTTCATGCAGACAATAAGGAAAGAAAAAAACAAAACGAAGACTACAACAAGAAATTAAAAAGATAGACATCTACGAGAAGCCCCTAGATCCTAGTTACGGAAGCGCGTATACCATTCCCTCAACCACCTTACATATGAAGGATGCAATTGAGAAAGGTCCTCGTCCAGAGTAGGAGAATTAGAATTTCCAGTGCTACCACCCTCAGCGGTTTCGATATTTGGAAGGCTGCCCTCCTCCTCAGGCGCCGGTTCTTCTTTCGGTATCGCCTTCCCCTTTACAGAAGATGACTCATGTTTGATGGAAGGAGGTGGCGGCTCCTCTGTCACTACGGTCCCAACATCCGGTGGAGATATTGCAAGAGCCAAAGACAAAGGAAATGAAAACAGTCGAAAAACATTCAGAAGTGTTCATGTGGCTAGTTTAAGACAACTCTCATACGGCTCAGACATGGGGTATACCCCCATGCGGTTCGGTCATGGGACGTGTATGCGGACCACATAATTTGAAATGTTCGCATCAAGGGCTTGTGTACGAAGCATGCAGCAGAACAGGCTATGTTAGGGTATTCAATCCTCTATATAGTCCTTACCTTCGAGGGCAATGTGAACGTCAAGACGAACGGGGGACACGACAGTCAAAGACGAAGCCAATTTCTTACTCTTCGTCGCAGCCTTCTTCACAGCCCTGGAAGACTTGGGAGCCATTGTTGTCTGATGATCGGAGGAAGAAAACAAGACAGGAATCTGAGTCAAGAAGAGTTGAAGACAGGAGAGAAATCCGTCCAAAAACCCTTCTATTTTATAGACAGAAGAAGGAGGACCACGGACCGACGCCTCGTACAAAGTGATCGACTCTTCGGTTATCGAGACAAACTAGCTAATTAAAGACTAAACCCTTGGAATTCTGCCCCAAAAAGATTTGCACGCATGACATAATGACGTGGCAAAGAGTCCATGAGGTTCGGATGGCCATGCGACTGAAACGACCTTGCGACTCGGATGGTCATACGGCTGAGTCATCTATACGGCCAAAACATCCATGCGGGCGAGACATCATATGCGGCCAGAAGAATACATGGCCATGCTTCTTATTCAAAGTATTTCAATTTTGCAAATTAAAAACTTTGAAGGGGGTCTTGTAGAAGCATGAAAAAGAATAAAGAAGGATCCATGCGGCCAGAGAACCCCCTACGGCTCAGACAGTTCATGCGGCTCAGAGAGTTCATACGGCTCGAGCGACTATGTGGCTCAAACAAGTCCTATGCGGCTCAAAGAGGAGCCACGTGGCCTACAAACAGCTCTTTCATTTTTACATTAAATGCCTTGACGACTAACAACTTTGACGAGGTGACAGTTCTGATACGAAGATATCATTATGACTCCCTCATAATGACGGATTCCTTGGGAAGCGATGAAAATCTCTGACACAATTTCCTGAGATTCAGAAACTGTCACGCGACTTTGACACGTGGACAGTTGTATGCGACCCAAGCGGGGACTCTCCCATGCGGCTCATGAAGACCAGCCCCATGCGGCTCACAAAGACTAGCCCCATACGGCTCACAAAGACTAGCTCCATGCGGCTCATGAAGGATAGCTCCATGCGGCCCACGAAGACCATCTCCATGCGGCCCACAAAGGCCATCTCCATGCGGTTCACTCATACTCATGCGGCTCAAATCATTACCATGCGGTCCAAATATTTTGGAGGGCCACTCTTAGGCAGCCTGGACACGTGGCCAGCTTTATGTGGCCCAACTTTCCTGCGGCTCAGACACGTGGCATGATAGCAGGGCACGTGGCATCAGATTGATCGAAATCTCTCAGCAAATCCTAATAAAATATTGGGATCAAATCAGATCATTTGCAAATAAGCCAATTAAAGACACGTATCGAGGAATCCGAGGTTGGCATGACAAATCAGGAGGATTTATGTCAATCAACATTAATTATCCACAAAAGATTTGATGCAATCACATTTATTGCTCAAATCTCGATGAACGACCCAGATTTAATGATCTTTAGCCGCCGACTTTCAAGAATGGGCAATCCTTGTAAACCCTAATGATGCCTCCCACTCTTATAAATAGCAGGGTGCCATTCCCTTGCGAGGACAGACAGAGATACAGAGAGACACATATACACGGAGACAGATACAGAGAGAGATACAGAGACAGACGCGCATAGAGAGCCAGAGAGCCTGAAGAGAGAGAGCACTTCTTCATCAACGCCCGTCAGTTCTTCTACAGAGTCCAAAAGCTGCACCCGATCGTCCAAGGAGTAAGGCAGAGCGGCCGTCGCTTTCCCGAGCCTCTATCGTCACCCCCCAGAATCTAAAATAAATAATTGTACTTAGACTGCTGTACCTAGGTTTTTGTCCCTAGGCTTTCTCTGTACAAGCGAGTTTGTATTGTGAAGTAAAAGTCCAGTCCTCCGATAGTTGTTCTGTCCTTTTATATTTCATGGCAAACAGATGCTGCACAACTTGATGGTTTGGTGCAATATAATGATTTGGCGCCATCTGCTTATCGAACACTTTAATAGGTGGTACAGCTTGATTTTTAGCCTCTACAAGACCCCCTTCAAAGTTTTCGAAACTTGAAAAATACTTCAAAGTTTTGAAATACTTTGAATCATGCTAGTTTTGTCTGGATTGCGCCAATCAACTCGAGCCCGATTCTTCAGCATAAATTGCATAACTGTTTGAGCTATAAATAGCCGTACACTTTTGGAGTTTTTTTATTCTTCACATCATTTGGGATGGCTCAAAAGAAACCCTATATTCTTCTTCTTTTTCCCAATCTTTGAGAGCTTCAATCGACAACAATGGCACCCAAGCACTCCACTACCGAGAAAAGAAAGACTGTGGCCGAGCCATCCACGCGAGCTCCGCCTTCGTTACGTCGAGAGACGGCCAACCCGGCCATGGAAGGTAAGTATTTGACCATAAACCGATCATCAATCACCCACTTTTAGGGTTCGGCTCGTGCGCTCGCTCTTTTTAGAGTTGGGCATACTCCATAACTTGTGCCTCTCTTATTTGGGTTTGGGTTGCTGTCGATTTGTGTTGCATGACATTTTGAAAGTTGTGCTCTCTTTTGGACGCAACTTGACCTATTGCACAGCGAAAATGTGGCACAACCTGAATGCTGCATAATATGAGGGTCGTACAATCCGAGTGCTGTGCAACATGAGTGTCGCGCAATCTGACAAGATTATTAAGTGCTCAGTTCATTCCCGATGATGAACCTATTTATGGGGGCATTCATTTTTCGAAACGAATTTCTTTTCTTCTTCCTTGTTTCAAGTTTTTCTTTAAATGCAACCCGCTTTTTCATGGAAATTTGAAGAGTCGGCAGGGGCTGATCTTCACTGTATATATATGGGTATAATGTCCAGCCTTCATCTTTATTCACTCTTATGGCTTCCAAAATGAACATGAAGCAGGAGATGAACATCAATATTGACGGCAAAGCTTCTGAGGAGAAAACACACTCTGTGCCTATGGCTTATTTGTTGGAAGCTGACCGGTCCTGGAGGACGGAGAACTTTCTAGACTGCTTTGGCCTGACCCCAACAGTCTTCGCTCGTTCCAATGGTGGGCCATCGTCTTCTTCCGAAGAGCGTAGCACATTAGAACAGAGGGAAGGGTTCCTCCGTTTGATGCACCGCTCGGGTATCCAGAACATGGAGGAGTTAAACGCTACTTTGTATCAGACTGATGACGGAAAGAAGAAGTGACGTGATATGAGAGCGTCATTTTTGATAATGGCTATAGCGCCTACGTCTGTAGTGTCTGTGCTCTTTTTCCATTAAAAATGAATTTTTTTGGCTTTATTAAATCCTGGCGTGTTTAAGTTTTGTTGTGTAACTGTTTTAACATATCATCAACTTTCGAACAACATGTAGCATTTCTTTCGAAATATACGCCTATGGACGTGCATAACGTTTCAACTCCAATTGAATATAAATAGTTACGAGAAAAAAGAATATTTACTATATTTTCTTCTTCTTTTGATGTTTGTAAGGGACCAACTGACGAAAATTCCTAGAACCGGTATCGATGATTTTAGATGCTATGAAGTTGAACCACTTTGACACACACACATCAGAGAGCTCAGAACTCTTCATGCTTAAAAGGGCTTCCTCAAGATGGTAGGAAGGGCCTTTATACATAAGAGTTGGACGGTGGAGAGACAGAATTAGGAATCGTATCACAAGGGTGATTTTATTCCTACTTCTCATGAAGGGTTGTCTCTTCTCCACCAGTTGTATTGACAGCAACTTTTCTTGGAGCTGCTGCACTCTGTGGTTCTCCTCTCGTCTTTCTGAGAGAGAAGACCAGAGTTGATTTCGTTGCCTTGCTCGCTGCTTCAGGTTGAGTCGACAAGGAACAGGCACCAACAAGAAGATCCAAAGATGTAATAGACCTTCATTTGTTAAATTTAGAATAAAAATCCGAGATATAATAGATTTCCATTAAGATGTATCTATGTTTTTAAAGAAGGAATAAAGAATGATTTTCTCTTCTTTATGATTTTATTTAATGTGATGATATAAAAAATAGAATCCAGAGGTAATATGGACGTGAACTCATTTTTCTATTAATGATCTTCAAGTCCGCTGGGACTTAAAGACATAATATCGTGTCTAAAAAGACAATATCTGTGATAATACAGATTTATCATAAAGAAAATATATCTTTTAAAACAGCTGGGTTTCAAAAGATGATTCGTATAGACTCCACTGGGGATTTTGAGAGGAAGGGTATTCCTGACTCTGGAGATACCAGAGCTCTTGTTTATCTACTTTAGGGAGGCTTTTACTGACAAATATCGGTTTTGGGAAAGTTTCATCTCCAATATTGACTTGAACCAACTGATCTTCGGTAGATGGCTCACGTTGCTCAAAGCGAAGCTCCTATTGAGTATCCATCCTTTGTGTCCAAGGATCAGATTCAGAGGCTTCAGCAAAATCTTTGTCACCTTCCGAAAACTTTGTAGTTACCATATTGGAAGATAGAGTCACTCGATGGACGTGCCCTACGCTAGTGTCTGAATCCCATGAGATCGAATCAGAAGAGTTAGATCGTTCTTCTTTATCGGATTCTGAGGCTTCTGGAGTCGGAATTGGTGAAGTATAACCTAATCTCTGCTTCATTTTATTGTAGTATTGTTGTGATTTTTCTTTCAGAACAGGAATACGAATAGGAGTTCGCCTTCCTTTGCCGCCACTGAGACCAGCTTTAAAATTATAGCCCATCTTTTGAATGATATCTTTTGATTGCTGACTATAACGACGTAGTTGAAGTCTTTCGTTATCGTAATTTTCTTCTTCACTATTGGGCGTGATCTTCTGTTCTGTTCCTTTACTAAAATGTATAGAAAGTTCATCTTTCTTCCTGGAAGGAACTAAGAAGAAGGAGTCCTGCATTGGCTCGAGCAATACTTCATTTTGGGAAGCTTCAACTGCTCCTATGGTAAGTGGTTCGAAGTTATCTAACATTTTTAAATAACATCGAGTATAATAAAGAACATCAGTATAATGTAAAGGAGATGCTACTTTATTGATTTGTACATCATCATTTACAACATGATTCTTAGCCTAAACAGAAGGCTTAGTAAGGTTGATAACCAGAGAAGGAGAAGGAGAAGGTTTGTTATGACGAAGGTAAATAACAAGAGGCTCATAAGAGGTGAGCTCCCTTTGTTTTCTTTCTACAGCAGGAGGCTGTTTGTTATGAGAGGAAAGATGTATAGTCAATGTCTGAGAAGAAGTGGGACGAGTAGTACGTCCTTTGACGGGGATCATGAGAACACCTTTTGAAGTATCTTTCTGATCTTCCTCACTATCGATCGCCAATATAACTTTCATGAGCTCCTCCTTGTACATCCGAGAGTCCGTACAATATGCTTCAATGCCCCTGAAAGGATTTAGGTCGGCTACTTCCTTTTGGACTTCTACATTGAAGTCCACATATTTGAAGCATTGATGTAAAGTGGATGGTACAATGTTATGCTTATGCAGAAAGGGTCTTCCCAACAAAGCATTATAAGAGCCATGATTATCGATTATGTAGAAAGTAACCTTTGTACGAACATTGCCTATTTGAACTTTCAGGCGGATCTTTCCCAAAGGTTCGCTTCTTCCAAAATTGAATCCCAAGATTGTTGTGATGGTTGTTGAAAGATTGTGTACAGGAATCTTTAATGCATCTAGAAGTGTCTTTGGCATGATGCTAAGTGTAGACCCAGGATCGATCAAAATGCGATCAACTTCATGCTATCGACATATCCCGTGAAGTAGAGGGGTCGGTCATGACGATTATCTTCCAACAGCATATCGTCATGTGTAAAGGTGATGTTTGGCATCAGTTCTATCACACTATGACAATGAAGGCATGTTATAGGATCTTCTTCTGGCTTCTTGAGGAATGTTAGACAAGTATCAGCTTGCATCAAAGCTTCACTCAACGTTTCCCGAGTTTCCGTCGAAAGACAGAGTAGCTTAAAAATTGGCAATCTTGCCGGGGTATTAGCCAGCTGAGCCAGTATATCAAAGTTATACGGCTTCTCAAGTCCCAAAGTTAGAGTCTTCTTCAATAATTTATCAAAATGGACAGGCTGTTTTCCTTTGTTGGCTGTCGTCGGTTTGGGAAGAGCGCTCTATTGGAGGTGATGAAGTTTTCTTGAGTCATAACTCAAGCATGCTCGTTGCCCGATTCTCAGGCTTATTATCTATATTATCATCTATTCATCGAGTAGAGGCTTGATGTACTCACTGTAGGACCGTTGAGCACCTCTAGAGGGGGGTAAATAGAGTGAGTGCGAGTGCAGCGGAATAAATCACCAATTAAAAATTTAAAGGCAGATAACTATGGCAGTGAATAAAGAGACAGTAAATAAATGTAGCAAGAGATAAAAAAGATCAAACTCAGTGACACAGCGATGTGTACTGGTTTCCCTCTGAGAGGACTAATCAAGTCTCGAGTACTCTTGCTCTATGTTAATCTACTATGGCACAAGCTAATTAAGAGCTTGCAGTCTCTTACAACAATGTGCTTGGTGACAAGTGCACGACCGACTTCACAACACCGTGCTTGGCGACGAGCGTACGACCGGCTCCGAAAACAGAAATGTGTTCTGAATTTTGAACGACCTCTTTACAACTCTGAGAATCAAAAGACTCTAGATCAAATAGATATTACTAGATTTTGGCTAAGAGATGTGTAGGTGGAATATGAAAGTTTTTAGAAAGCTAAAAACACTTTAGGAATGAATAGAGAGAAGAAATGATGAATTGATGAGTGATTTGAAATAAGAAATTCTCTTCTATTTATAGGTATTTTCTTGGACCGAACTCGGACAGAATTCGGATGGAGTTCTGATGCAAAGATTTTGCAAACGAACGTTGGATCGAGATTTGGAGGCAACAAATATTTAAATTCAAACTGACCGAGCTCGGCTTTAGTTCTGTCTCAGTTCTAATATAAAATATTTGTCAAATTTTGTTGCATAAAAATGAATGGTATATTTGTTAAGTGGACTTTAGATGGGTAGGCTGTATAGGAGAGTGGACTGTGATTAACCTAAGCCAGTAGTATCCAGTCGTTCTTATAATTTATATTCTAGATTTAATAAAGATAAAATACATAATAAATTGTAAAATGATTCGGACTGATTCCAATGAGAATGAGCTTCACAATGATGATTTGCATGCTTGCTGATGTAGTAGTACGCTTTTTGATATTGATTTCACTTGACCTGAAATGTTTAGCAGCAATTCGTATATTTTGTGCATTGACTTAAGTCATTGTCGATTATCAAAATCGGGTGTGACCATCAGGAAATGGGCCAACAGTCTCTCCCATTTTGATAATTGACAAACTTGAGTCTATACCAAAATATATCTAAATAAAATGAAATAAAATACCTGAATTGTTTGTTTTAAAAAAAATAGTATTGGTATTTGTGTTGCTTTGTTGATTTTTGGTATTGCTCTTTCTCCCCCTTTGTCAATGTCTAAAATGGTTTTGGCTCCTCCATAATGTGTGAAGCCAACAATGTTCATCAGAAGACAAAGAAAGTAATGATAGAGTAATAACCATAAAGAACAAGATATCCACAAATAATAAGTCATAGCAAATAATAAGTCATACAGAAAGAAAGATACATCCAACACAAACTGCTTTGAAATGTCTAACTATAAAGTTTAGAAAAAAAAAACTACAAAAGATTATCATCTAGTAAACTGGATCCAAAAGAACCACTAACTGAAGTCCACATCACATCGGCGTATTGTCACCTCCAGGAGCATCTGGTGGAAAGTATGCAGCAGTAGGATAAAAATGAGAAAATGTTGTCTCATCATCGAACCTAGGTCCAGTGAAGCTGGGGTGATGAAGCATAGTGACTGGATGTGTGGGGTCATGAGAAAGGCTCCAGTGAATGTCAGCAATACAGTTCCACAACACCTGAGCCTGGGTGATGTGGCGGAACTCAGAAGCAAGATAACCTTGATGTCGTTGTGTTGAGAGGACAACGAAATCATCAAAGTACTGATAGAAACCGGGGTTGAAACCCGGAGCAGGGGCTGGAGCAGCAGGAGGAGCCTCATGGTCATCATCGTGAACCAGAACAGCAGGTTCAGTACCAGGAGGCCGAGGAGGAGTAGGATACAACCTAGACCTGCTGATTTCAGTGGCAATGTCGGAGTAAGGACAGGTTTGAAGATCAATATCAAACCTCCTGAAAATGGAAGCAAAGTGCATAGGATAGACAAGATTGTGTCCTGCACTTTTGCAGTTAAGCATCCATGCCATGACAGTCTTTGGGACAGAGAAAGGGATACCAAAATGAATATGGTACATAGCCGATAATTCCATAAAGGTAATCTCGTCAGAAGATCCCTTCTTTGGAAGAAGAACAAAAAAGATAAACCTATAAAGTTCATAGAAGTTTTGATTCAAATGTTTGGAATACACCCTACAAGGAACATGTTTAGGGTGACATAATAATTCTTTGAAGGAATCAAGGGTGACACCTTTAGGGAATTGGACATGGTTGATATACACTAATGCCTCACCTACATCAGGAACATGAAAGTATTCGCTGATGTCTGTGGCATTAAACTCAAATTCCTGCCCAGCTACACAAGAATAAAAGTTGTCGTTGTCTTTTGCTTGTAAATTACAGTAAAACATACGAACAACATTATCATAGATATTTTCAGCAACTTCGAAAAAATATCGAAAACCAAGACGGTTGAAAGAAGTGGCATACTCAGAAAAGATAGTAAAATTGACACGTGCCCCAGCACAAATTTTACGACCCGAAAAAGAATCGAACCAAAGATCAGAAAATTCCATATCGGGAAAAAGTCTAGAGTCGTAGTCATCAGTTTCAGTAGGACGGGTTGGACTGAAGACGTTGGTCGGAACATAATCCGAGGAAGACGATCCTGCTTGAGAGGTATCGATGTTTCTCTTCTGATGTTTGGGTGCCATTGATAAAGAAGAAAAGAAGTTGAATACCTTGAGGTAGAAGATGACGAAGAAGAAGGTGGAGAGGATGACGGCAAGACTCCAAACAGCTTGAAGAGGATGAGGAGGAGGAGGAGCTTCTCTTGAGTTTTAGAGGAGATTTCTCGGTTGAGGTGTGGAGAAAAATGAAGTGAAAGAGATGAATAAATAGGCCAGGGCCGTCTGTTCAGTTCTGGAAATCCGCACAATGCCGACCGAACTCGGGCAGAGTGCGGCCCGAGTTCGGCTACTTGCATTCCCAATGTCATAAATACAGTATGAGTTCTAAATTTAAATTAATAACTGTTAAACTCCTTCATTTAATAATTTCTATTACTTTGGGTTAGCTGTAGGGGTCGAATCCCAGCTAGCGGTAGTCCGAAGACTAGTATACCGTATCGCTACAGACTATTTACGCCTGTATGACAGAAGGACCCTTTCGGCTTGTACCCAAAATAATTTCCATTAATAAATTAAAAAGTTTCAAGTTATAAATAAATTTAATAAACATACTACATTATGAATCTGAAAATTCAAGTATGCCGAGCTCTCGACGCATAATGTTAAAGCGGTCTTCAGCCAGTGGTTTTGTGAAAATGTCTGCTAGTTGATGATCTGTGTCAATAAATTCTAAGAAGATGTCCTCGTGTTGTTGGTGATCACGTAAAAAGTGATGACGAATTTTAATGTGCTTTGTGCGTGAGTGACATACAGGGTTCTTAGTCAAGTTTATAGTACTAGTGTTATCACAATAAATAGGAATCTTAGTATAGTGCAGATTGTAGTCTTCTAAGATTTGCTTCATCCACAAAATTTAAGCACAGCAACATCCAGCGGTGATATACTCAACCTTAGTAGTTGATAATCCTACAGAATTTTGTTTCTTGCTAAACCATGAGACTAAGGCTTTTTCTAGGAAATAACACGTACCGCTGGTACTTTTACGGACTACTTTGCATCCTGTAAAATTTGTATCCGAGTAACCTATCAGGTCAAAGAATTTGGTTTTAGGATATCATAAGCCGACTGTTGAAGTTCCCTTAAGGTATCAGAAGATACGCTTAATGGCACATAAGTGTGATTCCTCAGGATTTGTCAGGTATCATGCACAAATACAAACACTGAACATAATATCAGGGCGACTAGCAGTTAAATATAATAAGCTACCACTCATACCTCGATACTTACGATGATCTACAGGTTTGCCACTTTCATCAGTGTCAAGCTTTGTTGATGTAGCCATTGGAGTTCCGATTGGCTTTAAATTTTCAAAGTCGTACTTTTTCAGTATATCCTTCGTATATTTGGCTTGATTGATGAATGTTCCCTTTGAGTGTTGTTTGATCTGGAGTCCTAGGAAGAAGTTTAGCTCTTCCATCATACTCATCTCAGATTCACTCTGCATACACTTTGCAAACTCTTGACAAAGTTTTTTATTAGTAGATCCGAATATGATGTCATCAACATATATTTTCACAAGAAGAATATTATTATCTAAAGACCTGATAAACAAAGTAGTATCAACTCTTCCTTTTGAAAAACTATTTTCAAGTAAGAAGGCACTTAGGCGTTCATACCAACCATGAGGTGCCTGTTTGAGTCCATAGAGTGCTTTCTTAAGTTTTAAGACGTGATCAGGTTTTTGAAAATCTTCAAAACCAGGGGGTTGTTTCACAAAAACTTCTTCTTTCTAAAAACTGTTTAAAAATGCACTTTTCATGTCCATTTAAAATAATTTAAAATCATTAAAACATGCATATGCACAAAACATGCGGATAGCTTCTAGTCTAGCAACATGAGCATATGTCTCATCATAATCAATACCTTCTTCTTGATTATAACCTTATGCCACTAGACGTGCTTTGTTGCGTAGAACTTGTCCATCTTCACTTAGTTTATTTCGGAACACCCATTTGGTACCAATTATCGATTGACCAATAGGTTTAGGAATAAGTTTCCAAACTTGGTTTCTCTCAAATTGATTTAGTTCCTCTTTCATAGCATCAATCCAAAAATTATCATTAAAAGCATCTGCTACATTCTTAGGTTCAACTTGTGAAATAAAAGCTACATTTGCTACTATTTCAGTATCTCTATAAGAAGAGCGTGTACTTACACCTTTTGATATATCACCTATAATGAGCGTCTCTGGATGATCTGGCAAGAACTTCAATAATTCAAATCTATGAGTCAGATCTTCCACATGACTTTTATCGGTTCTGGCTTGTACATTTTCATCATCATTGTCGCTAGATCTGTGACTATTGTGCTCATCAAAAGTAATATTAATGGATTCTTCAACATTCATAGATCTTTTATTGAAAATCCTATATCCCTTACTCTTAGCAGCATAGCCGAGAAATATTCCTTCATCTGCTTTAGAGTCGAACTTTCCCAAGTTGTCCTTGGTGTTCAGGATAAAACAGCGACATCCAAAAATTTAAAATAATAAATATTTAGAATCCTTCAAAACCAAAGTTCATAAGGTATTTTCTTCGAGATTGGTCGAATTAACACCCTAATTTAAAATATGACAGGCTGTACTAACAGCTTTTGCCCAAAAATATTTAGGAAGATTATGCTGATTCAGCATGACTCTAGCCATCTCGCTTAGAGTACGGTTCTTCCGCTCCACAACACCATTCTGTTGAGGAGTTCTAGGACATGAAAACTCGTAGTAATATCCACTATTATCACAAAACTTTTTAAAATCAGTATTTACGAATCGCTTCCATGTTCACTTCGAATACGAGTAATCATGAAGCCTTTTTCGTTTTGTACCTTTTTACGAAATAACTAAAATTCAAAAATTGCATCACTTTTGTTTGATAAAAAGTAAAACCAAGTAAAACGAGAAAAATCACCAACAATAACAAATGCGTAGAGCTTACCGCCAAGACTAGCGACTCTACTAGGACCAAATAAATCCATATGTATCAACTGCAAAGGTCTAGAAGTACTTACAGCGTTGATGGATTTAAATGTAGACCTATGTGCTTTGTTCTTTTCACAGTCAGAACATACCATATATATCTCTTGAACGGTATCTTAGGGAGTCCTTTTACCAGCTTCTTAGTGCTTAGTCGTGAGATAGTGTCTATATTAGCATGTCCTAGCCTCATATGCCATAGCTAGCTTTCATCTAAGTTTACGACTAGGCATCTTCCTGCATTATTAGTACCCTTTAGAAAGAAAACATAAATATTGTCTTCTCTAATCCCTTCATATACGGGATTAGCAGATGACATATCATATATTATACATTTGTCTTTAACAAAATTGATGCCATGACCATTATCTGTCAAGTGACTTATGCTCAGTAGGTTATGTTTCAATTCTGTAACTAGACAAACAACTTTTATTACAAGATAAGGATATATACCAACAATGCCATTCCCAATGATATCACCTCTCAAGTTGTTTCTGAAGGAGACGTATCCTTATTTCTTCATCGATAGTGTGGCGAACAAAGATGCATCACCAGTCATGTGCCGCGAACATCCGCTATCGAGGATCCACTTGCTTTTAGCATGAGAGGGTTGAGGGTCCACCTACAAAACAAGTAGATGAATCCTTTGGTACCCATTTACTGAAGGATCCATATTGATTAGTCTTAGGTCTCCAAATCAGTGTGTGATTGATGTAGAAACATAAAAAATGTGGAGTTCATGCGGATTACAAATTGCCGCATAGGTACCTTGGGCCAAACAGGTCCGCATGAAGGAAAGCCGTATGACTGCTCAAAGACATATGCGGCCCATCGACGAACAACTGTAGAAGGAAAATATGTGACCAAGGAGGAGCAGTGTGACTGATAAAGCTGACAAGTCCTCGCAAAACATGACAGTTCTGACACTTTGATAAGAAAGATAAGACGTAAGACGTCACCCAAAAACAGGGTTCGTACGCCTCCATGTGGCCAAAAAAATGTCATCCAAGCCGCATGAACCTCATGCGGCCCAGCTTATGCGGCCCCAAAATTTCTAGAACTACAGGCAGCTGGGAGTAACTGTGATCCAGGCCGCATGCATGAGTCTCATGCGACCCTGCATGATCGAAGACTGAGAATGCTATACGCAACGGGACACGTGACAATCTGACCAATTCCTCAGCTACCCAGATTTGCTGCAACAAAATCCCAACAAACCGACAAATGGCAGCCCATGAGCGGGTCTTCGCGTGCTAATCAGCCACGTGGCCGCAAGCCGTCTATACGGCTCAAAATCCATCATATTATAAATAGCAGGGTGCCACACCCCTGCAAAAGGCTGGCAACCTTCAAGAAAAAAGTAATATCTTTACGAGCTAGAGGCTGCATCTGATAGTCCACGGAGTAAGGCAGAGTTGATAGCACTTTCCCGAGCCTCCACCGTTACCCCCCAGAATCAAAACTAAACAATTGTACTTAGATTATTTCCTAGGCTTTCTTTCTAGGCCCTTTCTTTGTATAAGCGAGTTTGCAATCAATTCCAGTGTTCTGTAATATCTGTTGTTGATTTTTATGGCAAACATGATGGCGACTCTGCTAGGGACTTCCTTCTCTTTCTATGAGAAGTTGGTGACGTAATCTGACGCGTCCAAGCTCGGCTATACATAGCAGATGCTTGTGGTCCGCTTCAACCAACAAGCCTTCAAAGAATTGCTCTCTGAAGGGAGCGCCAGCCCGTCTCAGAAGCGAGCCAACCCGAAGAGGACTCGTAAGGCATCGGTACGCAAAACTGTTGTCCCCGACCAAGTTCTCGAAGAAGCTCCTTCTGCAGCCCAAGACGGTGACCAGAACTCTCTTGTGGCTCTGTTTTCGACCTCAGAGGACCCGGTTGTCCCCAAATCTAGCAGAGGAAAATACTAGGATGCTAAGTTTTTGGGGGCATAAGAGAACTCCATACGGACAAAGAGGAGGCCACAGAGAGGAGATGGGCAGTCTGCCCATGCAACAGCCAACTCTGGTCGCAGACAGACAACTCATGCGACAGCCAACTCTCACCGCCTGAAGATGATCCATGCGGCAGCCACCTCTAGCCGTAAGAAGATGGTCCATACGATGACCAATCCTGCCCACAGACAGGACGTTTTATACGGCCCTGCCAGAAGCTCTGTGTTCGACCGCCTCTCATGCGGGCCCGACGCCATGCGACCCACTAAAGATGCGGGATGTATCAGTCTGGACATTTTTTACTATACGCCTTTGGACGCTAAGTCGAAAAGGTCTAGGGCAGTACAGGCTCAACTAGCCCAGTCAACTGTCCAAGTTGCTGACTGCAGTGGGCCCCGTTAACTGTTACACGGGCTCATGACAGAAAGTTGTACAGAACCACCCGCGTCCAGTCTCCCAGAGCTAACGGACAGGGTGGGTCTTTAAAGTCTCCCTCTAAAGATCCAGAGCAAGTATTTTTACTAGCCATGGATCAGGGAGAAAACATGATGCCTAACACCCGTACGCTCAGGATCCCCGAGTTCACAAGTTTGGTGCAAAGGCAGAGCAGCTTCATACCGACTTACGTGACGTGATTACTCACAAGCGCAAGACGGCAGCGTCAGCATGCAATGAGTCCCTCTCGGGGCGTCGTTGCATTCAAGTCATCATCAACTGCTGCTGTAATAAATCAGCAGCGTCTAAAGATCGACAGTCAGTTTTCCAGCGACTACAGCAGCCAGCACCTGTCCAACAGGTGCAAATTCCAGGGGATGAAGAGTTTCCTTTCGCCTCCTATAATTCAACTCAAAAAAGTTCCTCCTGGCAAGGGAGGAAAGAAGACAGGCACTTCCAGCCCGACCATCTTGGCCAGTATTGCAAGGAGACCCTCATCTGGGGTTCCCATCAACCACAGGGGGTGTCTATTTAGGCACTCGATCCAAGAAGAAGCTTCCAGCACCTGGGGACGCGTCTTCAGCCTCCTTGAGAGTAGTTGAAGCTGGGGGTAGTAGCCCCCTCAATATATGCGACAACCCGGTGTACCAAGAGCATACGCAGGGGGTAGAGATCCCCCAAAATACTGCACAGAATCAAATTTCCCTGAGGGCTACCACCCTCGCCAAGACGAAGCGGCTTCCTGTACAGGGGATAGCACCCCTTCCGAGTCTGACGAAGATGATATTCTGATATTTCCTGACAATTTTTCTATACAAGGGTACGACACCGAGAGTACCTCTACCACAATCCCGTCCACCTCTACCTACGTAAGAACAGTCTTTATGACTGACGATGATCATGAAGCGCCTTCCGACCGACAATGGCTAGAAGTGCTCGAAGCCATGCTCCTATCCTTAGTCAAGTCGGTGGACGAGATTAAAGCCGCCTTGCCAGCTCAACCAGCAAGGACGCCCGGACAAACAAGCCTGGGGCCAGGAGTCAACGCAGACTCGAATACGATCGCCCCTCCTTTGAGTGATGATCCCGTAGCACCATCCGTTCCTTCAGCTGCAGATGAAGCCAAGGAGGCTAGTAAGGAAGTCCAGGAGCTTCGAGCAATGTTCAATGCCCGAGACTCCTCTCGGGATCTCAGAATACGGTAGCCATATCCCGTTGTATGGAGGGACATACCATTTCTACCACGTTACAAGCCGTTCCATATCGATTCTTATGATGGGAAGACCTCTGCTAGCCGGTACATAAGTTACTTTAAAGTCACCACCGACTACTTGTCGCATAGTGATGCCATCCTCACACGATTATTCATCGAAGCATTGGAGGGGATCACGTTCGACTGGTACTGCAACCTCTCCGACAACTGTATCCATTCTTTTGACGGCTTCAAGCACATGTTCCTGGATAGATTCTACGAGGTGGGGTATGATGTGACGATGTCATCTCCCATGGACGTCGTTCAGGGAGAGAGGGAGCTAACGAAGAACTATATTGAGCGGTTCTGCCAAACTGCGATGAGATTGCCTCAAGGCAATCCCGAGAGCTCCCTGATTGAAATCTGCTAGAAGAAGCTGCTCCCTGCAATTAGTCTTTGGATGGGCGACGATCAGTTCAGGGATTGGACGACCTTCATCATAAGTACTACCAACGCGGAGGCAGAATTGAAGAAGGCTCGCCAGCTGGGGTTACACATCCCAGACGGAGAAGATAAGGGCAGGCGTCCTGGTCCCACTTCTAGTAACAATAATAGTGGCACCACCACCAACCGGGACAATAAGGGCAAACAGGCCATGGTCACTGATGGGACTCAGAAGCCTGAATAAAAATAGGCGGAAGGTCAGTGGCCCAAGATCAACTACTCATTCGAAGATAGTCATGTCAAACCTATCTTCGATATGCTCTTGCAAGGGGGTAGGATCCAGCTCCCTCCACCAAGGCGCGAGCCCCGAGCAGCAGAAACGGAGGACCCAAAGTACTGTCACTTCTACCGCTATGTCCATCATGCCACCCAGGATTGCTTCCAATTGAAGCGGTACATCCAGAGTCTTATCGACTCCAAAGCTCTGTCGATAGACTTTTACGAGGTTACTGTGGCAGCGAACATGGTATCTATTCAGTTCGGCGACTTCCCTCCGACAAGTACTCCAGACGGAATAATACCTATCCCCCGGGCAACGATGGAGGTTACTAATCTTCCACCCACCCGGAGCCAGACATCTGGATTGGTATCCCTCTCCACATCGCGAGGAGAGGTCATATGGGTGCATCCAAACTTGGTGCCCGAAGTTACCCAGGGGGTGTCATCTCCTACCAACAAGAAGAAGGGCAGGAAGTCTAGAGCCTGCCATACAATTTTAGCTAAAACTGAAGAGGCTGCAGATGTTGTTACCCGGTCTGGAGCACAAGTCCAGCCCGCACGGGATAGTCCAGCCGAAGATCATCAGCTAGCAACGTTGCCTCCCTCCGATGTTCCATGGCCATCTCAGCCTCCACTGGCGGACAAATCTAAGACAAAGGAAACCCGTTTCGATAGGCCACTCTGCAATGATGTACCTCAGGGACTGGAGAGACCTTACAACTTCGACATATTAGCACAATTGGCTAATATGCCAGCAAAGTTGTCGCTATATGAGCTCCTAAGGCTCTTCAAGGATCTTTGTGTCGTATTAAGTGAAGCACTCCAAAATGCTGATGCCTACTTAGCTCAGGTCAATCCTCCAGGGGAAGACCCGCCAGCAGATCTACAAGACGGCGGTAGCACAGATGCAATGCCCAATATCGTATTTACTCTGCAAGACATGTTGATTAAGACCAACTTACATGATTACCCCTTGTACTATACTAGATACATAGGCAACATCAAGGTAGATAGGATGTATATCGACCCGGGATCGTCAATAAGCATCATCCCGAAAATCCTGCTCCAACTTCTTGGCATCCCTATGCACCGGCTAGCAGCAACCAACGCTGCCATTAGCGGGTTTAACTCAGGAAGAAGCTATCCCCTAGGGAAGATCCGGTTGAAGTGCCAGATTGGTGACCTGAGGACGGAAGTTACCTGCTACGTCATAGATGCAGACACCTTCTACAATATCCTCCTGGGACATCCGTAGATACATGACTACATGATCGTGCCATCCACCCTTCACCAGTGTTTCAAATATGTCAGTAAACACGGTTCCGTAAAGATCGAATTTGCCGACATTGATCCCTTCAAAGGGGTTGAATCTTATTACTCTTCGGAGGCTTGTTTATACAAAAAATCCAAGAAGTACATCACCAACAAACTAGAGACCAGCACAGGGCCAGAGAAACCCTCGATAATTCACTTCCAGACCCATAAATCTGGCAAAGCCGTACCCCTTGTTGCAACCATGCTTGAAGAGGTGCCTACTTCTCTCTTTCAAGCTGCACAGTCGGAACCAACGGTCATCCGATTCCTAAATTCAAAAGTCGAAGCCCATCATAGGGTCGATGGTGATTCAGTTACCAAAATCCATCCAAAGATAATTGAAAGACATAAAATACCTTGTCGAGCCAATTGCCACTCGTCTTCCCAAGACGAGCCGGCAACTAAATGTTGATCCGACATACTCAGGCAAGCCAATATCTCTAGTTCGACCCTCGGTGGTCAAGTTGCCCAAGACAGCATCCCAACCCCTGGGATCGCAGGGGGTAGCCGAAGAGGACATAGAGCTCGCCGAATACCTCGCGGCACAGATGAATGGTACCTCTCCTGATGACGTAATCCCCATGGACGGAGTTCCTTATCCCATCAATAAGAGGCTGCCAGCAAAAAAAAAGAAAAAAAGAGAGAGAGAATAAATACTACCTAGAGTGTTAAGTTATGTACTCGGGTACCTCTGAACTTACACTTTGTTCTCCCCCTACCGAGGGGACTCACATTGCATCTCTACAAGTGACAAGTCATGTGTATCACCTCTGAACTTTCGCTTTGATGTTTCGACCACCATATATCACGACCATATCACCCCTGTGGGGCTCCGCTTCAAAATCTATTACCCGCACCACCAGTGCGCAGAAGGGTAATAGGTCCATAAAACTTATCCTAATCTATTGCTCGCACCAACAGTGCACAAAAAAGGTAATAGGTCCACAAAATTCTCCTGACAAGAAAAACAACCACATCCATATTACCTCTGAGTTGTTTTTCCACACATTATTGACAAATCACCCAATACATAAGAACTTCCACGTTGATAGCACCTTTGATTTGTTCTGTGTATCTCTATTTTTGCCTACTCCTACCACGTCCTCATTACCTCTGAGTAGGAAGGCTATACTTCAGACCCATATTTACCACGTCCTTATTACCTCTGAGTAAATGTGCCGGTCTTCTCTTCACTTGTTATCAGTACTCGCCTCGCTAGTACACAAAAATGGTAATGAATCCCCAAAAACTATCCTAATCTATTACTCGTACCATCGGTGTATCAAAAGAGTAGTAGGTCCACAAAATATATTTTCAAATCTATTTGCTCGCATTTTCAAAAAAAAGCACCGAAGGGCAATAGGTCCACAAAAAAGTCCCCCCAGGGGATATTCTTCAATCAAAATGACATTACAAGCTCATCAGAGCGGAGTGAATTTATTCTTCTCTATCAAAAAAAGAAAGAAAAAGACGGAGAGCAAAGTCCACTATTCATCAGCTACACACAACTTGCTAAGGATGCCCTCCAACTGTGCAGTTGAGCGCTCAATTTTCAGTTTAACTCGGCGTCCAGCTTCCTGGGATAACCTCTCGGCGTCCTCCAGATGCACATGAGCCTGCCAGTTTTCTTCTAATTTCTTTAATGCTTCCTTAAGAGCAGCAGAGGCTCAGGTGACTTCATCAGTCTCCTTCCATATCTTCTTAATCTTCCGACGAGTAGCTTGGAGCTCAGTCTCCAGAGATGTTAGCCTAGCCTAGAGTTGGAGAAGCTGCTCGTTAGTTTCGGCCATAGCTCGAGTAATAGTCTCCTCACAAATAAAGATAGTCACTCCCTCTCGGCTCAGCTTTGCATACTTGAGAGACAGCTCCTGGAGGTCCTTCACCAAGGAGGGCCTGGTCGTCTCTCGGATAGTTTTCACATTCTCCACGGCTGATACAAAGAAAGCACGTTCCTGCTCCACCACGGCAGACATATCAGCTTGTCGCAGTTTCTGCAACTGGATTAGGCACTGGTTAGCCTCTGCCAGCTTGTGCTCCAGAAGGACAACCACCCCTTCCCCACGTGGGAGAGTCTTCAGCAGGGCAATCTGGCCTTGGACGCAGTGGTGGGCCACAACAAATGAAGTCCCTCTCCTCAAAGCAGTCTCGACCCCCAGTTTCAAGTGACGATAAAAGCTCTCGACTATGTCCCTTGACGATTCGTCCAAGTTCTCCAAGGAGGACGATGTCGAAGGGATAGCACCTAAGGAAGTCGAAGGCATCTGGGAAGTAGACACACTTGAGCTTGATGACCCTGTCGAAAGGGAAACAAATTCCGAGTAGTGAGACTCCCGCACAGCAGTGATCTCCTCTTCCGCAACCCGAAGAAGCTGAAGACTAGGTAGAGCGGCAAGTTCAGTCTCCGGGGAAGAGGCAGCTTCAAACAACGCTGCGCCTATCGATGTTGGTATAGGACCCACCATCTCTGCCGTTGGTGGTGGAAGAGGCTTGAAACTCAGCTCCGCCGGGTTCTTTTCGATTTGGAGGAGGGAAGGTCCATTTCTTCTCTTCGGCATGAGGTCTGTCCCAACATCGTCCGCTATCCCCTCCTCCGTGGTCATATCCACTATCGTTAGCAGAGAGGCAAGGCCTATAGGTCCAGAACAACCAACCATCAACTTGACTCAAAGAATATGAAAAAGGAGCGAATGAAGCTCCTCATCGGTAAGAATATGACATAGCTTACTAGGGGAGGGCAGAGGAGTCCGCGACTCACTCTGGGTAGTCATGATTCTTCCCACTGTCCCCGTATCCCCTTCAACAACAACAGTCGAATCACCTACATTTGTCGCTCCAGTCCCTGTCAATCCAAAGGGAGGTAAAGCTGAGTCGGTTACGACCAATCGTGACCGTACGTCATTGACATTTGATTCTGGAAAACTGGTGCCCCCTTCGACCAGAGTATTCATAACTGGAGAAGTCTCGAACGCAGCCCCGGGCACCGAAGGATTTATATCTTCAACAGTCTGCACGAAATAAAAAGCGAAAAAAATTTAGATAAGATACCTGAAGTAACATGGTAGTCGGTCGGAATGAAGCTTACCTCCGGGAGGGCTTCGGTATCACTGCCCTCTCCCGCATGATCAGAACCTCGAGTCTTAAATGCGACCCGCTTTTGAGAACGAGGCCAGTTAGCAATGGATGGTCCATGCTTACTTTATTTTGGCGAAGGGCTCGGCACAGGGGATGGCAAGCGCGTCACCAGAGTAGTCGCAGGAGGCAACAGATTATTGTAATCATCCTTCTCTTCTGTATTGGTAGAATTAGAATCATAGATTGCAACGGCCTTCATCTTCCCCGCCCTGTTCTATTTTTTGGAACCCTCACGCTTTTTGCCAGCCTAGTTCCGGTTATAAAACTTATACTCGCATCAAAATTATGGGGAGGCCCATTTACGGAGACTTGGTAGAGGGCTGCCATGTACGAGATGCGCACTAAATCCCTGGTATCAGGAAGATAGAAGATAGTCTGGGTACAGACAGCATTGTAATAATGCCAGGCCCGAATACCATCTAGGACGTTGCCCTTATAACCTAAGGAGGGACTCGGGTTATCTAAAAACAATTGATAATACCCGAATTATCTAGAATACCAGCTGGGCAAATAAGGTCCTAAAAAGGCAACATTACGGTTGTGGTACATCAGATGCGCAGGACGGATATTCCTTAACCAACAGAACATCCTTTCAGATAAAACCTGGGGTGCGACACTGCTATCGAGATGAAGATGCCTCGTTTCCTCATCAGTAAAAGGCGGGACCGACACAAAAAAGGAATATCTATCCACCCGCGCGAGCATAACACGACATTCGGGCATGGCCAAACAGGTCCAAGGCATATCATGATATTGATATATGAATGCATTAAGAATCGTCGTGCTCCCCTCACGGCCAGGTCACATCAGAGAAGGGCAGTGCATTAACAGCCATCCCATCAGATAATGATAGGGTAGCTCAATTCGGTGAAATTTTTTCGTAAAATCACGAGCTATCGTTCTGGTCGTAAAGAGACAAAGACCCCGGTGGATGCTGCACACCATGGCTGGGAGTAGAGCTAACCTGCCTCCGAAAACTAACTTGACAGCAGGAAGGATCAGATTGTGGCTGATTCTCTTAATCGAACCAGCACCTCCCGAGACCATACAAATCCTCAGCCATATCATCAGAAATCCAGCAAAGATGGCTTTATGGGACAAGGGTTGGGCATCCTGATAGAAGTAGCTGAATGTGTCGGACTGACTTCCGAATCTGTCACCAGAAGCTTTGGTTCTCTTAGTGCTTTGCACCTGAGCGTCCACTTAGAGCTGTCAAGATGGGCCGACGGGGCGGGCCAGCCCGTAACCCACCATAACCTACCATTTGGCGGGACGGGGCTGGCCGACCCACCATTTTGGCGGGCTGAAGAAATTCCAACCCAGCCCAACCCACCGGCGGGCCGCAGGCTAGGCGGGCCGGCCCGCTTAATTTTTTTAAATTTTTTAAATTATTGTTTAGTTTCTTAAAAGAAAAAAAAATCATATATAATATTTTCTACTCACTCTCATATGCACCAAATTACAAGTAAAATACAAGAAATATTATAATAGTAGATATTTCTTTAAAACACCTTCATTCATGAAAATAAATGACCAAATTTAACATTTTATACGTCATTACTTGCATTAAATGAGAATTTTTATCATTTATAATACATATCTCATATATGTGCTAAATAAAAAATTAAATTTTTTATAAAAAATAGATGGCGGGCCAACCACTTGGCCCGCGGGCTAGCCCACCGCGGGGCAGGCTACTAGCGGGCCAGTCCACCTAAGCCCGCCTGTTTAGCGGGCTCCTAAATGCTTGGCCCAACTCGTATTTTTAGCGGGCAGGGCGGGCCGGCCCAACGGGCTTAGCCCATTTTGACAGCTCTACGTCCACTTCCGCATGGGTCTGGGGGCTCCGAGGGACAACCCGGCCCGAGGCGCCAAGGTTGAACAAGTAATTAACCCAGGCCTTCGTATGAGGAAGGGTCCCCTCAGAACTCTCGTCCTTCTTCTTTGACATTTGTTGACAAGTGCTATGATGACATAACACCTCCCGGTAAATGGCAAGGAACCCGGGAAACCGTCGCTCTAATTCATCAAACTCCTCATTCGTGGGAGTATACTCCTCATAAACTTCATCCCCCAGGGCAACTTGGAGACGTCATGCATATCGTGAAGGGCGAGCCCCATCTCCACAGCAGGTGTGTAAAAGGTCCCCGTACGACAATTGTACATCTCGAGGAGCGCTATGAACATCTTGGCGTTCATAGGGAGACCATAGCAAGTGTCCCTTATGGCATAATAGAGGTCGAGCTGCTGTAAAATATCTCCATAAGTCGACAGGATCCAGAGCGTCAAGTTGACCAATGGATGGGAGTGACTCATCCAATTCTACAGCGATAGTCTACACGTGGGATATGATCCTTTACGGGTAATTTGGTTCAGGAAGGTGTCAGCCTCAGTGAACCGATTATTGGGCCTCAGATCGTTTATAAAACTACCAGGGCCAGCCCGATGATGGAACAACTGATCGATTCCCTGGTCACGATCGTCGACCGCACTTGGCTATTATAGTGGATGTTGCCTACGAAGATGGCTTGCCGGTCCTGAGTAATGGGGTTCGCCATTCGCCTTTCGATATGCACCACGTTGAAAGTTGACAGAAAGAAGTGGCGTTCCATCTGAGGAAGATGGATTGATAGCTTATTGGAAAGAAAATCCCAGTTCTCAAAAAGCTCCAGGGTGCAAGGATTTGAGACAACTATAGCATCTCCGAACAAAAATGAGGGCTTCAGATGAATGCCCCCTAGTTTCCCAGAATTCAACATACTGAGCAAGTAAAAGAACGACTGGTTCCTGATCTTCCTTAACCTGTCTTCAGGCTGATTTCGGGTAATCTGAGTCGACACACGATCGATTATTTGGTCAAGTCTCACACCCAACGCAGATTGGGCATATCCTATCAAGAGTTCCCCCGAGGAAGCTAAAGGCAAGTCTACTGTAAAAGATAGAATAGAAATAAAAGTTAGAAGTTCATCCGATCAACTTAGCCAAAACGAAGACTTCTATGGCATGAGACGCATGCGGTTAGGTCACATGCTCATGCGGCACAGTCGGAGGACACTTAGGCCACCCGAAAAGAGTGCTCATGCGACGCAGTCATGAGACATTTATGCGGCCCAGTTACAAAATATTCACACGACTCGATAATGAGGTACTTATGCGGCTTGAAGTACTCCGGCGGCTCGAGGTATGAAACACCCATGCGGCTCAGTCAGGAGACATTTATGCGGCACAACCATGCAGCATTGATGAAGATCAATCCTGTGTCATTTATGCAGCACTTATGCGACTCAGCTTATACGGCCCTATCATACAAAACACATGTGGTTCAACTGAGATAGTGCATGCATCGACCAAAGCTGACTACACAGAAAGCGATATAGCACGACATAGCCATCGTCTTCCCACTGTCCTTACCTTTGTTGGGAGGGTGCACATCGGAGTGAGTGGAAGAGGAGTCCGCCGCCCTCGATGGAAAAGTAAGCCCCTTTCCTTTGGCCGCAGTCGACTTGGAAGCTTTGGGAGCCATTGAAGACAGGAAGATGAAGATGAAAGAGAAGGAGGTAAAAAGAGAAAAATTTCTCTTCAAAATTACTGCTATTTATAGAGGTTCCAGAAAGGGTGCCGCTTCGATTCTCGAGATCATTAAAGATAATGATGACGTTTGGGGATTGTATCCCTATTAACCGTCAGCTTTATCTCGAAAAAAGAGAACCCAAATCCAAAATCGAATCAAGAGCATTAAATGCAGCAGTGACAGCTGGCAGACTCTCTGCAGTTCGAAGCGTCCCTACGACTCAGTATTTCTCTGTAACTCAGGATCCCCCTGCGGCTCAGTATATCTCTGCGACTCAAGTTTGAAAACTACTTCCTGCAACTTGAAGACTCCCTACGGCTTGGCATATTTTTCATGCTTCTTATTCAAAGTATTCCAAATTTGCAATTTGAAAACTTTGAAGGGGGTCTTGTAGAAATATGAAAAATATGGAGTTCATGCGGATTACAAATTGTCGCATAGGTACCTTGGGCTAAACAGGTCTGCACGATGGAAAGCCGCATGACTGCACAAAGACATATGCGGCCCAACGACGAACAGTTGTAGAAGGAAAATATGCGACCAAGAAGGAGCAGTGTGACTGATAAAGCTGACAAGTCCTCGTAAAATATGACAGTTCTGACACTTCGACAAGAAAGATAAGACATGATACGTCACCCAAAAGCAGGGTTCGTACGCCTCCATGCGACCAAAAAAGTGTCATCCAAGCCAAATGAACCTCATGCGACCCAGCTTATGCGGCCCCAAAATTTCCAGAACTACAGGCAGCCGGGAGTAACTGTGATCCAGGCCGCATGCATGAGTCTCATGCGACCCTGCATGATCGAAGATTGAGAATGCTATACGCAATGGGACACGTAGAAATCTGACCAATTCCTCAACTACCCAGATTTGCTGCAACAAAATCCCAACAAACCGACAGATGGAAGCCCAAGAGCGGGTCTTCGCGTGCTAATCAGCCACGTGGCCACAAGCCATCTGTACGGCTCAAAATTTATTCTATTATAAATAGCAGGGTGCTACACCCCTGCAAAAGGCTGGCAACCTTAAAAAAAAGCAATATCTTCACGAGCTAGAGACTGCATCAGATAGTCCACAGAGTAAGGCAGAGTTGATAGCACTTTTCCGAGCCTCCACCGTCACCCTCTAGAATCAAAACTAAACAATTGTACTTAGATTATTTCCTAAACTTTCTTTCTAGGCCCTTTCTTTGTACAAGCGAGTTTGCAATTAATTCCAGTGTTCTGTAATACATGTTGTTGATTTATATAGCAAATAATTATCAACAAGTTTTTTTGCTAGACAATACTGTGATATGTGCCCGTGAGTACCACAGTATATGCAAGTAAGTTTTGAAAACGTGTTAGTCGATTTTGTGTTGGCATGCATATATGGTTTCTTTGAAAACCTATATGTGAAAGCATGGTGATATTCGTATTTCTTACGTGCTTTCTATGTTTTAGCCCTTTTAGGTGTATGCTTAGCATTAGGACTAAATTTAGGCTGTGTCACGGTATAGCCTGTTTACCTAACTTGATTTCTAACTTTTTAAAAACCGCATAAGACTCTTCATATTTAGCAGTCATATCTATGAGTCTTTGTTCTGTGACCAAGTGCTTCTTCTTCTCTATGTCATATAACTCTTGTATCTTAACATAGTCACTTTCTTTCTTTTTAATTTTGAGGATAGCCTCATGATAGTCTACTTTAAGCTTGGCTATCTCTTCCATGTTACCGGTAGTAGATGTCTCTTTAATGTCTTCAATGAGACTTAACAATCTAGCTACTTCGGTTATGCATGCCTTAACCTCTTTTCGAGATTTCTTATACTTGTCAAGCATATTTCTGTGTTCTTCAAGTAGTTTGCTGAAGATATTTTCTAGCTCATCGAAAGTAAAATCATCATACAAAGGATTTGAGGATACCTTATCAAAAGCCATAAGATAAATATTAGCATTTTCGCAGGGTCTGTCTTCTTCCTCTGAATCACTGGCATCGCTTTCATGCCAGATACTTATATTTGTGTACTTTTGACTAGTTGTTGCTTTTCGACTTGATTTTGATCTATCATATGGACTGCTTTTCTTTGGAGTTGGGCAGTCCTTCATATGCCCTGATTTTGTACATCCAAAGCAGATTGTTTCTTCTTCATTGCTTTCATGGACATCTTTCTTCTTTCTGTTTGATTTCTTAAACTTTAAGAATTTTCTGAAGTTCTTCACTAGCAGGGCTTGTTCATCACCACTTGATGATTCTTCATCAGAATCTTTGTATGTTGATCTTCTGGCTTGAGCTTTGAAGGCGATTGATTTCTTTTTTGGAGTAGCTTCTTCAAATTCTTGTAGATCTAGCTTATGGGTCATAAGCTTGCCCATAAGTGTTTCCAGAGTCATGGTGGTGAGATCGTTTCCTTCTATGATTGTTGTTGCCTTTGGGTTCCAGTTCTTGGTTAGAGCCCGTAACACTTTTCTGATCTTCTCGTGATTACTGTAATCCTTACCAAGAGATTGCAAAGGATTAGTAATATCAAGGAAACGAGTGAACATCTGTGTAATTGACTCACCGGGTTTCATTTTAAAAGATTCATATTCATGTGTTAGTCTGCTGATTTTGGATTACTTCACTTGGGAAGTACCTTCATGAGTTACTTCAAAAAGTTTCCAAATCTCACGAGACATCTTACAGGTTGAAACTCTGTTAAACTCTATTTTGTCAATTGCACAGAACAGTGCGTTGATGGCACGAGCATCTAGACTAGCCTATGCTTTTTCAGCCTCTGTATATTGTCATAAGGCTTGTCTATAAGCACGCCATCAACTACTGTAGGTGCCGATTTCTTATAACCATCAATAACTATAGACCAAAGATCAAAGTCAATAGACTTTAAAAAGAATATCATTCGTGTTTTCTAGTAAGTAGAGTTTGTTCCATTAAATAGTGGGGGTCTATTTATAGATTGCCCTTCACCGTTAAATATTGATTTCACGGCTGCCATATATACTCTCCGAGGTTTGTTATATTAGAATATAACCTGCTCTAATACCAATTATAGGACCGTTGAGCACCTCTAGAGGGGGGTGAATAGAGTGAGTGCGAGTGCAGCGGAATAAATCACCAATTAAAAATTTAAAGGCAGATAACTATGGCAGTGAATAAAGAGACAGTAAATAAATGTAGCAAAAGATAAAACTCATTGACACAACGATGTATACTTGTTTCCCTCTGAGAGGACAAATCCAGTCTTGAGTACTCTTGCTCGATGTTAATCCACTATGGCACAAGCTAATTGAGAGCTTGTAGTCTCTTCCAACACCGTGCTTGGTGATAAGTGCACGACCGACTTCACAACACGTGCTTAGCGACAAGCGCACGACTGGCTCCAAAAACAAAAATGTGTTCTGAATTTTGAACGACCTCTTTACAACTCTGAGAACCAAAAGACTCTAGATGAAATAGATATTACTGGCTTTTGGCTAAGAGATGTGTAGGTAGAATATGAAATTTTTTAGAAAGCTGAAAATACTTTAGGAATGAATAGAGAGAAGAAAGGATGAATTGATGAGTGATTTGAAATGAGAAATTCTCTTCTATTTATAGGTGTTTTCTAGGACCGAACTCGGACAAAATTCGGGTGGAGTTCTGATGCAAAGATTTTGCAAACGAACGTTGCATGCATATTTGGAGGCAATAAATATTTGAATTCAAACTGACCGAACTCAGACCGAACTCGGCCAGAGTTTAGACCGAACTCGGACCAGACTCGGCTTTAGTTCTGTCTCAGTTCTAATATAAAATATTTGTCAAATTCTGTTGTATAAAAAATGAATGGTATATTTGGTAAATGGACTTTGGATGGATAGGCTGTATAGGAGAGTGGACTGTGATTAACCTAAGCGTAGTATCCAGTCGATCTTACAATTCATATCCTAGACTCAAAAAAGATAAAATACATAATAAATTATAAAATAACTCGGACTGATTCCAATGAGAATGAGCTTATGAATGATGATTTGCATGCTTGCTGGTGTAGTAGTACGCTTTTTGATATTGATTTCACTTGACCTGAAATATTTAGAAGCAGTTCATATATTTTGTGCATTGACTTAAGTCATTGTCGATTATCAAAATCGGTTGTGACCATCGGGAAATGGGACAACACTCACCGCCCAACTCTTGGGACTTAGTATCTTTGTTACCGTACGTTCATCGTGTTGAAACTCGATATACTTACCGTCCAAGCATTTGGGACTTTTGCTTCACCTGTCATGTATTTTATTACAATGGCACACAAGCATACAATTCATCATTGAGCAACAACAATTTACGACACATGTGATTATTAACTTTCATTATCTTTCTAATTTCCATGCAAGGTATCATTTAGCAACTCAACACAAAATCATAGCATACAGTCCTTTTATTAAGCGTGAAGCTAAAGGATCTTCGAAGGGTTCAACACTACTCACATTCATAAGACGAATCCCGCCACGATCGTATAGCCTTCTAAGCGATCATTCGCATATTCTCAAGTCCAACAAGGCTTCATCGAACCAACCAACCAACATAAGGCACCTTGCGGGTCGGGACACTACAATATATACCACTTAGAAAAAGTTTCGTCCTTGAAACTCAAACCAAAATCATCTCCATAAATTCAACAGAATTTTATGAAACATCCCAACGATCAACTTGCACTATTTAACATTTCTCCGTAATGTCTCGATCGATTTCAAATGATGTACCATCTCGCTGCAGCATTCCAATTTGATTTAAATAGTTTACCATCCTTGTTCTTTCATCCAACACTCATGCAATCTTCTTGCACATGATAATCTTTCTCCGTGGCTTCATTTGAATTCAACGTACCACTTAGTTAAAATCATACACATATTTTAGGCATCCCAGAAATATATGCATTTCAACCAAGTTCAATGATAGAGAAGTCGAACGAGCTATAAGTATAACTTCATTCCCGAATGTTAGCAACTCCTCCGAGCATTTCGTATAGCCACAATTCACTTGTTCAATCTCCCAACCGACTAATAACATAATAAATGTTACCATTTCCAACTAAAACAACTTCCCACAACTGATCCAAAATTTTCCCAAAGTATTTCGACTTAGTAAAATCAACTTTTCTAATAAATCCAGAGTTCTCTGTCAGGTCCATTATCATTCATACCACTAAAATTGATAAAGACAATAGCTATATTTTGTTTCAGCACCACGATTCTCATCAATCAACTCACGTACCCATTATCGTTCACATCCATACACTTTATTTGTAACTTATAAATTTCTCGATTATGATTCATTTTCCAAGTTGTACCATCATTTCACTCTAGCAACAATTTCCCGATGTACACAAAATCTTTCCGCATTGATCAAGCCAACATCTTATCATCTCGTATGTGAAATCCTCATTTCCAGTAGCATTAATCCGAGGGTCACACCAATAGCAATTGCTTTCGTTGATCTCAACTACATGCGCTCCCTCATTCCATCGTTATACTTTTCCCTCAATTTCGATCTGATTACCCATCAATGAATTTATTCTGACTGTCTCAATCACTACCATCAATTTGTACCGCTTAGTATGATTCAACCGACCAATCAAATCCAACCAGTTCCAACAATTTTTGACATTCTAATTAAAGACAACCAAGTTCTGAATCCAACATGATCGGTCATTCTATCCAACATTATAACATCAAAGAATTTCAACCTTCATTCCATTTCAAAGTTTACTTTTCGTATATCTCACTCATTCTGACTATACCTACGGAACATCGATAGAAAAATCCTAAGGGTCTCGGTCAAGTCTCTACGGTCAGCTATTCTAAGCTAAACCAGACATTCAGCTAACTCATCTGAGATGGATAGCTACTAGGGACATATCTCTTATCTTAGAGGCAACCAATTATTATCATAGAGACTCTATCTTATCTCAGGAACAATTTATGATCCGACCAATCTAAGGGACATGGAACACCACCCCAATAATCTCATGAACTTAATTCCAAACCGAACAACAGAAATAACATGGCCAACCAATCTAAAACTTAGGCAACCAACCAATACTCTAGGCAACCAACCGACATTCTAGGCAACTAACTGACATTCTAAGGTCAAGTCTTTCTACCCGTACTCATCCTCGGTTTATACCTAACAAAGTTATTCTGGACTTACCCACAACCGACAAGACCTACCCAACAATTCTTATGGATCAATCTTGAAGCCATCATATGAAAATTTAACAATCGAACATCCAAATTCCAGTTTTCACTTGCATAGACGCAACATCACCTGCTCAATCTGATTAGTATTCTCATATCGTACTCAAATTGTGTCTATTCAATCGGGCCAAATATTCCAAGTCATAATCCAGTATTGCTACCTCAATAGTCTATCATTTATAATCTCTATCCTTCGGTCTCTTCACGACATATTCAATTCCCATATTTCTAGATCATTTGTACGATCTGTATTCTTTAACCAATCGATAAGGCAACTATATAATCGTATTTCTTTCGAAAGCACCATTTATAAATTTTCGTTAGCAATAAACACGATTATCTTTTTGCAATTCACGTTAACTATCAATATTCGTTTTGCATCATCTCCTTGTGATTCCATAAAATTTTTTACTATCCATGCACCGGTCAAACCTCTATAGCACCAATCATCTAGCATTCGTATTTCGGTCATCTTAGTCAAATATGACATAACTCATGCAGCTAAATTATAATCGAATAATTCTATATTCTACCCAAATTTGTTATCCATGTAATAATATCATCCACCCGACACGGTCTATTTTATATTGTTGCATCTCGATATTTATTTGGATTCCAGCCATCAAACTCTCATAAGGGACATCTACTCTTTCATGTATCAAAGAACAAGTGTTCATTCTCTATGCCTCAAAACATTCAAGGGTCATAACTTGTTAATTCAGAACACGTCAAATTTTCTCAAGCACAATTGCACAGGTATAAAGCCATCACATTTTCCTCAAGTCCATTCCATACTTTTCGGTCATTGATGCAACTCTCTACATCTTCTGAATCACCCACAACGTCTCCACAAGCGTCTAACGTCACCCTCAGTTTCTTTGATGACCAATATACAATTCCATTTACTCAATTCCAACATTATTCAGTATTCGATCCATATTTGTTCTCCTAAAAATCTTTCAATAGCAACACTCTACCATTGTTACTGAGCCTACAATCATTTTACCCAAATGATTCAAGTCCTTGCTTGAATCTATAAGTCATACCATTCCCAACCAAGGCATTTATTTTATATTCACAATCTCTCAGTACCAGCATAATCACTACAACAAATAGGACATACAATAGCAGTTTATTTATAGCGTTCAAGTCTCCCTGCTATAGAATGTCATCATCAATAGCATTCTTTCCGCAGTGCTATTAAAATTTATCTATAGCATTCGAGCCTCCCTGCTATTATAATATAATCATCCATAATGTTCATATTGAAGTGCTATTAAACGTTCATATAATAGCAGTTTATCTATAGCGTTGAAGCCTCCCTGCTATTAGAATGTCATTATCAGTAACGTTCATTATGCAGTACTATTAACAGAACTTTATATAACGTGTTATGAACGCTGTTAAAGGTATTTTTTTATGAACGTTGCTATGCCCGTATGTCTAGGGGTGAGCATTATTCGGTTTTTGGACCGAAATCCGAACCGAATAAGAGATCCGGTTCGGTTTGAAAAAATTTCGGTTCGGTTTCGGTTTCGAAAATACTAAAATTTCTTATTTGGTTTCGGTTTAATCCCACTAACCTTTCAGAAATTTTATCTAAAAGTTTTCTCCCTGGTAAACCGAATAAGAAAATTTAGTAATATGTATACGAAATATATCTTTGTATATTTAGTTGCTATATATATTGACAAAAAAAATTATAAATAAACTGAAAACAACACTTTTAAAGTGTTGTTCTAAATTTCATTTTCCTTGCTTCTTTTTTTTATTTTGTCGCTCTCCAAAAATTTGGTGCTGCATCCCACTGCATCTGCGATAAAGAGCCCTACTTCTCTCTCTCCCCTCCTATTTTTTTCTCTAAACTCTCTTTTTCTCTCTCTTTCTCTTCTATTTTCAATGGATTCTCTCTTTCTCTCAGGTTGGGGCAGCAAAGGGGTTGTCATCGCCACCGTGCTGAGGGAGAGGCGACAGTCCAGGGGACTCGCGAATCCACCGGAGGTAGACGACGGCGAAGATCTCGGAGGTTGGGGAATTTTTTTATCGTCGTCGTTGCCATCGTTATCACCGTCACCGCCGCCGACTAGGACATCTCTCACTCCTTCTTCTCGACATCTCATTTTCTTAGTTTTATTTTCTGATCCACCGGACTCGATCGAGCAGGTCACGGGGTCGTCGGATCTAGTAGAATCTATCATTTGATAAAATAAGAATTGGGGATTTTGTAAGCATAAGAATATAAAGGGTTTTATTTCTTAGCTAGGGTTTAGAGGAAGAATTGATCATTATCTAGGGCTTTGTTTGGATGCCATTATTATTATTCAACAAAGAAGTAAGAAGCTTGATCTACTTTAAATTTATATTCAATAATCATTTTCTTATTTAATGCCCTCATCAGAACCTTATATTTAGATGAAACTTCAGAAGCGTGGTATGTGCTTTAAGAAGGGTGTTGCAAAGAGGATGCATGCTACAAGTTTTCTTCTGTTATAGAGAAGACTGGAAAACGATGAAAAGTATATAAATATGTTACATATATTGTGACATTTGGATGGACTAAGGTTATATATTCAGATTTAACTACAGAAGATGGACATAGAAATTGGCAAAAAGTGAAAAGATATGAATGAAATACATACTTGTGAGTTTATATAATTAGATGGAACTGCAGAAAAGGCAGTACATAATTTGAGTTCTGTAAAGAGGATCATCAATTAGAAATTTGCTACAAGTGAGGTGATTTAGTTAGGCATCATGCACTTAGGTGTGAATGTCGTTCATTTTCCTTGTTTGGCTTATCTGCCATAGGGATGATTGTTATTCCCGTTAGAAAACTGTACCATCTTTTACCTCTTCATCGAAAAACTAAAATAATCTTCTGAAACATAGATATGGCGTTTTGGTTGCATGAGTTTAGAAGGTAGGACTACATATCTATCGACTGGCCTTATAGGTACACCACTTGATGATAGCTTTCTTTGTTAGAAATTTTGCACCAAAATAAAGGGTTGATGTTAGGTCAGGTTAACTGGCTTATTATAAAAATTTTGAATCATTTTTTTCACAACTGAACCATTATAATGTAAAAAAAAAGGCTTGGAAGAAAGGGATACTACACTAGCAAAGTTGATAAAATTTGTAAGGTGAATCATATATAGAAATTGAGAGTATTGTTTAACTTGGACTAGCCTATATGTCTAGGTTTACCATCAAAGTATAATATGTTTAAGCTATAGATCTATTTAGTTGGCTAAGAAAAATGCTATTGTTGTATTCCAAGAGTAGGACTAGGGAGAAGCAGATAAATTTAACTGTGATCTTAAGATTGATGTAATCATCGAAGTACAATGAAAAAAGAAGATTATAGGCCGAGCCAATGAGGTTCTTATTTTAAAAATAGAGAAGGTAGAAGGAAGCAGTATATCACTTATTAGGCTATTAAACTAAAATAAGTTGTATGACTGTATGTTAGGCTAATTTTTCCAATTAGTACATTCATTGAGATATTGTAATACTTCAAAACCATATTTTCAAGTTAGGTAATTATTCCGGTCTAATTGTGTCCCTTAAGACAGAATTAATGTTTCTCATGTGACATATATTATGCTCTAGGCATAACTTGTTGTAATTTCTTCATACTTGTGTAGTTTATCTTTCTGCTCTCATGTTTCAAATGTGGTATTGCACAGGTCTCAAAGCCTGGTTGTGTGAAGGTTGAGAGGCTTATGAAAATAGAGACATATTCACATGTGATGCATATCATCTCCACGGTTAGGCTCTTATCTATTCCTTCCATAAAATGGATTTATAAATTGGAGAAATGTTTGATTAAGTTACTCATGAAAGTATTAATTTCTAGGTAAATGAATGTAGAGTTGCATACCAGTAATCCAATTACAAACATATACAAGTAAATTGGTCTACTTGGTATCTATAGTGAATCTCCCTGCTTTAAAAGTTAATTTAATACTTGGCACCATTTGTTGTGGTATCTTCAAAATAACTACAACTTTTACATAAAGTTTATGTTTCTCATTTTTTTATTGTTCATCATTAAAATAGGGAAGTGGCACCAACCAAAAATCCTATAAAAATTACAACATTTTACAGTTCCTCAAAACTTGATGCAAAATTCTCTATGAACTGAAATATGAGAATGTTGACTTCTGTAGGTTAGTGGAGAGTTGTTTGATCATTTCACATGGTGGGATGATATGTGTGCTGTATTTCCTGTCCGAACAGACATCGAAGCTCTAAAGGTCAGATTATTTAACATGAATATCACGGTTACTTTTAGTATTCTAAAATGATTGCGATGTATGAACTCTTGTACTTCACTGACTCTATAATATGTGGTATTGAGAAGTTAAATCCATCATTGCAATTTCAATATAATATATGAATTTTTTTGGTGATAGAATTTTGAGTTGATTGGTGGGGAGATAAAAGCTATATAGATAAGGAAACCTCCCTAATAATCCATTGGCATCTAGTTCAGGGCTCATCGATTAGTGCATCCAATCACCTTTTTATGTTTATGTCTGTTTAGTGCATCCAATCACCTTTTTATGTTTAAAGGCTATATAGATAAAGAAACCTCCCTAAGAATCCATTGCAGTTTCAATGTAGTATTGTATCAATTAGTGTTACCCATGTTTAATGATGTCTGAATATAAAGTAGAACCTATAATGTCTGCAATTAAATATATCATATCGAAAGGCTATTGAAACTACTGAAGAACCAAGATATCCATGGACATAAGTTATGTCATGCACAGTATGTCATGCACTGTTCGTCTTGCAAGGTATGACAATTGGAAACCTATTTTGTCTAATCTTTTACATAGTATTTTAGCCATTAAAATGGCTTCTATCATTTGCAATGTATATTTACTACTTTAGAACACGATTATCCTCAATCAGCCAATAATATTTGATGTGAGTATGTCCTTAAGATCTTATGTAAATGGAAAGTGTGAGCCTGGACTATTTCACACATGGATGCTAACATCCATCAGACTTGTATATCGGAGCTTGTGAGGAGCGATTTCAAACTGCAAATTTTGGCCGGTTACGGCTTGTGAAGAGCTATTTCAAACAATCACAAGTGGTAGGCATACCAATTAACTTCTGGGTGGCCTTTTAATTTGTGTATGACTATATATATATATATATATATATATATATTTTATATATATATATATATATATATATATATATATATATATATATATATATATTTCAATCGAGAAATTTGTTCAATCAATACACAACACAAATTTCAGGCACCTTCGGTGTTGGTATCCTTTGGCAAGACCAGTGCGATTAGGCAGTCAGTTGGATCAGGCGAAATGCCAAACAAGAAACAAGTATCAGGTGACAAATTTAACATATTGAGGGCCTGAGGCATTATCAAGCAATGAGTGACAAGTTCATCACAACGTCAATAATTAAGAGCAAAATGTATTGTCAATATTACATGATGTTATTATTATTCATGACTATATCACCATTGCATCCTTAATAATCAATAAGGACTTGATTGTCAACCATGAGTGTGTTGACATTCAAATAAGATTTTGTTTGTATATTCTAGTTTCTGGAAATAAATGACTTGTAGAAACTCTATAAAACAAAGTTAAAAAAATGGATTCCAGTTGCCACAAGTTGTGGACTTGCTAAGTATGTATGGATATGAATGGATCACTAATAAATTCAACTGACAATGGATTCCAGTTGTTTGGTTGATTATAACTCATAGAATTTTAGGTAATTTTCTATTGATAGCTAACTCATAAATTCAACTGCTTGTTTATTAACCAGGAACACTAATGTTTTCCCCCTATATTTGTGTAGGTTGGATGAAGTAAGAGGATTTCTGAAATAAATATGGACCAACAACAATTGTACTATTTTCCACTACACAACGGATATGGAAAACTGAAAGCTTTGGTCTGTACTGATAAGTCTTTAGTATAGACCACATTTAGCGATATCAGCTTCATCTATATGAAAAAATGCACACACTCAGTTGGAACTTATTAATCCTTTCAAGCTTTCAGTCGAAAAACGACAAGAATAGTTGAGAACACTTACAATTACAACAGAATATATAAACACATAAGACTCAATTAGTGCACTGGTAAGGCATCACTTTTCCTATCCCATTAATTTACTTTCGTCAATTGTCTGGATCGGCTCGAGATGGTTTTATTTTACACTAATGAATTACCCTTATTTTTGTGTAGGTTGGATGAAGGAAGATGATGCTTTCTGAGGAGTTTTGGTTGTGGATAGGCTCGAAGGAAGCTAAATGTTAGATAGTCAACATTTTGGGATATATGTAGCTGACTACACTGTTAATGTTTAATTTTTGGACATATGTTTGGTACTACTTCGTTATTCTATATGGAGAAATTAAGGATTTTGAATGTTTGGTACTACTTCGTTGTTCTACATATATTAGACAGTGAAATTAATGAATTTACTTATGTTTGGAATTCATTCTATGATTGATTCGCATTTAAATTTTTGAATACCTGCATTTTGTGTAACTGTGGCATTATCTGCAATAGTATTCTGATGTGCTACATTCTGCAAATTTTTGAATACAGAATTTTGACTCTGCAATAGCATTCTGACATGCTATTGTTGCACATATAATAGCAGGAAAGAAATGCTACAAAAAGCAGATATATATCGAAACGCTATTAACAAACAATAACATACAGGAACGCAATTAGAAATAAACAGCGTTCAGGAACGCCATAACACATTTATAGCGTTAACAAATGTTATTAATGAACTATAGCGTTCGCAACGGCTATGTAAACTATATAGCGTTTGTAAGTGCTATAACATGTCTATAGCGTTCATGAACGCTACAATAAATTAATAGCGTTCATGAATGCTATTAAAGTTATATAGCGTTCCTAATTGCTATAACTATCATATAGTGTTTCAAAATGCTATACATTTCTATAGCGTCAATGAACACAATAATCCATGAATAGCGTTCGTGAACGCTATAACTTTATAGCGTTCTTATACATGGGGTTATTATAGCAGGGGCATATATAGCGGGTGGAATATGCTATAATATGCATTCTACAGCGTTCGACGCATGCTATCATTTCCCATATCTGTTGTAGTGAATGTTAACCGTCACAACTCATAATGAGTTATCTGAATTTAATCATCAAGGGACACGTCTAGAAGTCATGTATCAATCGTAATCCCAGCTACTACTCGATACTACCCTAATACCTTATAGGTATAGCATCACTATATCATGAACAGGGTCAAGGGACATCTTATCACTGAGAGGGTAGAGCCATATACCACTCAGAGTTCAAGCCATTTCTGACACAATATTTTCCTTTGCATCAAACTAACGTCCATTCTGGACTATCTAACCCACAGTGGCTCTGCCGACCACAAATACCAACTCAATTTCCTCGCATCTGAAACATACCAAGCCAACACACATAAGCCCACTCGAATATTCTGTCGATCCCCATTCACCAAAATTTATGCACATTTCCCATTCTAATATGTTATGCCATCACCCACTGTCGATTGCCACATAACAATTGACTTCTAAGAATCCCATACTTAAGCCATCAAGCACACATGTTACCAACTTATTATAGCATCGCATCATTGTTATTCGTTTGGTATCATTAAGAATTCATTACATCACATAAATTATAGCCCACATATTTAGACTTATTGTATGGAACATCCAGTGAGCGACCAGGAGAATCAACAAATTTTTAGTAAAGAAAAAACTTAGAATAACTTGGAAGCAATACTGAATAATCCTGGATGCACTATGAGTCATCGTGCAAGCAACTTTGATTCATCGCGGAAGTAATTTTGAATGCTCGCGGAAGCAACTTTGAGTCATCGCAAAAGCATCTTTGAATCATTGTAATAGCAAATTTGATTTGAAACAAATCGAATAAGAATCCAGGTACGTAAAGTCATACTCTGATACCATTATGTTATGCCCCGACACCGTAGGATCAAAATCTAGCCACTGGGCGTGATGCCATACAAGTCTAGATTGTACTTGTACAAGGTAAAACTATTATAGTTCCTGGTATTTCTCAGAAGACAATGACAGTGTAGCAAAACAAGCAGATAAATTGAAGTCATAATAAGTTATGAAGAAATATGTCTCTTTATTGATATTTGTAATCGATTACTAGACTTGCAACTGAATACAGAGTTTACAACAGATTACAAGACATTTGAATAGCCAACTGAAATACTTGCCATTTAGGCTTACAACTGAAAATACCGACTTGGCTTACAACGAACTTGCTGATTTGGCTTACAATCTTACTAGTTCATCTGAGTTACACTCTTTCATATATTATATCCCGTATAGCAGAAGACATCATCTTATAAGAAGAGCTTCTGTATACCCATATGATTCATCGATGCCAAGCACTGATCAAACGATTTCTCCCATGCACGAGCACCTATAAAAATGCCCCAAACATGGGTCAGTACATCATCTATGTACTGACGAGCGGTGTTGGCCCAACTCACCTAAGAAGACAAAACTAAGTAATCATGTTATGGAACATTATTAAAAGTGGTCTTTCTCGTTGCCTTAGGGTCGATTAGCAGTTCATATCTGACAGAAGTAAAGCATGTATTTTATTCATAGCCAGCATAATGTAAAGCATACATGTTATCACCTTTTGGTGATTCTTACCCAAAGTCATGTAGCTATCCCTGTACATTTATAATACTTACTCTGCCTGCATAAGATATTGTTAGCAACAATATCATATTTTATATAAATGTCATCGTTCAGGTGATTTCTTACCAACAGCCGACATCTTTTATTGTAATTGAGTAATAACTTACTCGGCCTGCATAAGACATCATTAGCATGCGAACTGTCTATATGTGGGTCACTGACTACACGCCATCTTGGACTTATGGTTAGACGGCTCTCCTTCAGTGGCAGGTAGCTAGCCCAGTCCGAAAGGTTTCCGGATCACCATGCTACTACTTCAGCACTGTGCTACTACTTCAGCACTGTGCTACTACTTCAGCACGAGGTTCCTCCTAGGACGAATCGGTTTTTGAGGCCTCGGAATACCGTTAGAGGAACCACCTTGTCGACAAGTTGTCCATGACCATGCAAATATATGCAACTTACCTATGAAGAAAACATATAATGCAAGATAAGTAAAACTAAGTAGATAAGCCACCATTTTTATTCGTATTGCCATTTTGCCATCTTACCATCTTGCCTTGAGCCAACGCTCGCATTACCATCCGCCCAATACAAGGTCTTAGTGTAATCAACATTCTACATTGGCAAAGGATAATAGAATGTGATTACGCAATCTCTTTCCCACATCTTTGATACCATACAGTTTCTTGAGTCATAAATCAAGCATGCTCATTACCCAGTTCTTGGGCCTATTATTTGTGTTATCATTTATTCATCGAGCCGAGGCTTGATGTACTCACCGCCAACTCTTGGGACTTAGCATCTGTGTTACCGTACGTTCATCGAGTTGAAATTCGATATACTTATCGCCCAAGTATTTGGAACTTTTGCTTTATCTGTCATGTATTTCATCGCAACAGTGCACAAGTATACAATTCATCATTGAGCAACAACAGTTTACGGGATATGTGATTATTTTCTTTCATTATCTTTCTAGTTTCCATGCAAGGTATCATTTAGCTACTCAACACGAAATCATAACATACAGTCCTTTTATTAAGCGTGAAGTTGAAGGATCTTCGAAGGGTTCAACACTACTCACATTCATAAGACGAATCCCACCATGATTGCATTGCCTTCCAAGCGTCCTTTCGCATATTCCCAAGTCCAACAATGCTTCATCGAACCAGCCAACCGACATAAGGCACCGTACGGGTTGGGACACTACACAAAGTCTGGCGTTACTACCGGAACCTATAGTTTGGAGCATATTACATAGATATTAGGGGCCCTACAGGGTCAAATGACCCAGGTAACCCACGTTCTAGATACTTGTGGTCTAATTCCTACTTCCACTGCACAGGCTCCTGCTTCGATCACAGCGCCTACTAAATCGACTTTTACTTCGACCACAGTGCCTCTTGTTATGCCGTTGATTGTTCCAGGCGGTATTCCTGCTCAGGACCTACGACGGGTCATTAATTTGGTGATGGCACTGTTACATGCATGAGGACAGTCGCCTCTACCTCTGCATGTAACCCCCTATTTCCAATTTTCCCTCTAAATTTTTATTTTTCTCTAATTCCTATTTTAGGGTTTTTAGGTATTATTAAGTTGTTTAGTTTTGGTGATTATTAAGAGAGGAGTAACGAAGTTGTAAGCATTTGGATAATTATGGAGGAGTGGCAATTTTGTAATTATTAGAGAGTGGGAAGTTTCTAATGGTCATTTAGGCATTTGGTTATTTAATCTTTAACTAGCTATATTAATTATAAATATGTTACTAGTATTTAATAAAATTATTTTGCTAGTATACAGAGTTTAGCTAATATTGTTTTACTAAACCTATTCATATTTTGATATGAATATAGTTATAAATACTTTGCTAGTAATATTTTATAATGTTTATTTAGCAATAAATAGTTAGCTAGGTAGTTGTCATTGTTTAGAATCAAATGTATTCTTACCATATCCTAGGTGGACTTAGTGACAATTACACTTCTATACCCGATCTTTCAGGACAAGGCAAGTACAATATTAGCTAAACTTATACAATAGCAAAATATGAATAGGTTTAGTAAAACAATATTAGCTATATAAATGTTCAATACATTATAAATGCACCATTTTCATGTCATGTCTCATATTGCGACACAGTCTTGACACGTGATCCTGATTATTGTTCATGATTGAGTTCTTGATCGTGATTTTCTGTTTATTGTTCATGGTCGTGATCGTGGCTCGTTTATCATGATTCGTAACTTGTTTATCGAACATTAATCATGACTTGTGACTTGTTTATCGTATATTGGTCATGACTTGTAACATGTTTACTGATCACGACTCATGTCTCGGGAGAAAAATGGAAATGCCAAGTAGGTATATGGTTACATCCAATTGATATCGTATATCGTAAATAGCACACATACACCTTACGTATATCGTATCGTACTCATATCGTTAATAGCCATCTTCGGATGTGTCGGACTACCCCAGCCGACCACATCTTGAATATGGTATTTCAATTGCACATGGTTATTGTCGTGTTTTCCTTGATCATGGTTTCTCATAGTTGTTCATGTTACAGGTTGCATTGCATGATATTGTCTCATGATCTAGTTCATTTACTTTCTGTATTTACTTTATTTCTTTATTTTGTATCGTGTGACATTTCTTTGGAGTTGTACTTTTTTTCTTTCCTAACTGAATGGTTGATATAGGCTAGGGCTTGAGGACATGACTTGGATTGGACGACGACTCATGGAAGGTTCTGGAAGACTAGAAAAAATAAGGACAGATTATTTTGATGTATTAGATAGTTTGTATCAGACATGATGTATTGGATGTAGGAGTTATTTCTTTCAAGATATGGATTGCCAAATTTATCTCTGGAGATGGAACATGTATATGTACTCAAAATGACAGTGGATGCTGTGATCATGTGTTGGCTTGGTTTTGGTTTATTTCTCATCTAGTGTCATGATTGAGCAAAAATTGATAGATGACTATTGAGGTCTAGAAGCTAACTATCGTCGATTCCGCGGTGTAGGCTGGACGCGTTCACAACCTGTACCCGAATATACGGGTATGAGGCGTGACACATTTTTATGGTGGCCCATGAAGGTCAATCTAATAGTGCTTAGGTCTAGAGTGCTATTGGGAGCCTGTATAATAGGAAATGCTCAATCATGACTTAGAATTTTTTTGATTCTATCTATCTTGCTATTTCCTTGTGATCTTAGAAGTAGAGTATTATTAGCCTATATTTCTTATAATACTTGTTCATAATATTTTTAAGTGATTTCATCCTAGAATCTTATTATCTTGTCTTCTCTTTCCAGAATGGCTAAAGGAAAGTGAGTGACTCGGAGACGTAATCTGAACATTGTTGTTTCCGAAGGATCGTCTTCATCTTATCCCGTGACTTCCAAAGGGACCAAGACTCCTTCACCATCTTCACCTCCTCCGTCTCTTCCAATCCAAGAATCCATCCCGACCAATCATATTTTTGAGGAGACCATTCCTATTCCTGAGGATATGCCTATGAGTGGAGAACAATTGTTTGAGATTTTCAAAGGAATGATGAAAGCACGTAAGATTCAGGCTGAAGCACAGAGGAAACAGATAGCTGCTATGAAAGAAGGAATGGAGAGTATTCAGTTAGCAACCTTGGAAGCAATAGATAAAGTAGCAAGTAAAAGAATTTTTGCACCTAAGGATGGGACTATTCTAGATTTTAAGAAAATGTGTCCCTGAGAGTTTTGTGGCACTGAAGGAATATTGTATGTTGAAGAGTGGTTAGAAGACATAGAAAGGGTTCTGCGAGTTGTACGGCTTCATGATGATTTGAAGATAGAAGCTGATGGACTCCAACTCTATGACTTAGGTAGAACTTGGCTTAGGAATGAACCTAAGCTAGCAAATCCTAATCTGACTTAGAAGAATTTTAAGAAGCAATTCAAGAGGAAGTTCTTTCCGACTGTTGCCTAGGAGAAGTTAGAGAGGGAGTTTCAGAATCTAGAGTAAGGTGATAAGACAGTTGATGAGTATGCAACTGAGTTTAATAGGCTTAGTAGATTTGCTGGGAGCATGAATCCTATAGTTAGGGCTCGAAGGTTTTGTCATGGCTTAAATAAAGATATTATTGACACATCGATTTTGATAAATTGACTATAATTAACCTCTGTACTGTTTTAGCCCTAATCTGTCTACAAGAACAAACGAGACAGACAAGGATAGAAAAAAGACGTTTTCAACAAGTCTTATAAAGTTTTTCGGAATAAAGAAGAAAATATATTTTCAATCACTTTCAAATGACAGGCACCTTAAAGCATTCAAGAAGATGATGACAAAGCTAAAGAATTCAGATAAAAAGCTCCTCTGTCTTTCTAAGAGTATATAAGTGTCTAGAAAATTATGGACACATTTTAGTAAGGATGATAAACTAATATGGTGTAAATTTTAAATTAAGTAAATATGAAGAGTCGGATAATCCACCGGATCTTCGCGGAAATCCGAGGGATCATCCGATTGGAAACAACAAGTTGGTGAGCAATAGTTCAGATAAGCTGCCGGAGTTTTACAGAAATTTGACGGATCATTCGATCAATCACAGCAAGTTTTGTGATCAATAGTTCGGATAATCCGTCGGAGTTCCGCAGAAATCTGACGGATCATCCGATCGATCACAGCAAGTCTTGTGAGTAATAGTTCGAATAATCTGTCAGAGTTTCGCAGAAATTCAACAAATAATCCATTTGCCTTGCTGGCCTTATTTGAATTTCAAATCCAACGATATCTATCAGCTGCATTAAATGCATCCAACGGCTCTATTTCTAGCCGTTACTGTAGTCCGGATAATCCGAAGGATTTTTATGAAAATTTGGATAATCTGGTTGTCGGTTGAAACCTCTTTATGACTTTGGATTTGTATAAATAGGCCTCCTCTCTCTTCATAAAGACTTATCCATTTGAGCTTTAAAATTTTCAACTACCAAGATAGCTCCATCATTACTCTACAAAACTTCCATTGGTCATCCAATTAAAAGTGCTAGAGTATTCAAGTGGTGTATATCTTCAAGTGTTCAAGAAGATTAATAGCCTTCTTCATTTTCTCTCAAAGTTGAAGTTGACGAGACTTCGAAAGAAAACTCATGTGTAAGAAGTTTATGAGCCTTCGGAGGAAAACTCGTGTGTAAGAAGTTGGCAAGCTCTTCGGATCCAAACTCCTGTTAGAAGTTGACGAGTTCTCTGGATCCAAACTCGTGTGTAACTATTTACTCAAATAGTAGATAAAAGCCGAATAGACTTACGGGACTGGAGTACACCTTGGAAGGATACCAGGATACATCGAGTATTTGATTCTCTATCTCTTTTATTATCGTTTAAATTGGTATTAATTGTTGGTAATATTTTTATTACCCTATTCACCACCCCTAGGGTTCTACAATTGGTATCAGTGCTTTACATCTTAATTTGGACTTACATCCTTAGAGTGATCCATGGCCACTCACCCTAGTATTAACTCATTTCACAATGAGGGACACTCCACAAATAGACCTTCTCTATTTGATGGAACCAACTATAACGATTGGAAAATTAGGAAGAATATTTACTTAAAATCTCTAGACTTCGATCTATGGAATTGTGTCGTAAATGGCATTCCTACATTTTCTATAGTTATTGAGGAAGTTGTTTCAGAAACCCTTAGAGATAAACTTACCAAAAACGGTAATAAGATTGCTAGTCGGGGCGTAAAAGCTATGAACATTCTTTGCTGCGCTCTCGATAGCAATGAATTCAATAGAATCTCTACTTGCAAGACTTTCAATGAAATTTAGAAACTTTTGGAAGTCACTCACGAGGGAACATCTCAAGTGAAGGAATCAAAGATTAATAGACTCACACAAGAACATGAATCTTTTAAAATGAAACAAGATGAGTCTATTACTTTTATGTTTACTCGATTCTTTGATATCGTTAACCCTCTCTCTTCTCTTGGCAAGGAATATCCCACTCATGAAAGGATTAGAAAGATTCTCAGGGGATTAACGAAAGGATGGAATCCTAAAGCTGTCGCCATTATTAAGGGGAACGATCTAACAACTATGAACCTTGAGACCCTCATTGGTAAGCTTATGACGTATGATCTAGACATGAAGGACCAAAAATAATCCTCCATACAGGAGAAAGAAAAGGAGAAGACAAAGGAAAGAGAAAAATATCTTGCTCTCAAGGTTACCAAGCTTGCTTCAAAAGATAGTTCCGACAATGATGACTCAGATGATGAAGAAATTGCTCTCATCGCCAAGCACTTCCGAAAGTTCCTTAAGTTCAATAAAGCAAACCATACAAGATGGACAACGATGAAGAACCCACTTGCTATAATTGCAAGAGAACCGGACACATCAAGAGAGACTGTCCTATAGGAAGAAAAGAATCTAGCAGATACGTGAAGTCCAGCAAAGAAACTCATATTCCAGGAAGTATGCCAATACTAGCATCTGGTGTGAAAGTAATGCTAGCGATTCGGACAACGACAAAGAATGCAATCATAATGCAAATGTTTGTCTCATGACAACTGAGGTACTCGATGACTTCTCGATGAATGCTCTTTCGTACAATGAATTAGAAAATGCCATTCTTGAATTGCACGATGAAAATAAGATCATAAGAAGTAAGTAAACGAAATCTTTTAAAGAGATTGATACTTACAAACAAGAAGTAGAACGACTTTCCAACATCATTCTTGATATAAAAGGAAAATCTTCTGCTTCTGACATGGATGAGATAAGAGTCTCTACGACTCAAGCACCAAGAATCCCAAGACGTCATCAAGAAAAAGGATGTCAAAATTCAAATCCTCAAAGAAGGATATGAATTTGCTATGCACAAGACACTTGCTGCTAACCAAAGAGAATTATGCAAGCTCTATTAAATACAATGACCTATTTGCAAATGGCAAGCAGCCAGTTGATAGGGACATGGACCACACCAATACACAACACCATAATCCAAGGCGCACCAACACACATCACAACACTAGTCACAAGAACATAACACATAGGTCCTACCCCAATCAAATGCACACATGAAAAGGACCCTTTGAAAAGAAAAATACCTCACATCATACTTTCTATTATCATCACCATAATGCTTCTGTTAGAAGTCCTTAGTTCGCTGGAACTTCTCATACACAAAACACTTATTATCTCTCCTCTAGACCTATAACACCTATGATATGTCACTATTATGATTTACATGGACACACATCTCATTACAGTCAAATAAGAAAATATGTTGATATGAGAATGTTTAAATGGGTTCCTAAAACTAACAATCAAGGACCCAAACATTCTTGGGTAACCAAAATCTTCATCTTTAATTTGTGTTGTAGGTGAACCCTCCTTCTCATGCTAGAAGCAAATGGATCTTCGATAGCGGTTGCTCACGACACATGGCCGGTTACGCTTCACTCTTTGCAACGCTATCGATGAAGAAAGAATGACATGTATCTTTCGACAATAATATAAAAGGGTATATCATAGAACATGGTAATATCGGCTTCCCTCCTTATCCTTGTATTAAAAATGTTTATCTTGTCACAAATCTCAAGCATAACCTTCTTAGCATTAGCCATCTTATGGATAATGGCTACAATATCAAATTTGTTAAACATAAGTTCTTTATCTCCGATAGTACTAGTGGCTCTACTGTGTATGAAGGCATTAGAGAAAATAACATTTATCATCTTTATCTTATTGAAAGCACTAACAATGACATGTGTCTAGTAGCAAAGAATGATGAGAGTTGGCTTTGGCATATGAGACTTAGACATGCCAACATAGACCCTATCTCTGGACTAGCCACCAAGAAGCTTGTTAGAGGACTCTAAAGCATTCTTTTCAAGAAAGACATAGTATGTGAAGAATGTGAGAAAAGTAAGTTGGCAAAATCTTCTTTCAAATCCATCAACTCGGTAAGCACTACTAGATCACTTCAACTTACTCATATGGATTTATTAGGTCATAGTATAGTAGCTAGTCTTGGTGGAAAACTTTATTCTTTTGTTTTAGTTGATGATTTTCGAGATTTACTTGGTTATTTTTTTGCTAGTAAAAGTGATATGTTTCATGAATTTGTTGCATTTTGTACATGTGTTCGAAATGAGAAAGGCATTATGATCAACAAAATTAGAAGTGATCATGTAGAAGAATTTGACAATGTCGATTTTAAAAGATTTTATGACAATAACAATTTTGGTCATAATTTTGCGTGCCCTCGAACTTCACAACAAAATGGAGTTGTGGAAAGAAAGAATAGGACCCTTGGTGATATGGCAAGGGTCATGTTAAACCATTACAAGCTTCCCCAATATTTTTGGGCGAAGGCCGTTAACACGACATGTTATGTTATAAATAGAGTCTTGATTAGACTTATTTCTAAGAAAAGTCCATATGAGCTTTGGTTTGACAAAATTACCTCTATTGAATATTTCAAAGTTTTTGGATGCAAATATTTTATCTTGAACACCAAGGATAACCTAGACAAATTTGAAGAAAAGGCCTATGAAGGTATATTCTTCGGTTATTCTATGCATAGTAAAGACTTTCGTATTTTTAACAAAAGAAGTCTTGTTGTCGAAGAGTCAATAAATATTTCTTTTGACGAACTGAACACTTCAACATCTGTCTCCTCAAATGATGTTGATGACATCTCTTTTGGTTTGAAAAACTCTTCTCTTAGAGATACTAGTACTCCTTCATCTAGCAACGAAGTTGAGACTACTCCATCTGAAGACTCTCCACCACTAGAGCCTCCTCAAGAGGATCTTCCCAAAGAATGGAGATTTGTCCCCTATCATCCAAATGAGCATATTATTGGTGACTCTTCCTTATGGGTTAGCACTAGATCCGCTACATGAGATCATTGTGCCAATGTGGCTTTTATTTCACAAATAGAGCCTAAAAATGTTAATGAAGCTTTTAATGATAAATTTTGGATAATTGTCATGCAAGAAGAGCTAAATCAATTTAAGTGAAACGATATTTGGGAACTTGTTCCTAAGCCCCAAAACTATCCTATTATTGGGACAAAGTGGATATTTCGAAATAAACTTAATGATGATGACTTCATCACTCATAACAAAGTCCGATTGGTTGCTCAAGGCTATAAACAAGAGGAAAACATTGACTACGAAGAAACCTATGCTCCAGTTGCTCGTCTTGAATTCATTTGAATGCTTTGCGCTTTTGCTTGTTTCAATTATTTTAAGCTCTTTCAAATGGATGTCAAAAGTGCATTTTTAAATTGTTTTATTAAAGAAGAGGTGTATTTCAAACAACCTCCCGGTTTTGAGGATTCTTAATTTTCTGATCATGTTTTTAAACTACACAAGGCCCTCTATGGCCTCAAGCAAGCTCCTCGTGCTTGGTATGAGTGCCTTAGTTAATTTCTCATTTCTCAGAACTTTTCTAAGGGCAAAGTTGACACAATACTATTTATCGACTCTTAATGGCACGCTTCTGTTAGTCCAAAATGTTGATGATATTATTTTTGTTCCACTAACAAGACACTATGTGTAGAATTTGTCAAAGTTATGCAGGATGAATTTGAAATGAGCATGACGGAAGAATTATCATTCTTTTTCAGTGTACAAATCAAGCAAGGACCTCAAGGCACATTCATCAATCAAGCTAAATATACAAAGGATCTTCTTAAGCGCTTTGAACTAGATTCATCCAAAACAATAAGGACCCCCATGGCCACAACGACCAAACTTGATCAAGATGAAGATGGTGTTTCGGTGGATATTCGTAAGTATCGAGTTATGATCGATAGTTTACTCTACTTAACTGCTAGTCGTCCCGACATCATGTTTAGTATTTGTATTTGTGTACGATACCAAGCAAATCCTAAAGAATCTCACTTATGTGCCGTTAAACGCATTTTTTGGTATCTCAAAGGCACCATTAACATGAAACTTTTGTATCCAAAATCCTCATCCTTTGAGCTTCTCGGCTACTCGGATGCGGATTTTTTCGGTAGCAAGATTGACCAAAAAATCACTAGTGGCACATACCAATTCCTAGGGAAATCTTTGTTTCATGGTTTAGCAAGAAACAAAACTTTGTTGCTCTTTCTAAAAGTAAGGCCGAATACATAGTGGCTGGATGTTGTTGTGCACAAATCCTTTGGATGACACAAACACTTGTAGATTATGGTATTTCTTCAAAAGGTATTTCTATCAAATGTGAAAATACTAGCTCTATTAATCTGACTAAAAATCTGATTTGTCACTCACGCACCAAACACATTGATATTCGACACCACTTTTTGTGGGACCATCAACTCAAGGGAGACATTCGTCTTAAATTTATCGACACTGACCATCAACTTGCTGACATCTTCACCAAACCTTTTGATGAAGATCGCTTTACCTTTATTTCTCGCAAAATTGGCCTTCTTAAAAAGTCCTATTAAATTTGGCTCTTCATCTATCCAGATTATTCGAAGGATTTTTGCAAAAAATTGTCGGATAATCTGATCACATCCAGCAGCTATTTTACTATCACACAAGATCTTCCGATGGAGTTTTACAGAAATTTGTCGGATTATTCGTCATTTATTTTGGCACAAAACTATTCAATGACTTTTCTAATTCCAACAACTGATTTGACCTCTCACCTACCCTCATTTATTTCGGTCTTATCTTGGGACAGATTTTTCGTCGAAAATCCTCTATTTTTCGTCGGATTTTTTGGATGCGCTGAACATTTATAGAAAATGAAGCGTTGTCGCCCATTTTTTTTTTCCTCAAAATTCGTAAACCATATCTATTCCCCTCTTTATAACCAGCTGCACCTCTTCACCTCCCCCACCCACCCCTTCCTTCCTATAAACTCCTCCTCATTTTCTTTCTCTTACTTATCTCCTTCATCTTAAAACTACATTCTTCCAACTCTCCTTTCTCCATCAGATGGCTTCTCACAGAAAATGCTTTTGCTACAACGGCTCCTCTTCCTCCGCCACTCCGCCCTCCGCCGCCCTCTTCTGCACTGCTCCAACTCAAGGCTTCAATCCCACAATCTTCAAATCCATCCAGCACTCCCGCGAGTGGTTCTTCTTCTACCAGAAAGCCCCTATCTGCCCTGGGAAACCTCTCTCTCTCTCTTGGATCACCTTTCCCGCTTATCGTAAATATTTTATATTTTTTGGGATTGGCGAGCTTCTCGAACGGTACATGGACTACTACCCAAATGACATCAAGATGTTCTACTGCCTCCTCTCTGACCAGTATTCTTGGCCTCCAAGAGCAGAAGACCTACCGCTCTCTTTCGAATACTCTTGATCACATCACCATCTCTCTTAACTTTAGCTACGAGGAATTTCTCTTCAACATCTGCAGTGGTTCCGTTGTCCAGAGGCCGGAGATCTCAACCCCTTCTTCTACGACTTTTATCGCATCCTTTGCCACACCATCACTAAGAAATCCGGGAACACGGATAGCCTAACTGTGGAGGAAATGATTGCCATGTACTACCTCATCTCCAAGCGACCTTTCTCTCTAGCCAAATCAATTATCTTCACTATGATTCTTATCCGCGAATCCCCTCACCGCTCTCTTCTCTTTGGCATGTACATCACTATGATCCTCGAGGCCAATGGGTTTGATCTAACTCACTTCCCTATTGGTGATCCTCATTCTACTCCTTTTGCCAAAGCCAAGACCCATGGTTGTGCCACTCCGGCAGTTGTTGCTGACCCTGCCACTCAGCCTGCTACGATTCTCACTCCTGATGTTCGCTGCTACATCGATCTCAAGTTTGACCATCTCACTCTTTCTACTACAGAGCACATTCAGGCAGCCACCCGGGGACTCAGCACCCTCATTCACCATGGTTTCATCGATCAAGCTCACTATTTCCAGCGCATGTTTGAGGAGCGCAACTTATATGTCAATCCCAACACTCCTCAGCCTGAGTTCCCTGGGCCTCGCTTTACTGATCTAAATATCTATATGTTTATGTACCTTGATGGCATTGATACTTATGGTACTTTTACCTCGGCCCCAGCTGATGATAAGGATCATAAGGCAGGCCCATTTGGTGCTCCTGACAATTGAAGGATCTCGCTCTAGTGGTGTGGCATCTTTTTATTTTTGCTTAGAATCTTTGTGCAGTCATTCGTGGACTTTTAAAAATGGTTTTTATTGTGTGCAGTCCTTCGTGGATTAGACTTATGTTATTTACTATTTGTCTTATATTAGCCTTTATGGCCTGGTTCATGTAGTACTATTTTATGCCTACCAATGTTCTAATCCAATATATTTTTATTATGATTTTGTCTGATACCTTGTCTCTGTTATTATTTGTGCTTCTCCATTGTCTCATGCCATTTTGCATAAATGCCAAAGCGGGAGAAATTGTATTGAGGGGGAGATATCATATTACGGGAGAGCTATCTCCTAAACCCGTACATTTTATCAATTATCAAAATAAGAGAGATTGTTGGCACATCGATTTTGATATATTAACTATAATTAACCTCTATATTGTTTAAGCCCTAATATTTCTATAGGAACAAGCGAGATAGACAAAGATAGAAGAAAGACATTTCCAACAAGTCTTATGAAGTTTTTCGGAACAAAGAAGAAAACGTATTTCCAATCACCTTCAAATGACAGACACCTTAAAGCACTCAAGAAGACGATGACAAAGCTAAAAAATTCAGATCAAAATCTCCTCTGTCTTTCTAAGAGTCTATAAGTGTCTAGAAAATTATTATGCACTTTAGTAAGGATGACAAACTAATATGGTGTAAATTTCAAATTAACTAAATATAAAGAGTCGGATAACCCGTCGAATCTCCGCAGAAATCCTGATGGATCATCCGATCGGAAACAACAAGTTTGTGAGCAATAGTTCGGATAATTCCTCAGAGTTTTGCTAAAATCTGACGGATCATCTGATCGATCACAACAAGTTTTGTGAGCAATAGATCGAATAATCTACCAGAGTTCCGCCGAAATCCGATGGATCATCCGATCGATCATAGCAAGTCTTATGAGCAATAGTTCGGATAATCTGCCAGGGTTCCACAGAAATCCAACGGACAACCAAATTGCCTTGCTTGCCTTATTTAAATTTCAAATCCAACGGCATCTATCTGCTGCATTAATGTATCCAACTGCTATATTTCTAGCCATTAATGTAGCTTGGATAATCCGAAAGATTTTCGCAGAAATCCGTCAAATAATCTGGCTGTCGGCTGAAACCTCTTCATGACTTTGGATTTGTATAAATATGCATCCTCTCTCTTCATAAAGACTTATCCATTTGAGCTTTAAATTTTCCAACTACCAAGAGAGCTCCACCATTACTCTACAAAGCTTCCATTTGTCATCCAATTAAAAGTGCTAGAGTATTCAAGTGTTGTAGATATTTAAGTGTTCAAGAAGATCAAAAACCTTTTTCCTTTTCTCTCAAAGTTGAAGTTGACGAGCCTTCGGAAGAAAACTCGTGTGTAAGAAGTTGACAAGCCTCTCTCTTTATGACTTTGGATTTGTATAAATATGCATCCTCTCTCTTCATAAAGACTTATCCATTTGAGCTTTAAATTTTCCAACTACCAAGAGAGCTCCACCATTACTCTACAAAGCTTTCATTTGTCATCCAATTAAAAGTGCTAGAGTATTCAAGTATTGTAGATCTTTAAGTGTTCAAGAAGATCAAAAACCTTTTTCCTTTTCTCTCAAAGTTGAAGTTGACGAGCCTTCGAAAGAAAACTCGTGTGTAAGAAGTTGACAAGCCTTCGGAGAAAAACTCGTGTATAAGAAGTTAAGAAGTTGACGAACCTTCGGAGGAAAACTCGTATGTAAGAAGTTGGTGAGCTCTTCGGATCCAAACTCGTGTTAGAAGTTGACGAGTTCTTCGGATCCAAATCCGTGTGTAATTATTTACTTAAATAGTGCATTAAAGCCGGAGAGATTTTTGGGACTGGAGTGCCCTTTGGGAGGATACCAGGTTACATTGAGTGTTTGATTCTCTCTCTCTCTTTTATTATCGTTTAAATTGGTATTAATTGTTGGTAATATTTTTATTATCCTATTCTCCCCCCCTCTAGTCTACAAATAGTAGAATCTATGTCTTAACCAATGGTGCCAGTACTTATGCTGACATAGAATCCATATCCTAGAGGATTAGAAGTTGATTTGAATCTAAAGCGCAAGTGGGATCATGATAAAGGCAAGGATCCCAATCTTGGACCGACGAAGCACCATCGTGGTCAGCAAGAGACTACTAAGGATCAGGTTTTGATAGAGCATTTATTACCAGAGCCAGCTCCTATTCAGAAGTAGCGTGAGATTGTTTGTAATTTCTGTAAGAGACCGGGCCACAAATGGGACAGATGCAGAGTGAGATTGGGGCAGTGTCTCCATTATGGATCATGTGACCATAGAGTCAGAGACAACATACACAAGAAATTCTAGAGTTTGTTTCTCCTGGAGTTATAGATTTATAATCTGTTAGTTGCATTTCTGGATTTGTAAATAGAGGAGTGGTTGAGGAATAATGGTCAGTAAAACATTGTAGTAGTTGTTGTAGTAGTTGTAGTGGTGTGGGATGATGTCCTTGTATTTTTTTCCTTTCTTTTCTAGCATATCTTGTAATCATTTGATTTTCCTCATCTTGTAGTATGACTTTCCAATTGATTTTTAATAAAATCATTTACGATGATTCTCTAATCATGACCATGTCTGAACTCTAATTTTGCTAGCTTTCGATTCTTCCTTAATTACGACTGTATTTGGATTCTACTTTTGGAAACATTACTAGTTTTCTATTCTATATTTTGATCATACTAGATTCAGATTCTTATTTTGACTTATTACCGAATTTCTTCGATCCTATTTTCGTGCCTAAATAATTTCAATCATTTCGATTTATTTCCAAAATCATGCCTGACTTTCGCCTTCAATCATTTCTGGGTGACCTTGACTACTAACCTTGACTCTATTAACCAACCATTTGATTTTTGCTATTCTTAGATGACCTTGGTCAATCACAAATCGTGTCATAAGATTTTGGTTTATTTATATCCTGCTTAAACTTTTGACCCTCGATTGTGCTTAAAAGCTCAGACTTTAAGTGTGTCCACATTCCATGGATAGGCCATCCTTACTTAGAGTTTTGACCTTATCCTGATTTGATTTTAACATCCTAATCCTAAATGATTTTGATTATGCTCAAATAACTTTGGCTAGGTATTTGATCGTGTCATACGATTCAGCTGATCTATATCGTACCTAAAATGACCTTGACCATATTTCGATCTCATTCCTAATCATGCTTAAACTATTTATGATTTTAAGCGATTTGATTTCAATTTTATTTTGTGCCTAAATAGCTTTGGTTATAACGTATTCCTTTGATCGTGTAATCATGATTTTGACCATCCCTAATCATACTCAATGGTTGATCGTGCCTTTGGCCATGACTATAAATATTTTTCGCTCTATATTTTGGTCATGCTAAATTTTGATGCCTAGATGATTTTTTCTGACTAACGTAATTTTGAATTCTACGATCATTACTAGATTTTGGTCCATGATCGTGACAATGTTTCATAAACATGACTTTGATTCTGTATTTAATCGTGTGTAGGTGACTTAGACTATTCCTAGTCATGGCTATATGATTTTACTCGCCATGACTATCATGCCAAATAATTTTGGACTTAATCATATTTTTGATCTTAACCATGCCTATGTTCTAATCTAACCGTGACTTTACTATTTTGGGTCTATTTCAATCGTGCTTAGAAGATTGTGCCTCGATGATTTTGCTCTTCTAAGTCATAACTAAATTTTATTCCACCTCGTGCCTATTTAATTTTTGATCATTGTTAATCGTGCTAATTTCAAATCTCCGTATTCGATTGTTTAATCAGGTTAAATTATTTCAAATCTTTGAATATGATTATCGTGCTTAGTCGTAACTAAATTTTGTTTTTATTTTGTGCCTGACTAATTGTTGATCGTAACATTTTTAAATTTCAGTACTTGATTATTTTAGTCATGCAAGTAGGTAATTTCCTTAATTTTGTTTCACTTCGTGCCTACTAAATTTTATATCATTATCAATCGTGCCATTTTATCTGATTATTTTGTCGTACTAAGTCATTTCAAATCTTTATAATTATTATGCCAGTCATTTAGTATATTCACTCGTGTCTAACTGATCTTGATCTTCGCCCTATTTTCGTATTCTGATCATGCATAATCGTGTTATTTGAAATTTTGAGAACGAAATTTTTCTAAGGTGGGTAGATATGTAACCTTCTATTTTCAATTTTCCCCTAAATTTTCTATTTTTCCCTAATTCCTATTTTAGGGTTTTTCTAGGTATTATTAAGATGTTTAGTTTTAGTGATTATTAAGAGAAGAGTAGCGAAGTTGTAAGCATTTGGATAATTATGGAGAGGGAGTGGCAATTCTGTAATTATTAGAGAGTGGAAAGTTTCTAGATGGTTATTTAGGCATGTGGTTTAATTAATTAGTCATGTGACTAATTATCAAGTTAGTTATAACTAACTAACTTCTCTAACCACTTTGCAATAACTTCCTAACTAACCTACTTGGAGCCCAAGTTACTTTCTCCTATAAATATTTATAATCATCATTAGTCTTAATCATCCCAATCCCAACATTCCTACAATTTTCCATGTGTCTATATTATATCCATTAGCATTTACATCATCTTCCTTATGTCCCCGGGTCTGACCCTGAGGACACGGACATATAACCACTCATTACATTCCCATACATCCAAATCGTGTCATGTTCGCTGTGTCCATAGGACACAAATACTTGTTTTAAACCCTAAAACCTAGATCTTATCCGTCACCATGGCTCTTGCAACCCCGTCGACCGGTCGTCACTGCCAGTGCCACTATGAAAGGCCACCGACCTGTCACTTCCTCCACCGTTTCTGACCGACTTCCTCTGCTGGCTATCCTCCTTGCCATAGTCGTCAACCTCGTCGTCAGTCTCCGTCGAATGGAGATTCGTCGACCAACGGCTCGCCGTCAGTTCCTCGAGTGGCATTTTCCTTCGAGCACCGCTCCTCGCCGCAGTAGCTCGAAGCTCGTCGGAGCCCCGACTTCCTCTTCTTCAGATCTAAACCACTATGGCCAAATTCTGACCATCGTCCTCTGCTTGGGTCGTACCGATCACCATTAGATCGAAGCCGCCATGTCCAACGAGTCCACCGCTCCTTCTCCTTCCGAAAGCACCGCCCATCACCGTCACCTCCCGGAGCGGTCGGCCACCACCGCCTCTGTGCCAAAGAGAGACATTGTCGCCGTGTTGTTCTGGATCTGAATGACCGCCTCGATCCACCCTCGATGTCAGAGCTCAGGAGTTCACCATCCTCCGCACCGTGGACAAGACACCACCGTTGTGAGATGAGACCCGTTGCTTCTCTTTCTTCCTCTTTTTTGTTCCTTCTTTCCATTATTCCTTCTGAGAGAGATAATGGAGCTAGGTTTTGATTAGGTTTTTAAGTTTTCTTGTTGGCTAGGAAGTGAGAAGTAAGTGTGAGAGAGAAAGGTAAATTAGGGTTAATGAATGGATGCATGTGAGTCAGCCTCTGGTAGCTGCTCTGTGAACTCTGTGAGTAGTGTAGAGAGTGAGAGAGAGTTGATATATGAGGTTAGGGTAATAGTGGCAGGGTTTTGGGCCCATTAGATTATGGGTGGTTAGGTTTCATTAAAAAAAGAAAAAGAATTAGTAGCATTAGTGTATTAGATGGGCCAAGGCTTTGGGCTTGGAAGCCAGGCTGGGAAATAGGAAAAAAGAAATGGAAAAGCAGCAGCTGCAGTATTATTGAGCCGACTGCTCTGTGTTGAGAAGGAGTGGGAGAGTGTGTGTTTTGGTTTGAAGTTATGCATTGGTGCTGGGCTGGGTTAGGAGTAATAGATGGATGAGTAGATTTTAAAGCAACAGTAATAGTTCGGCTGTGGGTGATTCACTTTAGGAAATATGGGCTTGAACCTTTGGTTAAATAGGTTATTGTAGGCCTTAAAAATGAACAGTCACGCTGAGTTGATCAGAACAAGGTCCAAAAGTCATGCTGAGTTGATCAGGACAATATTAAAAAAGTCACGCTGGGAGACAGCTCATCATTTGTCAGAGTATCATCATGACTGACAGCACGACAGTCGAGGAATGTCTTCTCGTATGCCACGTATGCACAGAACTCGAAGAGATCACAGCCGACTATTGCGTGACTTTCGAAATCTTCTTCAGCAAGACTCAGCCTTCGTCAAGTTGGCGTACCAAAAGAGCTTCTTGTCATTTAATGTGACTGACAAAAGCAATCACTGTCAGAGATTTTATGTCAGTCGAGGCACGTCGAATCAAGACAGCTGGCAGTCTTGCCTCAATCGTGCGTGGATTTTGAGCCTTCTGGCTCAAGCCTGCGTGTATTTTGAACCTATATGTTACTTCCTCAAGTCTGCGTGTATTTTGAGCTTTCTGTCTCAAGTTTGCGTGAATTCTGAAGTTTCTTCCCTCAAGTCTGCGTGGATTTTGAAGCTTTTTGCCCCAAGTCTGCGTAGATCCTGAAGCTTCTTGCCCCAAGTTTGCGTGGATTTTGAAGCTTTCTGTCCCGAGTCTGCGTGGATTTCGTCTTCAACAAGTCTGCGTGGATTTCATCAAATTGGAGTACGTGGCAGCCATGCCACTAATCTCTCGCCTGCGTGTCCTGTAACTTGCACACGACTCATGCATGATTGCCATGTGTCCAACAGTTACAGGCCACGTCCAGTAACTGCTCACAACCTTGTGTATGTTAAATCCTGCGTGATTTTTAACTAGGCAAAGGCTGTGAAGACAGTTATCCTTTCAGTTATTTTTGACCCTATAAATAGAGTTCTTTTTCTCATTCATTGTACAGATACATAGTTATCTAACTTACTGTCAAAATTTTGATAGCTTTTCTTCTTCGCATAGTCTAAAGGATAAAGTGATCGTCTTCTAGATTGGATCCCTACAGTTGTAATTTTCCCAGATACACAATAAATAAAGTGAATTTATTTATGGAAAACAAATTGGCGACTCTGCTGGGGAAAACCATCTCCTCTTCTGAGATGGCAACAACTCAATGCGACACTTCGTCAATCGGCTCGCCGAAGAAGGTGATGACGATCCAATTCGATCAACTCGCCTACGAAGAAATGCAGCGGGCTAAGAGTGGCAAGCCCACTTCAGCCTCCATCATCACTGCCAAGTCGAAGGGACACTCTGTCTATGTCCCTAAGATTCAGTTGGCAGCCAATGGTGAAGTCTCTGCCTCAGTGTCTACTCCTAACACTGGCAAAGACTCTACTGTAAGCACGCACACTCTTGTGCGCTCGAAGATGACAGCATTCAAAAGTCATGCTGACAGTACTGGCTCCTTAGCCAAGTCTGTTCCAGCATGCAATCTCACATCCAAAAGTCACGCTGACAGTATTGGCTCCTTAGCCAAATCTGTTCCAGCGTGCAAATTCAATCCCAAAAGTCACGCTGACAGTACTGGCTCTTTAGCCAAATCTGTCCAGCGTGTATTTCCAAAGTCAAGAAACACGCCGACAGTACTGGCTCATTAGCCAAATCTGTTTCAGCGAGTATTTCCAAAATCAAAAATCACACTGACAGTATCGGCTCCTTAGCCAAATCTGCTCCAGCGTGTAATTCTAAAATCAAAAGTCATGCTGACAGCACTGGTTCTTTAACCAAGCCTCTTTCAGCGTGTACATCATCTAAGAAGAATAGCTCTTTAGCTATCTCTTCCTCTTTGCCAAGTTCTACTAGAACTGGGGGTGGTCTTCCACACAAAGTCCCTTCGAAAAGAGATAACTCTTTAGTTGTTTCTTCTGCTCCTGTAGTTTTTACTTCAGGAACAGCTTTGATTGACAATTTTGTTAGTCAAAGAAAAGAAGATGGTCTTTTGACTACTTTTCTCTTGGACATTCTATGTCTCAAAACTTGAATAAGTCTAAGAAGAAACATTCTGTAATGTCTTCTTTTAAGACTTCTTCAAATTGGGCACAGAATTTGTCTATGAAAGAGGGTCTGTTACCAACTCCTAATCAAGGGGGTGGTTCAACTCTTCCTTCTCTGCAAATATCCAGATCAATGGAAGGAAAACTCCAAGTTTCCAAAACCAATGTGTTACCTCAAACTGATTTAAGAACAAAACTTAATCAAATCCGTTTGGAAAACACTTCTGGTGTTAAGAAACCACATCAATCGAAAATAAAAATAAAAGATCCGGATGCAGAGTATGCTAAAAATTATGTGGCTCATATTAATCACTCCCTATATAATCAAGAGCCATCAAGACCCAGGAACAAGAAATATACTCCTAAAAATACACAAGGAGTGTTCTCTGATGTACCTCAATCTTCACAAACAGATTTACGAGAACACCTTCAACAGAAAAGAAGGAGTAATTCTGTGACAATGGACCATGCTGAATGTGACTTCCAGCCAAAAGTCATAATTCAATGCAGATGTCAATCAATGGTTCAAGACTATGTTGATCATGAATGTGACTTCCAGACGAGAGTTACAATGCAATGCAGATGTCAAAATAAACGACAATCTGTCTTCAATCGGATTCAGTGTGAACCTATGCCTGATGAAGATGAGCCTTTGTTTGCTTCTGTCAACATGACCTCTCGGGATACTGGAGGTAGAGCTGATAGTCCAGATGGAGTATATAGAGGCACGAGAGCAAGAGTCCTGGTCTCTAGTCAAAGAACTTTGATCTCTGAAGATGATTCTGAATTCCTTGGAGAATCTAACTTCCCACCTCTTCCTACTGGGGGTAGTTCTCCTATAATTGACTTTGATGCACAAAGCAATGATTCAGAACAAACAACATCCACCAGTTCATCAATAATCCCTCGTACAGTCACGACTTATATGGTTGATGGGAATACTGATGAACCTTCTTCTTCTTTGACTCCTCAAGAACAAAGAATTGCTTCTTTGGAACAACAAATAAAATCTATGGCTGATACTATGAAGTCGATGTATGAACTCATGGCAACTCAGATACAAAATCGACAGACTGTATCAAAGGCCATACCAATTGATACTGGTGTAATACAAGTTCCTCCAGTAGTACAATCTAATACTCCTGGACCAGCTCAAACAAATCCTAGTCTCTCTGGAGCTGGGGGTAGTGCTTATAATGCTGTTCCTCCTCCCAACTATTCTCTACAAGCTACAACTCTACAATCTTTTGGAGTTGTCTCTGAAGAATTGAAGAATCTCAAAACTCAATTCGAGGCATTCAAACAGAAAGATGGTTTACAAAGGTTAGGCATCAAACAACCTTATCCGATAAAATGGAAGCAAGTATCGTATCCTCCTAAATACAAGCCTCCTACTATCTCATTCTATGATGGAACCACTTCTCCAAGTCAGTTTATTAATCACTTTGAAGTGATGACTGATCAATTGCAACCAAGCAACGCCCTCCTTACTCGGGTGTTTGTTGGATGTCTCAAGGGAACGGCTTATGAATGATATAGAAGTCTCCCAGATGGGTGCATTACCTCATTTGCCAGTTTCAAACAGATGTTTCTTGAACGGTTCTATGAAGGGCTCAATGACATGACTATGTCTGCTCTTATTAGAATCAAGCAGAAAAATAATGAAACTACAGAGGATTTCATTGAACGGTTTCGAAGAGAAGCTCTGAAGATGCCTCTTGGAACTCCTAATGATGTCACCATTGACACATGCAAATCAAATTTGTTGCCAATCATCAGCATGTGGACAGGATCTACTCAATTTCAAGATTGGCCTTCCTTTATAGTCAGTGCCAAGGTCGCAGAAATTAGTGCTGAAACCTTCAAAGGTTTAGGAGTGCAGATGACTCCCAAAGAAACAGGTCAAGGTACTAACAATAATGCTAAAAACAATGCTCGCAAGGGAAAAAAAACTCTTGAAGTTAATCTTCAGAGCAAAGATGCATCAACTGTTCAAACTTCTCCTACCTCTACAACTCAACAACCAAGACCACCTCGCCCCAAAGAAGAGTACTCTTTCGATGACGACGATGTCCTTGGTATCTTTGAATGTCTGCTGAAAGGTAATAAAATACAATTACCTGAAATCAAGAAACCTGATGAAGCTGGGAAGACATATCATCCTAAATACTGTCCATACCACAGAATATTGGGTCACACAATTCGTACATGTTATGTACTGAAAGGAAAGATCCAAGAAATGATTAAATCTGGAGCTATCTTCCTTACTCCAAAAGAGAAGACCGTCACCTCCAACGTCGTCTCTATGCAATTCGGAGATTTCCCTCCTCAATTCCTTGAAAGTGGGATCGTTCCTATTCCCAAGGCAACTCTTGAGATAGTGAATATTCCTCCTCCACAATCTGAAGGATAGTGCCAATCACTTTAGAAACAGGAGAAATCATGTGGATTCATCCTGATCTAGTTGCAGACTTTGACTCTCCTCCTCTTCAAAAGACTACATCTTGAAAGTCCAAGAAGGTTGGAAAGATTAAGTCATGTCGTATGACTTCTCTTGGATCTACCTCTGACACAGAGCCAAAAGATAAGGAAGAAGCACTTGCTACTCGAACAGGGAAACCTTATCTAAAGGATTATTCCAAGAATCCTGAGGATACTTCTGATATCCCTCTAGCTGATAAAGATGCTCCTAATATTCCTCCTGAAGAAGAATCATCCACTATACCTGTTCTTTCAACTACACCGGTTGAACCTGTTTCTCCCAAGCCTACGGCTCTTGAGAAAGGCAAACAACAGGCTCGGTTTGATAAACCAATCAAGAAGTCCCCTCCTCTTGGGCTTCAGAAGCCTTATAATTTTGACATTCTAGCTCAACTTGCTAATACTCCAGTTAGAATATCCCTCTTTGAACTTCTACGTCTTTCTAAAGAGACTCGGGAGACGTTAAGTGAAGCACTTCTTCAAGCCGACTCTTGTCTTGCACAATTGAAGAAGCCAGATGCAGAACCTGCCACTTGCTTACATTGCAATAGTGTATTGGAGATTATCCTAAATATCACCTTTACATAAGACGACATGCTATTGGAGGATAATCGACATGATCGGCCTCTCTACTACACTGGTTATATCGATACAATGAAGATAGATCGTATCCTCATTTATCCAGGGTCTGCTATAAGTATAATGCCAAAGAGTCTGTTGGATGAACTAAAAATTCCTCTTTACAAGCTCTCCAAGATGGTTACTACTATCCTGGGATTCAATCAAAGCCGAAGCGAGCCTTTGGGAAAGATTCATCTGAAGCTTCAGATAGGTGATTTCAGATCCAAAGTCACTTTCTATGTGATCGAGATCGTGGGATCCTACAATCTTCTTCTTGGGAGGCCCTTTCTTCATGAAAATAATGTGGTGCCTTCTACTCTTCATCAGTGTTTTAAGTACATTGATAACAATGGAAGAGTACAAAAAGAAATTGCTGATATAAATCCCTTTTATGGGGTCGAAGCTTATTTCAATGATTCCCGAATGTAAAAGAAGAGTATACAAGGGTGATACAAGCTATGGAGAAAGAGGATTCACAAAGTGAGACTTTAATAATCCCTGTTAAAGGTTGAACTACTCAGCAACAATCTTCCAAATCCTCCGGAGAAGGTTCTTTCATCATTCCGGTGAGTGGACAGATCTCTCCGTTACCTCAGTCGTCTGCTCAAGATACAATGATCATTCCTGTTAGTGGGCGTACTACAGTTCCTGTATCTTCACAGGATACTCTGCTAATTCCAGTTGGAGGGCGGATTACTCTTCCATCTCAAGCTTCAAGGGAGCTCACCTCTTCTGAGCCATTTGTTATCGATCTTAATCGAAACAAAGCTTCTTCTCGTTCTTCTTCTTCCCCTTTAGTCATTGACTTGGCTAAGATCTCTAAGGCTCAGCTTTCTTCCAATGTAAATATTGCTGCTTTTACATTTAATGAAAAGTCTCCATCTTTGCAGTACGCTGATGTGTGTAATTATGTTCATAGTTATTTACATTTGTTAGATGACTTGAGCACAATAACCATAGGAGTTATACAGACTGTTCATACATATGTATCCCTAGAACCTGTACAATCTTCATACTTTCTAGTTCCCAGCAGAAAGCCAGGAGACATTCCAATATTCTTTTATAAAGGGCCCCAAAGTCCTTCTGATTTAGAAGATGATGACAAAAATGATGATACTGGAAGATTACAACTACGTCGTTATAGTCAGCAATCTAAAGACATCATCAAAAATATGGGCTATGACTTCAGAACTGGCCTCAATAGTGGAAAAGGAAGAAAAATGCCTGTTCGTATTCCTCCTCTGAAACATGGAAGGACCAAATGCGGATTGGGCTATATTGCTCCTACTCCTTTTATCAATATTATCCATGAAGATCCCAAGTCTGACGAAGATAAGAGATCTGATTCTTTTAGTACCACTTCTTGGGATTCCGATACGAGTATCGGTAATTTCTACTGCAACATTCTGTCTTCCAACATGGTTTCTATTGACTGTTCTGAAGAAAGTGATGAAGACGAAGAAGAATTTGAAATCTCACATGAATCAGAACAATGGGCCCAAAGGTTAGATAATCAATGGGAGTTCCGTTTCGAGCAAAAAGAACCTTCGACTGAAGATAAACTTGTTCAAATAGATGTTGGTGAAGAGGGATCCCCCAAACCAATATTCATCAGTGAAAGTCTTTCAGAAACTGATAAGCAAGACATGATTAAACTCATTTGTGATTACATCGATGTCTTCGCTTGGAGTTATGAAGATATGCCAGGACTTGATCCACAAATCGCAACTCACAAGCTCAATATCTTGCCGAATGCTAAACCGATCAAACAACAACAGCGACAATTTCGTCCAGACATTATGGATGCAATTGAAGCTGAAGTCAATAAACTCATGGCCTCCGGGTTTATTAGAGAGGAACAACATCCCGATTGGGTGGCTAACATAGTTCCTGTTCTTAAAAAGACTGGCAAGATCAGAGTTTGCATAGACTTTCGCGACCTCAATGCGGCATGTCCTAAAGACGAATTCCCTCTACCAATCACTGATGTCATGATCGATAATACCTGTGGATTTGAACGGATGTCATTCATGGACGGGTATTCTGGATATAATCAGATTAAAATGTTTCCAGACGACGAGAAACACACTTCTTTCAGAACGCCGATTGGTACATAATGTTATACAGTGATGCCATTCGGTCTCAAGAATGCAGGAGCAACTTATCAACGAGCTATGAGCATTATATTCGATGAACATTTACGAAAAATAGTCGAATGCTACGTTGATGATATTGCAGTCAAAAGTCGACAAAAGGAGGATCATATCCAAGATTTGAAGACTATATTTGATCTAATGCGTAAGCATCAGTTAAAGATGAACCCTACTAAGTCCTTCTTAGGCGTCTCTAGTGGTAAATTTCTCGGCTTCGTCATTACCTCTAAAGGTATACACGTGGATCCCGAGAAGATCAAAGCCATCCAAGAGATGCGTCCTCCACGCACCTTAAAAGAGCAACGAGGATTTCAAGGAAGGATCGCTTATATCAGGAGATTCATCTCTAATCTTTCAGGACGCTGCAGACCATTCAATAAACTCGTGAAGAAAGGTGTTTCTTTCGTCTGGAGTGATGAATGTCAGAAAGCATTCGATGATATAAAACAATATCTGATGAGCCCGTCAGTATTGGTACCTCCCGTCTCAGGAATACCATTCCTTCTGTACACCCGAGCAATGAGTCATTCACTGGGTGCATTGCTTGTTCAAAAGAATAAAAATGGTCATGAACAAGCCATTTACTATCTCAGTCGAACTATGACTGGAGCTGAACCTCGATATTCACCGGTCGAAAAAGAATGTCTAGCCTTGATGTTCGCTGTCCAAAAGACACGTCATTATATCATTGGCCAGACTATTCATGTCATTTCTAAGATCAATCCTATACGAGTCATGATGAAGAAACCTAGTGTTTTGAATTCTCGATTGGCTTATTGGGGAATCCTACTTGCTCAATATGATATGCACTATATTTCTCAGAAGTCAGTCAAAGGACAAGCTTTAGCCAATTTTTTGGCTGCTCATTCAATTCCAGAAGATTCAAAACTCTATGATGAAATCCCAGATGAAGTTCTTGATTCAAACCAAATTGCTGAAGAAGATCTTACTTGGCGTCTATTCTTTGATGGAGCTTCAAGAATTGGTCCTAATGGAGACATCGTCGCTGGAGTTGGAATTGTTCTTGTATCGCCAGAAGGTCTTGCTATCCAACGAGCTTATTCTCTTGATCAACCATGTTCAAACAATGTAGCTGAGTATAATGCATTGCTCATTGGTCTTCAACTCGCTAAACATCTGAATATTCAACATTTGGAGGCATACGGAGACTCTAAACTCATTGTCAATCAGATAAGGGGTACTTATGAAGTTTGCCATCAAGATCTGGTTCCTTATCATAGATCACCTATATCTATGGCTTCTTCGTTTGAAGAATTCTTCATTGAATATGTTAGGCGAGCATGTAATACAGAAGCTGATGCTCTAGCTAATCTTGCGGCGGTGTTGGCTATTCCGATTAGACGACAACAAATGATTGTTGTTCGCAATCAAGAATTGTTTCATCTCGAAAACAATCTGACTCTAGGACTTCCAATTGACATTGAAGAATCAACGTCTCATGACGTCAACACAACAAGAGGATTTGGATTTAGTCGTAAATCTTTATCATCTTCATCTGATTCTAGCATAGAATTCATCTTCAGTAATTCAACTGAGACTCAGAATACGGATAAAGATTGGAGACTTCCTTTCTTAGATTTTGTATTGTATGATATTTTTTCGGATGATCCGAGTGAGGCAGCATCTATCAGATGACGATCACTCAGATTCTATTACAATCATACTACAAAAACCTTATATCGTCGAGCTTATGACGGTCTACTTCTTCGATGTGTTGTCGGTGATGAGGCTCAGCAGATTATTCGCGAAGCACATGATAGAATTTGTGGAGCACATCAGCCTGGCCCAAAACTTCAGGACCGTATTCGACGTATGGGTTATTATTGGCCCACTATGGTATCAGACGCCATCGAATATGCAAAGAAGTATAAAGCTTGTCAAATCCATACGGATTTTATTCATCAACCCTCGGAATTTCTACATCCGACGGCAGCATCATGGCCCTTCGAAGCTTGGGGCATGGACATTATCGGTCCGATCAATCCGCCGTCATCCAAAGGTCATCGGTTTATTCTCGCAATAACCGATTACTTCTCCAAATGGTCCGAAGCCATTCCTTTATTTGAAGTTAAAACGTCCAATGTCATCAGCTTTATTAAGCATCATGTCATCTACAGATTTGGTGTTCCTCGACGTATTATTCATGATAACAGACCACAGTTCGTCAGTCAGAAGTTTACTCGATTCTGTGACGATCACCGGATTAATAATGTGGCTTCTGCCGCGTATAATCCAGCATCTAACGGATTAGCAGAAGCTTTCAACAAGACCATCATCAAACTCCTAAAGAAGTTTGTCTCTACTGACAAACGTAATTGGAGTGAGAAGCTCGGTGAATGCTTGTGGGCCTACCGTACTACAGTTCGTAATGCTACTAAATGTACACCCTTCTCTCTGGTGTATGGTTGCGAAGCTGTTCTTCCATTAGAGATTCAAATTCCTTCTTTAAGGATAGCAATCGCTAATGAACTCACAGCCGAAAATAATGATCGTCTTCGACTTCAGGAATTAGAAGCTCTGGATGAAAAGCGATTATCTGCTCAACAGAATATTGAATTCTATCAAGCTAGAATCTCAAGAGCTTTTAATAAGAAAGTCAGAGTTCGAGCGTATCAAAAAGGAGAACTTGTTCTAACAGTCAGACGTCCTATGACTATGACTCATATGAGCAAGGGCAAATTTGACGCAAAATGGGAAGGTCCCTATATCGTAAGCAGAGTTTTCTCAAATTGAGCTTATCAACTCTCAGAATTGGATGGCTGAAAAGTTATGATGCCTATTAATGGCAAATTCCTTAAAAAATATTATGTATAAATGTAAATGCTTGTAATCATCAGACAAGTTCATATTTAGAAATAAAATTTTTATTTTATTTTAATCATGAATGATGGTACATGATATTAAAGAAGATCACTATCATCCTTCTCTACATTTGGATGTGGGCTACTGCCGTCCTTCTCGAAGACGTGATCAGCAAAAGAACTGAGAACCTCCTTGTTGGAACCCACGAGGAACTTGCAAGCAGCCATCCTCATGGCTTCTTCTTCTTCAGTCCTTCCTGGTTCAAGCAGGAAGTCCAAAATGTCCCTTGGTGGCTTGGGTGCAGACGAACCTTCGCCTGCTTCTGCCTTCTTCGATTGAACTGGATCAGCAGGGCGTTCTTCAGTGCCTTTCTGAATCTTCATGGTGATTTCAGCCTTCTTGGATGCTTCTTCAGACGACATTGTTATGTTGAAGAATAGAAGTGTTCGTTCTTGTCAGATTTCTGCTATATTTATAGACAGAAGTTTCTCAAATAATGAAGCGTCATATTCATCCGACGGTTCACACATTCATTAATGCTTGACGGTTCATCCGTTCATTTATTCATCCGACGGTTCATTCGTTCATTTATTACATTCATCTGACGATTCGTCCGTTCATATTCTTCTATCAAAAAGAAGGGATTCGTTACTTATCACGTTTTCATAACCTTTGGATAAATGCCGAATCTACTTGCTCATTTGTCATTTTCTATTTTTGACCTCTGTATAGAAATCAATCTATTTTCTTTTGAGTTTCTACATATTATCACGTCCATATTACCTCTGATAGTATTAAGTACTCTAAATCAGAAAAGAAGATTTTATTATCTATCATGTCCACAATTTATCCAAATAGATACAAATTATTGAGCATAGAAGAATTATCATTTCCACTCTCATATCATCATAAAAAGTCTATTACATTTTCTTAGACTTTCTTACAAATCATAATGGAAATTAATTACAAATTTGGATTTTCATTCTACACACACAATAATAACCTAATAGAGATCTATTTTCCTCCTTGGATCTTCTCTGGCGGGTTCGTTGTTGGTGGCAATTCCTGATTGTCCAGCAGGAATCAAACTCTGGTCTTCTCTCTCAGACGAGAGGAGAACCACAGAGTTCGACAGCCCGAAGGCGTGTTGCTGCCAATACAACTGGTGGATTAGGAGCGGCCTTTCAGAGGAGACAGGAATGTATCCAACCTTGGGATACAATTCCTAGTTCTGCCGTGAAAGGAACTCTACTACCCGATTTCTCGGGGTAGAGTTGACTCCACCATCCAACTCTCGTGTATAAAGGCTCTTCCTACCATCGGAAGAAGACCCTTCTATCCCACGAAGAGTTCTGAGTTATCTGATTTACGCGTCAAAAGTGCATGAGCTCCCTGATGTTGGTGTCAGAAGACCGCTCCCACAGCATCCAAATCACCAATGCCAGTTCTAGAAAAATTTCTCAGCCAAGCTTCTGCAGAAAATAGCAAAAAAAAAGAGATTAATCAACAGAAATGTCATTTGGCACGCACTAGCCAGTCAAGCACACCCTGTTCAGACAGAAACAAAAGTTCATCTTCAACAGTGAAAAGCGGGCTATTATGCTGAACTCACCATCAAAATCAAGATAAGAGAATATTTCTATCATCAATTTCTTGTTGAGAATGGAATCTCGCAAAAAGGTCATTCTCAGAAGAAGAAGAAGAATGAAGAGATGAGTATGCATGAAATTCACCTATCTATTTAAAGGACAAAGTGCAAGCCTATTCTTGGAAAAGATTCGAGTAAAAAGCGCTTAAAAACCATGGAATGAGTGTCACGTGTGCTTTGGAAAATAGCACAATATTTGAAACATTCAAAGAGTGCCACTTAATGTTCTTCATTAATGTACGTTGTTCAGCATAAAAGTTGTACTACATTTTTCAAGGCAAAAGCAGGCACTGATGACCTTACATAGGAAAAGAAGTACAACATTTCTCAAAAAGAAAACAAAAGCATAAAAGACACGCTCTATTTTGCAGAGTGACTGAGCTTGGCGCCCAATTCTTCTACGCTCTTGACCCCCATACAGTGTAACAGAACATTGAACATTTCACGCTGCTCTGCGAGGCTGCGCCCATTGGAAGAAGACGAGCCGTCCAGGCCAAAATAGCTCAAGAAATTCTTGGCTAGTTGTGTAGGGTCATCTTTGAACTCGAAAACTAAAGGCTCCGGTTCCTTACCCCCAAGAGTAGGGTCGCCATGGGCACAAAAACCCAACTTTCTTGCTTCTTCTTCAGCTTCTTCCTTAGGAGTCATGTTGCCGTAAGATGAATATCAAAGCTGAATTTTCTTCCTGTTTATATAACAGAGCTTGCCGGCGGTTCATATTCTATCATAAATTGGATGCAATCAGTCTCAAAAAATGAATAGTCATCATGACATTTAATAAGTTCATTTGCATGTTTATCTTTTTCAAAGTATTTCAAAATTTTGAAGTCTTTTCAACTTTCGAAAACTTTAAAGGGGGTTTTGTAGGCCTCAAAAATAATAGTCACGCTGAGTTGATCAGAACTGAGTCTCAAAGTCACGCAGAAGTGATCAGGACAAATGTTTAAAAATCACGCTAGTGACAGCTCATCATTTGTCAGAAATTTCATCATGACTGACAGCACGACAGTCGAAGAATGTCTCCTCGCATGCTACGTATTCACAGAACTCGAGAGATCACAGCCGACTATTGCATGATTTTCGAAATCTTCTTCAGCAAGACTCAGCCTTCGTCAAGTTGGCGTACCAAAAGAGCTTCTTGTCATTTAATGTGACTGACAAAAGTAATCATTGTCAGAGATTTTGTGTCAGTCGAGGCACGTCGGATCAAGACAGCTGGCAGTCCTACCTAAATCGAGCGTGGATTATGTTCCTTCCCAAAGTCTGCGTATATTTTGAGCTTTCTGTCTCAAGTTTGCGTGGATTCTGAAGTTTCCTTCCTTAAGTCTGCGTGGATTTTGAAGCTTTTTGCCTTAAGTCTGCGTGGATCCTGAAGCTTCTTGCCCCAAGTTTTCGTGGATTTTGAAGCTTTCTGCCCCGAGTCTACGTGGATTTCGTCTTCAACAAGTCTGCATGGATTTCATCAAATTGGAGTACGTGGCAGCCATGCTACTGATCTCTCGCCTGCGTGTCCTGTAACTTGCACACGACTCATGCATGATTGCCATGTGTCCAACAGTTACAGGCCACGTCCAGTAACTGCTCACAACCTTGCGTATGTTAAATCCTACGTGATTTTCAACTAGGCAAAGGCTGTGAAGACAGTTATCCTTTCAGTTATTTTTGACTCTATAAATAGAGTTCTTTTTCCCATTCATTGTACAGATACATAGTTATCTAACTTACTGTCAAAATTTTGAGAGCTTTTCTTCTTCACATAGTCCAAGGGATAAAGCGATCGTCTTCTAGATCGGATTCCTACAGTTGTAATTTTCCCAGAAACACAACAAATAAAGTGAATTTATTTATGGAAAACAGTTATTGGGTTTGGTTAATTGTTATTGTCATCATTTTATTGTTATTATTAGCATTATTATTGTTAATATGGCTGTTGTTATTACTATTATTGTTACAACTATTATCATATATAATATTTTACTAGCATAAGTACATGATTAGTGTTATTTAGTAGTAGATTGTATTTAATCTTTAACTAGCTATATTAATTATAAAATATGTTACTAGTATTTAATAAAATTATTTTGCTAGTATATAGAGTTTAGCTAAATTTTTTTACTAAACCTATTCATATTTTGATATGAATATAGTTATAAATATTTTGCTAGTAATATTTTATTATGGTTAGTTAGCAATAAATAGTTAGCTAGCTAGTTGTCATTGTTTAGAATCTAACTTATTCTTAACATATCCTAGGTGGACATAGTGACAATTACACTTCTATACCCGATCTTCCAGGATAAGGCAAGTACAATCCTACCTATGCTTCTCAATACATTACAAATGCACCATTTTTATGTCATGTCTCATATTGCGACACATTCTTGACACGTGATCCTTATTATTGTTCATGATTGAGTTCATGATCATGATTTCCTGTTTATTGTTCACGGTCGTGATCGTGATTTCCTGTTTATTGTTTATGGTCGTGATCATGACTCATTTATCGTGATTAGTGACTTGTTTATCAAACATCGATCGTGACTTGTGACTTATTTATCGTATATTGGTCATGCCTTGTAACACTACCAAAATACAGCCATTTGGCGATGCACAATTAGCGACGGACTACCGACTAAGTTCCAACTGATTTTTGTCGAAAAGCTGATAATTTTTTTTATTTTAAGGGCGAGCAAAGGTCGCCAATCCGTCGTTATATCGTCGGAGATATAGCGACGGATAAAGAATCCATCACTATGTCGTCGCTTAGTTGTCAAAAGTTGGCGGGAAATGTTGAACAAAATTGACGCAAAATTTAACGACCACATAACAATGGATATTCCATCAGCCAACTAGGGTGGTATAGCGACAGACAAGCGACAGAATATATCCGTTGCTCGTCCATCGCTAAATATCCAGCCCTAACTTAAATTTAACCGGGGGGGACTTTTCATTCCCCTCCAAATTTTCTCTCTCTCTGGCCGTAAAGACTCTCTCTCTCTCTCTCTCCAAGCAATCCTCTCTCTCTTTCTCTCTCTCTCACTCTCTCTTTGTGGTCGGGGCGACGGGGGGCGGCGGGGGCCGATGGTGGTGGGGGTGGGGGTCGCGGTGGTGGGGGTGGGGGTCACTGGGGGGTTCAGGTCGAGGTGGCGGAGGGAGGCGGGGGCCGGTGGGGGTGGAGGTCGCTGGAGGGGGGTTTCGGGTCGTGGCGGCGGGGGCCGGTGGTGGTGGGGGTGGGGATCGCGGTGGTGGGGGTTGGGGTCGCTGGGGGGCGGGTTTCGAGTCGGCGGGGGGCGGCGGGTTTTGGGTCGGCGGTGGGGATGGCGATCGGCGGTGGTGGGGGTGGGGGTCACGGTGGTGGGGATGGCGGTCGACGGGGGTGGGGGTTGGGGGCCGGGGCCGATAGTAACACACATACACACACACACACACACACACACACACACACACCGAAATCCCTTAGTATATAAATTAGTATATATATATATATATATATATATATATATATATATATATATATATATATAAACTTAGTATCAAGGTTCAAAGTATCGGTATCGGAATCGGTATAGGACTGCGTGGGGTCGAATGGGCTGCGTAGGGTCCGTACGCGCGCCCGTTCGATCCAACGGTTGAGGACGACGGGCTCCCGATCCCATATATATATATATATATATATATATATATATATATATATATATATATATATATATATTTTTTTTTTTATTTATAGAAACCAGAGACACGCTCTCCTCCTGGAGCAAACTTGCCTTCAGTAACATCTTCCAAGAAATAAAGAATGCGGAAGATGATGTCATTTGGGCCAAAATTCGGCTTTCCTCGAACCCTTCCGAGGAAGCTCGCGCCGCACTAAACCTAACCAAAGCCTTCCTCAAGTCTCGGTTGAAAGTAGAGACTGAATTTTGGAAGCAGAAAGCCAGATTGACCTGGGAGGCAGAGGGCGACAAGAACTCTAGCTTTTTCCACGCTTGCTTTAAAGGCCGCAGTAACAAACTGAACCTACACCAAATCTCCGATGATAACGGCACCTTACTTAAAGACCAGCAAAGCATCCAGGCTGCTGCTACTAATTTCTACAACAAATTATTCTCCAAAGACGCTATCGTTAAAGACGACGAATTCCTGGCTAAGGTCCCCAATCTGATCAACGAGTATGACAATACGCAGCTCCTGACCCCCATCCTCAGAGAAGATCAAGTCCAAGGTGTGGGCCCTTGACGCCCATAGGGCATCCGGCCCAGATGGGTTCTCCGGAGTCTTCTTTCGATCCTGCTGGGACATCATTGAATCATACTTTCTTTTAGCCGCAGTTGCTTTTTTCAAGGCACGAGCTACCCAAAATCCATCTCTCTAGCCAACCTTATCCTCATCTCAAAAAAAGACATCCCAGAGTCCTTCAGATATTTTAGACCAATCAGCCTATGCACTTTCACTAATAAAATAATATCCAAGATCATCACGATCTGCATAGCCACTCTTCTTCCAAAGATAATCTATAAAGAATAAAGCGGTTTCGTTCCCGGGAGAAACATCAACGACAGCATCCTACTCGCCCAAGAAATGATAACATGCATAAAATTCCCATCCAGGGGTGGGAACGTGGCCATCAAACTCGACATGGAGAAAGCCTACGATCGGCTGGACTGGCAATTCATGATCTGGATCTTCAGAGCTTTCGGCTTCTCTAAAATTTGGATAGACATCATATTCAGATCCATCAGCAACCCCTGGTTCTCTACCATCATCAACGGGCAGGCCGACGGCTTCTTCTAGTCTGGCCACGAGGTTTGTCAGGGAGACCCTCTTTCCTCCACCATTTTTATCATAGCGGCCGAAGTGCTCAGCAGAAACCTGAATAACATGCCAAATATCTCCAGATTCCACCACTATCATACCACCACTGGCTGCCCCTTAATTACTTATCTAGCGTACGCCGACGACATCCACATCTTCTCTTCCGGCGACATCGGGTCGGTGGAGGTGGTTAGCAGAACTCTCGAGAAATATATCAGATGCTCCGGTCAACGTGTCAACCCCGACAAAAGCGTCATCTACACCCATCACAAAGCCGACAGGAACCACTCAGCTACCCTCGCCAACCTGACCTCCATCTCCATCGCGTACCCGCCATTCTCCTATCTGGGATGCCATTGGTATATGGCAAATCTAATTCGGGCATCTTCGATGGTGTGGTGCACAAAATCAGAAACAAGATCGCGGGATGGCACAACGCGATCCTTTTCTCGGGCGGAAAGATGAACCTCATCAAACACATCTTATCCTCCATTCCAATCTACACTCTGGCGGTTTGCCCCCCTAAGAAGGAGTTGTCTTCGTTAGAATCCCTCTTTTCCAGCTTCTTTTGGGGGCACATTGACGGCAAGGATAAGCACCACTGGGCCAGCTGGGACTCAATGGCCAAACCAACAGAGGAGGGGGTCTAGGCTTCTGTAGACTATCCCACATCCTTGATACCTGCTCAATGAAGTTATGGTGGAAACTCCGTACGGGTAACTCTATCTGGACTAGGTTCATGAAGGCCAAATACTTTCAACATTTCCACCCTGCGATGGCCGTCGCCAACAATCGCTTCTCAGCTTCGTGGCGCCGTATCCTGCACGACAGGCACCTCGTCGAACCCCTTATCCGCCTGTAACTTGGCAATGGTGGCTCTTTGCTGCAGCATGAGTGCTGGCTCGGTGAGGCGATCGTCCAGCTCTCCCCGAACGCTCTACCCAATTGTGAGATCTGTGACCTGTAGGACTCTGAGCTGGGGTGGAGGTAGGACTGAATCAATGATTGGATGGGACCGACGGCGACGGACGCACTGACCAACGCCGAGATACAAATCAGCAACCTTTCAGATACCTGGAAATGGTCTCCTACCGCTGTCGGTAATTTTACGTTGGCCTCTACAAGGATCATAGTGAGAGGCATCAGTGTGCCGTCTCTGTTGATCGCTCCCTTCTGGCACTCATGCATCCCCAACAAATGGTCTGTACTGGTTTGGCGGGCATACCACAAAAAGCTACCCACCGACGACTCTCTCACCACCTTAGGCTTCAGCCTTGCCTCCAAATACAATTGTTGCACTTCGCACCACCCAGAAACCTCAGAACACATTTTGCTGTCCGGAGACCTGGTCATTCACCTCTGGAAAGGCCTATCGTGCCGTTGTGGACTGGTCCACCGGGCTGGGGGCTTCAACGACCTCCTCGCCAACTGGGGAACCTCTCACGGGCATCAGATCGTTGCAGCCACAGGCATTTGGGTGCTCTGGAAGAACATAAACAAATACAGATACGAAGGATGACAATACACCCCTACAGCTGAACAGAGAAGCCATCCGACAAACTCTCAAGATCCGAAGGCACTGCACTCACTCTTCGGACCGTTTTTGGAGCCAACTGGCTTAATATAGGTTTTGGGCCAGGCGACCGAGGTCGACTTACTATTGGCCTCTTTTTATTTTCAGTCTCCTCTTCGCGCTCGACGCGTTACTTGTATAGGCTTCGGCATTTTACGCCTGATACATTAATAAAGTTCCTTTTCCTTAAAAATAAAATAATATATATATATATATACACACACACTAGTGACTCACAATAAGCTGCAATAAGCTATATATACACTGTTGTTCTGCAGCCTATCAGCAGTAACTCCCTTACAAATCTCAATGCACATGCATGCACACACACACACTAATATACACACACACACACACTCAACACTCCCACACACCAACTATACATACAGTAATACCAAGTACTATAAATTTTAATTGATACCACACTTTTATATCTATAAACATCACCCATAAATGATACACTCTCACACACAACACACACTTCCCATATCAAGCACAACACCAATGCACTAACACAATCACAAATACCAAATATCAAACACCCCTATATTCCTACACCAACACCATTATGACACCAACATCCAAACCATATATATGAAATTGTAATATATATATATATATATATATATATATATAAATATAAATATAAATATAAATATAAATATATATATATATATATATATATTATATATATATATTTATATATATAAAAAAAATATATATATATTTTTTTTATATAAAAAAAAATATATATATATATATAATATATATTTATATATATATATATATTTTTATATATATATATATATATATATATATATATATATATATATAATATATATATATATATATATATATATATATATATATATATATATATATAAAATATATATATAAATATAAATATATATATATATATATATATATATATATAACAATTAGATCTAGAATAATATTGAGAAATTGACATAAAATAGGCTCCAAAACACATCATGGTGTATCATGCCCAACTATTCAATATCCAATTGTAGGCACAATAACACAATCACAACTCAAATTGGACAAAAAATTCTTTAGGAACACGTATCAAAATAAATGAAAGCGAAGATGACGAGGAAGAGGAAGATGAGGACGCGGAGGACGTCTAATATTGTCATTTCCATACGACAATAAATCTTCCACATTATATGCCTAATACTGTCATTTTGTTTAATCCCTAATTAATCTCTATGTTTCCATCAATCTTACCAGATGGCACCCATGACCCGAGGAAGTCGCTTGAGAGAGGCACTGATGGCTGCTGAGGAGGTAGTGCCACCTCCTGCTGCTGAGAAGATAGTGCCACCTCCTGCTGCTGAGTCGGTAGTGGTACCTACTACAGAGATGATGGTCAAGGAAGAACTTCCTCCTACTATTAAGGAGGAAGTGATTCCTAAAGCCGAGATAGCTGTGAAGGAGAAGGTTACACCAGAGGTCAGTTGCACCGGAAGCTCCAGTCATCCATCTCCTCTGGATATTGATCTTGCTGGCGTGGATCCTACTTATGCGCAGTGGCAGAGGAGGGAGATCTCTCTGCGCTTACGTAGAGGACAATAGATATATATATGATATGATTTTTGACCGGATATGTTTCTGGTAGACTTATTTCTGGGGTTTACTTGGATGGTTTTAAAACTCTTGATTTTTTTATATTCTAGACATGGTTATTTTATAGACTTGGATGTTTTTGGATGCTATTACCTAGATTTTTATTATATAGAAATTCAACGGAGGGTTGCTCCAGGTCTCATTGATGTATGTTGGTTTGTGTGATGTATTTGTAATAGATATTTGTATATGGTTGTGTGATGTATATTGGTTTGTTGGTTTATGTGAAGTGTGATGCATATTGTGATGTTTCGATGTTTCGGATGTTGTACGAACAGGGAATATTGTGTTTTATATAATTTATTTTCAAAAAAATTTCAGTTAGCGGCGGACTTGGGACTATATAGCGAAGGAAGGCGATGGCTGAGCGACGGAATATTCCATCGCCAACTGGAGAATTTCCAGTTAGCGACGGCTAGAGACGAACTGGCGATGGATTTGGCGTATCAGAAACTCTTTGATACGCAGTTACCGATATATTACCGACTAACTTGTCCGTCGCTAAAAGCTAGAATCAAAAACTTCCTGATACTTGATTTGACGGAAATCCGTCGGCTAGCCGTCGCTAAATGTACGATTCTTGATGACGGCAATCCGTTGCTAAGCAGTCGAATAGCGACATCTTAGCTACGGGCTATTTTTTGACGAATTTTTCAGCCAAATTCCGTCGGTTAGCCGTCGCTAAGTCGATTTGCCGACGAATTAGCTACGGATATGGCCGTCGCTAATTCGATGTATTTTTGTAGTGTAACATGTTTACTGACCACGACTCATGTCTTTGGAGAAAATGGGAAAATACCAAGTAGGTATGCGGTCGCACCCAATTGATATCGTATATCATAAATACCACACATACACCTTACGTATGTCGTACCGTACTCCTATCGTCAATAGCCATCTTCAGATGTGCCAGATTACCCCATCCGACCACATACTGAACACGGTGTTTCAATTAAATATGGTTATTGTTGTGTTTTCCTTGATCATGGTTTCTCATAGTTGTTCGTGTTGCAGGTTGCATTGCATGACATTTTCTCGTGATATGGTTCATTTACTTTCCGTATTTACTTTATTGCTTTATTTTGTATCGTGCAACATTTGTTTGGAGGGTTGTACTTTGCTCCTTTGTTGACTAGATGGTTGATATAGGCCAGGGCTTGAGGATATGACTTGGATAGGACGACGACTCATGGAAGGTTCTGGAAGACTCTAGAAGACGAGGACAAATTATTTTGATGTATCAGATAGTTTGTATCATACATGATGTATTGGATGTAGGAGTTATTTCTTTGAGGATATGGATTGCCGGATTTGTCTCCGGAGATGGAACATGTATATGTACTCAAAATGATAGTGCATGTTGTAATCGTGTGTTGGCTTGGTTTTGGTTTATTTCTCGTCTTGTGTCATGATTGAGCAAAAGATTGATATTGAGATTGATAGAAGACTATTGAGGTCTAGACAGCTAAATACCACCGATTCCGAGGCGTAGGCTGGACGCTCTCACAACCCGTACCCGAATATGCGGGCGCGGGGCGTGACACTGCCACCTCCTCCACCAGCGGTTTGATATCTATGAGAATTTTATATAATTTTTTGTTATACAGGATCAGTTTGTATTTATGGAGTTTATGTATCATTTGAGGAATTTCTATAAATGTACTATATTGGAGAAAATTGTCGTTACTCCATAGTTTGATAAAATAGTTGTTTGTATAAATATTTGTGTTTTAGTCTAATTCATTCAATGTTATATATTTGTGTTTTGTTTTATTGAATATATATATATATATATATATATATATATATATTATATAAATATAAATATAAATAAATAAATAAATATATATATATATATATATATATATATAGAGAGAGAGAGGGAGATAGATAGATAGATAGATAGATAGATAGATAGATAGATAGATAGATAGATAGATAGATAGATAGATAGATAGATATATAGAGAGAGAGAGGTTTGAGCATAGCAGAAACCATTTGTTTTGGCAATAATGATAAGCTCAGCGACGGATCACCGACGGATAGATGTAGGTCACCGACGTACTAGCAATAGCTACCGACGGATTAATGCTGTGCACCGACGCACTACCAACGAAAATTTCCGTCGACAACGTGTTGTCTGATACACAAAAGCGTATCAGACACCTTAACGACGAAAATTTCCATTGATAACCTTCTGGAAAAATTATAATTGTGGACTCACAAAACTCTGTTGTTAATCCGTCGCAAAGCTGTCACAGCCCTTTCCGACGGAAATAATTCATTGCGAAGCCGGCGTTGTATTTTTGTCGCCAAATCCGTCGATAAGTTGTCGCTGCAGCGGCAGCTTACCGACAGATTTTTCTTAGCGACAATAATTCTAACGACGTAGCGGTTTCGTCGATAATCCTAATAGCGACGGATATGTTAGGTTTTGCGATGGATACTTCCGTTACTAATTAGACATAATTTTGTAGTGTCAAAATAAACTGATAAATTTTTAATCCAAAAATTGTATACAAATGTATAAGAAAATGAGCATAAATTAGTCACAGAATATTTTGATGACAAATAATAGTTTGCATTACATCATAAGCGACAACAACTGTTTGCAGTAACCTCTTACAAGATTTTATATTTTAAAAATGTCAAGATGTCTCATTTCCAACTTTTACAAAAATTTCATGCTCAATGTTTACCACCAAACAATTATTCATAAATTTAAGTATATTCTTGATAAACTTTAATAGTTGAAAATACACTTTTAACAATTGTTATTGCAACAGAGAAGACTATAGCCAATTTTAAAAGCAAATATACCAATGGATATGATTCATTCTTACTTCGCTCATCTAACTTTTTCCGTAAGCTCATCAATTCCCTTCAAACCAAAAAAAAAAAACTCATCATTATAATCCTCTATAAAGTTCTTAAGTTGATCATCTAACTTAACTTTGTTTTATTACAAACTAAGTCACAAAAAAGTCCATATATTGCTCTACTTTCCCTCTGCCACCGGTCACAATCCCCCTCAAACACAAATATTTTGGATCTGAATTGTGCGCGATACAGCCCATTTATTAAAATAAATAGAGCCCAAGATTCTCTCAGCCTAAGTCTATAAACTGTGACCTAACATGTAAGTGAAGGATGGCATTGTCAAGCCTACATGGCCTTTATGGGCTGGGCCAGACCTCGCCTGGCCTCCGCGTCGCCTGGCCTCCACGGTGGTCGCGCTACAGTCTTCGCTACGCCGCCGCCGCTGCCTAGCCGGAGGAGGTCTGCTCGGAGGAGGAGGAGGAGAGGGTTGGCGGTGGAGAGAGAGCGGAGGTCGAGATCCGGAGCTCCGGAGCAAGCAGAGGAGAAGAAGGAGGGTTTGGGGGGCGGAGCCGTAGCAGTGGCGGTGGGTGGCCGTTGGGCTTGGGGTCGGAGGAGAGAAAGCTTGGAATTTTTTTTGGGGTAAAGAAAGAGTCAGTGGAGAGAGAGAGAGAGAGAGAAGTTAGATGTTGGTTATTAATGAGGATCATTATTAGTTATTAGCTATTTAATCTATTAATCAATATATTAATGTATGTATTAGGTAATAAAGTAATTTATTAATTAATTTACATAGTAACTCGTAATTAGTAATTAATTTTGAGTTGATAAATTTATAATTTTTAATTAGTTAATAATTAATTATCTTAAGTTATCAAACTAATTATTTAGTTTACTAAATTATTATGTGAATTAATTATAATTTTTCACTTTCCAATTTTTACTTTCCTATGTCAACCAAACACATTTATCTGATTTTTCACTTCCTACTTCTTACTTTCTATCCCAACCAAACACATTTGTCCCCTACAAGGGAGACAAGAAAGTGCATGGATTCCTATCCTTTTTTCCTTCATGAAAGTCCAAATCCAAATCCAAATCCAAATCCAAATTCACTTCATGTTTACCAAACAGCCCCTAAGATGGACAAAGATATCCCTCTTATTTCGATTTATTTTTGGTTTTGAAAGTCAAAGTGGATTGGCTATTGCATTGCGGTTATGGTCCCAAGGAAGGTCAGTGCATGAGGGCAGATTATTTGTCATTGTAGGCCTCGTGAAAGAAAATAATTTTTTTTGATTATTTGTTATTTTATTTTCTTTGAAAAATTGTAATTTCTATTAAAAAATTGTTTGGGAAGACCTAAATTATAGTCGGAATATATCTTTACTTTCCATTACAGTGTTAGGTGTTTGTAAGAAAAAGAAACAAATTCAAGTCAATTTTTAAATAATACCCTCGTACTAATGAGAACACTTATTACTCAGGAATATTTTAGTCTAAAGGGTATTATGGATAACATGGTAATTAATATTTATGGGCAGGAATATTTTAGTCAAAAAAACTGTAATAAATGAAGAAAATTTGGAGGAAAAGTGATTCCTTAGATGGATGGGGAACCACTTTTTTCCTGTGTTTCCTAATCCTTGGTAATTATTTTTCCTTTCCAACTTTTTTTCTTTGACTTCCAAACACAGGAAAGAAATCACTTTCCTTTCCCAAGTTCAATTTCTGGTAACCGAACGAGGCCTAGCTAGGTAAAGAATCATAACCGAATTGGTTGTTAGAATTTTTTTTGTGGGTTTCCAAATTAAGCAATCATAATCTAATTTGTAGTTGGATTATATATATATTTTAGAAAACTAACATTCTATAATTAGAATACTAGTCAAAGAAATCAAGAGAATACAATCGTAAGCTAGTCGTGATCTACTACAAATAATTATATGTAGTCTAAATACACTAGAAACATGCTTATGAAAACTAAGGGCTAACACATGTCATATAAATGTGGGATAAATAAACTATAATATAAATAGCATACAAATGAACGGGGATACACTTTTATTGCTCATGAGTTGTAGCTCTACGAGTGAGGCCAATATTGAGCAAAAGTGACGAAAGATTTTTGAACTATTCTATAAGATGTGGCCAAGAAAAATTAGAGAGGTTAATCCCCTAGTAGTGCAAAGTACCACAAATAAGCTCATATGAAAATCTAATACCACCAAAATACAATACACAAAATAAACCAAAAAAATAGCAATATGGCCTGAAATAAATTGCAAGACCATCATATTGTACTATAAGGCACTACTCAAGATACCCTACGGAGCAAGCACACTACTAAAATAAGGCAAATTAGCGACCTAATGGTACGTCGCTAATAATAGAAAATACGTCGCTAATCATAATTAGCGACGACTTTAGCGACGTAAAATGAAGGTCACTTTTAAGCAAGTCGCAGATGGCACATGCGTCACTCTACGTCGCTATTCGCTTTTAACCTCTCCATGAATACATGACAGTCGTGGTTCTTCATACCCGTCAATTTGTTTTCCTTCGGATCGACACATCTTCTCAGATTTGACACATATCCATCTAGAAATTTTAGGCCCTGGATCCGCCGACAAAGTCTCACTTTATCCTCCTTGTCCAGCGAGAAAATTAACTTCGGCAGGAACTGTTTTCCATTCTACTCTATCAAATGCAACGCAGGACGTTTGCATATTTCTTCTAAGTCCAACATAGCCTTAGGATTGTCTTTCGTTTTTCCCTTTACGTCCATCACAGTATTAATTATGTTATCAAACACATTCTTCTCAATATGCATGACATCAAGATTATGTTTGATCAGATTGGTACTCCAGTATGGCAGTTCCCAGAATATGCTTCTCTTTGTCCAGTTATGATCTCTACCAAATTTATCGCACTTATACCCAGTTGTAGGATCTTCGATAGCACTTGAAAAATCTCTAACCTCCTCCCATATCGTGGCTCCGTACCACCTTAGCGGTGGATCACCCTTCTCTACAACGCCGGCACGGAATGTATTCCTGTTCCTTCTGAACGGATGATCTTTTGGTAGAAATTGCCGATGACAATCAAAGAAGCACGATTTTTCTCCGTGTTTCAAGCGGAAAGCCTTAGTACGGTCCATGCAATACGGACATGAGAGACGGCCATGAGTGCTCCATCCAGATAACATTCCATAGGCCGAAAAGTCGTTGATGGTCCACATAAGGGTTGCCTTCATCTAAAAATTTTGCTTCCTGGAAACATCGTACGTGTTAGCGTCTACTTCCCATAATTGATTCAACTCATCTATCAAAGGCTGTAAGTACACATCAATGTTCCTCTTGGAATTGTTCGGACCAAGAATTATAACGGTTAGAAACATGTACTCAGTCTTCATGCACATCTAAGACGGTTGGTTATACGAAGTGACAATCACAGGCCAGCAAGAATACTGGGATCCCGAAAGACCAAAAGGAGTAAAATCGTCAGAAGATAGCCCCAACCTGACATTACCCGGATCTGAAGCAAAATCAGGATACACTCGATCAAAGTGCTTCCACGCTTCTCCATCGGATGGGTGATCTAACACTGCTTCAATCTGTTCTCGCATGTGCCAAATCATATTTTCGGCCGTCTCTTTCACCATAAATAATCTTTGCAACCGCGGCGTTAAAGGCAAGTAGTGCATTGAATCGATCGGTCTTCTTGCACCGGTAGAACTTCCTGTACTAGTTGTCCTATAGCGATCAACACCACAAAATCTGTACACATCTGCGTCCTTGTCGTCTTTGTAGTACAGCATGAACCCATTGCGACAAGAATCGATTTTCTCGTATCCCATCCAGAGCGATCTCACCATCCTCTTAGACCGATAGAAGTCTTTAGGTAACTTAGCACCCGCCGTCAAGATCTCTATAATCTACTCCAACACTCGGTTGTAGCATTCTTGCGACATGTTAAATCTGACTTAATGTTCAACAGTCTTGTAACCACCTCCAACGGTGAATGATCCTCACAACCCGGATACAATGGAGTCCTTGCATTCTCCAGCAACACCATGAACTTTGCAACATCGACATTCGGTGCCTCCTCAGCTGCATCATGAACGAAACTAGGCCCCGTAGCGTCGAAAACCATGTTCACGCACCCGTCGTCGTATGCATGATTATCTGAAACAAAATTATATCTCGCATGCATATACGGCTCAACATAAGGCTCCGGCTCTGATGCTAAAGACACAAGTTCTCTGTGTGCGGTCCACTGATAGTAATTAGGCATGAAACCCCTCGAGTACAAATGATATGTCACTTCTACTTCTGGATAATATTTTACGTTATAATATTTCACATACGGACACTTAATTTTGGTGCCGTCCATGTACTAAGGGAACGCCTTAGCAAACTGCAGGAACTGCTCTACTCCCGCTATGTATTCAGCCCGCACACCACACATATCACCAGGACGACGATTGTACATCCATGAACGATTCCGTAAGTAGTAATTCATATCCATTTGGAAATAATTCTGCAAAGATAGACACGCATTATCTAATAGGCACAAATTTGTTTCATAAGCTCCTACACGTATCTGAAATTAATATAAAACCCCAAAATGTGAACCAAAACTAAAACCCCTAAAATAACTTGGATACACTAACCAACTGAGCTAATAGGCCACTTCATCTGAACTAATAGTACACTAATAACCCTATTTCCTGCTGCTAGCCAACTACTTTGGCAAGCCAAACGACTGTACCAAGCTACACTGGTCTGTGCAATACACTAATAACCCTATATCCTAATCACTAACACTCTAGGATAGCTATAGGATACACACTCTAGCACTTAGGCTAACTAACTAACTCACATGTGCCCATGGACAAAAGGCCAACTGCCATTGCCAAAGGCCTTGCTCGACCCCCATTCTCTGACTATCTTTGCAGGCAAGGCTAAAACTCCTCATCACTCACAAATGAGGTGGCCAAAACCCACACCCTACAGCAGACTCTTCTACTGCTGCAAACAAGTCCTACCGTCAATTATATGCTTGAAAAAGTCGCAAGCAAGTTGATACATGTTATCTAAATTTAACCACTAATTCTAAATAAATTGTGCTAGCATACAAATGTTAACTCTCGTTTCTCCCTAATAAGTTGATTAGAATGACCAAAATCATTAATTGCATCTCCTAATCTGTACTACTGTATAATATATAAAAAATGAGGTCACTCTAAAAGTTTTTACTCCAAAAATATCTTTACCCATGTTTACTAATTAGAATTGGTCATTAAATTTAATATGGTTAGTTAAATAATTACGTATGGAGAAAAAGGGAAAGAGAGAGAGATTGTTGTCTGTTCTTTCCAAGAAGTAAAAAATATATTTAAGGAACTGTTGTTTGCTTATCTCAAGTAGTATAAAAGAAAATCAAGAAATTATTATTTGCTCTTTTCAAATAGTATAATATACGTACGTACATATATACTAGTCAAATTTTTGCTCTTATCAAGAAACTATTATTTGCTCTTATTATCAAGTAGTACAGAAACCTACTTATTATGCTCTGATCACAAGAAATCTCTTGCTTTCTTCATAACGCTATCCCATATATTGTTGTATGAAAACACTATATTTCTCCAACAACATATCTCATGCATTTATGTACTTACCATACAAACAAATGCTTTATGAAATGAACTATAGATATCTTTGGGTATCGAACCCCATGTAGTCATAATAAGAAACTGTAGCTCCCCTTCCCGAAATTTTAAAATATTTTATTATTATTTATTTCATTTAAATGGTGATTTTTAGAATTTTAGAAAGGATTATTTAGTTAATTATTACGGTAGGTGATTTTAGCCATGATTGAGTTTTGGAGTACAAGGCGGTTAGGAATCATGGCACGGATAGCATGGTCGTGTGCCTTGACTAGTGTATTAGCCCTGGTAGGGAAGACCGAGCCTTAGTGATGTCCTAACTAGGAAAACCAGGCCAAGTTGCGATTTAACCTTTACCGAATATTTATTTATTTATTAATTGTATTATTGAGTTTAGGGAAACTGGTTACACCATTTTAGTCTGGGCTGGACCCGAACTGAGCCAAGCCCATGTAGGGCATGCGACACGTCCAATGACTTTCGTGTCGATGTGAATTGGTAGGAGTTTGTTGTTTTTCGTTTTAATGATTTAATAAATATTTTCTAGTATTCGTAATTAAATATCATTACTTAGTTGATATTCAGTGACTTTTGTATAAATGGGTTCTTGAACAATTTTGGGATTTTTAGACTACGCGTAACGGTATATACACCATTATGATTTATTAAATTTTATTATTATTTTATTAGCATTATTATCATTATTATTATCATTATTATTGAGGTTGTTATTTCTATATAAATTATCTACTAATATTTGTATATATGCATTTCGTTACCAATAAGTACTATTATATAAATAGTCATGTTTATATGAATAAGCCTTACAAAAGGAACAAATGCCATTGGGATTTATTTTGGTTTATCTAGATTATATATGAGTATATATATATGGATAGATATAATACATATAAGTATAGGAAAAAAAAGATATATATATTACTAATCAAACAGCTTAACAGCCGCTCAGTTGGGCATATCCCATGTGAACCCGAAGGGGAGGGGGTTTTCCAGCTCGGCTGAGCAGACCCCAACCCGATAGTTAAGTTCCCAGGCTAAGCCGTGTATATATAAATATATATAGAGAACCCGAGCCGACCCCGATTTTACAGCAGTATTTATACGAAGGAAATCGAACGAAAGGAAGTTCACAAAACCCTAAACCGATCCCCTAACACCCCCAGCCACCTAGGCGACGCACCCCGACGGCCGCGCACCGTCGCGGAGCACCGTCGACGGCCAGAGCGCCGCCGGACAAACGCATACGTGCGCCAACAGGAAGCAACAGCGGCAGCATGGTAGCTGTTTCGCAAGACGACCACGACCCCCACGCTTCATCATCTCGCAAACCGTCTTCGTAGGTATGAACCCAAGCTAACCTAGTTTATTTCTCTTCAATTAGATTTAGTTGAGTCACGATATACACGTCGTAAATCGAGCCAAAAATTGGCAAAAATTCTGGTCGAGTATGAACAGTTTAACGGTTAGAGAGCCCATGTTTGAAGTCGGATTTCTGTCTAACTGACAATCGACATAAAAATCTATTTAAAGGCAATCTTAGACAACCTATAGGGCTTCAATTCCCTTTTTGTAGAATCTGATTTTGTTGATTCTGCGTCGAGAAATCAAATCCCGAAGTTTGCCAAAAACCTGTTTTAAAATATTGGAAAACTCATCCACACGACGTGCGTCCCGCCAATCCGGACGATGTGGTCATGCACCGTAAGCATAGAAAGCTGCGTAACGGTTTTGTGGTCATGTGGGCTTAGACGGAATTCAAATTGGTCGCGTGTGTGCGACGAATTTGATGCGTATCCGTCGAAATTTACCGTATCGTGCACTTTGCAAATGTCTTAATTACTTTGTGCACGCTCGTCAGATCGAGACGAAACTTGTGCCAACTGAACCGTATCATTTTTCTGGTCCTGTATGCCAAGTTTGGTCCGATTCTGAGACCGTTGATAAAATCATCGTTTTGCGGGCCCCACGGTCCCACTCAACGGGCGATTTTGTGCACGGCCAGCCGGAATCCAACTTTGGACATACGGTTGGGTTTGTATCAAAAAATGGATCCATAGACATGTAGTTTGACGACTTTAGAGACCGTTGACTCTGGCACATTTTTTGGTGCAAAGCGGGTCCAACGGCGGACACCGTTTTGACCCAAAATTACCATTTTGCCCCTGTATCCAGAATTGGACTTAAGGACAAGCGATTCTAGCTATTTTGACTATTCTGAGATCATTGGTATTGTCTATTTCAGTATCCAGGGACTGTTGTATGGGTTTTGACTATTGTAGCACATTGAGTAGTTCAGACTGTCGGTTTCACCAGCAGAGGACTACAGACGAGTACAGTTTATTGTCTGCATTTCGATATTGATTTTCACTATATTTCATTGGTTGGCCATTGGTTATGTGATTATTTTCTATTATAAATTATTGAGTCAGGAATGAGAAGTACCAAAGATATATGATCTGACCATAGCCCGTGTTAGACATTGTAGCCCGTATTTATTTTCTACAAGTAGTGTAGCCCGTGTTTATTTTCTGCAAGTAGTATAGCCCGTGTTTATTTTCTGTAAGTAGTGTAGCCCGTGTTTATTTTCTGCAAGTAGTGTAGCCCGTGTTTATTTTCTGCAAGTAGTGTAGCCCGTGTTTATTTTCTGCAAGTAGTGTAGCCCGTATTTATTTTTTGCAAGTAGATATTGTAGACCGTGCTTACTTTTTATGCAAGTAGACCTCGTAGACCGTGCGGTGTAGTACCCCAGACCGATCACATATCAAAGGTACTTCTAACAGTTGGGGAAAGTATTTTGTGTCTATTTATTGCTATTGGTTTTCCATATTTACTGTTTATTTTCAAAACTCATGATTGATGTCTAACCTTTGTTTTTATAGTCATTTTCTTTATTTGAAATTGCATTCAGTAGATTGTGCTCGTTCCATTCCTGAGTGGAAACCAACATTTTCAGGTTATCCGTGGATTCACTTATCTTGGGGAGTAACGGATATACTTGCAGACAAAGGCCTAGAGACTAGCTAGAAAGTCGGGTTATAGTCATTCAACATTTGTACAAGTTTATGTTTTCTGCAAATGTAAAACTTGTGATCATTGAAAATTAAATTAATTTTGTGAATGAGTATTATGTGTGATTTTGATCTTCATGGCCGTGACAGCGTTCTACCGCCGACACTGCGGCGTAGGCTGGCTTGGACATGTCTCGTATCCGTTTAAAAAAAAACGGGTGCGGGTCGTGACAAGTTTTTATGGTGGCCCATGCAGATCAGTCTTCGCAAATCATGCGAACTCGTGATAATACTTAAGATTAGTCGTACTATTACGAGCCTGCAACTAAGAAATGCTCGTTCACGAATTAACGATTAATTTAATTTAAGAGAATGACTAGGATTAGGGGTCCCTTACACGAGTTACCGATGGGTAGTCTAGGCCATGCAATGTAGGTGAGGAGTTATTAATTTTGGTAGTTTGTCAGTTCCCCATAGGTACACTATTACTTCTTGATATGGCGATATGACCCAATATGGGCAGATTATTTGCTTGATAAGATAGGGCTTCCTAGAATTTATGAACTAACCTTGATAAATTATTCAATTCCTTCTCTTGCCTCTATAGCTGTCATCCTCATATCTTAGTCCGAATTACCCATTTAGTTCCTAATTGCCCTAAGGATTATTATCTCTATATAATTCCTGGTTATGTTACCCATATACGAACCTTGAGATAGTTCGATTCAAGTTTTTCCTCAAAGGCTTGAATACACATGAAATAGTTAGAATGTTTGTATTTCTTCTGTCCTCAGTTATTCTTCCTATTTAATCCCTTATTTTAAGGGTTATGACTGATAATACTTACGCTTTATTACATAGTCAACTTGTTTGAATCTCTCAAAGCTCAGGGATATTTTTACAGATATAGTTACGAGAATGTTAGTTAACTCATGCTGGCAGGACAGCAGCGCACTGTCGCCATTTATTTAAATTTTAGAGACTAGGGATTCACTGCAGCCAGCAGCGCACTGGCGAGACACGACCCCTAGAGTTGAAATTAGTTTAAGAAATATGAGTTATAGAATATTGCTAGAAATATGGCTAGTGGTCCTTTTTTGACCGTAGCCACCCTTGTGTCAATATAAGGTAGAGTATCGGATAGCATATCACATCGGAATCACGAAACCAAGGTTTTACCACAGCCAGAGTATACAGGTGGGAATAATCCTCGGTGAAATAATTTTAGACGTGATTACAAGTTAGGATACTATGGAGGGTAGGACAATGCATGTATGACCCATAAGATCCAAAGCCAAGGTTAGTGAAAGTTTGTAATTAGCATGTCTTCCGACCTAGCATTCCGTAGTCCTTGTGACTTATTGACGAGATAATTGACTGACACTAATAGGTTTACCTGGAATATGGAATTTAGAAGTCCATTACCCATTGGTTGACCAAGGCCTTATGAATAAGAAGATAGTGGGAAGACCGTATAAGCAAGAACACCGGATAAGGTTTGATTCTCACAAAACTCGAACTAATTGTGTCTTCTTTCAAAATCTCGCATAATTGCATTCGACTAGCTTAACAAACGCTGCTGCCACAGCTTAGTTTTGCAAGCTCACTCTGTTCTCGAGCTTGATTAGAGGCATATGTTTAGTGGGGACGCCTGCTAACTTATTGTCTAATCAGAATCAATGTATTATGGTCTGATTAACCATGATACATTTGGTTCGCTCTTCGTTTAATTACCCTACGTGGATGGAGATATATAGGTATCAAGGATCTCATTCGTGACTACTTTGACAATTCCTTTTGAATTATACATTCGCCTTTGGATCACGAAATTGTATTCAGTAACATCTTCCTTGAACCCTTTATCGTTTTTGCCTTTCTTCGATTTGGAAAGACGAGAGCTCGTGATGGTAGAGAGATACAGAGTATCCTCATGGCTATGATAGTGGTATACACAAGTGTAGCTACCATCGGCCAGTCATGTGATTGAGTTACTCGTTCTCCCCTCGACCCTCAAAATACTATTGGGACCTTCTAGCCATCTGAATTTGAGAATGAGTAGAGTTTTACCCTTAGTCAAAATGCCAACCTAGGAGACTATATATTCTCAAGAAACCAAATGTCGTGAGTCTCTAATCATTTACCGTGACTATGGTAGACTCTCCTTACGAGATTGGTTTCCAACAAGTATTGTCCTAGCTGTGCAAATTTTATTATTAAGACCTAACTAGTGTTGGAACACCACAGTCACTAGCTTAGCCAATACCATGGCTTAAATACCCTGTCATATTATGACCTACCAGTTGTCAACAGCAATACCTGATCACTACAACCCTTGTGACCATAGTCTGGCAGGTTCGACGCCAACAGAAGTTACGACCCAGTGGTTAGGAATCTTTTTGCCTTAGAGTCGGTTACCCCGTCGATAACTCTTGTATACCATGGACGAATAGATCATTCTATTTTATCAACCATATGTCATTGTATACACACGTTTTCCCTTTATTAAGGAATGCCCCTTGACTGGACTTATGTCTACGGTATCCTGTAACGCCGTACCATATTCTCTATTAACAAGAGTCGAGGTACAGTATTCGGACTTGGAGTCCTTCTAACCTCATTATTCCTAAAACCATATCCTAGCTTTTAAGATGGGTAGACCATAAGCCTTCTAATATTTTGGGATGTACGAGGATTACCGATTGATTAGAGTAATTTACATTAGGATGACAATTAGTGCCCCATGGACTCCCACTTTCTATTTAGATCATTTTGTGTCCCCTGCCGTGCCATTAGTATTCGGAGCACGAGACCAGCTGTTACCTTCCAACAAATTTCACATACAATATCTAGACGAGTCCACCTTCATCTAGGTATATCATGTCCCACGCAAACACGTTCCCTTGTACTCTATTTTTATGGTACAACTTTCAGGTCAAAGGACTAGCTATAACCCTATACCATAATATCGGTATATTTCTACACTTCCATTAGAGACTCAACCTCGGCTCGAACCTTTCAACCCGATAGAGATGGTGATCTACTCGAATCCCACTACGCACATGCTGCTAATGTGCCACCCAATTGAAGCCTCATGTGATCCTTAAACACAAAGTCACTGAAGGCGCATTTTGGACTTAGGAACCTAGCTAACCAACCAGATTGGCAACTAGCTCGACTACTTGGGTGAAATCTATATTAGGTTACCCTAACCTATTAGAAATAGTCTTATCATAGGGATCTTGTCCAATCCATATAGATTGGAGTCCAAAGTTCATTCAACTGACGATTGAAGCCCAATTAAGGAACCCATTAAGAGCCAGTAAAAGCCATCCATACATACCACCGCAATTGGACTTGAAAATCGAACTGCTTGAAATAGGTTCCCATACCTATTATGTGGTCTCCACTTATGCGATGTCATCCGTAACCATTATTCTATTTACCTGGAAGTCGAGGTACGGTCTTGTATTGCATTTATATTCCTGGCTCGTGTGTTTAAATAGCCACGGGAAAGATCACAATCTTGATTTTTCAAGTTTCGTTCTATTTTGGAATCTTGTTAGAACTTCAAGAACAAAATTTCTGTATTGCATGGATTGCAAGCCCTCTAAGAAACAATTTGACTAGCAAAGCGACTGGACTAGAGTAGCCAATCTAGCAAAATTGGACAATGGCTCATAGACTTTCCTTCTATCTGCAACCTTGAATACTCTCTACCGTTCTGGAAACTTCATAATTGCTTTCGGTTAAGTCTTCCTTAGTTTCCTGACTTTCCACTACAGAGCGACGATGGTCATGCTTATTAGAATTTAGCAATATTTTTTAGCTACTTGGGTAAATTTATTATATTTTAGATTTGGGGTGGTTGATAGATAGGAGAGGATTATAGTGGCCATAAGCATTAGATATCTATTGGTAGCACTTTTAGCAAGTAGTTGGATGATTTTAAAGTTTTTATGACATGAGATTTGAGGGAGTAGTGTGACCAAAGGTGGGTAGAAGTCCTCGAAGTTTCGTAGTTACAAAATTGCTAGGAGGAGGATATAAACTATTTTTTTGAGAAATTAAAATTCGAGGAGATTAAAGTAATGGTAGATTTTTTTTTAATTCAAGGAATAGTTACAAATTAGAATTTCGAGGACGAAATTATTTTAAGGTGGGTAGATTTGTAGCTCCTCTTCCCAAAATTTTAAAATATTTTATTATTATTTATTTCATTTAAATGGTGATTTTTAGAATTTTAGAAAGGATTATTTAGTTAATTATTACGGTAGGTGATATTAGCCATGATTGAGTTTTGGAGTACAAGGCGGTTAGGAATCATGGCACGGATAGCATGATCGTGTGCCTTGACTAGTGTATTAGCCCTGGTAGGGAAGGCCGAGCCTTAGTGATGTCATAACTAGGAAAACCAGGCCAAGTTGCGATTTAACCTTTACCGAATATTTATTTATTTATTAATTGTATTATTGAGTTTAGGGAAACTGGTTACACCATTTTAGTCCGGGCTGGACCCGAACTGAGCCAAGCCCCTGTAGGGCATGCGACACGTCCAATGACATTCGTGTCGATGTGAATTGGTAGGAGTTTGTTGTTTTTCGTTTTAATGATTTAATAAATATTTTCTAGTATTCGTAATTAAATATCATTATTTAGTTGATATTCAGTGACTTTGTATAAATGGGTTCTTGAACAATTTTGGGATTTTTAGACTACGCGTAACGGTATATACACCATTATGATTTATTGAATTTTGTTATTATTTTATTAGCATTATTATCATTATTATTATCATTATTATTGAGGTTGTTATTTCTATATAAATTATCTACTAATATTTGTATATATGCATGTCGTTATCAATAAGTACTATTATATAAATAGTCATGTTTATATGAATAAGCCTTACAAAAGGAACAAATGCCATTGGGATTTATTTAGGTTTATCTAGATTATATATGAGTATATATATATGGATAGATATAATACATATAAGTATAGGAAAAAAAAGATATATATATTACTAATCAAACAGCTTAACAGCCGCTCAGTTGGGCATATCCCATGTGAACCCAAGGGGGGGTTTCCCAGCTCGGCCGAGCAGACCCCAACCCGATAGTTAAGTTCCCAGGCTAAGCCGTGTATATATAAATATATATGGAGAACCCGAGCCGACCCCGATTTCACAGCAGTATTTATACGAAGGAATCGAACGAAAGGAAGTTCACAAAACCCTAAACCGATCCCCCAACACCCCCAGCTACCTGGGCGGCGCACCCCGACGGCCGCGCACCGTCGCGGAGCACCGCCGACGGCCAGAGCGCCGCCTGACCAGCGTATACGTGCGCCAAAAGGAAGCAACAACGGCAGTATGGTAGCTGTTTCGCAAGACGACCATGACCCCCACGCTCCATCATCTCGCAAACCGTCTTTGTAGGTATGAACCCAAGCTAACCTAGTTTATTTCTTTTCAATTAGATTTAGTTGAGACACGATATACACGTCGTAAATCGAGCCAACAATTGGCAAAAATTCTGGTCGAGTATGAACAGTTTAACGGTTAGAGAGCCCATGTTTGAAGTCGAATTTTTGTCTAACTGACAATCGACATGAAAATCTAATTGAAGGCAATATTAGACAACCTATAGGGCTTCAATTCCCTTTTCGTAGAATCGGATTTCGTCGATTCTGCGTCGAGAAATCAAATCCCGAAGTTTGCCGAAAACCTATTTTAAAATATTGAAAAACTCATCCACACGACGTGCGTCCCGCCAATCCGGACGACGTGGCCGCACACCGTAAGCATCAAAAACTGCGTAACGGTTTTGTGGTCGTGTGGGCTTTGATAGAATTCAAATTGGTCGCGTGTGCGCGACGAATTTGATGCGTATCCGTCGAAATTTACCATATCAGGCACTTTGCAAATTTCTCAATTACTTTGTGCACGCTCGTCAGATCGAGACAAAACTTGCACCAACGGAACCGTATTATTTTTCTGGTCCTGTATGCCAAGTTTGGTCCGATTCTGAGACCATTGATAAAATTGTCGTTTTGCGGGCCCTACGGTACCACTCAACGGGCGATTTTGTGCACGGCCAGCCGGAATCCAACTTTGGACATACGGTTGGGTTCGTATCGAAAAACTGGATCCGTAGAGAAGTAGTTTGACGACTTTAGAGACCGTTGACTCTGGCACATTTTTCGGTGCAAAGTGGGTCCAACGGCGGACACCGTTTTGACCCAAAATTACCATTTTGCCCCTGTGTCCAGAATTGGACTTAAGGACAGGCGATCCTAGCTATTTTGACTATTTAGAGATCATTGGTATTGTCTATTTCAGCATCCGGAGACTGTTGTACGTGTTTTGACTATTGTAGCACATTGAGTAGTTCAGACTGTCGGTTTCACCAGCAGAGGACCACAGGCGAGTACAGTTTATTGTCTGCATTTCGATATTGATTTTTACTATATTTCATTAGTTGGCCATTGGTTATGTGATTATTTTCTATTATAAATTGTTGAGTCGGAAATAAGAAGTACCAAAGATATATGATCTGACCATAGCCCGTGTTAGACATTGTTGCCCGTGTTTATTTTCTGCAAGTAGTGTAGCCCGTGTTTATTTTCTACAAGTAGTGTAGCCCGTGTTTATTTTCTGCAAGTAGACATTGTAGACCGTGCTTACTTTTCATGCAAGTAGACCTCGTAGACCGTACGGTGTAGTACCCCAGACCGATCACATATCAAAGATACTTCTAACAGTTGGGGAAAGTATTTTGTGTCTATTTATTGCTATTGGTTTTCCATATTTACTGTTTATTTTCAAAACTCATGATTGATGTCTAACCTTTATTTTATAGTCATTTTCTTTATTTGAAATTGCATTCAGTGGATTGTGCTCGTTCCATTCCTGACTGAAAACCAACATTTTCAGGTTATCCATGGATTCGCTTAGCTTGGGGAGTAACGGATATACTTGCAGACAAAGGCCTAGAGACTAGCTAGAAAGTCGGGTTATAGTCATTCAACATTTGTACAAGTTTATGTTTTCTGCAAATGTAAAACTTGTGATCATTGAAAATTAAATTAATTTTGTGAATGAGTATTATGTGTGATTTTGATCTTCATGGCCGTGACAGCGTTCTACCGTCGACACTGCGGCGTAGGCTGGCTTGGACACGTCTCATATCCGTTTAAAAAAAACGGGTACGGGTCGTGACAGAAACCATCAAAATTGCAGAGCTACTACTTATTTATTTATTGATTTGCTAAATATGGGATAATTGCTTTGTTATATTTTCGACCTCTCAACTCTATGTGACAGTAATCTATACTGCTATGGAGTCCTAACCCGACCTCTTAACTCACAAAAATACATACCATACCATATATATATAGCTAGGGCTAGGGTTAGGGGGTATGTGTGTGTGTGTGAGAGAGAGAGACACACGTGTCTAGGGGATGTGTGTGACACATGTGCCTACTTGTGTCCAAACGATGTCAAAATCGTGTCAAAATCGTGTCTAGATAGCTAGGGCTAGGGTTAGGGTTTACCTGAGGGCGGCTCGGTCGGAGTTGGGAGGCGGCGAGGAGGGGGGCTTCGTCGGAGGAGGGAGGCGGCGAGGAGCCGGGCTTCGTCGGAGGAGAGCTTCGTCGAAGGAGAGAAGGGAAAAGAAATTTCGAACGAAAATGAAACTTTTGGGAGAGAGAGGGGGGAAATGAAATTTCGAACGTGATATAATAAAACATTAGTGACGTCTGAATTAGACGTCGCTGAACGTCGCTAAAGAGCGACATAACTAAAGCCATGTCGCTGAACGTCGCTATTCAGCGACGTAACTTATGTACTGTCGCGGAACGTCGCTATTCAGCGACGTTTTTTGATGTCTGTCAAAAAGAGTCGCTATATTCAATCGTTAGCGACCTTTTTTTTACGTCGCTAAATTTTGTCGCTTATAGGGCATATTTTAGTAGTGGCAGTACCAATACATGTCAAAAAAAATAGAATGACTAAAAGTAAATATACTTTATACTAGTGTCATCCTATGGAAGCACAAAACATACAACACAAAGCACATAGCATAAACACATACTGCATGACACACCTACTAAATAGGAAAATATAGAGTCCTGATAAGATGTATCATAATCTTATACATATAAACAATATAATATATAGCATATACGCTTGCAAAATAGGAAATTAAGTCTCAGACAAGCGTATCACAACTTATACTTATCTTGTCATATAAGCATATTCACCTGCTAATATAGGAGAATTAGGTCCTGGATAGACACATCACAACTTATACTTATCATACCAATAATGTTTGCATGCTATATACAAGTAAGCTTTGAATATAACATATACTTATCATATTATATGTACATATCTAGTTATAGATCTTTGTGATATGTACATAGGGAAGATACTAGTGTGTGTCACAACTACAAATTAAAAAAGAACTACAATGCTACTGGAGTATAATTAGAATCAAACTTAAAGAAGTATCATTAGCATTATGTAACATTTACTATAGAAATCATATAAGAAAATAGATCCTAAGCTAGAAATAAACCATACTTATACAAAATCAACTCAATCTCAGTATCAAAACTTTATCATTAATCCCTAATTACTATATAACGAAGACGACACGAGAAATCATAACACAAAACTAACAAACAATCTATTGTTACCGACCTGGATGAGTCCAAACGATAATATCAAGGTATACCGATGGTAATTCTGATACAATCAGTATATTGTGTTTTCATGTCAATTTTTTGTGCACTTTCTATCGCTTTTCTCCATTATTGATTTTTGAGACTTATATGTAATCCCTAAGTGTTACATTAACTTATTAGCTAGTGCACTAGTCCAAGATGTCAATGAAAACTAGTGGTGAGTTACATGAAATCAACAATTTTGGAATTTAAATATACCAAAGTTAGAATTTCATGGATTTATCTACTATCTTCAAAATCAAAACTTAAATAAATGTATCATGCTCATTCCCCAATAGCTAGATAAAAAATAAAAGATAAGTAAACAATATCATGAAATCATAGACAAATAAATTTGACATATGGCTGAGATCTCTATTATGAGCAAGATGTACTTGCCTTGGATGGTTTCTAAGGTAGGAAGGTCCTCAAGTCCTCATCCTTGTTGGCTTTAGCAAGCACAATGAAAAGCTCCATATCTCCTTTTTAGGTCAGCCTCCAAATAAACATCTCTAAAAGAAAATTCTAAACCCTAACTATAAGCTTATATTTATAAAAAGATGATAACTAGGGTTAATTCCCTTATAAGTCCTCCTACAATGGCACCATCATCGATTTAGTATACTTTTTTTTATCTTCCTTTTTTTTCCTCTCAGAATCACGGAATGAATGTAGTAATCGATAAAAGCGTTCAATGAAATCATTCATTGGAAACAGCATCAAAAATACATTCATCAAAATTAAGCAGCAAAAATATCCAACGAAAACACCAACAAAATTAAAGAGATGTGAAGAGATTCTTATATAGGATTCATTCTCCAAGACAAGATTCACTATACTTTAGACTTATTCCACATAAACCAATCCGTAGATATGATAGGATCTTAACGCATTTATCTTGATCGATTAGATGGAGAATTGTTTTCTCATAACCAAGTTTTGACTAAGTTATACTAGCGACAAGTCAACACGATGCCACTGTCAGGAGCGAGGTGCTACAACTTATGTGTACTTACTACTATTTTATACATGTTTCTATGTACCTTTCTTCATCCCTTTGAGGACATGATTTCCTTCTAGGCATAGACGACAAGATTTTCCCAGAGATCTATAGCCTGAGACCGAACACAAGAGTAGTTTCAGCCGAGGATTTGAAGGTCTACCCAGCAGAGTATCCATGAGATCTGGTAGGATTTTGTTCTGGAATACAAGTATCATTATATAGTTAGAGATGTGTACGTGTATCTAGTTATCTTACTTTTAAATATTTATTTTCAATCTACTAGCAATATATTTTTCTTTACTGGACAATTATTTTTTGCTGAACATTTGGTATTCAGTAGCTTAATTTATTTTCAACATTATATTCAGTTTGTTGTTTATTTCATTCTTAGTATTTATGTGGATGTGATATAGTTTCCTACCTGTTATTATTATTGTAAATTATGGATGGGATTCCATACTAGACAGTGGAGTAAGTCCGGTTTGAATTTGGTAACAGCATATTTGTAGAGATTAAAATTTTGATTTGACTAGATTTGGATGTCTATAATCGGTGTTGGCCTATTTTAGATATAAAAGGATTCTTATTTTATGATTTTCTATTTCGAAAATTATATTATGGTCTAAAATAGGATGTTGATGTGCTATTTTAAGTGTAATAGGATTCTTATCTTAGGGTTCCCTATTTAGGAAATCCTATTATGACCTAAAATATGATTTTCTTATCCTATATATATGGGGTGATGGTGGAGGCACAAAGTATATCATAAAAGTTAAGATTCAGGGTGCTCGTCCACATGAGATCTAAGAGAAAGTCCATACCTGGCTCTTAGGGCTTCGTCATACAAGATAGAAGAAAGGAGGAGATCTGATCGAGGAGTTGCCAACTTCGATTTGGGAGATTGTTATAGGTTGATGAGTGATTTCATTGTAATCTTTATCATTTCTTTTTTAGTGTGGTGTGGGGGTTGAACCTAATAGGGTAAAGGGTTGAACATTTTTTTTTATCAATTTTATAATTTTATCTGAGTTATATAGATTGAGATTTGTCCAAATAAAGTAGTCACCATTATATACTTGTCTTTACCTATGCTTGGTGTTCGTTAGACAGAATTGGTTATTTCAGGTGAGTTGACCTAAGTTTCTATTGCGGTAACATCTCACGGTACTGGAGAATTTCTAGGGTGTGTTCGATTTCCAACATCTGGTATCAGAGCAAGGGTTTGATTTGTTATGGATATATGGTATCTTAACTTTTGGGATTCAGGCAACCATATCTATGGAGTAGTTGAACACTCGTATGATCACCCTCACATGAAAGAACTGGGTGATTTAGAAGCCAAGGATGAAGTATCTACGCTGGTGCAAAGACATGCATGGTCCGTTGGAGGACGACAACACAAAGCCATCGGACAAAGCTAGTGAAGACTGTCTGTTGGATTTATCTGTCAATTGTTGGAGATTGTAAGCGCACTTCCCTGATTTTTTAAAAAAAATTATTTATTTTATTTTTCCAGTTTGAAAATAAATTTTAAATTTTAAATTCTATTGTGGATATTTTGAAAGGAAAAGAGATTTGTGAAATTTATTTTAAAGAGATTTATGTTTACGAAAGTATACTTATAGGATTATTTAATTTAATATTATTATTATTTATGATTTGAATTTATAAAAATATATTTTTGAAGTATTTGACTTATTAACCTCAATTATTTGGATTTTAATTTATTATTGATTTAGATTTGGCCAATCAAATCTAGGATTGTATTTTATTTAAAGTTTTATGGAAATATATGTTCATTAAATTCTTATTCCTTTTGTCATCAATCTTGATTAGATTTGTCAATCTATTATTGATTGTTTTAGATTTATGAAAATGTTGATTATGTATCATAATTCTAATCCTTCCCTAATTAGAAAATTGAGTCAATCTCCATTTATTTAAAGAGTCCTTATTCTTCTCCCAAAACCAAAACCTTTCCAATCTAATCCTAATTAAGTAGTTGCTATCTATTATATATAGCTATTGAACCGATTTCATATCCCATAATTTCTTTTCCATAATTCTTCTCTTTTTCGTCCAAAATAGGCCAAAATTCATCATAAATTCAGCCTTGTTTTTTGAACCTATTGCCAACTTCGCGAGGCCGTTGCGACAAACTCCGGACTCCGTTTTACCTTCAGTTTTTTTGTTAGAACCATATCGAGGTTAGCTTTCCAAATCTATAATTTATTTTCTTTAATTATGAACATGAATTTCTGAAAAACTGTTTGAGTGTCAGCTGTACAAAATATCGATATGTCGTACTGTTTTTGTGATTTTGAGAGATTTTGAACTCCATTTTGCGAACTATTTGATTTTTAGAAAGATGACACAAAGATCTATAGAATACTAGTTTTCCAAAAATTAATAAAATAGTTTGATATTTTGTTTAATTTGTGGAACCCATAGATGGCCGATGATTCATCAAATTACTAGCGGCTAGCCATAATTACAACAACTTTCAACCAAGTCGAGATTGTGTCACACACATCGTCTACAACTTAACTTAAAGCAAATACACTATTTCTTTATGTGTTTATTACATTATAGTACTCTCTCTCAGTGCATTCCATTGAGTATCTTGTTGCGACACGATTGTGACACGATAGGCTTGATTGTATCATTAATCGTTTATTGACTGTTCAGTGAGTCGGAAGGGGAAATGCCCAGTAGATATGTGAACAGATTCTAATGATTATTATGGATAGCTAAGTCATACACCTCACGTATGGGTTAGCCATACCTTTTTATTGTGGATAGCCATCGTATGATGTACCGTATTAGCCCAACCTTTCACATGTCAAAAGGTATTTCAAAGCATTGTTTGTTTAGTTTTACTTGTTTATGTTTATTTTCCTGTTGTCTTGTTCATATATTTTCCTGCTAGTAGTTTCTTGTACATGTTATCCTTTCCGGTTCATATACATGTTCCTTTACTGTTATATTGCATCTCTATTGTCTAGCTTTATTTTGTACTGAGTTACATAAATACAATAGGGTTGTACTTTGTTCCTTTCCTGACTGGATCGTTGCAGGTGACTTGACATGCTTTCTACATTTACGCTATGGACTATACAGGGAAGATAGAGACCTTGAAGCCGACCTTAGATTCTAGATAGGTTTGTTAGTTTATTTTATTTAAATACTTAGCATATATGTTCCCAAAAATTATTTTTGTTGTATTATTGGATTTATAAATAAAATAGTTATTGTGAATGAGCAATCAGATTTGTTTTGTTATATTTAAGATTGACATTGTGACCTAGACAGCGTACTACTGCCGATGCTGCGGCCTAGGCTGGACTTGGCTACGAACTCGTATCCGAAAAGTAGGTGCGGGTCGTGACAGAGATCCGATGTTTCACCACATGTGCATGTAGAGTTCGACAAAAGCATTATGGAAGAAGTTGCATTCGTTGTACGAAAGGAAGACGTTTGGAAATAAAGCATTTCTTATTCGCCAACTCGTCAACTCGAAGTACGGAGGGTGTCTTGATGGCATAACAGCTGAACGGGGTTCATGGTATCATCAATCAGCTGTTTGTGATGAAGATGATGATTGATGATGAGCTCCAGGTCCATCTGCGTTTGAGTTCTCTACCAGAAAGCTGGTAGACGTTGGTGGTTCTGTGAGAAACTTCATATCAAATAGAGTTGTCATGATAGAGGCAATCAAAAGTAGCTTGTTGAATGAGGAGGTCCGACGCAAGCAAGTTAAATCATTACAAGAGTCCACTATGGTGGCTTTCTATAGGATGGAAAGACTCAAGTCACACGTGAGGACATGAGAAGGTTCTCAAAATTTTGTGACTGTGGACCGCAAGAAGGGCTATTGTCACTATGGTGAAAGGGGTTATATCAAGGGAATTGAATGAAGCTCAAACCTGAGAAGGCAAAAGGTAAAGATGATCGGAAGGATCTTACAACAATGAGAGATATCATCATTGCAGCGACTGATGCAGAGAAACCTTGTGGCATGTGGTATGACGATGACTAGGTCATGGATACGGGGGCATCATATCATGCCACTCCGCAGAAGTGGATATTCACGTCATACCACGACGACAGGTTTCGACGTGTAAAAATGGACGATAAGTAGAGCTGTCAAGTGGGCCGAGCCGGCCCGACCCGAATTTGGGTGTGCCGGGCCGGGCCTGGGTCGAGCCTCACAAGCCCATGCAATATAGTAGGCCCGTCTGGGCCAGACCTAAGGGTAAAAAGTTGAACACAGGCCGACAAATGACCTATTGCAAGGTAGGCTCCGGGTCAGGTCGGGCCGGACCGGGGCGGACTTGGGCCATAATATAAAAAAATGAAACTACTTACAGTATTCACAAATTCTTGATTATCTATAGCACCTCCTAAAAAAATCACCATTTTCAAATACTTGTCCTTGGCCTGGGACTAGAAAGACTACAAGTTGGCTTTTGGTCATGCCAACTGGGAGGACTAAGCCATACGTACCTGTAGAGCCTAAAAATCAAGTTGTGCCTTCAATATATTGATCAATGATCAAGTTGCGCCTTAAAAATCAAGTTGCGCCACTGATATGAAGCTTGGAGAACATACTGCGCCACTGATCAGATTGCGCCCAATATCAGATTGTGCCCAATCTAGTTGCGCCAAAATCTACGTGACATCTGACACTTAATGGTCATCATTACCTGACAGTACTGACGGCTGACACAACAGCGAACGAGGAAAATCTTTTCAAATCCCGTGAATTGTGCCGCTCAAGGAAAAGTTGGTGGACAGCTGTCCTATACAATTCGTGAGTTGCGTCCAGGCGCAATCTAAACAAAATTTTGAGTTGCGCCCAGGCGCAATATAAATAAAATCCTTAGTTGTGCCTGGGCGCAACCTGAATGACTTTTACTCAGAAGCTGCCACGTGTATAGGTGCAGCTCAAATCAAGCGCAGTTTGACTTGTTGACTGAAGCTCGCACAACCTGATAAAGTTGAGACAACTTACATTATAAAGCAGGATGACGTGGCACACATGCCACTAATCTCTCAAGATGTGTCTACTATCCTGTACACGGCCACGCACATCTCAATCAAATGATGCCACACGCTTAAATATAGTTAGTACATGATTGACAACTGAATGAAAGTTGGCGCAACAGGAGGTTGGCATAATCCAGTATGGCGTAATTCAGCCTAGCGCACATCAGAATAACTGCTAAAACAGTTATTTCATGAACTCTATAAATAGAGTTTCCAATCATCATCAGACGGAGATCAAAACTCTTACAAAATTTCTGTTGCGTTCTCTAGAGGCTACAGTCTTCAAGTTCACATAGTCCAAGGAATAAAGTGATCGTCTCCTGATCAGATTCCTAAAGTTGTACTTTTCCAGAATTTATTGTACTTTGTACTCTTTTACAAGTTTGGAATAAAACAAAATTTTATTTTTGCAAACAAAATGGCGACTCTGCTGGGGACGACTTTCTTCTTCGACGAGAAAGTGACAACTCAATGTGACATTGCGTCGATCGGCAAGACGCAGAAGACTCTGGTTGTTCAAGTCAACTAGACAGCCTACGAGAATATGATCAACACCAAGAGCAACAAGCGCACGGTGGATATTGCCAAGAACAGGACTGTATGGACTCCTAAATCCCCCACAGTAGCTGTTGCCCAGGCGCAACTTGACTGCTCATTGACCAAGGCGCAATCCGCCTCAGTGGTTCCGGTACAGCCTGTTTCTGTTGCTAGGGCGTAATCTGCTCCCTCTGCTGCCCATGCACAGTCTACCACTATCCTTGCTGCCAAAATACAGTTATTTCAAGCTGCTGCCCATGCACAGTCTACCAAAGTTGCTGCTAAGGCGCTACCAGTAGTTCGTAGGACTATAGCGCAACCCAAGCAATTTGCTACTCCGGTGCAATTTAAGGGAACTAGTCTTTTGGCTATACCCTCTTCCAATTCTCAAGTTCTGAACTTAGAGAATTCATGTCCTAGTGCTAACACTAGACAAAACAAAGGAAAAAGTCCTATGGCATTTTCTCAATTGACACAATCTATGCCTAAAATGATCACACAATAGAACAAAGGGAAATGCTTCTTAGCGAAACCTGTTCAAAACAAAGGAAAGCACCCTTTGGTCTTTCCTCAAACTTCCCTAGTCTATGACTCAGAGGAAGATGTATCAGATTCTATTCCTGTAAACAGAGGTCCTCGAACCTCTGATACCGGAAAGAATACTGATTAGAGAGGTATCTTACCTACTCCTATGGGGTCTGGTCAAGATCTTCCTACCTTACAAATTTCAAGATCCAAACAAGAAAAATTGAAGGTATCACAAACAGAGACACCGGGAGTAGAATTTTCAGATTTATGCGCTTATCTCAATAGGCGTCAACCAATATCAACTTTGGCAAAACACAAGAACCCTATACCGAAGGTCAATCTGTACCAAAAGTCAAAGTTTGAAAAGAAAGACCCTTCTACCTATGCTAATGAGTTGAGTACATCCTTGTACACTCAAGGAACCAAATACCTGAAGAATAGAAGACATGTTCCTAACATCATTAAGGAATATGTCCCTCCGACTTCTTCTCGTCCTGTGGTTGTAACTGATCTCCGGCAATGTCTTACACAAAGACGGAAGATTACGGGAATATTTTCCTTACCTCCATATCGTACTTCAAATCGCCACTGCCTACATGAAGTTGTCATCAACTGTTGTTGCCAATCGGCTCGACAATCTATCTTCGATCGTCTGAACTATGCTTCAACTCCTGAACATATAATAAAAGATGAAGATAAACTATTATATGCTTCTGTTAACATGACTTCTCAAGGCACTGGGGTGAGAAACGTCCGAGACGTAATGCATCCCGTAATCCTAGTCAACAATATTTAGACCGGATCCATGCATCCAATGAAGGTGGCTTTCAATAAACTAGATAAAAAAATCGTCATTTGATCCAAGGTGTCTTTAATCAAGAAGATCTTCCTATCACTCATGTGGGAGAGGACTCTCTTTCGGAGTTTGATGCAGATAGCAAAAGTTCTGAATAAACTATTTCATCAATAGCAGCAAGAGAAGTGACATCATATACCATTACAGAAGATCAAGATGCCTCTATGTCAACCAGCCAAGAGCAACAAATTGTTGCATTATAAGACAAATTAAAAACTATGGCAGAAATGGTTGCAAGCATGCACACCATAATGGTGGCTCAACATATAGTACCTCCGATTGTAAACCCTATTACAAATCCTGAGCTTATAGCATCTTTTGTACCTATTAATCTGGCGGTACCGGCCCCTCAGGTTGCTTCTGTGCCAATTCAAGCTGATCCAAGTCAATCTGGTGCTGGGGGTGGTAATTACCACGCTGTTCCTCCTAATGCTTCTAACCAGCCCACCAATTCTCAAACATCAGAGGATGCAAATGAAGCTATGAAACTTCTGCGCACTCAGTTTGAGGCTTTCATGCAGAATGATAGCCTACAAAGATTGGGCATAAAGCAACCATATCCTACAGAGTGGAAGAAAGTTCCATTTCCTCCTAAGTATAAACTCCCAACCATTATGCTGTTTGATGGTACCACTTCTCCAAGTCAGTACATCAATCATTTTGAAGTGATGACTGATCAATTACAGCCAAATGATGCTCTCCTTACCAGAGTGTTCGTCGGTTGTTTAGCCGGTGCAGCATACGACTGGTATCGTAGCTTACCTGATGGCTGTATCACTTTTTTTTGCCAATTTCAAGCAAATGTTCTTGGAACAATTTTATGAGGGTCAATGACATGACAATGTCTGTCCTCATTAAAATTAAACAGAGGCATAATGAAACAACAGAGAGTTTCATTGAAAGATTCTGCCGAGAGGCACTCAAAATGCCTTTAGGCACTCCATCTGCTGTAACAATAGACACTTGCAAATCAATCTTGTTGCCTATTATCAGTATGTGGACAGGATCTACACAATTCCAGGATTGGCCTTCTTTCATTGTTAATGCAAAGGCGGCAGAAGTAAGTGCCAAAAAGTTCAAGCAGTTAGGAGTCCAGATGACTCACCCTAACCAAGATGAACATTCTATACCTGGAGGTAGTAATCGCCAGAATAACCGCAAGAATAAAGAAACATTGGCCATCAATCTTAAAGGCAAAGAGTCTTTGACTTTCAATGTCACTCAGACGGCATCCACCCCATCAACCCCACTCCAAAAGTCAACTCATCCAAAAGAAGAGTATTCTTTCGGCGAAGATGATACATTAAGCATCTTCGATTGCTTGATCAAAAGCAATAAGCTTCAGCTTCCAGAGGCAAAGCGACCAAAAGAAGTCGGTAAATCACCCTAAATACTGTGTTTATCACAGATTCATAGGGCATCCAACCAGAGCATGTTATGTGCTCAAGGGCAAAATCCAGGAGTTGGTCAACTCTGGAGCAATTACTCTACAACAGGACGAGAAAACAATGACTGCTAATGTGGTTTCTCTCCAATTTGGTAATTTTCTACCACAACTCATACAAGATGGACCTGTCCCCATTCCAAGGAATACTCTAGAAATTGTGAATATCATGCCTCCTCAAAGTGAAGGTCTTGTTCCGATGTCAACTGACAGAGGAGAGATTATGTGGATTCATCCAGATCTGGTGGCAGAATTTGAAATGACTTTCTCTTCTAAACAAAAGAAGCATTCTAAGTCTAAGTCTAAGAACTGTAATATGGTATCCTTTGAACCATTAACAGAAGAAGAAATTCTAATGGGCACTAGATCTGGGAAACCCTATCTTCGGGAGTATTCCGAAAATCAAGAGAACCCTGCTCCATCCCCGGATGCTCTTCCTCCATCATCTTCTCCTGCTGAAGATACACCGTCTACATCTGTGCCAGTGGTCGAGCCATCTCCTCCTAAGCCAACATCAGCAGACAAGGGAAAGCAACCTGTTCGCTTTGACAAAGTATTGAAAAAGTCGTCATCTCTTGGGCTTGAAAAGCCTTACAATTTTGACATATTGGCTCAATTGGCCAATACTCCAGCAAGATTTTCAATCTTTGAACTTTTACGTCTCTCAAAAGAAACTTGTGAGACGTTAAGTGAAGCTTTGATGCAGGCTGACACTTGTTTGACTCTTCTCAAGAAGCCCGAAAAAGAGCCAGTCAGCTGTGCACATTGTCATAGTATATTTGAATTAATACCCAATATCACTTTTACACAAGATGACATGCTGTTAGAAGACAATCGTCATGATCGTCCTCTCTATTTCATGGGGTATGTGGATTCCATAAAAATCAACCGTATTCTGATTGATCCCGGGTCTGCACTTTGCATCATGCCAAAGTCCTTATTGGACGCTTTGAAAATCCCAGTACATAATCTTTCTACAACTATCACTACCATCCTGGGATTCAATCAAGGAAGAAGTGAACCTTTGGGGAAGATACGCCTAAAACTTCAAGTTGGCAATCTTCGTACAAAGGTAACTTTCTATGTTATTGACAATTATTGGCTCATACAATGCTTTGTTGGAAAGGCCATTCCTCCATGAACACAATATTGTACCCTCTATGCTCCACCAATGTTTCAAATATGTGGATGGTAATGGAGAAGTCCAAAAAGAGGTTGCAGATCTGAATCCTTTCAAAGGAGTTGAAGCATATTGCAACGATTCTTGTATGTACAAAGAGGAATTCATGAAGGTGGTACTAGCAATGGACACAAATGAAGAATAGAAGAGTATACCTAATGATATTCTGGTGATTCCAGTCAAAGGACGTACCTCCTGCCCTCAGTCTTCCCAACCACTGACTATTTATCTACCTTCCCATGAGAAGCGACCTAAAGTTGATAATCAGGAAAAATGGGAGCACACCTCTTCTGAGCCGCTTGTAATCGATCTTCGTCGTAAGAAGCTCCCTCCTTCTTCTTGTTCTTCTTCTCTCCCTCTTGTCATCAATCTGAGTAAGCCTGCTAAGGCTAAAGTCCCTATTGTAAATGATGGTGTAAAAATCAATAAAGTATCTCCTTTGCAGTATACTGATGTCTTTTACTATACTCAGTGTTATCTGGATATGCTAGATAGCTTTAAGCCACTTACAATAGAAGTCGTATCATCTCGACGAAATGTGGTATCACTGGATTCAATACAAGAGTCGTACTTCTTAGTACCGTCTCGAAAGAAAGATGAAAAACCTATATTCTTCAACAAGAGAGAAGAACCAAAAATCAAGCTCTATAATAATAATAGAGATGATACATGAAGGCTACAATTACGACGCTATAGTCCACAATCTAAAGCCATCATCCGTAAAATGGGCTATGATTTCAGAACATGTCTCAACAATGGTAAAGGAAGGCGAACCCCTCTTCGTATTGTTGTTCTAAAAGGAAAATCACAACAATACCACAGTAAAATGAAACAAGGACTAGGTTATATGTTACCACTTCCAACTCCAGAACCTTCTGAATCTGATGAAGAAGAACGTTCAAACTCTTCTGATTCTATCTCATGGGACTCTGATACCAGCGTCGGTCATGTTCATAAGGTGATAGTATCTTCTAACATGGTGTCCGCCGAATTCTCAGAAGATGATGAAAGTGACATTAAAGAAGCTACTGAAATGGACCCTTGGGTACAAATGATGGACAATTAGTAGGAACTTCATTTTGAACAACGAAAACCACCTACTGAAGATCAACTGGTCCAAATCAATATTGGAGAGTAAGGTGTATCACGACCAATCTTCATCAGCAAGAATCTCTCAGAAGATGATAAACAAGAGTTACTTCACCTTGTTCGTGAATACATTGACGTCTTCGCCTAGAGTTATGAAGATATGCCAGGATTAGATCCTCAAATTGTAACTCACAAGCTTAACATCTTGCCGAATGTCAAACTGGGTAAACAACAACAATGGCGATTCAAGCCTGAAATGATGGATACAATTGATGATGAAGTCAAAAAGCTTATAGCTTGTGGCTTTATCAGAGAAGAACAACATTCTGACTGGGTGGCTAATGTCGTCCCTATCCTGAAGAAGATCGGAAAGGTTCGAGTTTGCATAGACTTTCGGGATCTCAATGATGCTTGCCCCAAAGACGAATTCCCTCTCCCAATTACTGATGTTATGATCAACAATACAAGTGGATTCGAACGAATTTCTTTCATGGATGGATTTTCTGGATATAATCAAATCCGGATGGATCCTGAAGATGAAAAACATACTTCGTTTCGTACTCCTCGGGGTGTGTACTGTTATACGGTCATGCCGTTTGGTCTTAAGAACGCAGGTGCAACTTACCAGCGGGCTATGAGCACTATCTTTCGAGATTATTTGCGAAAGACTGTCGAATGCTATATTGACGATATTGCTGTCAAAAGTCGTCTCAAAGAAGATTACATTCAAGATTTAAGCCAACATTTTTCCTTTGAAAATTAAAGTGACCATCAGTTCATTCACTTTCTTTGACTTATCATTCATTGGACATTTATTGTCTCTTGTTTAAATAATTTGAATTCATGTCGTTTATAACTCTGAATTTCAATTATTTGTATCATCAACTTGTCATATCCTTATTACCTCTGATAAAGTTGTCCATTGAAATAACAGTATTGCTAAAATTTTATATTCTACGACGTCCACATTACCTCTGAACAGATATAATGAATATTATTATTTTCCAAAATCCTGAAATATATCATGTCCAGTACCTCTAAATATATTTTCTATTCTATTACTTATATCTATAACAAGATATGCAACAAGTAATGGAGCCACATGAAAAGTTTTTACTATTTCTTTTCTACAAAAGGAAAAAAGTAGTACATTAAAAAAAGAAAAAGAAAGAACAACAACATTTGCCCATTTTTCACTCTGAAGGATAGATGATAAGTTCTGCAATTTGTTTCTTCAGAACTTGAATTCTTCCATCACGAGAATCTTGCACTCTCTATCTAGCTTCAATTAGTCCTGATTCAGGATCGAAAGGTTGTAGAGCAGCAGTTCGGCATTTTAGCTTTTCATTCTGAAGATATTCGAATTCCTTCTTTTGATCCTTCAAAATATCCACCTGAACAACAACAGATTGATAAAATTGATTTTCTTGTTCTATGTTCTGCTCAGTATTTTGGAGTTCTGCCTGAAGTCGAGCAATTTCGGCTTTTAGATCAGCAGTCTTTTTCTCTTCTTCAATAGCCTTAGTCTTGTGACTCTCAGCAACAACAGTTACGTCAGAAATTTGAACATCCAGCTCAGAGGACTGTTTAGTAAAAGTCAGCAGAAAGGTCTCAAAATTAGCTTTACTAATCTCTGCTTCTTGAACCATGGTTTCATATTCTGCGTTTACTAGCGGCTCGCTATCTCCTCCTTTCAGCTCCATGTAAGCCTTAATTGAGCTCTCTAGTTCATCCAAAATATGTTCCAAAAATGAAGCTTGAGCTTCGTCTCCTTAACTGCGGATGCCTTCAATCAAAAATGTGGTGGGAGTTCTAACGGTACTGAAAGGGACATCTTCTCTCTCCATAACTCTATGAACTAGAGGCTCCAGAGACGTAAAGAAGACTCTTGTGAAAGAGGTCACTACAAATTTGTTAGCCGCCAGGGCTCCTAGAGTGGCTACTATGTTTGAAGAAGTCTTCACAGCTCTAGCAGGAGGGGTATTTCATCCGGAGCACTAATATGAGAAGAGCTTCCTTCCCCGGCTACAGTCCTCGTGGGTGCTGCTACAAATTACATATGTTATGACTCATAATGCTGAAGATGCAATAACAAATTGTTTATAGTGGGGAAACTTACTTGGGTTGAGTACATCATGAGGAGTTTCAATCATCTTAGTTGTCTCAGACTGCAATTTAGACAGAGTCTCTGTTGACATGGCGGCCTGAATACTCCCTGCTCCTGATTCAGTCGAAGGTGGTAGAGTTACTGGAGTTTCATTTATTTCAGTTGCCACCTTAGGCACTTCAGGTGGCCCGGTAGTTACGGCTTCCTTAACACCAGGAAGATTGACAGGTTCCACATCCTCCTCGTCTTCAATAGGCGAAGGATTTTTATCAATTGGGATTTCTTACGATGGTGATACATTCGCTAAAGTTTGTTTTTCTTTAGCAATGTTGTCCCAATCTTCATCATAAGTTTCATCAACAAAATCACAACCATTCAATGCATCAATCACTGCTTCTCCTGAATGAGTAGATATTTGAGTTTGAGAAGTATCTTGTGGAGATAGATCTTGTTTCAGAGAGGAAGCTTTCGGACTCATAGGAGTTGGAGAGGGAACCGTTATCCCTGCTGCAGTAAGTATATTGGCTGGAACATTTACTGTCACAATGGCAGGAGAAGGACGGACATCTATTTAAGCAATCAAGGAAAAGCAATTTAGATATATATATATATATCTTTGGTAAAAGTTAATATAGGAAGATATTTCACAGCTTTGATATTACCTTCTTGAGATGGTTCCTCTTCAGCGATGTTCAACCTTCTTCTAACTTCTTTGAGTGTCGGTGCGCTTAGCCCTGCAACAGCCCCGGTATGAGTACCTTCTGGATCAATCAAGGAAGTAAAAGTTCCTCCTTCAGTAATCTTCCCTTGTTTCTAAATAGAAGAAGGAGTAATGTCCTTCTCTCCAGATGAAGAACTGAGATGCAGCTGTTTTGATTGAAAACGAGTTGTTCTCGTGGTCACTGGTTCATTGATAACCAGTGATGTTCTCTTCTTTTTTCCGGAGCCCTTGGATAATTAGGAAGATTATCCCGTTGAGGAGAGATTGTTGTCTCCTTAGTCTTTCTCTTCTTCAGACCTTTGACAGGGGATTTGTCTTTTTGCATCTTTAGAGATATATCTAAAGGATCTTGAACTGGGTCAGCAAAGTTCATTAAAATTGATGCTTCCAGGGGTACATCAGCAGGGTCCCAGTCTTCTATATCTCGAAAAGACTGAAGAGTGTGTTTTCCTTGTTTAATTATCTTTTCAGTTGCAAAGCTATGTGAGGGATGGAAGTTTTTAGCAATTGTGTTTGCTGAAGTGTAGAAGTTTGCATATGAATATAACATACGCAGACCTTGGGGAAGTTTGTAAGGCATAGAAAAAATAGCCTTTGTATCCCGAGCATTGTAATAATTCCAAGCTCTAGCCCCATCAATGAGATAGCCTGTAGCTTGGAGGCAAGTGGTCGCATTTCCTACATGAAGTTGATCATACCCGAATTGTCGTGCAAATCGACTCAACAAATACGGCTCCAAACAACATTCTTCCTCAAATCTATAAACCAAGTGGGACGGTCAGATTATTTTAAGCCAGGAAAAGATGTTTGGAATTAAGCGAAGTGTTTCTTCGGGTAAATCCATCATCTGTGGAGGCATGGTATCATACCCTGTAGGAGGCCCAACACACTGAAAGAACCATCTTGATCCACGGTTCGGAGCAAGTCGGCATTCTGTAAGAGCAGTGTATTTCCAGTGGGCATTAGCAAAACGCCCAATGAAATCTCCATCAGGAGGTCCCATATCCGGGTCTATCAAGCAGGGATGGTGTAGTAGTAACCATCTAAACAAATAAGTGAATGGCATTTCTGTACGAGGAAAATCCGACCGATTATCATTTTCTTTCAGCATAGTGTCCACAAAAGAACGCAATCCTGCGTTCAGGCGACAGGTCCTGGCTGAAAGCAGATCCATCTTGTATCTAAATACAAGACGTGTCGCAGCGAACATGAAACCTCGATGAAACCTATCAACTGTACTAGCCCCTGGAACTACAAAGTGTCGTAGCCATAAAGATAAAAAGCCCGCCAACTGGGCTTCTGAAGACATAGGTCTGTAACCCTGTCGAAGATAACTTTGAAGAACGTCGCAAACCTTGAACTGACCCAAATCTTCAGTCAGAGTGACATCTGTAGAAGCATGAAAAAGAATAAAGAAAGATCCATGCGGCCAAGGATCCCCATGCGGCTCAGAGAGCTCATGCGGCTCAGGGATCCATACGGCTGAAGCGTCTATGCGGCTTGAATAGTTCCATGCGGCCCAGAGAGGAGCCACATGGCCTTCAACAGCTCTTTCCTTTGTCTTTTACTGTATTTAATGCCTTGACGGCTGACAGCTCTGACAAATGACAGCTCTGACATAAAGATGCAATAATGACTCTGTCATAATGGCATACTCCTAGGAAAACGAAGAAAATCTCTGACACAATCCATCAAACCCCAAAAACCTTCATGCAGCCTTGACACGTGGACAGTCGCATGCGGCTCAGACAGAGGCCACCCCATGCGGCTCAGACAGAAGCTACCCCATGCGGCTCACGAGAACTATCTTCATGCGGCTCCCTGAGAAGCCACCCATCATGCGGTCGCCTATGCTCATGCGGCTCAGATCATCTTCATGCGGTTCAAATATTCAGAGGCCACGCCCAAGCAGCCTTAACACGTGGCCAGCCTTATGCGGCTCAGATTTCCTAAGTGGCTCGCAGTTTTGCCAGCGTCCCTACAGCTAGCAGCCTAATAATAGTGGGACACGTGGCAAGATTCATCAACAAATTCCAACAACCAGGTTTAGTGTCATCCTCATAATTACTGGGATCAAATCAGATCATTTGTAATCAATCAAATTGAACACGTGGCAGGAGATCCGAGCTTGGCATAACAAATCATGAGGATTTATGGCAATCATCATTAATTGTCCACAGAGATTTGATGCAATCACATTTATTGCTTAAATCTATTATGAGCGGCCCAGATTCATTGATCCTTAATCGTCGACTTTTGAGAATGGGCAATCATTGCAAACCCTAATGATGCCCCCACTCTTATAAATAGCAAGGTGCCATTCCCTTACAAAAAAAGAGGAGAGCAGAGAGAGACGGAGAGCACACACCCTCGAATCCAGAGAGTCAGAGAGAGAATATACAGAGATCGAAGGGAGAGCATTTCTTCATCAACGCTAAGCAGTTCTTCTACAGAGCCAAGGCTGCACCCGATCGTCCAAGGAGTAAGGCAGAGGTGCCATCGCTTTCCCGAGCCTCTATCGTCACCCCCCAGAATCTAAAATAAATAGTTGTACTTAGATTGCTGTACCTAGGTTTTCGTTCCTAGGCTTTCTTTGTACAAGCGAGTTTGTATTGTGAGTCTAAGTTCAGTCCTTCTACATAAATTATTCTGTACTTTTACAATCAATGGCAAACACGATGGCGACTCTGCTTGGGACAAACTTCTCCACGGCTGAGGAGTTGGTGACACAATCGGATGCAGCCAGACTTGGCTCCACACAACAGAAGATGGTCGTCCACTTCGACCAACAGGCGTTTGAAGAAATGCTCTCCGACGGGAGCGCTGGCCCGGTCCAGAAGCAAACCCGCACAAAGAAGGCTCGCAGGGAGTGGAGGCCAAAATTATTTTCTTCTCCCCAGGCCCTCGACGGAGTACTCTCTGTTGCCCAAGATGGCGAAGGCGACTCTCATGCGGCCCTACTTTAAGCCATAGAGGACTCTGCTGTCCCCAAGTTCGGCAGAGGAAAGCACTACGATGCTGGACTTGCAGGGGCAAAGAGTGATTCTTTGTGCTCCAGAAAATGGCCGAACAAAGGCACTAGCCGCAAAACGAAGACTCATGCGGCCAAGATTGCCAGCCGCATGAATGATGTCCATGCGACCGAAATTGCCGGCCAAAAGAATAACACTCATGCGGCCAGGATTTCTAGTCGTATGGAGAACACTCATGCGGCTAGAACTTCCAGCCGCATAGAGAAAACTCATGCGGCCGAGACTTCCAGCCACATGAAGAAAGCCTATACAGCCACAACTGCCGGCCGCATGAAGACTGTTGACTCCAGCCACATACTGCCTGCTCCACGCAGCTCAGGTTCAGTCTTCGATCGCCTCTTCTATGGTCCTGATCTCTCGTACTCCCGAGAAGACATGTCTGACTCTCTCCAGCACCGCTTTGACTCTTCCTACTATACGCCTTCAGGCGCCCGAATGAAGAAGTCAAGGGCAGTGCGAGCTCGGCAAGCTCAGTCGACTGTCCCAACCTCTGACCATCCGAGTGCTCCATATACTGTTATGCGGGCCTCTGATAGGAAGTGTCACCCCCAGTTTTCACAAACAGGGGTATTTTTGATAATTTTTCACTTTAAAAATTATTTTGGAATTATTTAATTATTATTTGTATTATTTTGGGGTTATTTGAATCGGGTTCGAATTTCAACTCATTTCGACTTGTTTTGACTTGTTTCGGGGACCCGGGGTAGTTTTGACCTTAGCGGGCCCACACACTAGCTAGCCATGGCCCACAATATTACCATCAAAAGTTAGAGGAATTTATCATGACTCCATGGATTAGGTTAGAGCTAATTAGAACACTAGATTTACATTTTTAACCCCCAAACCCTAAGCAACCTTGTGTAGAGCTAATAGAACAAATAGGAGGGCAAACTTGTAAATACCAAAATGGGGGTTTGGGCATACATGGCCGGCCACATAGAGTAGGGGTGGGGAGGAGAGAGAAACCACTTTCCTTTTTATTCTCATCCACTTCTTCTTCTTCTTCTCCAAAGGTTCCATCCAAAACTAGGTAATCTCTTCTCCAAATTTATTTTCCTCTCATGTAGATCGGTTAGGAACCCAATAGAAATGTTTCCCATGGTTGTGTCTCCATTAGAGACCATTTTATGTCCATTTGGATATTTCTAGGGGTGTCCAACATGTAGGAATGTGTCCCAATAGGAAAAAACCCCCATTTGGACTCATGGATATTGTTGTGTAATGATTTTTGTGTTGTTCTTATTATTATTCCAGATTTTGACATAGTTTAGAATGTTTTTCCAAGTATCTAAATGTATCATATTTATTTCCTATATGTATATATATATATATACATATAGTTATATATATATCATTCTATATATATATATATATATATATATATATATATATATATATATATATATATATATATATATTATATGGTGGATATTATGTGTTGTGTGTGTGATGTTGTTGTGTGGGGGAGAGCAGCAGGTTTCGGCCAGAAGAGGCCATGTGTGTGTGTGTGTGTGTGTGTGTGTGTTGGTGAAGTGTAGGTGTTTGGGTTAATGTTTGAGTGGTGGTTGAGAGGGGATGTGAAGAGGAGTTGTGGAGGGGAGTTTGAGAGGTGGTAGAGAGTGTTGGAGGGGGAGGGAAGTCCCCCAAATCACAGCCCCTTGTACCCCAACCTGTTGTCCAAAAATCCCCCCCCCCCATGGCTGTCATATACACCCCCAAGAACAACTCAAAACAGCCCCCTAAAACCCATGAACTGCTGTCCACTTTGAACCCCAAAATCAGCCCACATATTGCCAACAAATAGCCACCAATTGCACTCCATAGCAGCCCCAAACACAGCCCAAAACTCTTCCATAGATGCTGTCCCAAAATAGCCCATATATGACCAAATGGACAGCCATGTAGCTGTCCTAAAACAGTCCTAAATAGCCCCAAAACAGCCCCTAAAAATCTGTCCCTTTTGGCCAATTTCAGTCCACTTTTAGGACTCCAATTTAGCCTCCAACTGTCACCAATTTCAGCCCCTATAACACCACTCCAAATCAGTCCTATTGCCATGTATTTCAGTCCCTTTAACACCACAAAATCAGTCCCCCAAGTCCATTCAAAATAGTCCACATAATTGCCTTTGTGAGTGTGAGTGTTTGTGAGAGCTTGTGAGTGTGTGTGTGAGGTTTATGAGTGAAACTAGTATCCCATAGTTAGCCTATGTGCAAACTAGTAGGAAACCTATAGGGGAGACTTTTAGAGTGTAATATATCATGAGAATGAGTGGTGTGGGTGAGTGCGGTATAGAAAGGGTAAATTCATGATATAGGTAAGGTAATGGGTAAAGGGTTAGCATGTGTCATAAGATGGTCTAGATACTTAGGATACCCAATTTTCTTGGTAGGTAAACCTTAGATAGGTTGATGTCTAGCTACCCTAAGGAGCCTAGGCTAGTATCATGGGTATTTGCAAGGTTTCCTTGGGTTTGGGCAAGGTATCGGGATTTACCTTAGAAGGGTAAATGCTAGTTTTGCCTAGGAATAGGGTATTGGTGTTAGAAGCCTAAGATAGAGTTAGGACTTGATTCCCGTGGTTGGTAATGATCAAATATGGTACTCAAAGACTAGTTTTGACGGCGGTTGACCTTTTTGACCAAAAGTCAACAAAAGTCAACCAAGAGTCAAACTTAGCCTTTAAGCGACCCGATTTGACCGAAACCAACCCAGAGTTGACCAGTTGACTAAAAGTCAACAGTTGGTCAACATTAGACTAGTTTGACCTAGGGTTGACCTAAAGTTGACCAAAGTTGACCAGAGTTGACTTTTTGACCAAAAGTCAACTGTAAGTCAACCGTTGATCCCGATTGACCTAGTTTGACTTGGAATGACTCCCAGTGACCTAGTATGACCTAGTATGAACCAGTATGGCCTAGTATGACTCAGTTTAACCAAGATTGACCAAGTATTGACTTAGACTTGCATTCATGGCTTGTATTAGTTTCTTTTTTCAGTGTTAAGCCCTGTTTGACTCATAGTATCTTATTTTAGGTCTGTGATCACTCTGTGCGTCTGTTTACCCTATAAGCTCAGGACCGCAGGCGATTACATTCACTGATAGTTTTCATTGTCTTGATATCTACTATATCCGATTCAGTTGTAGTGTCTTACTTGATTCTCGATACGATAGTTTACGGACTAGTATTATCGGATTCCGGTCATGGGATGTCATTCCTGGATTTCTTGGGATACTGGTACTTACTTGGTCTTGATTCTTGTACTTGTATTGACACCGATTCCTGAAGAGGACTTACTCCCCTCTTAGGGAATCCTGCGTCATGACGTGCTATGTCCAAATTCGTTTTACTAGTCGGAGATGGAGAAATTATTAGGGGTTATATGATCAAAGCCTTCCTGTAACTACATTTTGCTAGCATCACCCTCACCTCACGTAGGGTGTTGCAGACACCCCATTACCAATTATCCAGGTTGGATGGCATAACTCTCGGTTGAGTACATCGCGGATTGCCGGGCCAAGTGGATAACCATCTCTTGCTTCCCTAGCCGATCACATATCTCTCTAATAATTTAAAACACCTTTTTATATTTATTGTCATCTCTTATATTCTAGTTTCAGCTTTACTTACTGTACTTTCACCATGTTATGATTCATTCTCATATGCTCTATCTGTCTTTTATACTGTACCATGGTTATGGGACTAAGTTTCGTTTGAAAGAAGGGTTACAACCCCGATCCTTGTTTGGTTTAAGGGTTGTAATTCGGCTATCAAATGGTTCCCAAGTCGCTAATATCTTTGTCTTGTATTTCATTATTACTGTCTCTTATAGTATTTCTCAATTCATATGGAACTGTTGTTGGTGTTTTGTACTTGCTCATTTTCCTGACAGGATATCGATGACAAATTTTACAGATAACTCTGAGACTGACTGCCCGACCTACTACGGGGTTGAGTCTGATGGACTAGACTTAGACCGTGGCTTATTGGTAGAGCCACTGGACTTCGCTCACCCTGAGTAGCCTAGTTAGTTAGGTTTGCCTCGCCTGCGAGCCAGCTAGTACATTCATTTTGTAGTATCTTTATACTTATATTATTTGAGACTCTGGATGTTGTGTTAGCTATGACTTGTAGATTTTGGACTCGTTTCCTGTTTATTTCTATCATATCTCTGTTCCATGCTATCTACCTTAGTTTTGATATATGTGATTGAGACTGTATTGCTATGTCACCTCCGTTTGGAGTGTATATACTGTACAGGTACATTTATCTGTTTAGTCGTAGTATTTACAGACCCTATATATAGCGTTCTACCGCCGATTCTGTGGCGTAGGCTGGACGTAACCACGTGCTCGTGCCCCTCTTCAGGGTGCGGGTCATGATACATTTTTGTGGTGGCCCATGCAGGTCAGTGTCGCAACTAGTGCGAACTCGTAATGGTGCTCGACTTAGAGTGCTAATTACGAGCCTGCAATTAGGACGTCGGATTAGGGTATGATAGGAGTTACTCAATCACATGTTAGGAGATTCTGATCTTTTGATTACCATGACAAATTCTTTTTTCATTGAATTTAATTGTCCGTCTTTGATATTCCTATCATGTGCCATATTGATTCCTTGTTTCAACCTATCCTCAGGATGACGATCACTCGCTCTCAGGCAGCGGGTTCTAGCGCTGTACCAGGGAGGCCCGATCCGGCAGGAGGTCTTCCACCTCCGGCTGCAGGAGTAGCAATGGCAGTCCCAGGAGGTCTTCTACCTCCGGCAGCGGGAGCTACAGCTGAGGGAGCTACTACCACAGTTCCTGCCCTTCCGGCGGGAGCAGCAGCAGCGATGATTCCAGGAAGTCTTCTACCTCCAGCAGCGGGACCGTCTATGGTTATTCCTGATGTTCTTCCACCATCGCCTCCGATACCGACAGATGCTCAGGGTATGATGGCCCTACTGTAGCAAATACGACAGACGCAGGGAGCACAGACAGAGGCACAGTACCGTCAGGTAGAGGTGCTGCGACAGACGATGGAGAACTCGCACCAGTTAGCTATGGCAGCAGTGGAGAGAGGTGCACCGGCTACAGTTCAGGGAGCACCAGCACAGCAGCAGGGCCAGGGGAGGCCCGGTACGTATCTCGACTTCAGGAAGATGAACCCGCGGGATTTTAAGGGTACTGAGGGTATCCTATACGCGGACGACTGGCTAGAGGATGTCCAGCAGAGTCTGGAGTTAGTAGAGGTTCCGAGAGCTCTGTGGGTGACTTCTGCAGCGAGCCAGTTCTTTGATATAACGCTGACTTGTTATCACACGGATCCGCGTACGTTAGTGAGAGGTATATCTTGGGAGGACTTCAGGAAACTCTTTAAGAAGAAGTTCTACCCAGATGTAGCCTTGACAGCTCTGGAGGGGCAGTTGGCTAGTTTGGTGCAGGGAAACTCGTTAGTGGACGAGTATGCAGTGGAGTTCTTCCGCCTGAGCAGGTTTGCACCCAATTTGGTTCAGGATGAGGGGTGTAAGGCCCGAAAGTTCAAGAGGGGTCTCATTCATGCGGTACACACTCGCACATCTGGGCGACGAGATGCGACATTTGAGCAGATCTTGATGGAGGCTCAGATTGCAGAGGAGGACTTCGGCCTCAAGCCGAAGAGGAGCAGTAACGCTCTGGGATCCAGTTCGAGTACAGGGCCAGCGAATCGCCCACATTTCTAGCAGAGGCAGTTCCAGCAGCATCAGCCTCAGTTGCAGATCCAGCCGGCACCGACGCGTGCCCAGCAGCATCAGGGTCAGGGCCAGAGGCCAGCTACACAGTGCAACTTCTGCGGAAAGCCACGGCATACTAGAGAGGTGTGCAGGAAGAGATTGGGCATCTGCTTATACTGTGGGGTGTCCGATCACCAGCTGAAGGACTGCCGTATTCGCGGAGTCAGAGGAGTTCAGGACAGAGCACAGCCAGCCAGAGAAACAGCAGCTCAGCAGAGAGGTCCTCCACTTCAGACTCAGCAACAGCATTTTCAGCAGCACCAGAGGGGAGCCCCTACGGGCAGAGTGTTTGCCCTGACAGCAGGGGAGGAGGCAGAGCCAGTAGGCGATGTAGTGGCATGTCATGTTCTTCTCGATTCATTTCCTGTATTTACCTTATTTGATTTCGGTGCCTGGCATAGCTTTGTGTCTGTCTTCTTTGCTCTGAGATACAATATTATTGCTGAACCCTTGGGTAGGACTTGCAAGATATTTGTTTGCCATTAAAATTGTTTTGATTGAAATCTTAATACAAACAGAACAGTGATACAATATAGGACTTAGATGTAGTCCTAGGAGTACACTTTTGTTTAAGCTGGGTCCTTAGTGCCAATGGAGCGAGTGGTAATGCGTTGACTCCGTTGACCGGCTGACGGCGGTTATCGGTTCTCTGAAGGTGTTGATTGCTCTGGGTGCTGGAGCTTGCTGAGAGGAGGAAGACGTTGAGTGTCTAGAACTGCCTCTCCGATGATTCTCTGTTGTGGATTCTCTGTGAGTCTTGTGTTCTGAGTCTCCGTCTGTATGTGAAGGGTACGATCCTTCTATTTATAGTTCTGCAGGCTGGCTGCTCATGCGCGCATATAGGATGCGCCGGTGTGGGGATGCCACGTGGAGGTTGCTGATGGAGGCGCACGGATGCTGCGCCCTGATCGAGGGGGAGAACTCTTCATACTGCTGTTGTGAGCCGGCACGTAGCAGAGAGAAGATCTTTCCGTTGCTGAAATCTTGGATGAGTTGAGTCAAAAGACACGTGTCGTCGACTCATGGTTCGAAGATCTCGGATTTGGTGGAGAGGAGTAATCTGGTGAGCTGCGTCTTGGATTGGGCGCAGGAGGAGGCTGCGGCTCATAACCTTTAGGGGTTACAAACCATTTGGGGCGCATGGCTTTTGAGGTGCATGCAAGCGACTTTCCTTCTGTCTTTTGGGATCAGAGATCAGTCTGGGGCGCATGGCTTTTGAGGCGCATGCAAAACTTCAACCGGAGACTCTTCTTCTGTCTTTAGGGATCAGTGAAGGGTCTGAGGCGCATGGCTTTTGAGGCGCATGCTGGTTTGGACGTATGGCCGTAGAAGCGCATGCGGGTGTGGACGCATGGCCACGTGGCAGTAGCCGTCGAAATAAAGTCATGATGATGCTGACGTTGTCGACGCTTCGTTTTCTGAAAAAGCTGTCAACTGTTCAGACTTTGGGAGGCGTGCTGCCAACTCTGTCAGTTCAGCATTTAATGTTGGTGACGTTCGATGGACAGCTGAGTGGGCGCGTCGGTTGGCGTTCCACTCGGTATGGAGATGTGTGGGGGCGCACCCTCTATAATGCGCCGAGTACTGTAGGGCACGTCTGTGTGATGCGCCTGATGCCGAAGGGCGTGTCCGTGTGATGCGCTATCTGGCTGGCGCATCGGACATGTCTTTTAATGATGCGGCTGTCTCGCTCTTCGAGTGCTATAAATTGCCGTTTGGAATTCGATGCGTCCGGTTCATCCATTTAATGTAAATTCATTGCACGAAATTCGGAGGGCCATCCATTTGGCGCGTGGGTTTGATCTGCCTGGCCTATAAATAGTGGCATGGAGAGAAGGTTTGCTTCTCATTCCCTCACGTACTTCCAACATAAACTTGAACATGCGGGTGCATTCTGTTGACGAAGTGCTCCCGAGGGTGAAGATGAGACGCTGTGTTGTCTTTGATGCACTTGAAGGTGACTGTTACATCCAAAAGACGGAGTCGAGGGCTTCTGAGGTAGGCGGAAGGTGCCTGTTGCATCCAAAGATAGGGATGCTCGAGCCTCGTCTCCGTTATTCCGGAAGAGCCGTAGATCGGAATGGCGGTGCAAGGCTCTCTCTTCCTGCAAAGTGGGGTTTCCCCACTTTGATCGTGTCGAAAGCTGTTTCTTTAGCCGCGGTTTCGATCACGGTCTTCCTTCGGCTTTGGAGGTTCTTTCGAAGCCTCCCCTGGCTACAGCATTTGCGGTGCTCTTCTCTTCCTTGGTTCCAGCCAGAGGGTTAAATGCTTTGTGTATCGAAGCATTTATTGGGCGAGCCTGGTTGGAAGAGCGGCACATAACTGGGCTCTGCTCGGCCAGGTGAGCCTGGCTGGAAGAATTTGGCTGAAGGGATGCACATAGCTAGGCTGCTGAAGAGATGATGGGATGCGCCTGGATGGAGGCGCATGGTATTTGCTGCGCCTAACTGACAGCGCATGGTGACTGCTGCGCCTATCGGAAGGCGCATGGTGGCTGCTGCGCCTATCTGGAGGCGCATGGTGGCCGCTGCGCCTATCTGGAGGCGCCTGGTGGCCGCTGGCTGTAGATCTAGGATCTTTCTTTTGTAGAAATTCTCCTTTGTACAACCTTTTCTAGACATGTAATAGACTTTTATATATAAATAAAAAGTCCTTCTTCAAATGTCTATACTTATTTGACTTTGTTGTGAAGTTCTTCGTCTGAGTTCTAGCGCATGTAGTGTCTGGCGCATGGGCTTTCTGGTTGTGAAATTCCATGCTTCTACAAGACCCCCTTTAAAGTTTTTAAAACTTTTGAATAAGTTTTGGAATACTTTGAATAAGAAGCATGGAGGTCAGGGCGCATGATTTCTGGGCGCATGCCTGTTCGGGCGCATGCTCTTCTCAGTTGATGATGATGGTGCCTCGGTAACCGAAAAGATTAATGATGATCTTTTGGTCTTATTTGCTGCTATCCTTGCACACCCGAGGCGACGGCTGAGATCATACGTCATCTGTTCACGCGTGCGACCAAGCCCTATAAATAGGTAAGAGTTGGAGAGAGAAAAGGGTTCTTCTTCTCTGTGCCTCTGCTTCTTTAGAGTTTCTTCTTCAAAAACCCTAACTTCTCCTTCCTCGAGAGAATGGCTCCCAAGACTCCTCGCGGTGCTGCCGGCAAGGGAAAGGAGAAAGCGAAGGAGTCCGCGGAAGTTGCGGCGGCGATCGTTCTTCGTCGGCCTGTCGAAGTTCGGCCGGAGGTGGTTGGTAAGTCTTATTGTCCGTACGCCAACGCACATAGGCCTTGAGTCTTTAATGATGTGCCGCGGTCTTTGCCTGCCGACGCACATGGGTTTAAACCCTGGTGATGCGCCGAGGTTATACTGCTGACGCGCATGGGTTCAAACCCTGAAGATGCGCCGAGGCTTATACTGCTAACGCGCATGGGTTCAAACCCTGAAGATGCGCCAAGGCTATACTACTGACGCGCATGGGTTCAAACCCAGATGATGCGCCGCAGTTTTCTCCTTTAGACACATTTGTGTGTTCTCTTCTGACTTTTTCTGATCTTTTACTAGTGTCGATGGCAATCCCGCTTTTGAGTGAAGTTTTCTTGGAGGCTGCCATCAACCAAATGGGAGTAGAGCATAACGAGGAAGTGATAAACCCTGCTCAAGATGCTCTTATGCTGGATCAGCCTCCTGAGAGAATGACCCTAATCCGTGAACAGCAGTATTGGTTCCTCAAATGGATGATGGAGCGTGGAGTTATTAAACCCTCCACATCTGATAAAGTGACCTTCCTGAAGCCTGAGTTCCTGTTTGGAGACCGTCTCACTTCTACTGACTCGTCAGTACTGAAGGTCAAGGAGGACTGGTTCTTTACTGCGAATGGAGTGCATATGACTGTTAAGCAACTTGAACGTCAGTGGCCTTTGACGTCCTTCTGTCACCTTGTTTCCCAGAGGAGAATGTCTTGGAAGCTTACCCCTTCTCACGGGGGAGCGGTGACTGGTGTCATCCAAATTGATTCTACTTCCGACCAAAGGGATGTTTTGACCGTTGTACGGTCTGGGTCTTCTTACACTTGGCAGACTTTACGTCCTGGGAGCCTCTACAGTGATGTACCCATTGATACGTTTGCTTATAATGCTTCGACTTTTACACATCGTATGTTTTTGATGGAACGTTCCTACCCGACAGGAGAGTTTCGGGTGGAGGGTTGGTGCCATTACGTCTCCAAATGGGATAAACTGACGCTCTGGATCTTGTCGCGGTTTCGGACTGAGCTCCGAGAGATCGGGTTGACTGCCGCGATCCGTGCTACCCAAGCGGGTGTTGACCTAAATAGGCACATGTTCCTCGCACTCCTGGAGATGTTTGATATCCATACTGGGACCTTCTTTACTCCGGTAGGAGAATTAGGGCTCGCACTTCATGAGATGTATGAGGTGTCTAAACTCCCTTGGGGGTCGGAACCCTATGAAGAGTACTTTCCAACCAATGAGGAATTTCAAGTCCTGGGGGACAGGGCTGAGGAGATGACGGTCGTCTTCAAGGAAGTGGCGAGTCATCATTACTTGATGTTGGATAACCCCAGTAATACCCTGGGGTATGTTGGAAGTTTGTTGGATGGTGCACGAGCTTGGCATTACTATAATGCCGGATGTACCGGAGCTCATTTTACGTTACCCGTCCCCGATCCGCGGCCGCCCATTCTTTACTCGGCCGCCAAATTTTACTGTGTTATGGCTGCCCCGCCCTCCGGATATGACAGGGAGACCAGTCTTATCGCAGGCACCCAGTTAGCAGCGACTGGGGATACGCCAGTGAAGGCCCGGCCGCATCGTCCGTCAGGGGTGGGTCAACGGAGTGCCTCCTCCGCATCACAAGCAGAACCTTCTGGCGATCGATCGAAACGATGTGTAGATACAGGGGGTGAATCTCTTGTGTCGAAGAAGCAGAAGAAGGCATCGTTAACGACGGTGTCATCGGATTCGGCGTCCGAAGAGGTAAGGACATCCTACTAAATCTGATTTTGGTTCCGCCACTGACGAGGCCTGATCTTCTTTTGTAGGAGCCGCTAAAAAGAAAACCTCGTACCCCAAAGTCGGGTGGGAGTAGGCGAGAAGAGATGGCGAGCTCGCCTGGAGTGCATATCCCGCCGACAATGATGTCTCTCATGGAGGAAGATCCGGAGGATACTGTCATCGTGGAGGTTCCAGTATCCCCGGGTTATGTCAGGAGGGACCCTGAGGGTGCAGCAGCTTCCGAGGTGACGAAGGCCACAGCGGAGGCTTCACATATCGAAGGTTTAGCAAGTGCGCAGCTTCCAGGTGATGAAGAGGAATGGAGTTCATCATCTTCCGATGACATCGCTCCGGAGCTGCAGGAGTCTGTTGCGGGGGCAGCAGAAGCAGTGAGGATAGAGGAGAGGGTTGATTCCCCTCCTTGTCAAGATGAAAGGAGGTCGGCCGAATCATTGCCGAATCCTTCCTTGGCTTCAACCATGGACATAGAGATGGCTACCGATCAGGCGGGTAGTGACAGATTTTGTCCCTGTAGAGGGATTTGAGAAGAGTGAGACCCTTCTGCCGGTTTTGTCTCCTGGGGCTGGCCAGGAGATAAATGTTGATCTCCCCGTTTTGCCGGGGGAGGTAGCTGATGCTGATAGAATGTCGGGGGTAGAAGAGGTGGCCGTTGACGTCGGTGATGTCTCCGGGTTTGAGAAGGGTAAGGGTGTGGAACCCTCTGCTGCTCCTTCCACTTGGGGTACTATCACGACGCATATGTCGGCTCCTTCTGTTCCTTCGGCACCTCGGGCTAGCAGTCTGGCCCCTGTTGATGAAGAGCCTATTGCAGCCGAGGTTCAAACCTCTCAGATCGAGGTTGGCGGATCCTCCTCCGGTCCGCAAACTGTAGTAGCTCCCCCAACTCCTGCTATGACGCCGCAGGTGCTGGCGGATGCCGACGAGTATGTGAAGTTCCTCGTCGAGGGAGTGTACAAAATGCTGGAGAAAGGAGTATCTGCAGTGATGGATGGCAAGGGGAGCTTTGCGACAGCAAAAGCTTTGGCAATGCCTTGTATCGAGCTGATCCGCATTCACCAAGGCCATGACCATATGGCCAAAATTCTGGAGGTTTCGGTGATTGAGCTGGACGAGCGGCTCGCGAAACTGCAGCGCATCCAACGAAATGACCTCTCTGTCTTGATAGATGCAGAGATAGGGAAGTTGATTGCTAAAATCGAGGCTTCCCATCGGGCCGATATGAGCAGTTGGGAGCGTGAAGTGGCTGGGACTGAGGCTGCGGCGGAGCAGTTGTCTCAATCTATGGAGAAGACGATGGAGAAGCGGGCTGCGGTGGACGCTAACATCGCAGAGGTTGATGCTCAGATGCGCCATCTTGAAGACCAGCGGGCCCAACTTCAACTAGAAGCTGATCGTGTCCTGGCTGAACACGTGGCATTCAAGCAGGAGGAAGCGATTCTTACTCAGCGGACCCTTGCTTTGGCTCAGCAGCGACGACAGCTTGATGAGAAGTATGAGAGTAAGACTTCCGCTGAGGCTGTCGGGTTAATGCGTCAAGAAGCCGGGCTGCGAGTCCAGGCGACTGTGGAAACTCGCACTGCCGACCTGAGACGTCGAGTCAGAGAACTCTCATCCCACCCTGGGGAGGATCGGGGATTGTAGCTTCTCTTCTTTTTATGTGTTTTTTGCAACTCTTGCTGGGGAAATAGCGTATTTCTGTACTCCTTTTGAAAATAAGGAAATACACTATCTCTTTGTGATGTGTTCATTTTTGATCTCATGAACTTGATGATTTATGTGGACCTATTATCTTTTGCGCACCTTGGTTTTTAGGTACAGATAATAAGTATAAAGGAACCAACATGTTTGCTCAGAGGTAATGTGGACATGGCAATCATTAGGTTCAAATGATAGAATCTTCCTACTCAGAGGTGTTTATGGACGTGGTAGGAATGATCCTGGGGGATACGCTGAACAACTCAGAGGTAATGTGGACGTGGAAGTTCTGCGATCAATGTACGACAACACAGGAGTTGTTTGTACGGGATGTTTACTCAGAGGTAATATGGACGTGGTAAACATGAAGGATAGCGTAAGCTCACGAAATATAAGGTTCCGCTTTGTAGGATGTAGAGAGACAACTCAGAGGTAATGTGGACGTGGTTATCTTTCTACGGAAGGATGCCACGGAACAGCTGGGTTCCGGAAGCGATTGATTTTGTGAAAAGAGGTTGTTTGGGGAAATACATGTCTTGGAGGATGTCAAGAATAGTACTTCTTTAGGAACTTGCCGTTGATGGGCATCATGAACAAGTCCCCATTGGGTTTGGCGAGCCGGTAAGCACCGTTTGAGTATACCGTCTCAATGATGAAGGGTCCTTCCCATTTGGGCTCGAACTTCCCTGGTGTCTTGTGAGTTAACACCATTGGCCTTCTGACTGCTAAAACCAGGTCGCCAACTTGGAAAGTTCTTTGCTTGACCTTCTTATTGAAAGCCTGTGATATACGGGCTTGGTAAAGTTCGATGCGTTGTTGAGCTAGGAGACGCTTTTCGTCCAGTGCCTCCAGTTCCCGCAGACGACGACGTTGATTGTCTTCTTCTGTGAGATCGTTTGTGATTGCCACGCGGAGCGAAGGTATCTGTATCTCGAGAGGCAGTACTGCTTCGCTCCCATAGACCAGGAAGAATGGAGTGTGGCCTGTTGGGGTCCGTACCGTTGTGCGGTAGGCCCAAAGGCATTCGCCAAGCTTTTCGTCCCAGTCGCGTTTGTTGGATGACACGACCTTTTTGAGCAGCCTGACGATAGTTTTGTTGAACGCCTCGGCCAATCCATTTGCTGCCGGATTGTAGGCGGTTGAGGCCACGTTTTGAATACAATTCTTGTCACAGAACCTGCTGAAAATGTGGCTGATAAACTGAGGACCATTGTCATGGATGATCCGCCGGGGTACCCCGAAATGGTAAATGACATGGTGTTTGATAAAGCTGACCACCCTGGAGCTTTTTACTTCCGCTAGTGGGACTGCTTCCGCCCATTTGGAGAAGTAATCGGTGATGGCCAGGATGAAGCGGTGTCCTCTCGATGAAGGAGGGGTGATTGGCCCTACAATGTCCATGCCCCAGGCTTCGAATGGCCAGAAGGCGACTGTAGGATGTAGAGGTTCAGATGGTGTATGTATGAAGTCTGCATGAAGTTGGCATGCATGGCACTTAGCATATTCTACTACGTCGGCAACCATGGTTGGCCAGTAGTAGCCCATACGTCGCAGTCGATCTTGCATCTTAGGCCCTGGTTGGTGAGCTCTGCAAGTTCCGTCATGAGCTTCTCGAAGAGCTTCGGCCGCTTCTTCGTTAGACAGGCATCGAAGGAGAAGCCCATCGAAGGAGCTTCGGTACAGCGTTTTAGTGGCTGTATCGTAGTAGAATCGAAGAGAGCGTCTCCTGACTGAGACGGCTTCCTTCGGGTCCTCTGGAAGGATTCCGTAGACAGCGAAGTCGATGAACGGGAACCTCCAGTCTCGGACATTAACCCCAGTGTTTGTCGGCATGGCGTGAGCCATTTGCAAACATAGGTTGTTTCTGGGACAAATCAGGTCTCGGCCAGTCACCGTAACATAATGTTGAGTCCCAAGGGGCGCGGCCAATGAGGCTGCGAGGCCAGCCAGAGCGTCAGCCTCCAAGTTTTGTAGGCGGGGTACATGTTCGATGAAGAACCCAGTGAAGGTTGAAATGATGTTCAATGCAACTTCATGGTAAGGGATCAAATCTTCATGGCGAACCTCGTATTGCCCCCGAATCTGGTTTACAACGAGTTTTGAGTCACCGTAGGCTTCCAGATGATCCACCCCCAGCTGTTGTGCTAGCTGGAGTCCCATGACGAGTGCATTGTACTCAGCAACATTGTTGGAGCACGGCTTCGAAAGGGAGTATGCGCGCTGGATGACCAGCTGATCGGGGGAGACTAAGACTACCCCCACTCCTGCTATGATTTGGCCGTTGGGGCCCGTTCTTGAAGCGCCATCGAAGAACATCCGCCAAACGGGGCTTCCTTTAGTGACCTTTGATTCTTGGACTTCATCCGGGATATCTTCATAGAGTTTTGAAGATTCTGGGATGGGGTGTGCAGCTAAAAAGTCAGCCAGAGCCTGACCCTTGACCGCCTTCTGCGGGACAAACACCATGTTGTATGGCGTTAGTAGGATCGCCCATGTAGCCAGCCGGGAGTTTAATGACCCTGGCTTCGTCATGAGAACTCTGAGCGGATTGACTCGGGAGATGACGTGAATTGTCTGGCCCGAGACGTAATGACGAGTCTTCTGAATGGCAAACACCAAAGCCAAGCACTCCTTTTCAACGGGGTTGTACCAGTGTTCGGCCCCGATGAGTGTTCGACTGAGATAGTAGATTGCTTGCTCGTAGCCTGCATCGCTGTTTTGAGCCAGTAAAGCGCCGAGGGAATGATCCATGGCACGGACGTAGAGGAGGAATGGTTTGCCGGCGACAGGTGCCACTAGGACTGGCGGGCTTGTCAAGTAAGCCTTGATGTCGTCGAAAGCCTTTTGGCACTCCTCTGTCCAGACATAAGAGACTCCCTTCTTCATGAGCTGAGTAAAGGGTTGACATTTACCGGAGAGGTTTGCTATGAACCTCCGGATGTATGCCAGACGTCCCTGTAAGCCCCGAAGTTCTCGAAGGTTCTTCGGAGGGTCCATGTTGAGGATGGCTTTAGTCTTCTCGGGATCGACATGAATGCCTTTTGCCGTGATGACAAAGCCCAAGAATTTGCCGCTAGAAACCCCTAGGAAGGATTTAGCGGGGTTCATTTTGAGTTGATGTGCCCGCATGAGATCGAAGACCGTCTTCAGGTCTTGTAGGTGATCTTTTTTGAGGTGGCTCTTGACTGCGATGTCGTCAACATAGCACTCAATTGTCTTGCGAAGATGTTGACGGAAGATGGTGCTCATAGCTCGCTGGTACGTTGTACCGGCGTTCTTCAAGCCGAAGGGCATTACTGTGTAGCAGAAAACACCTTTCGGAGTCCTGAATGACGTGTGTTTTGCGTCATCGGGGAACATCTTGATTTGATTGTAGCCTGAATACCCGTCCATGAAGGACATGCGTTCAAAGCCACATGTGTTGTCGATCATTACATCGGTGATTGGGAGCGGGAATTCATCCTTCGGGCAAGTAGAGTTGAGATCCCTGAAGTCGATACAGACTCGTATCTTTCCGTTCTTCTTGGTGACAGGGACGACATTGGCTACCCAGTCTGGGTGTTGTTCCTCACGGATGAAGCCACTGGTCAAGAGCTTGTCCACCTCCTGGTCGATGGCGTTCATGATGTCCGGACGGAAGCGTCGCTGTTGTTGTTTGATAGGTTTGACATCTGGTAAGATGTTCAACCTATGCATCGCGATCTGTGGATCGAGACCCGGCATGTCTTCGTAGCTCCAGGCGAAGATGTCGATATACTCCTTAGCCAGTTGGACTAAAGATTCTCGGTCTTCTCCTTCCAAGCTTTTGCTGATAAAGATGGGTTTAGAAGAAGACCCATCCCCGAGGTCGATCTGCTCGACTTCGTCTTCGGTGGGAGGTTCTCGTAACTCAAAACGAGACTCCCATTATTCTCCTAGGCGTTGAGCCCAGGGTTCTTCTTCGAAGGGTTCCGACGGTTGGTCCTCGTCTTCATCCTTCTGAGGTTGCGTCGATGTCATGTTAGCTGACAGCACTTTCCTGAAGACTGATCCGATACTGGTATCGGAATCCCACGTCGATGCTTCAGACGAGTGGGAATATTCTATGTCTTCTGCGTCTGAACTCTCTGGAGTTGATGGCGGCGTGACATAGCCTAACCCCCGTCGAGTCCGATTATAGTAATCCTGTGGCTTTCCATTGGGCATCGAAAGCCGGACAGGGAGATGCCGACCCTTGCCGTAGTTTAGGCCTTTATTGCTTTTCAGGTCGTAGCCCATCTTTTGGATGATGTGCTTAGCCGCATCCGTGTATCGATAGACTTGTACTCTGCCGGTATCAGGTTCGGGCTCGATTGACGGGAGGTTCCGACGACGCTCGATTTTGCCCGAGATGATGGTGCCTTCGTCTCGGCTTCGTGGAGGGACTATGAAGACTCCTTGAGACGGGACTATTTGATTGTGGTAGACGGTCGTTACTTGTGTTTGCAATGACCGTAGAGCGTTGTCTAATGTATACATGGCATTCCAGTGTGGAAGACAAGAATAATTGAAAGACACTCTATTATTGATAAAGTACGAGATTTTATCCCGTGGGATTATATTGTCGAAGGAGGGTGCGTCTACATCAGTAGAGATATATTCGCCAAGCTCCTCATCTGTAAGCACTGGAGCCGGATCAGGAGAGTCCTCCACCGCTCTGACTTTGGGGTCTGAGAGGGTTATGTGAGCCCTCTCCGGCATCTTGGATGACTGCGGCGGCTTGCCTTTAAGACGCACCTTGAGGGGTGCCTCAGTTGCGCCTTCGATGAGTGGCGCCTTCCCTTGTAATTTTACCACCAGGGGAGCCGCTGTTTGTGGTGGCTTCCCCTTGAGGCGTATCTTCAGGGGAGCTTCGCGAGCTGGCGCTTTTCCTGATAGCTTGATGCTCATTGGAGGCGCCTTCTGGGGTGGTCTCCCCTTCAGACGGATTTTCAAGGGGGCGTCAGGAGTCACTTCGGGCTCCAAGTCCGGCTCTGTTGCCGTCTCTGCTTCATCATCGGCGTCGTTGGCTTCCTCCTCGTCAAGTGGCTTGTACAAGTCGGAATCGGTGAAGTAGGCCTCAATCCCTTTGAAGGGATCGATATCTGCAAACTCCGTCCGGATGACGCCGTTGGTGGATACATATTTCATGCATTGGTGGAGCGTGGAGGGCACCACCATGTACTCATGTAACCATGGTCGTCCGAGTAAGATGTTGTAGTTGACCTCGGCATCCACCACATAACAAGTCACCTCAGTTTTGAGGCTGCCGATGTGACACTTCAGCCGGATCTTGCCCAGTGGCTCGCTCTTGCTGGCGTTGAAGCCGCTGATGGTCGTATTGAAGGGCGCCAGCCGGTATATTGGGATCCCCAGCTTTGATAGCAGCGCCTTTGGAATGATGCTTGGGGAGGACCCCGGATCGATCTGAATCCTGCTCACCTTTACCGAACCGATATACCCTGTGTAATACAATGGTCGGTTATGTCGGTGATGCTTGAGCAGCATGTCTTGTTGGGTGAAGGTTATGTTTGGGATAACTTCATCCGCACAATGACAGTGTGCACAAGTAGTTGGGAGGTCTTCAGGCTGCTTGACCTGACTGAGAAAGGATTCGGCATCCTTCAGAGCTTCGCAGAGAGCTTCTCGGGAGTCCTTGGAGAGACGCAGGAGCTCGAACAAAGACAGGCGTGCAGGAGTACTGGCCAGTTGTGCCAGAATGTCAAAATTGTGGGGCTTGGCTAGCCCCGAAGCATTTTCTTTCCGCAGAGGTCTGTCGAAACGGGCCTCCACTTGCTTTTGTTTTTTGGCTGCTGAGGGCTTGGATGGACCCTCCTCAGGGATGGTGCCAGGAGGCACCACTTCGGCGGCAGCTTTACCGGGCTGGGAGTTCTGTTGTGCACGCGTCTGCACAGGAAGCACCTCTTCCGTTGAAGAAGAAACCGTGCGGCAAGACTTGATCTTCCTGCCTTTTGCTTTGGAGGTAGGGCGTACCTCCGGTTGAGTTACCTCGGAGACGAGGTCAGGGTGAACCCAGAGGACCTCTCCTCGAGATGTGGTGAGTGGGACAAGTCCACTCACATTGTCACGGGTGGGTGGCAAATTCACCACCTCTATTGTCGCCTTAGGGATGGGGACGACGCCATCTTGTGTGGTAGTCGGCGGCAAGGTGCCGAACTAAAGTGACACCACATTAGCTGACACCGTCTTCTCTTCGTAGTCGACGGAGATTACATCCGCATTGATCATGCGCTGGATGTAATTTTTGAGGACGTAGCAGTCCTTAGTCGGGTGTCCGACAAACCGATGGTAGTGACAGTACCTCGGGTTGTCCACTTTCCCGACTTCATCGGGCCGCTTCGGGTCCGGAAGCTTGATCTTGTCACCCCGCTTCAGTATCTCAAAGAGTTGCAGGGTGTCGTTATCATTGAATGAATACACCTCCTTGGGTCTTGGTGCCAGTGGAGGCTTTTGAGTAGGCGCAGATGCGCCCTTCGAGGCATTAACAGTCAATGCCTGTTTCCCCTTTGTTTTTCGTCCGGAGTTGTTGGTTGCGGACTTTTTCCCCTTATCGTCAAAGGCGGGGAAGCTAACACCCAGAAGACGTGCATTGGCCGCCTTCTTCTCTGCAGCTTCAGCTTCAATGATTAGGAAGCTCCAGTCGGGAGGGGGAGTAGAGTTAAGCCAGAGCTTTACTGCAGGCAGCATGTTCATACTGCAAGCGGAGAGAAGCGCATGTTCTGGCATGCCTGGAGGTAGCCTGAAGCGGGCCTGACGGAAGCGTTCGATGAATGCCCGAACCGTTTTCTTGTCCTTATGGCGTATCTCAATGAGAGACGCCATCGTCATGTCCTTCCCACCGTCGTAGAAGCGGTCGAGGAAGAGGCGTGTCAGGTCATCGAAGGATGATATAGAATGATTGGGGAGGCTGCAGTACCAGTCATACGCCACCCCTTTCAGGGCCCCAACAAAGATGCTGGTGAGGAGCGCGTCCTCCTTTGGAAGATGCCCTGTCTACGACTGGAAGTACGTCAGGTACCGTCGTGGAGAGTCCTTCCCGTCTTACGGCGTGAGTGTTTGTGGTTTATACTTTGGGGGATAAACCACCTTGTTCCACTCAAGGGGATAAGGCTGGGGAATGCCCATCTTCTGGCGCTCCTCCTGCCTGTTCTTGGACTCGAAGCGCTCCCGCAGATCTTTGATCATTTCGACCACGTCCTCCGTGGAGCTAGGAGTCGGGGAAGGAGGTACCACCTGGAGTGGAGCATTTGAGGGCTCCGACGTCCGGGGTGCTTCTGTGTCTGAGGGTGTCCGTTGGAGGGGCACACTCGACTCTCCATTGGCTCCTGGGTCGGGACCATTTGAAGGTGTCCTGATCAAGGCCGACCGCATCTCAAACACTGCTTGAGTCAGTGCTTGCATTGAGGCAGAGAGGGTTTTGAGTCCTCCCTCTAGCGAGTCTATGCGCTGGACAATGTCCTGTGGCGGCGCATCAGTCTCAAGATCACCCCCGGTCATGTATACAGTCATAACACGGCCGGAAGTGGATGGATTAGTTGAGGCTTCGCTCTCAGCCTCGCTCTCATGTGGGGGAGTCACTTCTTCTGGTGTTTGGCCACCCCCAGCCACATTCTGGAGTTCGTCTTCGACAGGCACATCTGCAAGGGCCTGACTGCCCTCAGCTCTGTCTTGAAGGGCCTCTTCATTTTCAGCACTACCCCCGGCAGTGTCTTGGAGGACATCGTCCTTTTGAGGGGCTTCAGGGAGGCCATCTTCGCTTTGATGAAGATCCGCCGCAGCTGTGCTTTGGACATCTTCGTCTTCGGAAGGAGGCTCGACAAGGGTCTGGCTACCCCCAGCTTCCTCCAAGGACTTCTTCCTCGACCGAGTGCCTTCGAACACTCCAGAGGTCGTGACAGCTGCCTTGGTTTTCCTCGACTGGCTTTTGGATGAAGACGAGGAATTGGCAGTCGTCTTCCGGACAGATGAGGAATTGGAGATCACGTTGCATGACGCAATCTTTAGTTCCTCTTCTGCTGACACCTTCGTCCCAAGGCGATGTCGGAGGGGTGTCGATGATTGTAGCCGTTGGAAGACCGACTGCTTTGGCGGTACTGCCGTCTTGCAACAGCAGTTGATGGTGACCACTGCACAAGTGTGCCCCGTGAGAGGCGCATCGTGCTTGTTGGTCAACTCTCCTGACCGGCGCTTGTGAGTGATCACGTTGCGCAAGTCGTTGGAGGAGAGTGCTACCCTCACACCCCTCTCAGGCACATGGCAGGGCCAAGCGCCGGGGTGGTCGGGTGAGTGCTGCGCCCCCTGATCTAATACCAAGCAGGCATCACGATCAGTAGTGGGGGAACCACAGCATTTGAAGTGACTTGAACGGACCTCAAACGCACAACCAGAGGAGGCACGGGAGTTCAAGACCACTGAGTTTGCCTCTCTCGGCTTGGTTGTCCACACAGTGAATGCGCCCAAGCGAGATGAGGACTTTGAAGGTCGACTCGTTGTTGGTGCAGAAGCACTTGAGTCAACCTTGTACAGCTTGCCATCGGCAGCGCGCGTGATCGTAAGCGCGTGCCTCTGGCCGGCTGCTGGCATAGCACGTTTGTGGCGCATGGCCCGTGCCGCCTTGGATTTCTTCGTACCAGCCCGCTGGGGCGCATAGTACTTAGCATCCAAATTCTCCTTGCCGTTACAGCGAGTGAGTCTGTCAAAGACAGAGGCTCTTTGTGGCGCATCAGAAGTGATGCGCGGGGCATTGGCTGTGCCCCTGCTCCGTCGACGTATCTTCCTCGCCTGAGAGGAAGATGGCTGGGGAACGTGGTCAGCCGCACGCTTCCCCGAGAGATGCGCTGCATCGGCGGACGCACCTTGACTACTGAGGACGTCAGCAGGAAGGGAAGGCTGGACGGGCGCATCCCCTTCAACGGTGGTGCCCAAGGCGTCGACTTTGCGCACCCAGGCTGCGCGGGTCTTCTTCGGCTTCGACAGCCGCTTCGAAGGACTCGCACTTCCTTCAGAAATGAACTCCTCGTACGCCTGTTGATTGAGGCGCACTACCAGCGTCCTGTGGGAGGAGCCCACCTTCACGTCGTCGGCCTGTGACACAACCTTCTCGGTAGAGGAGAAAGAAGTCCCCAGCAGAGTCGCCAGCTTGTTTGCCATTAAAATTGTTTTGATTGAAATCTTAATACAAACAGAACAGTGATACAATATAGGACTTAGATGTAGTCCTAGGAGTACACTTTTGTTTAAGCTGGGTCCTTAGTGCCAATGGAGCGAGTGGTAATGCGTTGACTCCGTTGACCGGCTGACGGCGGTTATCGGTTCTCTGAAGGTGTTGATTGCTCTGGGTGCTGGAGCTTGCTGAGAGGAGGAAGACGTTGAGTGTCTAGAACTGCCTCTCCGGTGATTCTCTGTTGTGGATTCTCTGTGAGTCTTGTGTTCTGAGTCTCCGTCTGTGTGTGAAGGGGACGATCCTTCTATTTATAGTTCTGCAGGCTGGCTGCTCATGCACGCATATAGGATGCGCCGGTGTGGGGACGCCACGTGGAGGTTGCTGATGGAGGCGCACGGATGCTGCGCCCTGATCGAGGGGGAGAACTCTTTATACTGCTGTTGTGAGCTGGCACGTAGCAGAGAGAAGATCTTTCCGTTGCTGAAATCTTGGATGAGTTGAGTCAAAAGACACGTGTCGTCGACTCATGGTTCGAAGATCTCGGATTTGGTGGAGAGGAGTAATCTGGTGAGCTGCGTCTTGGATTGGGCGCAGGAGGAGGCTGCGGCTCATAACCTTTAGGGGTTACAAACCATTTGGGGCGCATGGCTTTTGAGGCGCATGCAAGCGACTTTCCTTCTGTCTTTTGGGATCAGAGATCAGTCTGGGGCGCATGGCTTTTGAGGCGCATGCAAAACTTCAACCGGAGACTCTTTTTCTGTCTTTAGGGATCAGTGAAGGGTCTGAGGCGCATGGCTTTTGAGGCGCATGCTGGTTTGGATGCATGGCCGTAGAGGCACATACGGGTGTGGACGCATGGCCACGTGGCAGTAGCCGTCGAAATAAAGTCATGATGATGCTGACGTTGTCGACGCTTCGTTTTCTGAAAAAGCTGTTAACTGTTCAGACTTTGGGAGGCGTGCTGCCAACTCTGTCAGTTCAGCATTTAATATTGGTGACGTTCGATGGACAGCTGAGTGGGCGCGTCGGTTGGCGTTCCACTCGGTATGGAGATGTGTGGGGGCGCACCCTCTATAATGTGCCGAGTACTGTAGGGCGCGTCTGTGTGATGCGCCTGATGCCGAAGGGCGTGTCCGTGTGATGCGCTATCTGGCTGGCACATCGGACATGTCTTTTAATGATGCGGCTGTCTCGCTCTTCGAGTGCTATAAATAGCCGTTTAGAATTCGAGGCGTCCGGTTCATCCATTTAATGTAAATTCATTGCACGGAATTCGGAGGGCCATCCACTTGGCGCGTGGGTTTGATCTGCCTGGCCTATAAATAGTGGCATGGAGAGAAGGTTTGCTTCTCATTCCCTCACGTACTTCCAACATGAACTTGAACATGCGGGTGCATTCTGTTGACGAAGTGCTCCCGAGGGTGAAGATGAGACGCTGTGTTGTCTTTGATGCACTTGAAGGTGACTGTTACATCCAAAAGACTGAGTCGAGGGCTTCTGAGGCAGGCGGAAGGTGCCTGTTGCATCCAAAGATAGGGATGCTCGAGCCTCGTCTCCGTTATTCCGGAAGAGCCGTAGATCGGAATGGCGGTGCAAGGCTCTCTCTTCCTGCAAAGTGGGGTTTCCCCACTTTGATCGTGTCGAAAGCTGCTTCTTTAGCCGCGGTTTCGATCACGGTCTTCCTTCGGCTTTGGAGGTTCTTTCGAAGCCTCCCCTGGCCACAGCATTTGCGGTGCTCTTCTCTTCCTTGGTTCCATCCAGAGGGTTAAATGCTTTGTGTATCGAAGCATTTATCGGGCGAGCCTGGTTGGAAGAGCGGCACATAACTGGGCTCTGCTCGGCCAGGTGAGCCTGGCTGGAAGAATTTGGCTGAAGGAATGCACATAGCTGGGCTGCTGAAGAGATGATAGGATGCGCCTGGATGGAGGCGCATGGTATTTGCTGCGCCTAACTGACAGCGCATGGTGACTGCTGCGCCTATCGGAAGGCGCATGGTGGCTGCTGCGCCTATCTGGAGGCGCATGGTGGCCGCTGCGCCTATCTGGAGGCGCCTGGTGGCCGCTGGCTGTAGATCTAGGATCTTTCTTTTGTAGAAATTCTCCTTTGTACAACCTTTTCTAGACATGTAATAGACTTTTATATATAAATAAAAAGTCCTTCTTTAAATGTCTATACTTATTTGACTTTGCTGTGAAGTTCTTCGTCTGAGTTCTAGCGCATGTAGTGTCTGGCGCATGGGCTTTCTGGTTGTGAAATTCCATGCTTCTACAATATTGACCGGGGGAGGCATCATCCTGGTCAACAATATCTGCAAGGGGCAGAGAGTTACTGTAGGAGGCCGAGTTTTGGGTGCGTGCTTGCTCGTAATACCCCTTCTGAGGTACGATGTGGTACTCGAAATGGATTGGTTGAGCACGCACCATGCTACTATAGATTGTAGAGGTGGTAGGATTTTGTTTAGGCCGCCGGAAGAGCCAGAGGTTATGGTTTCCAGAGGAGCAGCTGAGCCGGAAGATGGGTTCTGCGGAGCTTTACTGGCGGGGCAGGCATTGCCGCATCCATTGATTGCTGATTTCATGGATGTTTTTCCCGAGGAGTTGTCGGGGATGCCGCCGGATAGAGACATTGAGTTCTCTATAGACCTAGTGCCAGGTGCTAAGCCGATTTCGCAGCACGTCTATAGAGTCAACAACAGTGAGTTGGCGAAGCTGAAGAAGTAGGTCGACGAGCTGCAGGACAAGGGATTCATTAGATCCAGTTCATCGCCTTGGGGAGCGCCAGTCCTGTTTGTGCCGAAGAAGGATGGTACGATACGTATGTGTATCGATTACAGGGCACTCAACAACCTTACTATCAAGAATAAGTACCCTTTGCCGAGGATCGACGACTTGTTCGATCAGCTGAGCGGCGCTAAGGTGTTTTTGAAGATAGATCTGAGATCCGGCTATCATCAGCTGAGGGTGAAGAAGGAAGACATTCCGAAGACAGCTTTTCGGACTCGGTACGGCCAGTACGAGTTTACTGTGATACCATTTGGGTTGACCAACGCCCCAGCTATGTTCATGAACTTGATGAACAAGATATTCCATCAGTACCTTGACAAGTTTGCGATGGTCTTCATAGACGACATCCTGGTTTACTCAAAGACGCCGGAGGAGCACGAAGAGCATCTGAGGATTGTGCTCGAGACTTTGAGGAAGGAGCAGTTGTATGGGAAGTTGTCGAAGTATGAGTTTTTCCTGGACCAGGTCGAGTTCCTGGGTCATGTTGTGACCGAGCATGGGATCTCAGTAGACCAGAAGAAGATTGCTGCGGTAGAGTCTTGGTCTACGCCCAGTACAGTTGCCGAGATTCGAAGCTTTCTGGGATTAGCGGGCTACTATCGGAAGTTTGTCCAGGATTTCTCGCAGATCGTGGAGCCGATGACTAGACTCACCAGGAAGGACGTGGAGTTCGTCTGGACTTAGGAGTGTCAGGCCGCCTTCGATGAGCTGAAGAAGAGGTTGATATCAGCTCCTATCTTGATATTGCCGTCTGGGACCGGTGGTTTCTCGATTTACAGCGATGCTTCTGGTCGGGGTCTGGGTTGTGTACTTCAGCAGCACGGGAAGGTGATTGCCTATGCATCTAGGCAGTTACGTCCTCATGAGAAGAACTACCCGACTCACGATCTGGAGTTAGCCGCTGTCATCTTTGTCCTGAAGTTGTGGAAACACTATCTGTACGGATAGCGGGTTGAGATCTTTACTGATCATAAGAGCTTGAAGTACGTGTTCACTCAGAAGGAGCTGAACATGAGGCAGAGACGTTGGCTCGAGCTGATGAAGGACTTTGATATTTCCTTACAGTACCATCCAGGAAAGGCCAACGTAGTCGCAGATGCCTTGAGCAGGTATCCAGTGGCTATGTATCTGACATCAGACCATCATATTTTGGTCGACCTGGATAGTTTGGGAATCGAGGTGATCATTCCAGGCATGGAGGTGCAGATGTGGGGTTTACAGATTCAGTCTGAGTTGATAGACAGGGTCAGATCAGCGCAGTTTGATGATGTTGCCCTGAGGTGCATCAGGAAGCAGGTGCAGAGAGGGTTGTTTGATGATTTCTCCATTGCCGAAGTTGGGTCGCTGCGGTACGGTGCTAGACTGTGCGTCCCGAGTGGAGAGCTTCGGAAGGAGGTTCTTTAGGAGGCTCATCGCTCTCAGTACTCTATGCATCCTGGTGCCAACAAGATGTACAGAGACCTGAGAGAGCACGTTTGGTGGTACGGCATGAAGTGCGAGGTGGCTCAGTTTGTATCTCGCTGCTTGGTTTGTCAGCAGGTGAAGGCCGAGAGGCAGAGGCCTGGTGGATTGCTACAGCCACTACCCATTCCCGAGTGGAAGTGGGAGCACATCACCATGGACTTTGTGTCCGGACTTCCACGGTCTCCAGGAGGGAAAGTCGCAATTTGGGTCATAGTTGATAGATTGACCAAATCGGCCCACTTTTTGCCTTTTAAGGTGGGATTCTCTATGGAGAGGTTGGCAGAGCTGTATGTTCGTCAGATCGTGTGATTGCATGGGGTTCCTATGAGCATAGTTTCAGATCGAGATAGCCGTTTCACTTTCCACTTCTGGAGGAGTTTGCAGGCTAGCTTGGGCACCTCGCTCAAGTTCAGTACTGCTTATCACCCCCAGACAGACGGGCAGTTGGAGAGGACTATCCAGACTTTGGAGGATATGCTTCGCACGTGTGTGCTAGATCTCGGGGGTTCTTAGGAGGACCATCTCCACCTGGTAGAGTTTGCTTACAACAACAGCTACCAGGCCAGTATAGAGAGGTCGCCATTCGAGGCTCTATACGGACGGAGATGTCGTACTCCCTTATCTTGGGACGATGTTGGCGAGAGGGTGCTGCTTGGGCCAGAGATGGTGGTGGATGCAGCTGAGAAGGTCCGGCTTATTAGAGACAGACTTTGGGTGGCTCAGGATAGGCAGCGGCATTGGGTCGATAGCCACCGGAGACCGTTAGAGTTCGAGGTTAGTTTCAGTTCCTGTTTGTGCTTGTTTGTGATTTGTCTGTCCTGTGTGCTGAGTTATTTTATGTCTAGGCTGGCGCTTTGGTGTTCCTGAAGATTTCTTCGACACGGGGCACAATTCGCTTTGGCGGGGGCGGGAAGCTTAGTCCGCGCTACATCGGACCTTTCACCATTCTTGAGAGGGTCGGTGCAGTAGCTTACCGGCTAGACTTGCCGCCTACGCTAGAGGGGGTACACAACGTATTCCATGTGTCGCAGCTGAGACGGTACATGGCGGACCCCAGCCATGTATTGGATCATTCAGCGATCGAGGTAGGGCCTACTCTTCACTATCCAGAGCAGCCGGTTGAGATTCTGGATCGTAGGGAGAAGGTGCTCCGGAACCAGGTTATACCCTTGGTTCGCATTGCATGGAGGCATCACTCTCCAGGTGAGTCTACCTGGGAGAGAGAGAGAGGACGACATGCGGGAGCGGTTCCCCTATCTCTTCGAGCCCTAAGGTATAATTTCTGTTTCTGTATTGTGATTCATTGTATGTTTGTTTTAATTTTGAGGACAAAATTTTTTTAAGGTGGATAGATTTGTCACCCCAAGTTTTCACAAACAGGGGTATTTTTGGTAATTTTCCACTTTAAAAATTATTTTGGAATTATTTAATTATTATTTGTATTATTTTGGGGTTATTTGAATCGGGTTCGAATTTCAACTCATTTCGACTTGTTTTGACTTGTTTCGGGGACCCGGGATAGTTTTGACCTTAGCGGGCCTACACACTAGCTAGCCATGGCCCACAATATTACCATCAAAAGTTAGAGGGATTTATCATGACTCCATGGATTAGGTTAGAGCTAATTAGAACACTAGATTTACATTTTTAACCCCCAAACCCTAAGCAACCTTGTGTAGAGCTAATAGAACAAATAGGAGGGCAAACTTGTAAATACCAAAAAGGGGGTTTGGGCATGCTTGGCCGGCCACATAGAGTACGGGTGGGGAGGAGAGAGAAACCACTTTCCTTTTTATTCTCATCCACTTCTTCTTCTTCTTCTTCTCCAAAGGTTCCATCCACTTTTGAAAGCTCACCATTGTTCCTTCTCCAAAACTAGGTAATCTCTTCTCCAAATTTATTTTCCTCTCATGTAGATTGGTTAGGAACCCAATAGGAATGTTTCCCATGGTTGTGTCTCCATTAGAGACCATTTTGTGTCCATTTGGATATTTCTAGGGGTGTCCAACATGTAGGAATGTGTCCCAATAGGAAAAACCCCCATTTGGACTCATGGATATTGTTGTGTAATGATTTTTGTGTTGTTCTTACTATTATTCCAGATTTTGACATGTTTTAGAATGTTTTTCCAAGTATCTAAATATATCATATTCATTTCCTATATGTCTATATATATATATATATATATATATATATATATATATATATATATATATATATATATATATATATATATATATATATGGTGGATATTATGTGTTGTGTGTGTGATGTTGTTGTGTGGGGGAGAGCAGCAGGTTTCGGCCAGAAGAGGCCATGTGTGTGTGTGTGTGTGTGTGTGTGTGTTGGTGAAGTGTAGGTGTTTGGGTTAATGTTTGAGTGGTGGTTGAGAGGGGATGTGAAGAGGAGTTGTGGAGGGGAGTTTGAGAGGTGGTAGAGAGTGTTGGAGGGGGAGGGAAGTCCCCCAAACCACAGCCCCTTGTACCCCAACCTGCTGTCCAGAAATCCCTCCCCCCCATGGCTATCATATACACCCCCAAGAACACCTCAAAACAGCCCCCTAAAACCCATGAACTGCTGTCCACTTTGAACCCCAAAATCAGCCCACATATTGCCAACAAATAGCCACCGATTCCTCTCCATAGCAGCCCCAAACACAGCCCTAAACTCTCCCATAGATGCTGTCCCAAAATAGCCCATATATGACCAAATGGACAGCCATGTAGCTGTCCCAAAACAGTCCTAAATAGCCCCAAAACAGCCCCTACAAATCTGTCCCTTTTGGCCAATTTCAGTCTACTTTTAGGACTACAATTTAGCCTCCAACTGTCACCAATTTCAGCCCCTATAACACCACTCCAAATCAGTCCTATTGCCATGTATTTCAGTCCCTTTAACACCACAAAATCAGTCCCCCAAGTCCATTCAAAATAGTCCACATAATTGCCTTTGTGAGTGTGAGTGTTTGTGAGAGCTTGTGAGTGTGTGTGTGAGGTTTATGAGTGAAACTAGTATCCCATAGTTAGCCTATGTGCAAACTAGTAGGAAACCTATAGGGGAGACTTTTAGAGTGTAGTGTATCATGAGAATGAGTGGTGTGGGTGAGTGTGGTATAGAAAGGGTAAATTCATGATATAGGTAAGGTAATGGGTAAAGGGTTAGCATGTGTCATAAGATGGTCTAGATACTTAGGATACCCAATTTTGTTGGTAGGTAAACCTTAGATAGGTTGATGTCTAGCTACCCTAAGGAGCCTAGGCTAGTATCATGGGTATTTGCAAGGTTTCCTTGGGTTTGGGCAAGGTATCGGGATTTACCTTAGAAGGGTAAATGCTAGTTTTGCCTTGGAATATGGTATTGGTGTTAGAAGCCTAAGATAGAGTTAGGACTTGATTTCCGTGGTTGGTAATGATCAAATATGGTACTCAAAGACTAGTTTTGACGTCGGTTGACCTTTTTGACCAAAAGTCAACAAAAGTCAACCGAGAGTCAAACTTAGCCTTTAAGCGACCCTATTTGACCGAAACCAACCCAGAGTTGACCAGTTGACTGAAAGTCAACAGTTGGTCAACATTAGACTAGTTTGACCTAGGGTTGACCCAGAGTTGACCAGAGTTGACCAGAGTTGACTTTTTGACCAAAAGTCAACTGTAAGTTAACCGTTGATCCCGATTGACCTAGTTTGACTTGGAATGACTCCCAGTGACCTAGTATGACCTAGTATGAACCAGTATGGCCTAGTATGACTCAGTTTGACCTAGATTGACCTAGTATTGACTTAGACTTGCATTCATGACTTGTATTAGTTTCCTTTTTCAGTGTTAAGCCCTGTTTGACTCATAGTATCTTATTTTAGGTTTGTGATCACTCTGAGCGTCTGTTCACCCTATCAGCTCAGGACCACAGGCGAGTACATTCATTGATAGTTTTCATTATCTTGATATCTACTATATCCGATTCAGTTTTAGTGTCTTACTTGATTCTCGACACGATAGTTCACGGACTAGTATTATCGGATTCCGGTCATGAGATGTCATTCCTGGATTTCTTGGGATACTGGTACTTGCTTGGTCTTGATTCTTGTACTTGTATTGACGCTGATTCCTGAAGAGGACTTGCTCCCCTCTTAGGGAATCCCGCATCATGACGTGCTATGTCCGAATCCGTTTTACTAGTCGGGGATGGGAGAATTATTAGGGGTTATGTGATCAAAGCCTTCCTGTAACTACATTTTGCTAGCGTCACCCTCACCTCACGTAGGGTGTTGCAGACACCCCATTACCAGTTATCCAGGTTGTACGGCATGACTCTCCGTTGAGTACACCGTGGATTGCCGGGCCAAGTGGATAACCATCTCTTGCTTCTCTAGCCGATCACATATCGCTCTAATAATTTAAAACACCTTTTTATATTTATTGTCATCTCTTATATTCCAGTTTCAGCTTTACTTACTGTACTTTCACCATGCTATGATTCATTCTCATATGCTCTATCTATCTTTTATACTGTACCATGGTTATGGGACTAAGTTCCGTTTGAAAGAAGGGTTACAACCCCGGTCCTTGTTTGGTTTAAGGGTTGTAACTCAGCTTTCAAATGGTTCCCAAGTCGCTGATATCTTTGTCTTGTATTTCATTATTACTGTCTCTTATAGTATTTCTCAATTCATATGGAACTGCTGTTGGTGTTTTGTACTTGCTCATTTTCCTGACAGGATACCGTTGACAAATTTTACAGATGACTCTGAGACTGACTGCCCGACCTACTACGGGGTTGAGTCTGATGGACTAGACTTAGACCGTGGCTTATTGGTAGAGCCACTGGACTTCGCTTACCCTGAGTAGCCTAGTTAGTTAGGTTTGCCTGGCCTGCGAGCCAGCTAGTACATTCATTTTGTAGTATCTTTATACTTATATTATCTGAGACTCTGGATGTTGTGTTAGCTATGACTTGTGGATTTTGGACTCATTTCCTGTTTATTTCTATCATATCTCTGTTCCATGCTATCTACCTTAGTTTTGATATATGTGATTGAGACTGTATTGCTATGTCACCTCCGTTCGGAGTGTATATACTGTACAGGTACATTTATCTGTTTAGTCGTAGTATTTACAGACCCTATATACAGCGTTCTACCGCCGATTCTGCGGCGTAGGCTGGACGTAACCACGTGCTCGTGCCCCTCTTCAGGGTGCGGGTCGTGACAGAAAGTTGTACCGAACCACTCGAGTCCTGTCCCCGGCGGTAAACGGACATAGTGGTTCCCAAAAGTCTTCCAAAACCCAGGTAGCAAACATGGTCGTTCCAGACCCGTCTGACTTGCGTGAGGTTATCCTCCACAAATGCAAGGAAAGAGAAGAGGCCCCGATATGCAAAGATTCCTCCCACGGACATCAATGTACCCAAATTATTGTCAGTTGCTATTGCAACAATGCGACAATACGAGAAGGCCGACAGTCCGTCTTCCAAAGATTATAACAGTCGAGCTCAGAGGATGAGGCACCACCCGTCGTCTCTTGCAACTCTACTCAAAAAATCCCCGCCGATGGGAGAGGGAAGAAGATAAACGCTTCCAGCCCGAAGATCTCAACCACTGTGACTAAGAAACCGTCGTCTAAACGGTTATCTACCATCGGAGTTTTCCAAGGTACCCGTTCAAAGGCAAAATTTACTACAGTAGGAGATTCATCATCCACACCACTGGGGGTTACTGAAACTGGGGGTAGCACTCCCTAGAGCATCCACGATAATTCGATGTTCCAAGAAGATGAGCCCGGAGAAACAACTCTCCCATCAGATACAGCAGGTGCCGACGTCTCCGAGGACGTCCACGACTCTCAAGATGAAGCAAGCTCTGAAGTTGGGGGTACTATTCCTTCTGAGTCTGAACCAGAGGAGAACATTCCTACATACCCCCGATGACTTCTCAGTACTGGGGTATGACTCGGAGGGCACGCCTACACCGTTCCTTCTATCTCTCCTCATGTAAGGACGGTGTTCATGACTGACAGCAACCAAGGTGGTTCCAGCGATCGCCAATGCATCGACACTCTGGAGGCAATACTGCATGCCTTGGTTAAGTCTGTAGATGAGATCAAAACAGCTCTTCCAACTCTGCAAGGCGGGACACCTGGCCAAACAAGTGCGGGTTCCGCGGTCAATGCGGACTCAAATTCAGCGGCACCAAACCCGAGCAACAATCCTCCTAAAATGACGGTTCCTACCGCTGCAGATGAGGCCAGAGAAGCAAGAAGAGAGGTCCAGGAGCTCCGAGCCATGTTTCACGCTCGGGAAACCTCTCAAGACCTCAGCATACGGCAACCATACCCTGCTACATGGAGGGATGTCCCCTTCCCACCAAGATATAAGCCGTTCAACATCAATCCCTATGAAGGCAGGACCTCCGCAAGTCGATACATCACTTATTTCGAGGTCACCACCGACCATCTGTCCCATGACGATTCCATCCTCACACGATTGTTCATTGGAGCATTGGAAGGGGTCGCCTTCGACTGGTATCGCAACCTGCCAGACAACTGCATCCACTCCTTCGCCAGCTTCAAGCGCATGTTCCTGGAGAGATTTTACGAAGTAGGACAGGACGTCACAATGTCCACCCTCATGGACGTCGTCCAAGGGAGAAGGAGCTTACAAGGAACTATATTGAGCGGTTTCGCCAAATCGCAATGAAGTTGCCGTCTGGTAATTCGGATTCCTCCTTGATTGAAATTTGCCAAAAGAGATTGCTCCCAACAATCAGTCTCTAGATGGACGAAAGTCAATTTAAAGATTGGAAGACGTTTATCATCAGTGCCACTAGCGCCGAAGAACGGTTGAAGAAGGCTCGCCAACTAGGATTGCACATCTCGGAGGGGGAGTACAAAAACAAGCGTCCTAATACCAACAACGACAATGGGGGTAGCCCCTCCAACAATCGGGACAACAGGGGTAAATAGGCTATGGTGGCCGACACAGCCCAGACACCTGAGTCAAAACCGGCAGACAAACAATGGCCGCAAAAGACCTACTCCTTCGAAGACGGTCACGTCAAGCCCATCTTGGACATGATCATACAAGGAGACAGAATTCAGCTCCCTCCACCAAGACGGGAACCTCGGCCGGCAGAAATGGAGAGCCCGAAGTACTGCCATTACCACCGCTACGTCCACCATGCTACGCACGACTGCTACCAACTGAAGCGATACATCCAACATCTCATCGATTCGAACGTCCTGGCCATCGATTTCGAGAAGGTAACCGTGGCAGCCAATATGGTGTCTGTACAATTCGGCAGCTTCCCTCCAACAGAGACTCAAGACGGTGTGATACCCATCCCTCTAGCGACAATGGAGATTGCTAATCTTCTACCTCCTCGGGATCAGGTTGCTGGTCTAGTGCCCCTCACCACATCACGGGGGGAGGTTATGTGGGTCCATCCGGACCTAGTACTCGAGGTGACTCAGCCCACACCACCTTCCATTCACAAGAAGAAGGGTGGAAAAGTCAGATCCTGCCGCACAATCTCGGCAGATGTCGAAGAAGTCACGGCTGTCGTTACCCGATCTGGGGCACAATCCTAACCTGTGGCTGATAACTCGACTGAAGATCATCAGCCAGCTACTGCTGACGCTCCAGGACCTTCTCAGCCTCCGACGACCGACAGGCCTAGGTGTAACGCCCCAGTCCCAAAATACGTAGGACTAGAACATATTCATGCCAGCTATATACATACGAAGTATATGGATCCTCGTATATATACATAAGCTATAAAATACAGTAACCAAGGCACCAAATCTCATCCACAAAATAAATAATGATATAAAAGCAACTTTGAATTTGTCATGTATACAAGCGTTGGGCGGAGACAAATCCACTACCAACAAGTAAGGAAAATACATGGAAAATAAAATGAGTTTGGCGGGCGAAGCAAAGACGATCAAAGCGCAATCATCCTCGAAGAATCTGTGACAATCATGGCCACGGCTAGAACACCTGCAAAACACAAGAACACACCCTGGCGAGATAACCAGGTCCTCAGAGGGACGTAACAAGATACAATAAACATGCCACATAATTACTAAATATAAAATATGCCACAATCAAAGAAAGTGACAAGACATAATAAGGTAATCTAACTATACTAAAGTGAACATGCAGTTTGAGAAACAATCCTTCGACGCATGAGCCCTGGCTGTAAATGGGATCTGGTATAGTCCCCTCTTGGGCACCAGTGACCTAAACGCATGACGTTAAAAAATGATAGTGGCTAACCTGAGAGGCTCATCATACCCGTATCTCCAGCGGAGCTTCCGGGTTACAAGGGAAGTGCAATCGAAGCCCATACGTCAGGTATTGTCCTCCCCACCAAAATGTCCCTACCAAGTCGCATCCACGACCATGTTTCTCTATCAACTGCTAAGTCTCCTAACCTGCCTCTATTAGCAGTTAGTCTTAACGCATGCACATGGAGGATCAGCCCACACGCAAAAACCTCTACATGCTACTCATCTCACATATCCTCATGGTACAACTGTGTCAAGGGGTATGCAATACACTACAGACGGTAGTCCCTTAACTCTAGGCCCATATGCAATCAAAGGATAATAACAATTTAGCTAATATCACCGAACATGTAGTAAATCTAGAACTGTAAGAACAGAAAAATAAATGAACAGTGATATGTAAATAAAATGCAGACAAACTATAAACAGTAAATAATGGCAAGGTATCTTGCCTGGGGTGTCGCCTGGTGGTGCGATGTTCTGTCATGTCCCAATAGTCCAATAGCCACAATCGAGACGTAGGGGTTCGAGGTTGCGAGAAAACAGGCAAGCATGATTAGTCATGAGCAATGCGGAATATTGGGAGAATTTACGGAGAGTAAATACTTATTCTATTTTAGAATATATTTATAATATTTGAAAAGTATAATTTATGAGTTAAATAATTTTACGTAAATACTTGAAATTAGTTATATATATTAATTTAATTTGAGAAATACTTTTATTAAATACCTTGATAATCAAAATCGTATTTAGATATAAGTTGTAAAAGTAGAATTTTTGGTAGACATCTATTAGTCAAAAATATTTTAGTGAATATAATAAATCTAGAAAAATATTTTAGGAAAATTTCGAATATTTGAAATTACCTATATAACTCTAGCATTCATTCTATACATGTAGTTAAAATATAATGATAATACAAAATTTTGAAAATAAAACTTTAATGATAATAATAATGATAATAATAATAATAACAATAATTATAGTAGTAATAATAATATATAACAGTAGCAGTAATATATAATATTAATAATAATAATAATAATAATAATAAATACTCCTTACTCATTACTCCTCCCCCCAAAACTTCGACAGGAAAGAGAGATGGGAAGTGAAGAAAGGGGGGTTTACCAGTCGGTTGTTGGCGCCGGTGGCTGGCGGCTGCTCCGCGGGTGGCCGACGGAGAGGAGAAAGGTGACGCGGGAGAAGCGGAGGACCGAGCCTCGGGGGGCAGTGGCGCCGATCGGCGCCGGGGAGCTGCACGCCTGGCCGGAGGCGGCGAGAGGGCGGATGGGCGTTCCCGGAGGAGGTCGGATGGGGGTTTTCGTGACGGGACGGCCGTTCGCGGCGGGGCGCGGCGTCGGGAAGGGGAGTTCGTCGCTGGAAGAGAAGCGGTCGTCGGCGGTGAAGCCGGACGCGGGAAGTCGGCGGTGGAAGATGGAGGAGCTGGGTCTCGCGAGGTTACTGCGGAGAGGCTCACTGGCGGCTCGAGGTCGCTGCGAAGGTGAGGGTTCTTCCCTCTTTCCTTTCTGTGGTGGTGATGACGGTGATGGCCGAAAATCGGTCGTCGGGTGGTGGTATCTGGCCACCGCTGGAACGACGGCTTTGGATGGATTTTGATTGGTTAGCGGTGGTGTTCGGGGGTGGCTCTGTTGTGCCGGTGGTGACGAAGATGGTGGTAGCGATGGTGGGGTTCGGTTTCGGTGTGCTGGTGTTGGTCGCTGTGGTGATGGAGTAGGAGTCAGGGTGCTGATAACGGCGAGGGGTTTGGTGGTTGGGATGGTGCCGCTGCAAGGTTCACCACGGTGGCCAGGCGGGGGTCGGTGATGGCGATGGATGTGGGTAGAGTTAGGATCGGGTATTCGATGATGTCGGGGTGTGTCCGACACGGGGATGGGATAATGTAGTTGTAATATTTGGAATAAGATGTGGGAGGGGAAAACATGGACACGATGCACGTGGGTGGTGAAAGATTTATGGAGGAGTACCTGCCTATATATAGGATGTGGAAATTCCCAGTTGGATAGGGATTGGGATGATTTAAATCCCAATTAGATAAATCCCCTATTAATTTAAACTGATTTAAAAATAATTCAATACAAATCAAATCCAAATTAATTCTATACTTAAATTTATAATATTTTAAATACAGTCAATAAAATCTTTTGCTATTTAATTTACCATATTTAATCAAATATTAAATTTAACATAATCTCAAATATTATTTTCATAACTAAATAAATATGGAAATAATTAATTTCGAAAATTACTATAAATACTTAAATATTACTTCATGATCTAGCTTTTATAAAGAACAAAATATATTTAAATAACAAATTTTCAAATTATTGCAAAATATTTGGATTACTTTTCATATAATCCACAATTTTCAAATCACTACGTATTTTTAAATGACGAACTAAATAACTCTTTTTAGAAATAAAAATATTTATCACGTATTATTTTGAAAACTAAATTCTTCTATATATATAAAATCTCTAATAAAATGTTTTACAAAATATATACCTCGCATATATTCGCACTCGGCGAGAAATTACGAAACACAAATCTCGCATGTTACAAAAATGCGAATTAGTATACGACGCGCAAATGCGAAGTATATAAAAAAATGCAATAAAAAAATCGTAGTAGAAATTTAGGGGGTTTACATCCTACCCAACTTAAAAGAATTTCGTCCTCGAAATTTTGGAAAATTAGGATAGGTAGGGTGAAGGAGATAGAAGCAGTATAATTGATAAGAATTTGATTCATATTGAACAAAAAGGCAATCATTTGTTTGACAAGAATGAAACGACATTTCAATGGTAATATGTCATTTGATCGACTAAAAAATTTCGATGGTTTTAGATTTCGATCATGCCAATCAATCAATGACTAAGCTCGATCAACCTTAACATTAACCTGAAAGCAACCTCATAAGTAGGTAATAAACTCCTTAATCCTTAATATCGTCAATATTCATGTAATCTCTCTTATCATAAATTGTTCTTTCCAAAAATTAACTTTCGTATCACGTTCCTTAAAAATTTAACAAAACAATTTCGATTATAAATGTACTCTAACTTCCTCTATCTCGTCATAGAATTTCAAAATAGTCTCAAATTTTGAATTCCATAATCTCCATTTATACTAGCTCACTTATATATATCTTTCCAAGTTATGATTTCCTCTAAACCAATCTCCAACCAATTTGGCCCAAGTAAAAGTTAGAATCTTTTTACTACAAATTTGTATTTATTGGCCAATGCACAATGCATCCCTAAGTACCAAAATAAAAGTCCGTCTTCAATGTTCGATAAATCTCAAAAACTAGCAGTATACCTTCATAACTCAATCTTCTATCATCATAATTGAAAGTTTTCTAAAATATTTATTAGTCTCTCTCAAAAATTTGAATTCAACAATCTTAGTTTATTGATGGTAGAAATGAAACTCATCTTAACTTCTTATTCATAATCATCTTATAACTTAATTCTCCATGCATCAAAAAAATGTAAATGTTTCTTTCTTCAACAATTGGTTATCCTTAAAAATATCATCATAATACTATATGTCATCGAGGGCAATGTCAACATTTATCAAAAATTTGTATCCATAAATTTAGTATATAAATTTGGTTCTTAAACCACCAACACTTCAGGAAATTCTTCATTCGACATTTAGTTACCTCAAACGAGTTTTGAAATTCGAAAAGTCTATTTATGCTTGAGTGTTTCATTAAAACACAATATATCATTCCTTACTTCATCTATTTGGATTTACCGCCCCCCCTCTTTTTTTTCCATCTATACCTCATAATCTCGTAGTTATCTTAACCAACTACATTATTTATCCATGCTGTGGGGTTTTCTAATCTAACCCCTACTAACCCAAGATTGTCATGATCAAATTTTATTTCGCATAAGGGAATCAAATAAGGAACAAGGTTGCATAAACAATGGAGAAATCATAGTAAAATATGAGTAAGCAATTTTAATTGGAAGGGAGAAAAGTAAGTGTTGCTAATATTGCATGATGAGTAAAAGGTGTTATGGGTCTAAGTAAATCAAAATAATACAAGAAAATAAAATGACAAGGGTTAAGCAGTCAAGATAAAACACAAAGTTAAGCATTTAACAGATTTAGTAGCTCGCGATCGGCCGAAGATTTGAGTCGAGATTGAGTCCAAATATATAGTCAAAGTATATCGGTACCATGGTAAGGGTTATGGTTAGTCTTTATGGACCGAAAGTCGTACCATAAAAATAGAGTACAAGGGGACGTGTTTTAGTGGGACATGATATACCTACATGAAGGTGAGCTCGTCTAGGTCTTACATGTGAAATTTGTTGGAAGGAAAAGTCTAGTGTTGTGCTCCAAATATTGAAGTCACGACAGGGAACGCCAAATGATCAAAATAGAAAGTGGGTTTTTCATAAGGTACTAATTAATGCACCAAAAATAAAAGGTTAAAGCACAAAATAAAGATAATTAATAGAATCTCGTAGATCGAGGTAAAGATAAGTTAGGGACACAGTTTCTAGAGAGAAAATAGTCTCATGGATAAGGGTATAGTTAAGGGAATGATTCTAATCATTTATAAGTTTTAAACAATTAGATGGTCACGAATAAAGATCTAGATTTGAGGGAAGGTCGAGTAAGTCAAAGATATGTTCATCGGTTTGGTCGATGACTAACTATACTTGTGTATATGCAATATCATAGTCATAGGTGGCATGGCAATCTAATGTGGAATACTTATATCTCACTAGGGTGACCTTACTTGCTTCTTGGTCTTCTACCAATATATGATCTAATCTAAAATTTTAAGTTCCTCGAAATTTTTTCAATAAAATTTCTAAGATACTTTGCCAAAATTTCAATTATCTTAGACTGTCAACTTTAATCACAATTTTAAATCTCTAGTAAATCTCGAAACAACACTTGTATATCGTAACTTGAATAATAACCCCTTTTTTTCTCGAAATCTTAAACTCAACATTTAATAAGTTTATCCGTCGAAATTCATACTACAAAATGGAACGTTTAAATAACTCCCAAATTTTAATTCTATATCCTTCAAATGTGTATATCTAGCTTCCAATAAGTCACAACTACTCTACAAAAGTGATTTTTTTTCCACCAAAACTTAAATATCTATAATCAAGGCTTTAAACTCGAAATCTAAATAATTTATATATCATAGAGCATATGAGCAAATTTTAAATATTTTTCCTTCAAGTCGATTTCATATCTTCCAAAAATATCTCAAACGAAATTTTTACCATTATCTCTTCAAGCTCAAAATTAAATACTTATAATTCGTAAATCGTAGAATCAATTTAAAACCTCAAGCTCTCTAATAAACCATAAATCATAAACCCTCCATATTCTCTAGTCGTTACCAAATCGTAACTTATAATTTAAAATACTTTAATAAATTCGAGATAAACATTTAACATATTCAATCCAAACTTGAACTTAATCGTAAATCATGTGTCACAATTTAAAGATGTTTTTTTTCCAAATCGGTTTCATATCCCAATAAATCATAAACTATTTCACAATTTCCAAAAATCATAAATCATAAATTTGTTTTTTCGATCTAGCTATTCTCTTGTGTATACCACCATGTAATAGCAAAATAAAATTCCAACTATCCTTTGGAGGCGGTAATACGGTACTACCCAACTTGAAATTAACTAATCCAAAAAATCATATTTCTAGGAAAATAAATGCCTTTATAGCTCAAATAAAATTGCCATGCATATTAATTGTCAATGCAATCCATCTAGCCTATGGCATATTCTAGTGTAGTCATCTTACTAAACACGAAACTAAGAATTTACAGTAGAAGGAGTCAAGCAAGATGCCAATCAATGAGGTCGAACGAGAGTTCGGAATTTGAAGTCAAGAAAGGACGTTAAGTAGGTTGATGAGATTCTAAACTCTAATCCTATATTGCAGGTCCGTTTGGTTCAATCATGTAACCGAAACGGCAAACTAGACCTGCATGGGCCACCACAAAAACATGTAATACCCAGTCCCAAAATACGGAGGACTAGAACGTATTCATGCCAGCTGTATACATACGAAGTATATGGATCCTCGTATATATACATAAGCTGTAAAATGCAGTAACCAAGGCACTAAATCTCATCCACAAAATAAATAATGATATAAAAGCAACTTTGAATTTGTCATGTATACAATCGTTGGGCGTAGACAAATCCACTACCAACAAGTAAGGAAAATACATGGAAAATAAAATAAGTTTGGCGGGCGAAGCGAAGACGATCAAAGTGCAATCATCCTCGAAGAATTTATGACAATCATGGCCACGGCTAGAACACCTGCGAAACACAAGAACATACACCTGGCGAGATAACCAGGTCCTCAGAGGGACGTAACAAGATACAATAAACATGCCATATAAATACTAAATATAAAATATGCCACAATCAAAGAAAGTGACAAGAGATAATAAGGTAATCTAACCATACTAAAGTGAACATGCAGTTTGAGAAATAATCCTTCGACACATGAGCCCTGGCTGTAAATGGAATCTGGTATAGTCCCCTCTTGGGCACCAGTGACCTAAACGCATGACGTTCAAAAATGACAGTGGCCAACCTGAGAGGCTCATCATACCCGTATCTCTAGCGGAGCTTCCGGGTTACAAGGGAAGTACAATAGAAGCCCATAGGTCAGGTATTGTCCTTCCCACCCAAATGTCCCTACCAAGTCGCATCCACGACCATGTTTCTCTACCAACTGCTAAGTCTTCTAACCTGCCTCTATTAGCAGTTAGTCTTAACGCATACACATGGGAAATCAGCCCACACGCAAGAACCTCTACATGCTACTCATTTCACACATCCTCGTGGTACAACTATGTCAAGGGGTATGCAATACACTACAGACGGTAGTCCCTTAACCCTAGGCCCATATGCAATCAAAGGATAACAACAATTTAGCTAATATCACCGAACATGTAGTAAATCTAGAACTGTAAGAACAGGAAAATAAATGAATAGTGATATTTAAATAAAATGCAGACAAACTATAAACAGTAAATAATGGCATGGTATCTTGCCTAGGGTGTCGCCTGGTGGTGCGATGTTCTGTCATGTCCCAATAGTCCAATAGCCACAATCGAAACGTAGGGGTTCGAGGTTGCGAGAAAACAGGCAAGCATGATTAGTCATGAGCAATGCGGAATATTGGGACAATTTGCGGAGAGTAAATACTTATTCTATTTTAGAATATATTTATAATATTTGAAAATTATAATTTATGAGTTAAATAATTTTACGTAAATACTTGAAATTAGTTATATATGTTAATTTAATTTGAGAAATACTTTTATTAAATACCTTGATAATCAAAATCATATTCAGATATAAGTTGTAAAAGTAGAATTTTTGGTAGACATCTATTAGTCAAAAATATTTTAGTGAATATAATAAATCTAGAAAAATATTTTAGAAAAATTTCGAATATTTGAAATTACCTATATAACTCTAGCATTCATTCTATACATGTAGTTAAAATATAATGATAATACAAAATTCTGAAAATAAAACTTTAATGATAATAATAATGATAATAATAATAATAACAATAATAATAGTAGTAATAATAATATATAACAGTAGCAGTAATATAATAATAATAATAATAATAATAATAATAATAATAATAATAATAATAATAATAATAATAAATACTCCTTACTCATTACTCCTTTCCCCAAAAGTTCGACAGGAGAGAGAGATGGAAAGTAAAGAAAGGGGGGTTTACCTGTCGGTTGTTGGTGCCGGTGGCCGGCGGCTGCTCCGCGGGTGGCCGGCGGAGAGGAGAAAGGCGACGCGGGAGAAGCACAGGACCGAGCCTGGGGGGCGGTGGCGACGATCGGCGCCGGGGAGCTGTGCGCCTGGCCGGAGGCGGCGAGAGGGCGGATGGGCGTTCCTGGAGGAGGGCGGATGGGGGTTTTCGTGACGGGGCGGCCGTTCGCGACGGGGCGCGGCGTCGGGAAGGGGAGTTCGCCGCTGGAAGAGAAGCGGTCGTCGGCGGTGAAGCCGGACGCGGAAAGTCGGCGGTGGAAGATGGAGGAGCTGGGTCTCGCGGGGTTACTGCGGAGCGGCTCACTGGCGGTTCGAGGTCGCTGCGAAGGTGAGGGTTCTTCCCCCTTTCCTTTCTGTGGTGGTGATGACGGTGATGGCCGGAAATCAGTCGTCGGGTGGTGGTATCTGGCCACCGCTGGAACGACGGCTTTGGATGTATTTCCGATGGGTTGGCGATGGTATTCAGGGGTGGCTCTGTCGTGTCGGTGGTGACGAAGATGGTGGTAGCGATGGTGGGGTTCGGTTTCGGTGTGATGGTGTTGGTCGCTGCGGTGATGGCGTCGGAGTCGGGGTGCTGATGACGGCGAGGGGTTTGGTGGTTGGGATGGTACCGCTGCTAGGTTGGCCACGGTGGCCAGGCGGGGGTTGGTGATGGCAATGGATGTGGGTAGAGTTAGGATCGGGTATTCGATGATGTCGGGGTGTGTCCGACACGGGGATGGGATAATGTAGTTGTAATATTTGGAATAAGACGTGGGAGAGGAAAATATGGACACGATGCACATGGGTGGTGAAAGATTTATGGAGGAGTACCTGCTTATATATAGGATGTGGGAATTTCCAGTTGGATAGAGATTGTGATGATTTAAATACCAATTAGATAAATCCCCTATTAATTTAAACTGATTTAAAAATAATTCAATACAAATCAAATCAAATCCAAATTAATTCTATACTTAATTTTAAAATATTTTAAATACAATCAATAAAATCTTTTGCTATTTAATTTACCATATTTAATCAAATATTAAATTTAACATAATCTCAAATATTATTTTCATAATTAAATAAATATGGAAATAATTAATTTCGAAAATTACTATAAATACTTAAATATTACTTCATGATCTAGCTTTTATAAATAACAAAATATATTTAAATAACAAATTTTCAAATTATTGCAAAATATTTGGATTACTTTTCATATAATCCACAATTTTCAAATCACTACGTATTTTTAAATGACGAATAAATAACTCTTTTTAGAAATAAAAATATTTACCACGTATTATTTTGAAAACTAAATTCTTCTATATATATAAAATCTCTAATAAAATGTTTTACAAAATATGTACCTCGCACATATTCACACTCGGCGAGAAATTACGAAACACAAATCTCGTATGTTACAAAAATGTGAATTAGTATACGACGCGCAAATGCGAAGTATATAAAAAAAATAAATGCAATAAAAAAAATCGTAGTAGAAATTTAGGGGGTTTACACTAGGCCGAAGGAGACTCGCTTTGACAAATCCCTCCGAAAAGAGGCACCACAGGGGCTGGAAAGGCCCTACAACTTCGACATCTTGGCGCAATTGGCCAACACACCAGCCAAATTGTCATTATACGAGCTCCTGAGGCTCTCAAAGGATGTTCGTGCGGCTTTGAGCGATGCACTCCAAAATGCCGATGCATATCTGGCTCAGGTCAACCTCATAGGAGAGAGCCCGCCTGCAAATCTCCAAGACAGCGCTTGCACAGGAGCGATGCCCAATATTGTCTTCACTCCACAGGATATGCTCATCAAAACCAATCTCCACGATCGTCCGTTATACTACACCGGATACATCGGAGACGTAAAGGTGGACCGGATGCACATTGATCCTGGTTCTTCCATAAGCATCATCCCGAAGGGTCTGCTACATCATCTCCGCATTCCTATGCATCGCCTGACACCAACAAGCACCACCATCAGCGGTTTCAATTCGGACAGGAGCTACCCAATCGACAAGATTCGTTTGAAGTGCCAAATTGGCGATCTCCAGTCAGAAGTAACCTGTTACGTCATAGATGAGGACACTTCTTACAACATCCTCTTAGGGTGCCCTTGGATACACGATTATATGATCGTGCCTTCCACGCTGCACCAGTGCTTCAAGTATGTCGACAAACACGACTTTGTGAAGACAGAATTTGTCGACATCGATCCCTTCAAAGGAGTCGAATCCTACTACTCGGATTCCTGCCTATATGAGAAGTCGAAGAGGCACCTGGATGAAGATGTACAAGCTCGAACTGAGATGGCCTCGGGATCAGAAGAACCTCTGACGATCTACCTCCAAGCTCGCAAACCTGGTAAATCCGTACCCCTTAAGGCCGCTCTGCGTAAGGATGCGATCAGCCTCTCGACACAAAAAGGGAAAATAATAATCCGGCTGCCAAGGTCCGGCCAAGCGTCGAGACCCACAACGGAGCCACTGACAATCAGGTTATCGAGAGTCAGCCAGCCACAAGCAGAGAAGTTCAACCCCTCTGACAAGCCAATGACGATACGTCTTCCTAAGAAGAATCGTCACCCCGATGCAAAGTCTGGGGCTTCTAGCGAACCAACAACTCCCCGCCCAGCATCGAGTACCAAACTGGGGGTCGTTAGTTTGCCAACAACTCCACAGTCGGCTAGACCAACAGAACCCCTAATGATCAAGCTGCCCAGGTCATCCTCTCAGTCTTCATTTATATAGGGAGTGACCGAAGAAGAACCGGAACTGGCCAAGTATGTGGCTGCCCACACTGATGTTCCCTCCGCAGATGATGTAATCCTGCTAGAAAGGATACTTACTTCATCAATAAAGGGCTATCTTTGAACTACCTCGAGCTTAATAAGCTTTGTACAATGTATGCTATGGAACACGGTATAGGCACTCACCTACACACACAGGTGACAAATGTTTATACCGCAAACTAGCTTACTCCAGTGGAAGACGCTTACCACATAATCGAGGGAGGGGACCATCCAATCATCTTCGGCCGGAAGGACGACCCACAGCTCTTTGCCATAGAGAAGGTCGATCTCGAATCAGATGCCGGGAGACTGCCTTTTTATCTGTATAGCCCCCAATCCAAATATCTTATGCAAAAATAGGGGTATGATCTGGAGACTACGTCATATTTGAACTACGACACTGGTCGACGATTACCTTTAAAGTCGCCAGTCCCGGCTGGGAAACCACGAGACTGCTACAACAAAACCAGATGTGGGCTAGGTTATGTCACACCCGCTACAACCCCTGAAAGCTCAGACGAGGAATGCGATTGGCATTCACACTCAACCGGATCACCCACTTCCGATTCAGATGTCAGCATTGGGGACATGCTCAGGCAAGTCTGGTCCGTCAATATGGCATTTGCCGACGCCTACGAAGAAGATGAAGACATTCCTAAAATCCTCGAGTTAGAGCCGTGGGCCCAACAGCTGGATGCATAATGGAAAAAGCGGTTCGAACAGAGAGAACCTCCTACTGAAGATGAGGTTATACAGGTCGACCTCGGCAGCGAATCTTCTCAAAAACCTATCTTCGTCAGTAAAAGCCTAACAGACGAAGAGCGAGAATCGCTACTGGAACTTGTCAATGAATAAATTGATGTGTTCGCCTGGAGCTACGAAGACATGCCAGGACTAAACCCTAAAGTTTCCCTTCACAAGCTCAACATTCGGCCAGATGCAAAGCCGGTCAAACAACAACAGTGACGCTTCCGCCCAGGCATCATGGATGCGATCGAAGCTGAAGTCAACAAACTGATAGCCAACGGCTTCATTCGTGAAGAACAACATCCAGACTGGGTCGCCAACATAATAACGGTCCTCAAGAAGAATGGAAAGATTCGAATCTGCATCGACTTCCGCAATCTGAACGAGGCATGTCCCAAAGATGAATTCCCCCTCCCTATCACAGACATCATGATTGACAACACATACGACTTCGAACGTATGTCATTCATGGATGGTTTCTCGGGGTACAACCAAATCAAGATGTCTCCTGACGACGAAAAAAATACATCATTCCGAACACTGATTGGCACGTATTGCTACATAGTTATGCCTTTTGGTTTAAAGAATGCTGGTGCCACATATCAAAGAGCCATGAGTATCATCTTCAGAGACCACTTGTGCAAGACTGTGGAGTGTGATGTTGATGACATCGCCGTCAAGAGTCGCTATAAGGGAGACCACCTGCATGATCTGAGGACAGTGTTTGACCTGATGCGAGCACACAACCTGAAGATGAATCCCACAAAATCCTTCTTGGACGTTTCCAGCAAAAAATTCTTGGGTTTTATTATTACTGTCCAGGGAATTCATGTAGACCCAGAGAAGACGAAGGCAATTATGGAGATGAGTCCCCCGAGAAATCTCTGCAAACTCAGAGGCCTCCAAGGAAGGCTAGCTTACATCAGAAGGTTCATATCTAACCTCTCCGGGCGATGTCGACCATTCACCCATCTCATGAAGAAAGGCATCTCGTTTGTATGGGATGAAGAATGTCAACGTGCCTTCGACAGCATCAAATAATATTTGTCAAACCCTCCAGTCCAGGTGGCCCCGGTCACAGAAAAACCATTCTTGCTGTATATACGAGCAATGGAGCATTCCCTCGGCGCTCTGCTGGCACAAAACAACGATGCAGGCCATGAACAAGCTATATATTATCTCAGCCGAATGATGATCGGGCCAGAACACAGATATACTGCTGTGGAGAAGGAATACCTCGCCCTGGTGTTCGCTCTTCAAAAGACGCGACACTATATCACGGGGCAAACCATACATGTGATATCACGAGTCAACTCCCTCAGGGTCCTCATGACTAAACCAGGGGCACTCAGCTCCTGCCTCGCCACATGGGCAATATTGCTGTCTCCTTATCATATGGTCTTCATCCCGCAAAAGGCCGTTAAAGGTCAAGCTCTGGCAGACTTTTTAGCATCCCACCCAGGCTTAGAGTCGTCCAGAATATATAAAAGAATCCCAGATGAGGTCGCCGACTCACATGTGGCCTCCCACGATGATATATGGCGAATGTTCTTCGACGGTGCTTCAAGAACTGGACCCAAAGGCAACATCGTCGTTGGAGTCGGTGTGGTACTGAGTTCTCCTTCCGGACTGGTGATCAATCGCGCTTACTTCCTCATGGAACCTTGATCTAACAATGTGGCCGAGTACAACGCTTTGGTCATTGGCCTCCAACTTACAAGAGAGCTGGGGGTAGAATATCTTGAAGCATAAGGTGATTCGCAGTTAATCGTCAATCAGATCCGGGGTTCGTACAAAGTCCGCCATGAAGACATGATCCCCTATCACCAAATAGCGATCAACATTATTTCGTCATTTGAGGGATTCTTCATCGAACATGTTTCCAGACTCTAAAATATCGAAGCCGATGTCCTAGCAGGCCTTGCCGTTTCCCTAGCAGTGTCGAACCATCCTCATCATTCGGTTGACATGATAGGCCACGAACTGGTCTGTCCCAAGAACAATGTTCAAGTCGTGGCGAGTTATTCCGCTTAAACGATCGACGAAGCGCCAGACTGGAGACAACCATTCATAGACTTCGTAGTCTACGACATCCTACCCAAAAACCTAAAGGAAGCCACTTCCATCAGAAAGGCGTTCTCTAAGATTCTTCTATGATACAGAGACAAAAATGCTGTATCGGCGATCTTACGATGGGTTATTGCTTCGGTGTCTGTCAAACGCAGAAGCCAAAGAAGCCGTATGCGAAGCTCATGACGGTGTCTGCGGGGCCCATCAGCCTGGCCCTAAATTGCAAGAACGTCTTCGTCGAATGGGCTACTACTGGCCCACGATGGTAACAGATGCGATAGACTATGTAAGAAAGTACAAAGCCTGCCAAGTCCACGCGGACTTCATCCACCAACCATCCGAGTTTCTACATCCGACAGTGGCATCCTGGCCATTTGAAGCATGGGGAATGGACATCATCGGTCCGATTACTCCACCTTCCTCCCAAGGACATCGCTTCATACTCGCAATCACGGATTACTTCTCTAAATGGGCAAAAGTTGTTCCGCTCATAGAAGTAAAGACTTCAAACGTGGTTAGCTTCCTCAAGCATCATGTCATCTATCGCTTTGGACTGCCCCGAAGGATCATCCACGATAATGGTCCGCAGTTCACAAGCCATGCCTTCTATCGGTTCTGTGACAAGCATCGCATCCAGAATATTGCTTCGATACCATACAATCCGACAGCAAATGGGTTGGCAGAAGCATTCAATAAAACAATCATCAAACTTTTCAAGAAGTTTGTGTCTTCCAACAAATGCGACTGGAACGAGAAGCTTGGTGAATGCTTATGGGCGTATCGTACTACAGTCTGAACAGCCACTAGAAACATGCCATTTTCCCTGGTGTACGGGAGTCAGGCAGTCCTCCCATTGGAGACTCAAATATCCTCGCTCCGTGTCGTCCTTACATACCAATTGACGATAATCGATAACTACCGTCGCCGGCTACAAGAGTTGGAAGCCTTAGATGAAAAGCGCCTCTTGACTCAGCAACGAATCGAGCTATACCAAGCACGCATCTCTGGAGCCTTCAACAAGAAGGTCAAAATTAGAACATTCCAAGTGGGCGATCTCGTTCTGGTAGTCCGAAGGCCGATGGTCATGACTCACAAAAACGCCAGCAAATTCCAGCCAAAATGGGAAGGTCTGTTTATCATTGAGGCCGTATTCTCCAACGGTACTTACCGCCTCGCAAAACAAAACAGAGACTTGCTCATGTTGCCCGTCAACGGCAAGTTCATGAAGAAATATTATGTCTAAACGACATATTCCAGATCACCGAGTCATGTACCCGCTGATACCGCTGAACTCATATCCACAATATCCCAGATTATCGATTCATGTACTCGCTGGTACCGCTGAACTCACATTCACAAAATTCTAGATCACCGAGTCATGTACCCGCTGGTACCGCTGAACTCATATCCATAATATCCCAGATTATCGAGTCATGTACCCGCCGGTACCGCTGAACTCACATTCATAAAATTCTAGATCATTGAGTCATGTACCCGCTGGTGCCGCTGAACTCATATTCACAAAATTCTAGATCATCGAGTCATGTACCCGCTGGTGCCGCTGAACTCATATTCACAAATGTTCCAGATTATCGAGTCAAGTACCCGTTGGTACCGCTGAACTCACATTCACAAAAATTCTAGATTGCTGAGTCATGAACCCTCTGGTACCGCTGAACTCACATCCTCCTTCCATAAAAAAATCCCAGATTATCGAGTAATGTATCCGCTGGTACCTCTGAACTAACACTTTGATTCTGAAATTCCTGGATTATCGAGTTATGTACCCGCTGGTGCCCCTGAACTTACATCCCGGTCATTCTTTTGGGGAAAAGGTCATATATAATCGTACCTCTAAACTTTTTTCCTGAAAGAGCCCCTTCCTCATGATCCACTACCCGCACTCCCAGTGCACAAAAAGGGTAACAGATCCACAAATTCCCAAAATGACCATGTCGATGTTACCTCTAAGTCGTCTCAATTCTGCCAAAAACAAATCACCCCTCTACATAGAACTTCCATGTCCTCATTACCTCTGAGTCGTTCTATGTAAACCCTCGTCATTGGGCCCACTCCTGCCATGTCCTCTTTACCTCTGAGTGGGAAGGCTCCGTCGAAGAAACCCTCATGCTTGCCATGTCCTCATTACCTCTGAGCAAGTATGTTGATTCCCTTTCGACTTATTATCCGTACCCACAACCGGAGTACGCCAAGGATAATAGGTCCACAAATATTCTCCGTCGAGTTTACTCCTGCCATGTCCTCATTACCTCTGAGTAGGAAGATTCTACGACAAAAAAACCCTCACGCTTGCCATGTCCTCATTACCTCTGAGTAAGTATGTTGGTTCCCTTTCATCCTATTATCCGTATCCTAAGCTAGGGTACGCCAAGGATAATAGGCCCAAAAATATCTTTTGCTAAGTTTCATAGTACAGGCCCATCATTTCCTATTATGCCCCGGGAGCCCAGCTGCTCCATGGCATTCTTTCTCCCGATACCAGGAACGTCCATGACCACCTTACCGTAGAACTGTTCTATGTATCCCCAATCAAACTTGTTATCCGTACCTAAAACCAAGGTATGCCAAGGATAATAGGTCCACCAATATCCTCCGTCGAGTTCACTCCTGCCATGTCCTCATTACCTCTGAGTTGGAAGATTCCGCGGTAAAAAAAACCCTCATGCTTGCTATGTCCTCATTACCTCTGAGTAAGTAAGTTGGTTCCCTTTCATCCTATTATCCATATCCTAAGCCAGGGTGTGCCAAGGATAACAGGCCCATAAATGTCCTCTGCTAAGTTTCTTAGTACAAGCCCATCCTTTCTCATCATGCCCCGAGAGCCCAGCTGCTCCATGGCATTCTTTCTCCCGATACCAGAAACGTTTATGACCACCTTACCGTGGAACTGTTCTAGGTATCCCCAATCAAACTTGTTATCCGTACCTGAAATCAAGGTATGCCAAGGGTAATAGGTCCACAAACAAGTCCCCCATGCGGGGCAAATACTACCATAACACCACAAGCACAATAAGCAGTACAAATAAAGGGTAAAATAAAACATACTCTTTTATTTGGAAGCCAAAAAGCATTACATGATTTGGGACCATGTCCCTCTCGAAAAAAAAGGGGGGGAAACATAAAAAAAAGAGAAAAAGGTCGACTATGGTTCGACATTACATAGATCTAGGAGGCGGTTTCTCACCAAGGTGGTCCCCCGCTCAAGCCGCTGTCTAGCTCGGCGCTCGGCCTCCTGGGACAACTGCTATGCATCATCCAAGTACATATGTGCCTGCCAGTCCTCCTCAAACTTCTTCAGAGCACATTCCAGATTAGCAGAAGCTCTGGAAACCCTTTCGGCATCCTGAACAATCAGCTCCTTGTCAGCACGAGAAGCTTCAAGCTCAGACTCCAAGAAGGCCAGCTTCTTCTGAAGCTCGAAAATCTGCTCCCTGGTAGCGGATATCCCTTGGGAGGCGGCCGCCTCCCGAGCCCTGCAAGCCTCACTCCGGTGGATCAGCTGGTCGTACAAAAGAGACAGGTCGCCAAGGTCCTTTGCTATAGCCGTCTTAGATGTATCTCGTGCGAGCCTTATCTTCGCCAGGGTGGTGGTGAAGAACTCCCTCTCCAGACCAATTGCTGCAGACAAATCAGCTTGTCGCAGCATTTGAAACTGGGCCATCAGCTGATCAGCCTCCAGCAGCTTGGGCTCCAGAAGCGCGGCTATCCCTTCCCCGCCAGGAAGGGTTTTGAGAATGTCAATCTGGCCCTGGGCGCATGTCGGGCCAAGGTGAAAGGAGTCCCCCGCTCCACAGCAGCGTCTACTCCTCTCTTCAAATAGCGATAGAAGCTATCAACCACATCCTGCGATACCTCATCCAGAACATCTATAGAGGACGGTGTCAGAGGAAGTGTGGCCGACAGTGTCGAGGAAGACGCAACATAACTTGTCGCCCTTGCCACAAGAGAAATAAATTCTGAGCGAAAGGACGCTTGAACAGCGGCCAATTCCTCCTCCGCGGCCCGAATGATTTGGATACTCGGTAAAGCTGAGAGGTCAACCCCCAAAGTTATACGAGCAGAGAAAGATACAGGGACCATTGCCCTTTGTTCGGGCTGTGCCGCCATATGAACTCTTGAACTCGATTCGGTGGGAGGCCTCTCAAGACAGACCGGAAGAGTAAGGGGCATGCTTCATTCTGCAAAATCCTTTCTGGCAGAGCCTACCATAATAATGTTCATCATCGGCACTGAAAGGGCAGGACCTGTATGCCCAGAACAACCATCAATCAGTCTAACCCGAAGGATGTGATGATAGAGCGAATAGGCCTCCTCAATAGTTAAAATATGGCATATCTTACCAGGGGATGGTTGTGAAGGCTGAGGCTTATTCACAACGACCATAGCCCCCTCACCTATGACCTTCGAGCCAAATTTGGCTTGCTCTTCTGCTCCAGCCGTCCCGGAGAGGGATACGACTCGATCAGCGTCACTTTGACAAAATTTAGCAGTTTCGAGGACAGGTTTATCAAAGCCCCCGTCCTCTCGAGTCACTGTAGAAGCATGAAAAAGAAGAGAAAAATGATCTATGCGGCCAAGGAGCCACATACGGCTCAGGAGTCCCATGCGGCTCAAACACATAGGCAGCTCGAGTAGATTCCATGCGGCCCGCAGAGGGAAGCTACGTGTCTTTTCAGAACAGCTGTACCCAGCGTCATTCAAACACAATTAATGCTCTGACGGCTGACAGCTGACAGCCCTGACGTAAAGTAGTCATGATGACTGACACAAGAGTACTATCTTCCTAGGGAACTGGAGAAAATCATTACAGCTTCGAGGCAAGTTTATGCGGCCAGACTAGACGAGTTCACACGACCAGTACAGAGAAACCTATGCGGTTCAATCATAAAGGTCCTCCCATGCGGCTCGGCCATGAAGAAACCCATGCAGCTCGGTCATGAAGACTCTCATACGGCTCGGCCATGAAGACCCCCATGCGGCTTGGTCATGAACATATTCTTGCGGCTCGGTCATGACAACCTTCATGCGGTTCGAGTATAGAGACTATTCATGCGCCTCGGTCATAAAATCTTTCATACGGCTCGGTCATGACGACCTTCATGCGGTCCAAATATGAATGCTCCTCATGCAGCTCAACAATGATGACAGGACACGTGTCCTAAAGATAATCAAATTTTGGGTCAGATCCTAATAATTTGGGACACGTGACAAGAGAATGAATTAAATTGATTCATCTAGGTTTGCGGACATCAGCAAATCATCATGATGGAGATTTATTGCAATCAATATTAATTACTGACATGATTTGGCATAATCCTCATTAATGGTCCAGATTCTTCACGCTCAAGATTAATGGCCCAGATTGATCATTTACTAGGCCGCCGCCACTTTGAGAATGGGCAATCATTGCAAACCCTAATGATGCCCCTCATTATTATAAATAGCAAGGTGACATTCCCTTGCAAAAGGACGCTCCCCCAATAATCAGAGAGAAAAATACACAGAGATCAATCCAGAGAGAGAGAAGCCAGAAGAGCAATACGAGGAGAGCAAGAAGAGCATTTCTTCGTCAACGCCAAGCATCTCGTCACAGGAGCCAAGGCTACGTCCGATCGTCCAAGGAGTAAGGCAGAGCTGCCGTCGCTTTTCTGAGCCTCTATCGTAATAAACAATTATACTTAGATTGATGTACCTAGGTTTTCGTCCCTAGGCTTTCTTTGTACAAGCGAGTTTGTAACGTGAAGTAAAAGTCCAGTCCTCCCATAAAACTGTTCTGCTCTTTTATATTTTGTGGCAAACAGTCACGACCACGGCAATCTGAGATTCCTCTTCTTCTGACACCTACGAGAGGGAAGGAAAATGATTAAGATCAAAGCTAGATGAAAGGAAGAACTAAATAGAGATGGTAGTGACTTGTTTACCTCCGACGCGGGGTCAACTTCCTCGCCTTTTTCCCTTATAATTAGCTTGCGATGTCTGGTTGTAGCCAGTTTTCGAGAGCGAGGAATACCGCCATTTTCCACCGGGAATACACCATTTTCCACCGGGAATACACCATTTTCCAATCATACGAGTCATGTACCTGCTGGTACCTCTGAACTCATACTCATATTTTCCAGATCAATGAGTCATGTACCAGCTGGTACCGCTGAACTCGTACCAACAAAATTTTAGATTGTCGAAGTTTTGTACCCGCTGGTACCGCTGAACTCACCCGATCTACTGTCCGAATTCTCAATGCACAAAAAGGGTAACAGATCCACAAAATTCCTATACAACCATGTCGATGTTACCTCTGAGTTGTTCTACTTCCACCAAAAACAAACCGCCCCCTCGCATAGAACTTCTATGTCCTTCTACCTCTGAGTCGTTCTATGTATCCTTCATTGAGCCCACTCCTGCCATGTCCTCGTGACCTCTAAGTGGGAAGGCTCCGTCGAAGAAACCATTCATGCTTCCCATGTCCTTACATCTCTGAGTAAGTATGATGGTTATCCCTTGACCTATTATCCGTACCCACGACCGGAGTACGCCAAGGATAGTAGGTCCACAAATATCCTCCATTGAATCCACTCCTGCCATGTCCTCACTACCTCTGAGCAGGAAGATCCTACGGTAAAGAAATCCCCATACTTGCCATGTCCTCACTACCTCTGAGTAAGTATGATGGTCCTCCCTCGACTTATTATCTGTACCCACGATCTGAGTACGCCCAAAGATAATAGGTCCACAAACGTCTTCCGACGACCTCAAATGTCCTCAGTCGACCACGGATGCTGTACTGGGTCTCCAATACACGCCCATCCCTTCCCTATCATACCTAGGAGCCCAGTTGCTCCCTGGCATTCTCTCGAATACCAAAAACTTCTATAGTTGTCTTATCGCGAAGTTGTTCTAGGTATTCCTCTCCAAAACTTGTTACTCGTACCTAAAACCAAGGTACGCCCAGGGTAACAGGTCCACAAATAATCCCCCAACAGGTCCAATTCCACAAGCACCACGAGTACAAGAAAGAGAAGATGAGTTAAAACATGCTCATTTATTCAAAATTCGAAGTGCTACATCATTTGGGATCACATCCCTTACAAAATGAAAACAAAAAGAAAAAGAAAAAAGGAAAAAGAGCAAAAAAAATAGAAAACTGATTACTGCTCCGGGGCACATAACGCTGTGAGACGGTCCGTTAGCAAAGCAACCGACCGCTCAAACCTCTGTTTAGCTCGACGCTCCGCCTCTTGGGCTAGCACCGCCGCGTCCTCCATATGAGCGTGAGCTTGCCAGTTGTCCTCGAATTTCTTGAAAGCCCGCTCCAGGTTAACAGAAGATCGGGAAACCTTCTCGGCCTCCTGAACGATTGACTCATGTTCCGCATGAGCAGCCTTCAGCTCCAACTCTAGGAAGGCCAATTCCCTCTGAAGTGTGAGAATCCGCTCCCTCGTGTCAGCTATTCCACGAGAAGTAGTCTCTTTCCGAGCCCTACAAGCTTGACTTCGACGACACAGCCTGTCATACGAAGCAGAAAGCTCCTCAAGGTCCTCCTTCACAACTGGCCCGACAGTGTCTCGAGCGAGCTTTATCCTATCCCGAGCGGCAATAAGGAAGCCTCTCTCCCGTTCAATCGCAGCAGGCAAGTCAGCCTGTCGTAACACCAGCAATCGGGTCACGAGCTGATCAGCCTCTACCAACATGGGCTCCAGGAGCGCAGCCAACCCCACCCCGTCAGGAAGAGTCTTCAAAGTTTCAATCTGACCCCGAGCGTACCGCAGGGACAGAGAAAAAGGGATCCCCCGTTCTACGGCAGCATCTACGCCCCTCTTTAAATGGTGATAGAAGCTGTCGACCACATCCTGCGACACCTCGTCCAGAGCCTCCGAAGAAGTCGACGTCAACGGAAGTGTAGCTGGCAACACTGAAGAAGATGTGACAGAATCTGCCGCTCCTGCCACGAGGGAAACAAACTCCGTACGGAAGGACGCCTGAACAGCGGCCAACTCCTTTTCAGCAGCCCGCAGAACTTGAATGCTCGGCAGGGCCGAGAAGTTAATCTCCGAAGCCGTATAAGTAGCAGAGGATGAGGCGGAGACCATCGCTCCCGGAATAAGCTCCACTCCCATCTGCCCGGAGCTGGAGGGAGGCCCCTCGACATGAGTCGGTAAAGGAGAAGAAACACTCCTTTCCCCAGATCGCAGCAGACCGAGCCTTCCCCAAGAACATCCGCTGTGGGAAGTAAAGGGTCAGGACCTGTAGGGCCAAGACAACCATGAATCGATTTGACTTGGTGGATATGTTGATAGAACAAATAAGCCACCTCAGTAGTCAATATTTGGCTTATCTTACCAGCGGAAGAGTGTGGAGGCTGAGGTTCGCTTACAGCCACCGTAACCTCTTCACCAGCGGCCTCCGAGTCGAATATAACAGACTCCTCCGCCCCGACACCCTCGGGAGGGGATGCGACGAGATCGGCATCGCCTTGCTGAAATTCAGCAATCTCGGAGACAGGCCCGAGGAAACCTTCGTCACCCCGGACCGAGGCCTCAGTAACTTAGGAGCCCTCAGCCGCCGCTGAGAGAGCCCCCGTAGAAAGGACCGCGACACACATGCCACTAATCAAACCAGCAAGGGCCGAATCAACTCTAGGGGCAGCAGACGGTTCATGAGAACCTGGTTCGTCAGACGCCTACAAAGAAAAAATGATTAGGTCATATCTCCAAGAAAAAGAAAACCGCAACAAGGAGATAGCTCCAACATAGTCTTACCTCCGGAACATCGTCAGCATCCTCACCCTTCTCCGTAATAAGTAGCCTACGAGGTCTGATCGCAGCCCTCTTTACGGAAAAGGCTACTCCTCCGTCAGCAGACTCATGCCTGCCTCGCTTACGCAAGGGACCAGGCACGGCAGGAGGTGGTTCTACCCTCACCCCCTCTGATACAGGTGGCAACTGATCTACCACCTCATCTAATACGACCGACGGTTGATCCGTCATCATCTAATCTGCCATGATGGGTGGTTGATCCGCCGCTGCTCCGCTATGTCACGACCCGCACCCTGATGAGGGGCACGAGCACGTGGTTACGTCCAGCCTACGCCGCAGAATCGGCGGTAGAACGCTGTATAGAGGGTCTGTAAATACTACGACTAAGACAGATAAATGTACATGTACAGTTATATACACTCCGAATGGAGGTGACATAGCAATACAGTCTCAATCACATATATAAAAACTAAAGTAGATAGCATGGAACAGAGATATGATAGATAAAATGGGAAACGAGTCCAAAATCCACAAGTCAGAGCTAACACAAATATCCAGAGTCTCAGATAAAATAAGTATAAAGATACTACAACTGAAAATGTACTAGCTGGCTCGCAGGCCAGGCAAACCTAACTAACTAGGCTACTCAGGGTGAGCGAAGTCCAGTGGCTCTACCAATAAGCCACGGTCTAAGTCTAGCTCATCAGACTCAACCCCGTAGTAGGTCGGGCAGTCAGTCTCAGAGTCATCTGTAAAATTTGTCAACGGTATCCTGTCAGGAAAATAAGCAAGTACAAAATACCAACAGCAGTTCCATATGAATTAAGAAATACTATAAGAGACAGTAATAATAAAATATAAGACAAAGATATCGGTGACTGGGGAACCATTTGAAAGTCGAGTTACAACCCTTAAACCAAACAAGGACCGGGGTTGTAACCCTTCTTTCAAACGGAACTTAGTCCCATAACCATGGTACAGTATAAAAGACAGATAGAGCATATGAGAATGAATCATAGCATGGTGAAAGTACAGTAAGTAAAGCTAAAACTGGAATATAAGACATGACAAATAAAGTAAAAAGGTGTTTTGAATTATTAGAGCGATATGTGAGCGGCTAGGGAAGCAAGAGATGGTTATCCACTTGGCCCGGCAATCCGCGGTGTACTCAACGGAGAATCATGCCGTCCAACCTGGATAACTGGTAATGGAGTGTCTGCAACACCCTACGTGAGGTGAGGGTGACGCTAGTAATGTATAATTACAGGAAGGCTTGATCACATAACCCCTAATAATTCCTCCATTCCCGAATAGTAAAACGGATCCGGTCATAGCACGTCATGACGCGGGATTCCCTAAGAGGGAAGCAAGTCCTCTTCAGGAATTGGCATTAATACAAGTACAAGAATCAAGACCAAGCAAGTACCAGTATCCCAAGAAATCCAGGAATGACATCTCATGACCGAAATCCGATAATACTAGTCCGTGAACTATCGTGTCGAGAATAAAGTAAGACACTACAACTGAATCGGATATAGCAGATATCAAGACAATAAAAACTATCAGTGAATGTACCCACCTGTGGTCCTGAGCTGACAGGGTGAACAGACGCTCAGAGCGATCACAGACCTAAAATAAGATACTATGAGTCAAACATGGCTTATCACTGAAAAAGGAAACTAATATAATCCATGAATGCAAGTCTAAGTCAAAACTAGGTCAATCTAGGTCAAACTAAGTCATACTAGGTCGTACTGGATCATACTAGGTCATACTAGGTCACTGGAAGTCATTCCAAGTCAAACTAGGTCAATCGGGATCAACGGTTGACTTACAGTTGACTTTTGGTCAAAAAGTCAACTCTGGTCAACTCTAGGTCAACCCTAGGTCAAACTAGTCTAATGTTGTCCAACTGTTGACTTTCAGTCAACTGGTCAACTCTGGGTTGGTTTCGGTCAAATCGGGTCGCTTAAAGGCTAAGTTTGACTCTCGGTTGACTTTTGTTGACTTTTGGTCAAAAAGGTCAACCGACGTCAAAACTAGTCTTTCAGTACCATATTTGATCATTACCAACCACGGGAATCAAGTTCTAACTCCATCTTAGGCTTCTAACACAAATACCCTATTCCTAGGCAAAACTAGCATTTATCCTTCTAAGGTAAATCCCGATACCTTGCCCAAACCCAAGGAAACCTTGCAAATACCCATGATACTAGCCTAGGCTCCTTGGGGTTGCTAGATATCAACCTATCTAAGGTTTACCTACCAAGAAATTTGGGTATCTTAAGTATCTAGACCATCTTATGACACATGCTAACCATTTACCCATTACCTTACCTATATCATGAATTTACCCTTAACACTATCACACTTCCATACCACTCACTCACACACAACACTCACATGGTATTTCTCACACTCATAGGCTTCTCCTATGGGTTTCCTACTTGTTTAGACAATAGGCTACCTATAGGTTACTAAACTATGCACTTTAGACTCTCACACACCCACACAAACTCACAACTACACACACACACACATAGGTAAACACATGGACAGATTTCGTAGGATACATGGACTGTTTTGTAGGGGTTTGTGGACTGATTTTGGGGGACTAATAGGACTAATTTTTAGGGGAAAAAGGACAGCCATTTAGTGGTGTATAGGTGGGCAAATGATGGGGTTTTAAGGGGATGTTTTGTTGGCATTTAGTGGACTGTTCTTGACAGTCCAAGTAGGGACTGTTTGAGGCAAAAATGGACAGCCATGTGCTGTCAAATAGGGGCTGTTGGTTGGGTATTTCCTCCCTCTACTTCACTCTCACACCCCCACAAACTCATCTCTCTACCACCCTCTATATAGCACTCTCTATTCATTCAAACCTTTCCACAAACATCACTCCCTCATCCCAACACAACACCAACACCAACACACACACACTCCAAGCCAAAATCTGGCCGAAACCTGCTGTCCCTCTCCAACCCACACAAAGACACACACAAACAACACATAATATCCACCATATATATATATATATATATATATATATATATATATATATATATATATATATATATATATATATATATATATATATATAGGAAAATGAATATGATACATTTAGATACTTGGAAAAACATTCTAAAACATGTAAAATCTAGAATATTAGTAAGAACAACACAAAAACAATATTAAAACAATATCCATGTGTCCAAATGGGGGCTTTTCCTATTGGGATACCATCCTATATGTTGGACACCTCTAATAATATCCAAAGGACACAAAATGGTCTCTAATGGAGACACAACCATGGGAATCATTCCTATTGGGTTCCTAACCAATCTACATGAGAGGGAAATTAATTTGGAGAAGAGATTACCTAGTTTGGAGAAGAAATCAATGGTGAGCTTTCAAAAGTGGATGGAACCTTTGGAGAAGAAGAAGAAGAAGTGGATGAGAATAAAAGGAAAGTGGTTTCTCTCTTCTCCCCACCCCTACTCTATGTGGCCGGCCAAGCATGCCCAATCCCCCTTTTTGGTATTTACAAGTTTGCCCTCCTATTTGTTCTATTAGTCCTACACAAGGTTGCTTAGGGTTTGGGGGTTAAAAATGTAAATCTAGTGTTCTAATTAGCTCTAACCTAATCCATGGAGTCATGATAAATCCCTCTAACTTTTGATGGTAATATTGTGGGCCATGGCTAGCTAGTGTGTGGGTCGGCTAAGGTCAAAACTACCCGGGTCCCCGAAACAAGTCAAAACAAGTCGGAATGAGTTGAAATTTGAACCCGATTCAAATAACCCCAAAATAATACAAATAATAAATAAATAATTATAAAATAATTTTTAAAGTGGAAAATTACCAAAATACCCCTGTTTGTGAAAACTGGGGGTGACACGCTATCAAAAGAGAGAGAGTCCTCGTCGTCCCGTTCGTTGCTTCCCTCAACTGTGTCAAAGGACTCAGAATCGGGTACGGAAACCCTATTCGCCCCTTTCTTCTTTGCCTTCGACACCGTAGCCCTCTCCGCCAAACGAGTGCCCACGATGAAGCTAGTCCTCGGGTAAAAATCAACAGGCGGCTGGTTTACCGTAACATGGTATAAGGCCGCCATATGCAAGATTTCCCCCAGCACGTTTGCTGCAGGAACTGAGAAACTAGTTCGAGTATGACAAGTGTCATAGTAGCTCCATGCCCTAATACCATCAAGGATGCTATCCTCAAATTCCAGGCAGGAACTGGGACGCCCAAGGAATAGTTGACTGTACCCAAATTGACGGGCAAACCTACTGGGCAAGTAGGGCTCTAGGTACACAGTGTTGCGGTTGCGATAAAATAAATGCGCCGAGCGAATGTTACGCAACCAGAAATGCATCTTCTCAGGTAAGAAATGAGGAGATCCAACGCCATCAACATGGACATTCCTCACTTCCTGGTCGATAAAATGGGGAACGAACACGAAGAAATCATATCCGTCCATCCTCGCCAGTATCCTCCGACACGTCAGCATGGTACTATATTTCTAAGGCTGATGGCGATACCTGAAAAGAAAAGCGTCATCGTCCGTAATGTCGTCTCCCATCCCAGGCCTCATCAAAGACTGATAATGCAACAACAGCCACCCCAGCAGGTAATGATAAGGCAGCTCTATACTTTCAAAGTCTATCACCACGTCACGAGCGATGACCTTGGACGAGAAGAAGCGAAGACCATGATGAATGCTGCACACCATAGCGGAAAGAAGAGCCAGCCTGACCCCAAAGGCCAACTTCACGACAGGAAGAATAAAGTGACGGCCGATCCTCTCGATAGAACCTGCCCCTCCTGAGACCACATAATTGTGCAGCCACACCATTAAAAAACCTGCCAAGAGTGCCTTCTCTGACAGCCGCTGAGTACCACAATAAAAATAGCTGAATGAGTCAATCTGGCTCCCAAACTTGTCACCCTTAGACTTCGACCTCCTAGCAGTCGACACCAAGCCTTCTACTTCCCTAGGAGTTTGACGACCTCGGGAAGTAACTCGGCCAGCAGTACTGAATTTAAAAAGATAGGAGACCCAAGAGTTGGTATGAAGAGTGTCCCCTTCCGAGCTATCATTTTTCTTGATAGCCGTTTGGTGACAGGTACTATGGTGACATAACAGTTCTTAGTACACAGCGACGAAGCCTGGAAATCGTCGATCTAGATCCTGGAACTCCTCGTTCGTTGGAGTGTACGCTTCGAAGGGCTCGTCTCCCCAGGAAAGCTTGGAGACAACATACATCTCATGGAGAGCGAGCCCCAACTCCCCTACAGGTGTGAAGAAAGTCCCTGTCCGATGGTTATACATCTCCAGAAGGGCCATGAACAACGGTTATTTATGGAAAATCTGTGGCTGGTACCCCGGATAGCATCATAAAGATTGACTTCTCACAAAAATGCCTCGTAGTTCTGCAGAATCCACGAGGTCAGGTTAGCTCACGAGGGAATGGGGTGTAACCAGCCCAGCAGTGCCAATCTGCCAACATGATAGGACCCTTTTCGAGCAAGCTGGCTCGGGAAGGTATCAGCCTGAGAAAATGAGAAGTTAGGACCGAGTGTGTTGATGAAGGTACCCGGAGCTAACCCCATCACAGATCGACTGGCCGGATCCTTGATCGCGCGTACTGACCCAGTAGTTTTATTGTAACGGATGTTACCCACAAACATCCCCGATCTGGTTGGAGTGAGGGGGTCTGTCATCTTTCTGTCCAACAAGATAATGTTGAACCACGTAAGAGGGAAATGACGCTTCATAATGGGGGTATGAATCGGCATCCCGTCCAGATTAAAATCCCAACTCTCAAAAATATTCAGCACTTGGGAGTTTTTTATGATCAATGCATCCCCAAAGAGAAAGATCGGCCTCAGATACTTCCCATTTAGCTTTCCAGATCTCATCATGTCACTAAAGAATTGGAAAGATTGAACCCTGGTAACATTCAGTCGCTCCAAAGGCGTATTAATAAGGAGCTGCTCTGACACTTGACGAACTAAATCGTCCCGTCGCACATCCGTGGCAAGTTGATTCGAGCCAACCAGAAGTTTCCCCGCAGGATTTACTGGCAGATTCACTGAAGATAGACGAAAGAAACAAGATTAGAAGATAGTCAAAACAAAGAAGCGTTTGAAAGGTCATTTGAGTCTATGCGGCTCGGGTCGTCACAGCCTTATGCGGCTCAGAACCAGATGAGTCCATGCGGTCCTGTCCATTATAGCCTCATGCGGCTCTGAGTCAGACGAGTCCATACAAATCGAGTTCAGATGAGCTTATGAAGCTTCTGCGGTCAGAAGGGCCTATGCGGTCCAAGGTTCACATGGACTCAACAGACGAACCTAGGCGCTGATGCGGCTCAGATTCAGGTGAGCCTATGCGGTTCAAGGTTCACATGGACTCAACAGACAAACCTAGGCACTGATGCGGCTTGGATTCAGGTGAGACAATGCGGTTCAAAGTCCACGCGGACTCATGCGGCCCTGAACAGACAGATTCATGTGGCTACAAGCTGATGAGCTTATGCGGTTCAAAAGTGAACTACGCTCATGCGGCCCAAACCAAAAAAATATATATGCGGTTCAGATCGAGTATGACAAGCCCATGCAGTCCCCTGGGCGAAGTGCTTATGCGGTCATATCGACGAACCTTGTACATGCGGCTTGTGCATAAATTATGCAGCAGAGCCATAGCAGTTAGGGTTCTAAGGCAACGTCCTTACCAACAATAGGTGGATGAACGTCGGGATGAACAGAGTGAACAGCGACCGACGGAGGAGTGGCCACGTTCGTCGCCACAGTCGCCACAGAAGCGACCGCCTTGCCCTTCGCAGCCTTCGATGCAGCAACCTTCTTGGGAGCCATTGGTGCTTGGGAGAGAAAGGAGTTAGAACAGCGAAAGATCGAAGAGAGCAAAGGAGATTCCCCAGAACGAAAGTGTTCCTATTTATAGACAAGGTAGGAATGCCTTGATCTGCGTGCAATATGATGACCGACTCTTCGGTCATCGAGATAAAACGGCTGAATAATAGCCTGACTCTTGGGATCCTGGCCCAAAAAGCGGCTCTTAAAATCTGACAGCAAATCAAGAGCATTAAATGCAGAAGATTTACAAAAGATTTGCACACGTGGCAGGAAGACGTGGCTAGAAGCTCATGCGGCCAAAACAGCCCATGCGGCTCAGAGAGTCATGCGGTTGAGGTAATCATGCGGCTGGACAAATCCATGCGGCTAGGACAGAATACATCCATGCGGCTCTGACATAACCATGCTTCTTATTCAAAGTATTTCAATTTTGCAAATTGAAAACTTTGAAGGGGGTCTTATAGAAGCATGAAAAAGAAGAGAAAAATGATCCATGCGGCCAAGGAGCCACATGCAGCTCAGGAGTCCCATACGGCTCAAACACATAGATAGCTCGAGTGGATTCCATGCAGCCCGCAGAGGGAAGCCACGTGTCTTTTCGAAATATCTGTACCCAGCGTCATTCAAACACAATTAATGCTCTGACGGCTGACAGCTGACAGCTGACAGTCCTGACGTAAAGTAGTCATAATGACTGACACAAGAGCACTAAATTCCTAGGGAACTGGAGAAAATCTTCACAGCTTCGAGGCAAGTTTATGCGGCCAGACTAGACGAGTTCACACGGCCAGTACAGAGAAACCTATGTAGTTCAATCATGAAGGTCCCTCATGCGGCTCGGCCATGAAGAAACCCATGCGGCTCGGTCATGAAGACTCTCATACGGCTCGGCCATGAAGACCCCCATGCGGCTCGGTCATGAACATATTCATGCGGCTCGGTCATGACAACCTTCATGCGGTTCGAGTATAGAGACTATTCATGCGGCTCGGTCATGAAATCTTTCATGCGGCTCGGTTATGACGACCTTCATGCGGTCCAAATATAAACGCTCCTCATACGGCTCAACAATGATGACAGGACACGTGTCCTAAAGATAATCAAATTTTGGGTCAGATCCCAATAATTTGGGACACGAGGCAAGAGAATAAATTAAATTGATTCATCTAGATTTGCGGACATCAGCAAATCATCATGATAGGGATTTATTACAATCAACATTAATTACTGACATGATTTGTCATAATCCTCATTAATGGTCCAGATTCTTCACGCTCAAGATTAATGGCCTAGATTGATCATTTACCAGGCCGCCGCCACTTTGAGAATGGGCAATCATTGCAAACCCTAATGATGCCCCTCATTATTATAAATAGCAAGGTGCCATTCCCTTGTAAAAGGATGCTCCCCTAATAATCAGAGAGAAAAATACACAGAGATCAATCCAGAGAGAGAAGCCAGAAGAGCAATACGAGGAGAGCAAGAAGAGCATTTCTTCGTCAACGCCAAGCATCTCGTTACAGGAGCCAAGGCTACGTCCGATCGTCCAAGGAGTAAGGCAGAGCTGCCGTCGCTTTCCCGAGCCTCTATCGTAATAAACAATTGTACTTAGATTGATGTACCTAGGTTTTCGTCCCTAGACTTTCTTTGTACAAGCGAGTTTGTAACGTGAAGTAAAAGTCCAGTCCTCCCATAAAACTGTTCTGCTCTTTTATATTTCGTGGCAAACAATCACGACCACGGCAATCTGAGATTCCTCTTCTTTTGACACCTACGAGAGGGAAGGAAAATGATTAAGATCAAAGCTAGAAGAAAGGAAGAACTAAATAGAGATGGTAGTGACTTGTTTACCTCCGACGCGGGGTCAACTTCCTCGCCTTTTTCCCTTATAATTAGCTTACAATGTCTGGTTGTAGCCAGTTTTCGAGAGCGAGAAATACTGCCAACAGGAGAAATCTACCTGCTACGCTTTCGTATAGGACCGGGTGCAATAGGTGGCTGATCTGTCACTATCTCATCTGGCAAAACAGGCGGCTGATCCGCCCCAACATCTTCCACCAGAAGGGAAGAATCATCTTCATCATGCTCGTCGCCCTCAGCATCCGCAGTAGTGGAGTCCAAATCTGGCACTTCGACTCTATTCTTCCTCTTCCTCGTCTTGGCCCCCTAGGACCTCTCATCCAGGCCGGTACCAACAATAAAACTGGCACCCGAGTTAAAACCGACAGGGAGTTTGCTCGCCATAATATGGTACAGAGCCGCCATATATAAAATCTCTACCGACGCCTTAATAGCAGGGACCGAAAAAATGGTACGGGTATGGAATGTATCAGAGTAGTGCCAGGCCCGGATACCATCAAGAAGACTACCTTCAAAACCCAGACAAGAGCTGGGATTGTCCAGAAAAAACTGGCTGTATCCGAACTATCGGGCAAACCTGCTGGACAGATAAGGCTCCAGGAAGACAGCATTACGGTTACGATACACCAGATAAGCGGGGCGGATGTTACGCAGCCACAGAAGCATCTGGCCGTCCAGAAGCTGAGAGGGCCGAATACCGTCGAGATGTACAGCCGCTATTTTATCAGCAGTAAAACGAGGGACAGATACGAAAATATGGTACATATCTGCTCTCGCCAGCGCCATCCGGCAGGCACGTATGGTCTCATACTCCCAAGTCTCATTACGATAACGAAAGATAAAAGCGTCGTCGTCAGTTATGCCGTCTTTAGAGCCCGGTCTCATCAAAGACGGATAATGCATCAGTAGCCACCCCATCAGATAATGATAGGGCAGCTCAGTCCGTTAAAAATCTTTTGTCACATCACGGGCGATGACCTTGGACGTAAAAGTACGGAGGCCACGGCGTATACTACACACCATGGCCGGGGCGAGGGCTAGCTTGACTCCCAAAACTAGCTTCACAGCAGGAAGGATAAAATTACGACTGATCCTCTCAATAGAACCAGCTCCTCCCGAGACTACGCAATTCTGCAGCCATACCATCAAGAATCCCACCAGGAGTGCCTTCTCTGACAGCACTTAGGTATCCTGATAAAAATTACCAAAAGAGTCGGTTTGACTTCCAAATCTGTCACTGGTGGTGGCCACCCTCTTGGCCGACGACACTAAGGCTTGAACCGCCTCCCGGGATTGAGGACGTCGGGAAGTAACTCGACCTGAGGCACCCATCGAAAAGAGATAGCGTACCCAGTCCTTAGTGTGGGGAGCATTCCCTTCCGAACTAATGTCCTTCTTGGCTATCTGCTGACATGTGCTATAGTGGCACAATATCTCTTGATAGGTAGCCACGAAGCCCGGATACTGTTCCTCTAACACCTCGAACTCCTCATTCGTAGGACTGTACGCCTCAAAAGCTTCATCCCCCCAAGAAAGCTTGGAAACCGCGTGCATTTCATGGAGTGCAAGTCCCATTTCCCCTACGGGTGTATAGAAGGTTCCCATATGACGGTTATACATCTCCAACAGAGATATAAATAATCTCTTGTTTATGGGCAAGCCATGGCTGGTACCCCGGATAGTATGATAAATACCAATCTCACACAGAAAGGCCTCATACTTTCGCGAGATCCATATAGACAGATTGATCCATGAGGGAATGGGGTGTATCCTACTCGGGAGCGTCAACCGGCCAATGGGATAGGAGCCCTTCCGAGCAAGTTGGTTCAGAAAAGTGTCGGCTACAGAAAACGTGAAATTAGGACCCGACACATTCAAGAAAGTGCCCGGGGCCAATCCCATTACATAGCGGCTGGTATGCACCTTACCCGCACACACTGACTTCATGTTGTTGTTGTAATGGATGTCTCCCACAAACATCCCACTTCGGGTAGGAGTCAAAGACTCATCCATCTTTTGGTCCAGTAGGAGCATATTAAACCAAATTAGTAGAAAGTGACGCTCCATTTGGGGGATGCGGATCGCCATCCCGTTTGAAATAAAACTCCAGTTCTCTGACACATTCAGAACTTGACTGTTCTTCACAGTCAAGGCGTCTCCGAAGAAGAACGTAGGCTTCAGGTATTTCCCTTCTAATTTTCCCGAGTTCATCATAGCGTTGAGAAAATAGAAAGGCTGGTTCTTGAGGGCATTCAATCTCGTCGGAGGCTCGTCACTAGGTAACTGGTCCACCACGTACCGAACTATATGGTCGTACCTATAGCCCATAGCGGCATGGGCACGACCCACCAGGGGTTCTCTAGCAGCATTAACTGGCAAATTTACTGAGACAAAGACAAAAGAAATAAGTTAAAAAGATGACTGACTAGTGCCCTCAAGCCTATGGGGCTCGGATTCAATGAAGCCTCAGGAGGCCCAACTCAGAAAAAAGCTTATGCGGCTCCGACTAGTGGAGACTCATGATACAGTGACTAAACATAGTTATGCAGCTCTACACAGCCTCATGAGACAGAGTTCGAATAAGTTTAAAAGGCTCATACGACAAGACGAGTTCAGGCGAGCATATGCGGTCCAAATCAAGTGAGCTTATGCTGAGCTTATGCGGCCCCGTTAGAGACATGCTTATGCGGCTCAATGCAGATAAGTTCATACAGTCCAGTTCGCATATGCTTATGCGGTCCAAATCAAGTGAGCTTATGCTGAGCTTATGCGGCCCCGTTAGAGAAGTGCTTAAGCGGTCACAACAACAGATATCATGCAGCTCAGACATGGAACATACCCCATGCGGCTCGAGACGTGTATGCGGCACACAGGAAGATGAAGGCTCGTGCATAAAATATGCAACGTAGCCATGATAGTCAGGGTTCCAAACTCACGCAAAAGTCCTTACCGGCGATAGCGGGGTAGACGTCGGGGTGAACTACGGGTGTAAACCCCTAATATTTTCCTAAATTATTTTATTGCTTTAAAACTATTCTTCTATATTAAATAGAAATTATTTGGTATATATATGTAATTATAGATGTATATAATATATGCATGGTTGTGAGCTTGATATTTTATACTACTAAATATAGCCTACCTTGATTGCAAAATATTTTTAATATTTAATTACAAATTATAGAAATTTTTCTTGTGAATATATACATATAAATATGTATATATGTATATATGTAGATATATAGTTATATATATATATATATATATATATATATATATATATATATATATATATATATATATATATATAACAGTGGAGGACCGAAACCCCCACAACGGCAACAGCAATTTTGGTGGGGCCCGACCCCCACAATTACCAAGCTTAGCAGCAAACTTGCTGTTATGGCCTTAAGAGCCCGACCCCACAATATTTAGACTAATCAGCAGCTAAGCTACTTTGGATAAAACCCGAGCCCCCCATAAGCTAAGTCCTAATACTATTAGAAGTATCGGCGGAGTAGTATTTAAACCTACACGACGAAACCGAAACCCAAACCCTAAACTGCACACCAAATCGACAGCAAACTTCGCCTGGACCTTTCTTGTCCTCTTGCACACGTCACCAGGACAGTCGTCGCCGCCTAACAACCACCGCGCTGCCGTGGAGCACCCCCAACCCGACGGTCGAGCGAGGAACATCCTGTTTTCGTACTTCGAGGTAATGATTTTCGAGTTTTATATCTTCCCTGTTTTGTAATGATTTCTCGAACTATCAATTCCTTTGTGTAGCCCATATGAAACGCTCCAATCCCCTTCTGATAGAATCCTGGGAACCCTAGGAGATTGCTCGAAAAATTGAGGCAAAGTTGCCCCCAAAAACTGTTGAAAACGGAGTTTTAATCCAGCCCCAAACCACAACTTATAAGCCAGATTTCGATCTGTGTGTCAAGATTTTTCAGAAACTAACTGAACACATGTGAAGCCAATATAACCAAGAGTAGAATGCAACTTTTTGATCGAAATTTTGGTTAATATGTAGGAAGAAAACTGTATGGGAAGTTGTCGAAAAAACTGGTTTCTAAATCACAAAAATTCTAAAATTTTGTCCGATACGACGTACGCCCCGACAAATCGGACGACGTGGTCGCGCGCTATACACATCGAAAGACGCGTATGGACGTTGCAGACGTGTGGAAACTGACGGAACTCAGTTTCGTAGTGCGTGCGCGACGAAACCAACACGTATCCGTCGAGATACCCCCGTATCGGCGTTTTATTAACTTGCCCATAACTTCGTGTACAGTCGTCGGATCGAGACGAAACTTTCGCCAACAGGTCCGGATCAAAATTCTAGTCCTATATGCCAAGTTTGGTTCGATTCTGAGAAGATCGAATCGGAACCAAATTTTGGCGGGCCCGTGACCCACTCAAACGAGAGATTTTGTACACTGCTCCTCGGAATCCAAAACTGGATATACCATTGAGTTCCTCTCCTCAAACTGAAATCATAGACATATAGTTTGACGACTTTAGAGACCATAGACTTTGGCACGCGTTTCGGTGCAAGGCGAGTCCAACGGCAGACATCGTTTTGACCCGAAATTATGATTTTGCCCCTGTTCCAGAATTTGACTTTGGACAGGCATTTTCTAGGTACATCTTCTTCACCGAGATCATTTTTGATGTTTGTTTCAGCGTTTGGAGTCATCTGTGATTTGTGAGTTTTGGTACTTACACTTGCTACTCTTGGACTTGCCACTTTGCACCATCAGGCAAGATACCTTGCCACCTTACTCTATGATTATTATATTCTTATTTTTAGTTTTTTAGCATTTTATTTTACGATATTTAAACTGTGCGTCCAAGTACACTTGGGTGCAAGCGACTATATCGGTTGTTTTCTTGCTTTATTTATTCTCTTGCATTTGACTTAGTTTATTGACCACCCATTGATGTTGAGGTATTGGTATATCTCATATGGCCTTGACACTTGTTGTATCACGTGATATAAGTCACATGTAGGACACGTTTCCGCGTAGTCGGCTGGCCACCGATACGTATGGAGCGTGCGACGGATAGGAGTAACTGCCAATAATATTGCATGTTAGAAGACTTGGCGGTTACTAGAGGTTCATATCAGTCATGGAGATAAGGATACTAGGCATTGGGTGGGAAGAACAATACCTGACGTATGGGCTTCTTTACACTTCCATGATTACCTGTGCGCTCCACCGGAGACGCAGGCTCCAGGCGCCCTCTGACGTTTCCCAGAACGTTATGGACGTAGCCCTTGCACATGGTGCCCTCTGACGCTTCCCGAGTGTTATGGACGTAGGCTCCTGGTTCCCTCTATGGGAACTATACCGATCCCATTTACAGCCAGGGCTCATGCGTTGAAGGATTGTATCTCAACTGCATATTCACAGTAGAATGGTCAGGAACCCGATTGCATGCATACCTTTTCTCTTATTATATTATCACAGTTTATATAGCATGGTGTTTTCTTGTATCTTGCTATGTCCCCTGAGGACCTGGTTATCTCTCCAGGTTTAGATGATTTTCGACAGGAGTTCGAAGCGACATTGGAGCTATCCTACATTGACGACGAGACAGTGCCTACTGATTTCTAGTTTATTCTAATTTGAGACAGTTGTAGACATTATTTTAAATCTCTTTTCTTTCTATTTTGCGGAGGTCGGACTCCCATCTTGTGAGACTATTTTTTATAGGTGTTTGGAGTGAGTATGTTCACCCGGCTATGTTTTGATACTCTTATTTATTTATTTGGACTTCATTATCTTCTATGTTGAGCTGTGATGAGATTAGATATGTTATTCTGGCCTGTGATTATTTATTTATAGCTTATGTGCATATATGAGAATTCCATATATTGGAGTGTTCTTCGTATATGTGCAGCTGGCATGTTCACGTACTTGGTCCTAAGTATTTTGGGACTGGGGCATTACATGTTTTTGTGGTGGCCCATGCAGGTCAAATTTAATATTATTGGGTTACATGACTGTGCCCAACAAGCCTGCATATTGGAATAGGAATATCTCATCCAGAACTACTACTATCCCTTGGCTTCCAATCTTTTCAAAACTTTCTTGATTATTCGATTTACTTCATATCTAATCTTTTCTAATATCAACTTATCTTCCTCGTGCCAACAGTATGAATCTACGTAGCGGACGCACTTCTGCCTTAGCCCTCACATCTAGCGAGAAGACTACTCCGGAGGGACAAAATCCTTCCATGACTCCAGCGATACCCTACCAGCCAGGACTGTCGTAGCCTACTATGACACCGATGACGGAGTACCCAGAGGTCGCAGCACCCCCAGGCAGCCAGGCTGGACAGACTACTACCATACCACCGGAAGGGAATATACCACTACCACCGCCACCACCATTCCCTCAACAGTTTCCCCCCACAACGGCAACAGCAATTTTGGTGGGGCCCGACCCCCACAATTACCAAGCTTAGCAGCAAACTTGCTGTTGTGGCCTTAAGAGCCCGACCCCACAATATTTAGACTAATCAGCAGCTAAGCTACTTTGGATAAAACCCGAGCCCCCCATAAGCTAAGTCCTAATACTATTAGAAGTATCGGCGGAGTAGTATTTAAACCTACTCGACGAAACTGAAACCCAAAGCCTAAACTGCACACCAAATCGACAGCAAACTTCGCCTGGACCTTTCTTGTCCTCTTGCACACGTCACCAGGACAGTCGTCGCCGCCTAACAACCACCGCGCTGCCGTGGAGCACCCCCAACCCGACGGTCGAGCGAGGAACATCCTGTTTTCGTACTTCGAGGTAATGATTTTCGAGTTTTATATCTTCCCTGTTTTGTAATGATTTCTCGAACTATCAATTCCTTTGTGTAGCCCATATGAAACGCTCCAATCCCCTTCTGATAGAATCCTGGGAACCCTAGGAGATTGCTCGAAAAATTGAGGCAAAGTTGCCCCCAAAAACTGTTGAAAACGGAGTTTTAATCCAGCCCCAAACCACAACTTATAAGCCAGATTTCGATCTGTGTGTCAAGATTTTTCAGAAACTAACTGAACACATGTGAAGCCAATATAACCAAGAGTAGAATGCAACTTTTTGATCGAAATTTTGGTTAATATGTAGGAAGAAAACTGTATGGGAAGTTGTCGAAAAAACTGGTTTCTAAATCACAAAAATTCTAAAATTTTGTCCGATACGACGTACGCCCCGACAAATCGGACGACGTGGTCGTGCGCTATACACATCGAAAGACGCGTATGGACGTTGCAGACGTGTGGAAACTGACGGAACTCAGTTTCGTAGTGCGTGCGCGACGAAACCAACACGTATCCGTCGAGATACCCCCGTATCGGCGTTTTATTAACTTGCCCATAACTTCGTGTACAGTCGTCAGATCGAGACGAAACTTTCGCCAACAGGTCCGGATCAAAATTCTAGTCCTGTATGCCAAGTTTGGTTCGATTCTGAGAAGATCGAATCGGAACCAAATTTTGGCGGGCCCGTGACCCACTCAAACGAGAGATTTTGTACACTGCTCCTCGGAATCCAAAACTGGATATACCATTGAGTTCCTCTCCTCAAACTGAAATCATAGACATGTAGTTTGACGACTTTAGAGACCATAGACTTTGGCACGCGTTTCGGTGCAAGGCGAGTCCAACGGCAGACATCGTTTTGACCCGAAATTATGATTTTGCCCCTGTTCCAGAATTTGACTTTGGACAGGCATTTTCTAGGTACATCTTCTTCACCGAGATCATTTTTGATGTTTGTTTCAGCGTTTGGAGTCATCTGTGATTTGTGAGTTTTGGTACTTACACTTGCTACTCTTGGACTTGCCACTTTGCACCATCAGGCAAGATACCTTGCCACCTTACTCTATGATTATTATATTCTTATTTTTAGTTTTTTAGCATTTTATTTCACGATATTTAAACTGTGCGTCCAAGTACACTTGGGTGCAAGCGACTATATCGGTTGTTTTCTTGCTTTATTTATTCTCTTGCATTTGACTTAGTTTATTGACCACCCATTGATGTTGAGGTATTGGTATATCTCATATGGCCTTGACACTTGTTGTATCACGTGATATAAGTCACATGTAGGACACGTTTCCGCGTAGTCGGCTGGCCACCGATACGTATGGAGCGTGCGACGGATAGGAGTAACTGCCAATAATATTGCATGTTAGAAGACTTGGCGGTTACTAGAGGTTCATATCAGTCATGGAGATGAGGATACTAGGCATTGGGTGGGAAGAACAATACCTGACGTATGGGCTTCTTTACACTTCCATGATTACCTGTGCGCTCCACCGGAGACGCAGGCTCCAGGCGCCCTCTGACGTTTCCCAGAACGTTATGGACGTAGCCCTTGCACATGGTGCCCTCTGACGCTTCCCGAGTGTTATGGACGTAGGCTCCTGGTTCCCTCTATGGGAACTATACCGATCCCATTTACAGCCAGGGCTCATGCGTTGAAGGATTGTATCTCAACTGCATATTCACAGTAGAATGGTCAGGAACCCGATTGCATGCATACCTTTTCTCTTATTATATTATCACAGTTTATATAGCATGGTGTTTTCTTGTATCTTGCTATGTCCCCTGAGGACCTGGTTATCTCTCCAGGTTTAGATGATTTTCGACAGGAGTTCGAAGCGACATTGGAGCTATCCTACATTGACGACGAGACAGTGCCTACTGATTTCTAGTTTATTCTAATTTGAGACAGTTGTAGACATTATTTTAAATCTCTTTTCTTTCTATTTTGCGGAGGTCGGACTCCCATCTTGTGAGACTATTTTTTATAGGTGTTTGGAGTGAGTATGTTCACCCGGCTATGTTTTGATACTCTTATTTATTTATTTGGACTTCATTATCTTCTATGTTGAGCTGTGATGAGATTAGATATGTTATTCTGGCCTGTGATTATTTATTTATAGCTTATGTGCATATATGAGAATTCCATATATTGGAGTGTTCTTCGTATATGTGCAGCTGGCATGTTCACGTACTTGGTCCTAAGTATTTTGGGACTGGGGCATTACATATTTTTGTGGTGGCCCATGCAGGTCAAATTTAATATTATTGGGTTACATGACTGTGCCCAACAAGCCTGCATATTGGAATAGGAATATCTCATCCAGAACTACTACTATCCCTTGGCTTCCAATCTTTTCAAAACTTTCTTGATTATTCGATTTACTTCATATCTAATCTTTTCTAATATCAACTTATCTTCCTCGTGCCAACAGTATGAATCTACGTAGCGGACGCACTTCTGCCTTAGCCCTCACATCTAGCGAGAAGACTACTCCGGAGGGACAAAATCCTTCCATGACTCCAGCGATACCCTACCAGCCAGGACTGTCGTAGCCTACTATGACACCGATGACGGAGTACCCAGAGGTCGCAGCACCCCCAGGCAGCCAGGCTGGACAGACTACTACCATACCACCGGAAGGGAATATACCACTACCACCGCCACCACCATTCCCTCAACAGTTTCCCCCCACAACGGCAACAGCAATTTTGGTGGGGCCCGACCCCCACAATTACCAAGCTTAGCAGCAAACTTGCTGTTGTGGCCTTAAGAGCCCGACCCCACAATATTTAGACTAATCAGCAGCTAAGCTACTTTGGATAAAACCCGAGCCCCCCATAAGCTAAGTCCTAATACTATTAGAAGTATCGGCGGAGTAGTATTTAAACCTACTCGACGAAACCGAAACCCAAACCCTAAACTGCACACCAAATCGACAGCAAACTTCGCCTGGACCTTTCTTGTCCTCTTGCACACGTCACCAGGACAGTCGTCGCCGCCTAACAACCACCGCGCTGCCGTGGAGCACCCCCAACCCGACGGTCGAGCGAGGAACATCCTGTTTTCGTACTTCGAGGTAATGATTTTCGAGTTTTATATCTTCCCTGTTTTGTAATGATTTCTCGAACTATCAATTCCTTTGTGTAGCCCATATGAAACGCTCCAATCCCCTTCTGATAGAATCCTGGGAACCCTAGGAGATTGCTCGAAAAATTGAGGCAAAGTTGCCCCCAAAAACTGTTGAAAACGGAGTTTTAATCCAGCCCCAAACCACAACTTATAAGCCAGATTTCGATCTGTGTGTCAAGATTTTTCAGAAACTAACTGAACACATGTGAAGCCAATATAACCAAGAGTAGAATGCAACTTTTTGATCGAAATTTTGGTTAATATGTAGGAAGAAAACTGTATGGGAAGTTGTCGAAAAAACTGGTTTCTAAATCACAAAAATTCTAAAATTTTGTCCGATACGACGTACGCCCCGACAAATCGGACGACGTGGTCGCGCGCTATACACATCGAAAGACGCGTATGGACGTTGCAGACGTGTGGAAACTGACGGAACTCAGTTTCGTAGTGCGTGCGCGACGAAACCAACACGTATCCGTCGAGATACCCCCGTATCGGCATTTTATTAACTTGCCCATAACTTCGTGTACAGTCGTCGGATCGAGACGAAACTTTCGCCAACAGGTCCGGATCAAAATTTTAGTCCTGTATGCCAAGTTTGGTTCGATTCTGAGAAGATCGAATCGGAACCAAATTTTGGCGGGCCCGTGACCCACTCAAACGAGAGATTTTGTACACTGCTCCTCGGAATCCAAAACTGGATATACCATTGAGTTCTTCTCCTCAAACTGAAATCATAGATATGTAGTTTGACGACTTTAGAGACCATAGACTTTGGCACGCGTTTCGGTGCAAGGCGAGTCCAACGGCAGACATCGTTTTGACCCGAAATTATGATTTTACTCCTGTTCCAGAATTTGACTTTGGACAGGCATTTTCTAGGTACATCTTCTTCACCGAGATCATTTTTGATGTTTGTTTCAGCGTTTGGAGTCATCTGTGATTTGTGAGTTTTGGTACTTACACTTGCTACTCTTGGACTTGCCACTTTGCACCATCAGGCAAGATACCTTGCCACCTTACTCTATGATTATTATATTCTTATTTTTAGTTTTTTAGCATTTTATTTCACGATATTTAAACTGTGCGTCCAAGTACACTTGGGTGCAAGCGACTATATCGGTTGTTTTCTTGCTTTATTTATTCTCTTGCATTTGACTTAGTTTATTGACCACCCATTGATGTTGAGGTATTGGTATATCTCATATGGCCTTGACACTTGTTGTATCACGTGATATAAGTCACATGTAGGACACGTTTCCGCGTAGTCGGCTGGCCACCGATACGTATGGAGCGTGCGACGGATAGGAGTAACTGCCAATAATATTGCATGTTAGAAGACTTGGCGGTTACTAGAGGTTCATATCAGTCATGGAGATGAGGATACTAGGCATTGGGTGGGAAGAACAATACCTGACGTATGGGCTTCTTTACACTTCCATGATTACCTGTGCGCTCCACCGGAGACGCAGGCTCCAGGCGCCCTCTGACGTTTCCCAGAACGTTATGGACGTAGCCCTTGCACATGGTGCCCTCTGACGCTTCCCGAGTGTTATGGACGTAGGCTCCTGGTTCCCTCTATGGGAACTATACCGATCCCATTTACAGCCAGGGCTCATGCGTTGAAGGATTGTATCTCAACTGCATATTCACAGTAGAATGGTCAGGAACCCGATTGCATGCATACCTTTTCTCTTATTATATTATCACAGTTTATATAGCATGGTGTTTTCTTGTATCTTGCTATGTCCCCTGAGGACCTGGTTATCTCTCCAGGTTTAGATGATTTTCGACAGGAGTTCGAAGCGACATTGGAGCTATCCTACATTGACGACGAGACAGTGCCTACTGATTTCTAGTTTATTCTAATTTGAGACAGTTGTAGACATTATTTTAAATCTCTTTTCTTTCTATTTTGCGGAGGTCGGACTCCCATCTTGTGAGACTATTTTTTATAGGTGTTTGGAGTGAGTATGTTCACCCGGCTATGTTTTGATACTCTTATTTATTTATTTGGACTTCATTATCTTCTATGTTGAGCTGTGATGAGATTAGATATGTTATTCTGGCCTGTGATTATTTATTTATAGCTTATGTGCATATATGAGAATTCCATATATTGGAGTGTTCTTCGTATATGTGCAGCTGGCATGTTCACGTACTTGGTCCTAAGTATTTTGGGACTGGGGCATTACATATTTTTGTGGTGGCCCATGCAGGTCAAATTTAATATTATTGGGTTACATGACTGTGCCCAACAAGCCTGCATATTGGAATAGGAATATCTCATCCAGAACTACTACTATCCCTTGGCTTCCAATCTTTTCAAAACTTTCTTGATTATTCGATTTACTTCATATCTAATCTTTTCTAATATCAACTTATCTTCCTCGTGCCAACAGTATGAATCTACGTAGCGGACGCACTTCTGCCTTAGCCCTCACATCTAGCGAGAAGACTACTCCGGAGGGACAAAATCCTTCCATGACTCCAGCGATACCCTACCAGCCAGGACTGTCGTAGCCTACTATGACACCGATGACGGAGTACCCAGAGGTCGCAGCACCCCCAGGCAGCCAGGCTGGACAGACTACTACCATACCACCGGAAGGGAATATACCACTACCACCGCCACCACCATTCCCTCAACAGTTTCCCCCCACAGTCGGGACCTCGGATGCCTCCACCACCGACTGATGGGAGTCCTACTACTCAGTTTATGTATACCATGATACAGGCTCAGTGGCAACAGACTGAGCTGATGAGATAGACGATGATGGCAGCTATAGCTAGACCTCCATCACCACCTCCAGCACCAGTACCAGTACCGGCTCTGCATCCCTATGAAGGCTCTATCAAGAATTTCACCGATATGAACCCTAAGGCCTTTAGAGGGACGAAGAAGCCATTAGAGGTGTCACAGTGGCTTATTAGTACCGAGAAGCTACTGAAGGCATCCCAGTTGCCAGCTCGAGATTGGATGACAGCAGTAGACCTACTGTTAGAAGACAATGCTCACCACTGGTGGAAGGCGGAAGAGAGATGATTAGGCATTGGGATCACCTGGAAGTAGTTCTATAATGCTTTTTATGAGAGATTCTTCCCTATTCATGTTTGAGATGGTCTCTATGACCAGTTCCTTTATCTGAGATAAGGGAATATGACAGTTGATGAGTATGACTCGGAGTTCAATCGCAAGAGTCGATTTGGTACGAGATTGATTCTGACAGAGTTAGAGAAGGCAAAGAGATTTCACCAGGGGCTTGCACCAGAGCTCAAGTCTTATACGACTACCCAGTCTCGAGTCTTCCATTCAGCTATCTTGGAAGAAGCTTGTGCTCAAGAGATTTTTCGTAAGGAACAGCAGCAGACATCGAGGCACCATACCTCAGTAGTTACACCAGCCCGAACCACTCAGACTGGACCTATTAGGAGGGCCACATGACAGTTCCAGTAGAGGCCCTCACCTTATCAGAAGCCTGTTTGCCATTACTGCGGTAAACAAGGACATATCCAGAACGACTGCAGGACTCGCCTTGGATTATGCTTGAGATGTGGATCCAATCAGCACATGCTCAAGGATTATCCGGAGTAACATGCAATAGTACAAGCTGGGCAAAATTCGAGGCCCACAGCCCCCGCTCTTCCAGCACACACGGCCTATAGCAGGAGCACCTCGTCCACCATTGCCTCCCCAAGGCACACAGTACAACAAGGCCAGAGCTCAGGGCCCCGGACAAAATTATGGGCAGGCATTCTCACTTGTTGTTGAGGATATAGAGACAGAGGCGGAGGTTATAGCAGGTATGGTTCTAGTTGCATCTTTTCCTGCTATTATATTATTTGATACTGGAGCCACACATTCATTTATAGCCACTAGTTTTGTAACACCCATATTCGGAATACGTATTTTATCAGGCTTATACGTATTTTGGACCTGTATTTTATTTTTTTGGATTTTGGCATGTACTTGTAATTGACTTGACTTGCGGATTTTGGTTCTCGTAATTGGGTTTTTACATGGCTTGGTTTATTTTGTGGAGAGGGTTTGGTTTGGTTTGGTTATCATGAGAGGAACACCTTAACCTATTCTCCACCCTCATTCCACCACAACCCACCATCATAAATCCTCACCTACTTTTCTCTCTCCTTATTATTTTCATTTATTTCTTCTTCTTCTTCCTTCCTCTATACAACACCATCACCTATAGGCAAGTGCACCTTGTCACCACATGAGAACCACATTTTATTTGTTCATTAGCTAGATTAGGCCATGGTGGTCAACATTAGAACTTGACACTTTGTGATTTGGAGTCTCCATAGTTCTAGATCTAAGTTTCTTTATTTTTGGATTTACATGGTTTTGATCTATTTTGGTTGGATTTTTGTGGGTTTTGATGCTTCCATGTGGAAGAGAATTCAATTTTACTCAAGTTAGAACTTTGAAAATCTAGATTTGGCTTTGATTTGACAAAGATATGAAAATTTGAATTCTTGGTGTTCTTGGTGTTCTTCTCGGCCTGGAGTAGCAGCCTGCAGCCTGCGCTCTTTAGCGCAGTGCTGGACTGCGCAGCCCCTCTCGGCCTACGCTCTTTAGCACAGCACCGACCGTGCAGCTTGCCCTATGGTGAACTGCGCTCAGCCCCATGCGCCAACCATTCCTGCGCACTTCACCCTGCGCAGTTCACTCCGGCGCAGTCTGCTCATGCGCAATCCACCCCTGCGCAGTTCACTGCTGCGCAGTCTGTTCATATGCAATCTGACCCATGCGCCATCTGCCCCTGCGCCCTGTGCCCCTGCACACTTGGCACCCTGCGCAGCTGACACCTGCGCAATCCAACCCCCTGACCCCTTGCGCAATCCATTGGCTCTTGGAGTTTTGGTTTTATTTCTCTAAGCTTGGCTCTTCTATAGCCCTGTATATTGATATTTTATTAGATATTTTACGCCCATTTTATATCCTTACGCCTTTTGTCATGAACTGGATTTTACTTAATATATTTGGAATGACTATTGTACATGGCATGGTATGACAAGAACTAGCATAACACGATAGTGACCCGTAGTGGTGCACTCCTGACATGACCAACTTGACCTGATAGTGGCCCGTCGTGGCGCACTCCTGACAAGTACCCTGACATGATTAATCTTGATACTTGATAACTTGATAGTGGCCCGTGGCGGCGCACTCTTAACTTGTACCTGACTTGACTTGTAACTTATAACTTGTAACTTGACTTGACTTGATGCTGTTGCGACGACTAACTTGACTTGTATAATCAACTTGACACCGTGGGTGTTCGTGCTTGCTTGCTTGTGCAATCCACTTGTCTTGTCTTGCATCATGTCTAGGACGTGACTCCCTGGTTCCCACGGTCAGGGATTCACACTGAATATGGATCAGGCTAATGACTAGATCAAAGTGTAGTTCATAGAGAATTTCCAGTCACAGGCAATCTCGTTATCTGGGTGCATTAATTGGACTTGTAGCTTGCCGACGAGTAGAGCACATTTCCAGCACACCGTCGTGTGTTGCACCCTCTAAGTCACCTAAGGGTACATTTGTCTCCCGGGCGATGTACCCACCTATAACTCTCAACCCGCGGAAGGATAACTGGATAGTCTGCAGGGCTTGGGACTGGGAAATTCTCACTTGCATCTTGTTAGTAATTAGGCTTGTGACAACCCTAGTTAGTTAAGTAGTAGGCCGTAGTACTTGCTTGGTCGTGATTGATTGGATGGAGTCTAGTCCCGCTTGTCCTGTCCTGATCCTGTACAAGGTTATGACATGACATGACTACTCGTGCTTTACCTTAATCATGATTAGTTACAGGTCCTGATTTCTTGTATTTTATCTTGCCGATAAATGGTGGGAGAAACCAAGTTCCGTTCAGACGACGGGTTACAACCCCGGTCCTTGTTTGGTTTACGGGTTGTAACCTGGTTATCTGAAGAGTTCCATGGTTATCTCATCGTATATCACCTGTCAGGTTTCTCCTTAATAATTATCTTTATTATGTAATTATTTTCTTATGTTCTGATATGCTGGCTTTTGTTCTTAGTTTGTGGCCTCCTTTGTGGCACTTGCTCTTTCTGGGGTTTGACCCAGCTGGTTTTGTGTGGCCAGATTCCGGAGTAGCACCCGAGGATCTACCGAACCTCCAGCCCGATGGTGGCGACTAGACGGAACCCGGGCTACGAGTGGGTTTTCTATTTTGTTTCGCTCACTCTATTGTAAATTATTCTTTTGAGGCGTTTAGCAGACGAGCACCTGTTAGCTCGATGCACTTTTACTTATTGTCTGCCTACGGGTTGTAAACATGATTAACAAATCCTAGGGTTGATCATGTATGACTTAACTCTTGCTAGTCCCCGTATTTTGTACGACTAGCTTCATGATCAGCTGAATATGTAATATTTGGGACGCCTTATTATTGTATATTTAATGATCATACATCTTGTGACCTTACTTACTTGCTTGTGATTGAGACATTAGGCTTGTTCATGACCATAAGAGACTGTTGGCTTGTAGTAAACCCTCATATTTCTAGACAGCCGTGATCGTATATCGAGGTGGGTTCCATTTCAATATACGTAGCTGGCTATGTCTGCCTCCGCTCTCCAGTATTCTGGTTCTGGGGCATGACATAGTTTAAGTGGTGGCCCATGCAGGTCTTGTCAATCAAGAAATGTGAGGGTTTACCGATAGATGTCTCGATCATTATTCGTCCTTGATCTTAGTTCATATCCTCCGAATCCCTGAGAATCTTGACCTGATCACATGCTTGTATCGTTGATCTGTCCTGGTCCTTCCTTATTGTTTTCCCTGTGTCATCTTCTTCAGCGGCACTGTACCTGACCCCGCCGATCAGCAAGGTGGAGCACCTCCCGTGGATCAGCAGCCCGGAGATCAAGCCCAACACTCCGGAGTAGCCTCCCGAGTCGTACCTACTGGAGAAGAGCCGCCAGTTCAGCCAGTCCAGCCTACAGAGCCTGATGATGGCACTTTGGTGGGTCTCATCAGATCATTGTTAGCTTCCCAAGATCGTCGAGGTGATGCCTTGCACCAGGCAGTGGAAGATGCTCTGAACAGAGGCGGTCATCCAAGGAATAGTACAGCGAACAGTTTCAAGCACTTGAACCCTCCATTCTTCGATGGCAGTGAAGATGCTATCGCTGCTGACGCGTGGCTCCAGGATACTGAAGTCATTTTAGAGGCAGCCAGAACCCCAGAGGACGAGAAGGTGGCCGTAGTGCGTCTACAGTTACTGGATCTTGCCCGCAGCTGGTGGACAGCACAGGCCATGGGATTAGTGGCCCCTATTCCATGGGCACTATTCAGAGAGAGATTCCAGACTAAGTACTTTGATGCGGTGGCTCGGTACGATCTACAGACCAAGTTTACCAATCTGAAGCAAGGAGGCAGGACGGTCGATGGATATGCGGCCGAGTTCTCCAGGCTTAGTCGGTTTGCTCCCACTTTGGTGGCGACCGAGTTTGATAGAGCCCAGCGGTTCCAGCAAGGGCTCCACCTCGAGATTTTGTTAGCAGTGGAACAGTTTGAGCATCAGACTTTTGATGCAGTGTTGAGGGCAGCCAGGAGGCACGAGTATACCTCCTACGGGATTATGGACAGGACCGGAGGTCGGAAGCGATCTCACGGCCAAATGACCCAGTCGACAGCACAAGCCCCAGCAGTCAGGGCCTTGACAATTGGAACTCCGAGGTAGGCGGCCTCAGTGACATCGGTCACGTTCCCTCAGCAACAAAAGCAGAAGCAGTCTTCCGCAATGGGCTGCACTCATTGTGGGAAGCCAGGACGCGTTGTTTCAGAGTGTCGCAGAGCTCAGGGATTGTGTTTGGCTTGTGGGGCACCGGACCACAAGATAGGGTCTTGTCCGAATAGAGCCGGTCCCTCCTCATCAGTCCAGACTAGTCCCTCGGTAAGGGGACCAGCACCAGCACCAGTCCAGCAGCAGCAGCAGTATCCATTGCCGAGGCCATTGCTGCCTCAGGCCCAAGTGTTTCAACAGCAGTACCAGCCTCCGAGGCCATTGCCGCCTCAGGCCCAAGCCTTCCAGCAACAGAGGCCTCAGCAGTTCGCCCTGGCCCAGGCCCAGATCCAGGATCGGCAGAGAGGTATCTGTGTCCTATTGTCTTGCTTTCCGCCGTTGTTATGCGGGACATGTGTCATTGTTTCATGTGTCCTAATTACAACGGTATATCCCGGGCCCGAGCCATGTCCTAGATCATTCGAAAACGGTTATTGGTACCAACCTTTTCGTATGAGGAAAGGCCCGTGTCCATGTTTGACCAAAGAGAGAGACCTTAAGCACAAGACTATCAGTTTAGTTCGTTTTGCTTGAGTTCATCGCTCCTTGGAAAAGTCAAACGTGGGAGTGTGAGGATGATATCCGATCATGTTATCCCTACCTGTTTGACTCGTAAGGTATAATGTCTTCCTTATACCTTATGCTTTTCCATCCCTTGCTTGTATGTATGATTGTTTGATTGTTTGCTTAGTGTAGCCTTGTGGATAGTATAGCTGGCTTTTACATCTCTAGCTCCTTGATTAAATTTCGAGGACGGAATTCTTTTAAGGTGGGTAGAGTTGTAACACCCATATTCGAAATACATATTTTATCAGGCTTATACGTATTTCGGACCTGTATTTTATTTTCTTGGATTTTGGCATGTACTTGTAATTGACTTGACTTGCGGATTTTGGTTCTCGTAATTGGGTTTTTACATGGCTTGGTTTATTTTGTGGAGAGGGTTTGGTTTGGTTTGGTTATCATGAGAGGAACACCTTAACCTATTCTCCACCCTCATTCCACCACAACCCACCATCATAAATCCTCACCTACTTTTCTCTCTCCTTATTATTTTCATTTATTTCTTCTTCTTCTTCCTTCCTCTACACAACACCATCACCTATAGGCAAGTGCACCTTGCCACCACATGAGAACCACATTTTATTTGCTCATTAGCTAGATTAGGCCATGGTGGTCAACATTAGAACTTGACACTTTGTGATTTAGAGTCTCCATAGTTCTAGATCTAAGTTTCTTTATTTTCGGATTTACATGGTTTTGATCTATTTTGGTTGGATTTTTATGGGTTTTGATGCTTCCATGTGGAAGAGAATTCAATTTTACTCAAGTTAGAACATTGAAAATCTAGATTTGGCTTTGATTTGACAAAGATATAAAAATTTGAATTCTTGGTGTTCTTGGTGTTCTTCTCGGCCTGGAGTAGCAGCCTGCAGCCTGCGCTCTTTAGCGCAGTGCTGGACTGCGCAGCCCCTCTCGGCCTGCGCTCTTTAGCGCAGTGCCGACCGCGCAGCTTGCCCTATGGTGAACTGCGCTCAGCCCCATGCGCCAACCATTCCTGCGCACTTTACCCTGCGCAGTTCACTCCTGCGCAGTCTGCTCATGCGCAATCCACCCCTGCACAGTTCACTGCTGCGTCGTCTGTTCATGCGCAATCTGACCCATGCGGCATCTGCCCCTGCGCCCTGTGCCCCTGCGTACTTGGCACCCTGGGCAGCTGACACCTGCGCAATCCAACCCCCTGACCCCTTGCGCAATCCATTGGCTCTTGGAGTTTTGGTTTTATTTCTCTAAGCTTGGCTCTTCTATAGACCTGTATATTGATATTTTATTAGATATTTTACGCCCATTTTATATCCTTACGCCTTTTATCATGAACTTGATTTTACTTAATATATTTGGAATGACTATTGTACATGGCATGGTATGACAAGAACTAGCATAACACGACAGTGACCCGTAGTGGTGCACTCCTGACATGACCAACTTGACCTGATAGTGGCCCGTCGTGGCGCACTCCTGACAAGTACCCTGATATGATTAATCTTGATACTTGATAACTTGATAGTGGCCCGTGGCGGCGCACTCTTGACTTGTACCTGACTTGACTTGTAACTTGTAACTTGTAACTTGACTTGACTTGATGCTGTTGCGACGGCTAACTTGACTTGTATAATCAACTTGACACCGTGGGTGTTCTTGCTTGCTTGCTTGTGCAATCCACTTGTCTTGTCTTGCATCATGTCTAGGACGTGACTCCCTGGTTCCCACGGTCAGGGATTCACACTGAATATGGATCAGGCTAATGACTAGATCAAAGTGTAGTTCATAGAGAATTTCTAGTCACAGGCAATCTCGTTATCTGGGCGCATTAATTGGACTTGTAGCTTGCCGACGAGTAGAGCATATTTCCAGCACACCGTCGTGTGTTGCACCCTCTAAGTCACCTAAGGGTACATTTGTCTCCCGGGCGATGTACCCACCTATAACTCTCAACCCGCGGAAGGATAACTGGATAGTCTCCAGGGCTTGGGACTGGAAAATTCTTACTTGCATCTTGTTAGTAATTAGGCTTGTGATAACCCTAGTTAGTTAAGTAGTAAGCCGTAGTACTTGCTTGGCCGTGATTGATTGGATGGAGTCTAGTCCCGCTTGTCCTGTCCTGATCCTGTACAAGGTTATGACATGACATGACTACTCGTGCTTTACCTTAATCATGATTAATTACAGGTCCAGATTTCTTGTATTTTATCTTGCCGATAAATGGTGGGAGAAACCAAGTTCCGTTCAGACGAAGGGTTACAACCCCGGTCCTTGTTTGGTTTACGTGTTGTAACCTGGTTATCTGAAGAGTTCCATGGTTATCTCATCGTATATCACCTGCCAGGTTTCTCCTTAATAATTATCTTTATTATGTAATTATTTTCTTATGTTCTGATATACTGGCTTTTGTTCTTATTTTGTGGCCTCCTTTGTGGCACTTGCTCTTTCTGGGGTTTGACACAGCTGGTTTTGTGTGGCCAGATTCCGGAGCAGCACCCGAGGATCTACCGAACCTCCAGCCCGATGGTGGCGACTAGACGGAACCCGAGCTACGATTGGGTTTTCTATTTTGTTTCGCTCACTCTATTATAAATTATTCTTTTGAGGCGTTTAGCCGACGAGCACCTGTTAGCTCGATGCACTTTTACTTATTGTCTGCCTACGGGCTGTAAACATGATTAACAAATCCTAGGGTTGATCATGTATGACTTAACTCTTGCTAGTCCCCGCATTTTGTACGACTAGCTTCATGATCAGCTGAATATGTAATATTTGGGACGCCTTATTATTGTATATTTAATGATCATACATCTTGCGACCTTACTTACTTGCTTGTGATTGAGATATTAGGCTTGTTCATGACCATAAGAGACTGTTGGCTTGTAGTAAACCCTCATATTTCTAGACAGACGTGATCGTATATCGAGGTGGGTTCCATTTCAATATACGTAGCTGGCTATGTCTGTCCCTGCTCTCTAGTATTCTGGTTCTGGGGCGTGACAAGTTTTGCCACTAGACACAGTATTCCCATCACACCCTTAGCTAAGAATGTTAAAATCCTCACTGGAGGAGGAGTTGTACCTGTTAGTAGTGTTTGTAGGCTTTGTCCTGTAGTGATAAATAGCAGAGAGATGATGGCACGACTTCTTGTATTCCCTATGCCGACATTTGATGTGGTTCTTGGAATGGACTGGTTGAGCCAGCATTTCGCTCTCATAGACTGCCATAGGAGCAGTATTATCTTTAGACCTCCGAATGTGGCAGAGTTTGAGTTCACCAAAAAAAGACGAAGATAACTGTGAAGCACCCACGTCGGGAACTCACATGATGATGCATGACACCCCACAGCATCCTATTATCATCGAGTTCGAGGATGTATTCCCCGAGGAATTGCCAAGACTACCACCTGACCAAGATATTGAGTTTTCTATTGAGCTTATTCCCGGAGCCGAGCCTATTTCATCTCGAGTATATCGTCTGGCACCCAAGGAGTTGGTAGAGATGAAGACACGGATTGATGACTTATTAGAGAAGGGATTTATTCGTGCCAGTACGTCACGATGGGGAGCGCCCGTTCTTTTTGTGCCTAAGAAAGACGGGACAGTACGCATGTGCATTGACTACAGAGCATTGAATGCAGTGACGATGAAGAACAAGTATCCCTTGCCGCGTATAGGCGATCTATTTGACCAACTGAGTGGAGCAAAAGTATTCTCCAAGATTGACTTACGATCGGGCTATCACCAATTGATGGTTCGGAAGGAAGACATTGCAAAGACGACCTTTCGTTCGAGGTATGGGCACTACGAGTTCTTGGTCATGCCTTTCTGTTTGACCAATGCTCCTGCAGTTTTCATGAATTTAATGAACAAGATCTTTCACCAATACTTGGACAAATTTGTAGTAGTCTTTATAGACGATATCCTGATTTACTCCAAGAGTCAAGAGGAGCATGAGCAGCATCTACGGATAGTTTTGGGAACCTTGAGGAATGAGCGACTTTTTGCGAAGCTTAGCAAGTGTGATTTCTTTCTCAAGAAGGTATCATTCCTTGGTCATATTGTTACAGGCGATGGCATATCAGTAGACCCAGAGAAGATCACAGCAGTCAAATTATGGCCCGCTCCCACAACATCTTTTGAAGTGAGAAGTTTCCTCGGACTTGCGGGTTACTACCGACGGTTCGTAGAAGATTTCTCTCGAATAGCAAGGCCTATGACTCGATTAACTTGCAAGGATCAGGAGTTTCTAGGGACAGACGAGTGTCATGTCACTTTTGACGAGTTGAAGAAGCGATTGACCACATCACCGATCTTGACACTACCATCGGGCCCAGGAGGATTTGTGATCTACAGTGACGCATCCGGGAAGGGATTAGGATGTGTATTAATGCAGCACGGTCGTGTAGTAGCTTATGCATCGCGACAGTTGAGAGTGCACGAGAAGAATTATCTGACCCACGATCTAGAGCTCGCAGCGGTTATCTTCGCTTTGAAGCTATGGAGACACTACTTGTACGACGAGAAGGTTGATATCTACACTGATCATAAGAACCTCAAGTACGTGTTCACACAAAAGGAGTTGAATATGCGACAGCGACGTTGGTTGGAGTTGATAATGGATTATGAGATTGAGCTACATTATCATCCGGGCAAGGCTAACGTCGTGGCGGACGTATTAAGCCGTAAGCCCATGGCACACTTTTTGACTAAACAGAAGGAATTGATTAGAGACTTGGAGCAGCTTGGTATTGAGGTAGTATTACCTGGAGCAGACGGCGTATTAGCCAACCTTCAAGTGCAATCATTATTGGTAGAGCGCATCAAGGCAGCATTGCCTAATGATGCTAGATTTCGATGGCTGAAGGAGAAGACTGAAGCAGAAGAGCAGACAGGTTTGAGGATCCACTCAGATGGGATATTGCGATGTGGTAATCGCATTTATGTACCTAATGGAGAACTACGGCAGGAGCTGATGGCCGAGGCTCACAGTTCAACTTACTCCATTCATCCTGGAGGGACCAAGATGTATCGTGACTTACGACAGTATTCTTGGTGGCATGGAATAAAGCGATAGATAGCTCGTTTCGTTGCCAAATGCTTGGTATGTCAACAAGTGAAGGTGGAGCACCAGAGGATGGCCGGATTATTACAGCCGCTACCCATTTCTGAGTGGAAGTGGGAGCACATTACTATGGATTTCGCCACGGGTTTTCCTCGGAGTCCTAGGGGACGTGACGCAGTATGGGTGATTGGTGATAGACTTACCAAGTCAGCCAACTTCTTACCTTTTAGAGTGGGCCAGTCGACAGAGGTATTGGCAGAGATGTATATGGAGCAGATTGTGAGATTGCATGGTGTGCCTGTTAGTATTGTATCGGACCGTGACTCAAAATTTACCTCACACTTGTGGAGGAGCATGCAAGAGAGTTTGGTCACTCGATTGAAGTTTAGCACGTCTACCATCCACAGATAGACGGCCAGTCAGAGCGTACCATTCAGACGCTAGAGGATATGTTGAGAGCGTGTATGCTTGATTTTGGCAGTTCATGGGAGGACCATCTTCATCTTGTTGAGTTTTCCTACAACAATAGCTATCAAGCAAGCATTCAAATGGCTCCGTTTGAAGCATTATATGGTAGGAAGTGTCGGTCTCCTGTTTGTTGGAGCGACATAGGAGAGCGACAGCTATTGGGTCCCGAGTTGGTCTTGAGCACAGTGGAGACAGTGAAGAAGATTCAGGACCACCTGCGAGCAGCGCAGGATCGTCAGAAGCAGTGGGCAGATAATCGTCGTCGACCCTTGGAGTTCAAAGAGGGTGACCATGTGTTCTTGAAGATATCCCCCACTAGAGGCACGATTCGATTCGGAGGAGGTGACAAGTTGAGTCCAAGGTACATCGGCCATTTCGATGTCTTGGAACGTGTTGGAGAGGTTGCCTACAAATTGGCATTGCCACCGTCACTAGAGGGAGTACATGACGTATTCCATGTATCTCAGCTGAGGAGGTACGTGGCGGACAGTAATCATGTGCTTGATCACTCCGAGATCACAGTTGGACCGAGTTTGTCATACGAAGAGCAACCAGTAGGTATCCTTGATCGCCGAGTGAAGGTGTTGCAGAACCAATCTATTTCATTGGTTCGCGTGGCATGGAAGCATCACTCGCCAGGGGAGTCTACTTGGGAGCGCGAGGACGACATCCGAAATCGCTACCCGCAGTGGTTTGAAAACGAAGGTATGTCTTGCATTTTAAGTGCTATTATATTTTCTTGCATTGCATTTGATCCCCCGACCTTAGTTTAATTTCGAGGACGAAATTTTCTTTAAGTTGGGTAGGATGTAAACCCCCAATATTTTCCTAAATTATTTTAGTGCTTTAAAAACTATTCTTCTATATTAAATAGAAATCATTTGGTATATATACGTAATTATAGATGTATATAATATATGCATGTTTGTGAGCTTGATATTTTATACTACTAAATATAGCCTACCTTGATTGCAAAATATTTTTAATATTTAATTACGAATTATAGAAATTTTTCTTGTGAATATATACATATATATATGTATATATGTAGAAATATAGTTATATATATATATATATATATATATATATATATATATATATATATATATATATATATATATATATATATATATATATAACAGTGGAGGGCCGAAACCCCCACAACGGCAGCAGCAATTTTGGTGGGGCCCGACCCCCACAATTACCAAGCTTAGCAGCAAACTTGCCGCTGTGTCCTTAAGAGCCCGACCCCACAATATTTAGACTAATCAGCAGCTGAGCTGCTTTGGATAAAACCTGAGCCCCCCATAAGCTAAGTCCTAATACTATTAGAAGTATCGGCGGAGTAGTATTTAAACCTACTCGACGAAACCGAAACCCAAACCCTAAACTGCACACCAAATCGGCCGCCAACTTCGCCTGGACCTTTTTCGTCCTCTTGCGCACGTCTCCAGGACAGTCGTTGCCGCCTAACAACCACCGCGCTGCCGCGGAGCACCCCCAACCTGACGGTCGAGCGAGGAACATCCTGTTTTCATACTTCGAGGTAACAATTTTTGAGTTGTATATCTTCCCTGTTTTGCGATAATTTCTCGAACTATCAATTCCTGTGTGTAGCCCATATGAACCCCTCCAATCACCTTCTGATAGAATCCTGGGAACTCTAGGGGATTGCTCGAAAAATCGAGGCAAAGTTGCCCCCAAAACCTGTTGAAAATAGAGTTTTAATCCAGCCCCAAACCACAACTTAGAAGCCAGATTTCGATCTGTGTGTCGAGATTTTTCAGAAACTAACTGAACACATGTGAAGCCAATATAACCAAGAGTAGAATGCAACTTTTGGATCAAAATTTCGGTTAATATGTAGGAAGAAAACTGTATGTGAAGTTGTCGGAAAAACTGGTTTCTAAATCACAAAAATTCTAGAATTTTGTCCGATACGACGTACGCCCCGACAAATCGGGCGACATGGTCGCGTGCTATACCCATCGAAAGACGCATATGGACTTTGTGGACGTGTGGGAACTGACGGAACTCAGTTTCGTCGTGCGTGCGCGACGAAAGCAACGCGTATCCGTCGAGATACCCCTTTATCGACATTTTGCAAACTTGCCCATAACTTCGTGTACAGTCGTCGGATCGAGACGAAACTTGCGCCAACAGGTCCGGATTGAAATTCTGGTCCTGCATGCCAAGCTTGGTTCGATTCTAAGAAGGTCGAATTGGAATCCAATTTTGGCGGGCCCGCGACCCACTCAAACGGGCGATTTTGTACACGGCTCCTCGGAATCCAAAACTGGACATACCGTTGAGTTCCTCTCCTCAAACTGAAATCGTAGACATATAGTTTGACGACTTTAGAGACCATAGACTTTGGCACGCGTTTCGGTGCAAGACAAGTCCAACGGCGGACATCGTTTTGACCCAAAATTATGATTTTGCCCCTGTTCCAGAATTTAACTTTTGGACAGGCATTTTCTAGGTACATCTTCTTCACGGAGATCATTTTTGATATTTGTTTCAGCGTTTGGAGTCATCTGTGATTTGTGAGTTTTGGTGCTGACACTTGCTACTCTTGGACTTGCCACTTTGCACCATCAGGCAAGATACCTTGCCACCTTACTCTGTGATTATTATATTCTTATTTTTAATTGTTATTTTCAGCATTTTATTTTGTGATATTTAAATTGTACGTCCAAGTACACTTGGGTACAAGCGACTCTATCGGTCGTTTTTTTGCTTTATTTATTCTCTTGCATTTGACTTAGTTTATTGACCACCCATTGATGTTGAGGTATTGGTATATCTCATACGGCCTTGACACTTGTTGTATCACGTGATGTGAGTCACATGTAGGACACATTTTCGCGTAGTCGGCTGGCCACCGATACATATGGAGCGTGCGACGGATAGGAGTAACTGCCAATAGTATTGCATGTTAGAAGACTTGGCGGTTACTAGAGGTTCATATCAGTCATGGAGATGAGGATACTAGGCATTGGGTGGGGAGAACAATACCTGACGTATGGGCTTCTTTACACTTCCATGATTACCTGTGCGCTCCACCGGAGACGAAGGCTCTAGGCGCCCTCTGACGTTTCCCAGAACGTTATGGACGTAGCCCTTGCACATGGTGCCCTCTGACGTTTCCCGAGCGTTATGGTCGTAGGCCCATGGTACCCTCTATGGGAACTATGCCGATCCTATTTACAGCCAGGGCTCATGCGTCGAAGGATTGTATCTCAACTGCATATTCACAGTAGAATGGTCCGGAACCCGATTGCATGCATACTTTTTCTCTTATTATATTATCACAATTTATATGGCATGGTGTTTTCTTGTATCTTGCTATGTCCCCTGAGGACCTAGTTATCTCTCCAGGTTTAGACGATTTTCCACAGGAGTACGGAGCGGCATTGGAGCTATCCTACATTGACGACGAGACAGTGCCTACTGATTTCTAGTTTATTCTAATTTGAGACAGTTGTAGACATTATTTTACATCTCTTTTCTTTCTATTTTGTGGAGGTCGGACTCCGATCTTGTGAGACTATTTTTCATAGCTGTTTGGAGTGAGTATGTTCACCCGGCTATGTTTTGATACTCTTATTTATTTATTTGGACATCATTATCTTCTGTGTTGAGCTGTGATGAGATTAGATATGTAATTCTGGCCTGTGATTATTTATTTACAGCTTATGTGCATATATGAGGATTACATATATTGGAGTGTTCTTCGTATATGTGCAGCTGGCATGTTCACGTACTTGGTCCTAAGTATTTTGGGACTGGGGCGTTACAACGGGCACGACAGCTGGCGGAGGAGCTGTCACATTAATTCGTCGTCGCATAAGCAGCTTTCTTACCCTTTACCGCCGACGAAAACGCTGCCTTCTTACCCTTCGCCGCAACAGTCTTCTTGGAAGCCATTACTATGATCGAAAAAGGAGGACGAGGACAAGAAAAGCTAGGGCAAGAGCGGAAAGTAAAGAAAGTATTTTTTTCCAAACACTCAGCTATTTATAGGCAGAACCCCAATAGACCGACGCATCGATCCACGTGTAGTATAAACCGACTCTTCGGTTATCAAAGCGATCTGATTATTTAAGGCTAAACTCTTGGGATCCTGCCCCAAAAAGCGGCCTTAAATCTGACGGCAAATCAACTGCATTTAATGCAAAAGATTTCCACATGTGGCAGGATGACGTGGCAAGGAGCTCATGTAGCCAGACAGCCCATGCGACCAAAGAGTCCATGCAGTTGGTTGGCCAATGCGGCTGAGGAGGCCATGCGGCTGGGACATCCATGCGGCCAGGACATCATATGCGGCCAGAAGAGTTTATACATAGCCATGCTTCTTATTCAAAGTATTTTAAATTGAAGGGGGTCTTGTAGAATCATGGAAAAGAATAAAGAAAGATCCATGCGGCCAAGGATCCCCATGCGGCTCAGGGATCCATATGGCTCAAGCGTCTATGCGGCTCGAATAGTTCCATGCGGCCCAGAGAGGAGCCACGTGGCCTTCAACAGCTCTTTCCTTTATCTTTTACTACATTTAATGCCTTGACGGCTGACAGCTCTGACAAATGACAGCTCTGACATAAAGATGCAATAATGACTCTGTCATAATGGCAGACTCCTAGGGAAACGAAAATCTCTGACACAATCCATCAAACCCCAAAAACCTTCATACGGCATTGACACGTGGACAGTCGCATGCGGCTCAGACATAGGCCACCCCATGCGGCTCAGGCAGAAACTACCCCATGCGGCTCACGAGAACTATCTTCATGCGGCTCCCTGAGAAGCCAGCCATCATGTGGTCGCCTATGCTCATGCGGCTCAGGTCATCTTCATGCGGTTCAAATGTTCAGAGGCCACGCCCAAGCAGCCTTAACACGTGGCCAGCCTTATACGGCTCAGTGGGGAGCAATCCTCATGCGGCTCAGATTTCCTAAGTGGCTCACGATTTTTCCAGCGTCCCTACAGCTAGCAGCCTAATAATAGTGGGACACGTGGCAAGATTCATCAACAAATCCCAACAACCAGGTTTAGTGCCATCCTCATAATTACTGGGATTAAATCAGATCATTTGCAATCAATCAAATTGAACACGTGGCAGGAGATCCGAGCTTGGCATAACAAATCATGAGGATTTATGGCAATCATCATTAATTGCCCACAGAGATTTGATGCAATCACATTTATTGCTCAAATCTATTATGAGCGGCCCAGATTCATTGATCCTTAACCACCGACTTTTTAGAATGGGCAATCATTGCAAATTCTAATGATGCCCCCCACTCTTATAAATAGCAAGGTGCCATTCCCTTGCAAAAAAAAGAGGAGAGCAGAGAGAGACGGCGAGCATACCCCCCCTCGGATCCAGAGAGTCAGAGAGAGAATATACAGAGATCGAAGGGAGAGCATTTCTTCATCAACGCCAAGCAGTTCTTCTACCGAGCCAAGGCTGCACCCGATCGTCCAAGGAGTAAGGCAGAGCTGCCGTCGCTTTCCCGAGCCTCTATCGGCACCCCCCAGAATCTAAAATAAACAATTGTACTTAGATTGTTGTACCTAGGTTTTCGTTCCTAGGCTTTCTTTGTACAAGCGAGTTTGTATTGTGAGTCTAAGTTCAGTCCTCCTACATAAATTGTTCTGTACTTTTACAATCAATGGCAAACAACATCCCCATGATTATGCTTCTTCATCAATAATTGTATATCACTTCTATCAAAGGGTTCAAAGAAATGAGGCGTACAGGCTTGACTGTCCAGTGGCTTATCCTCCCACACATGACCCAGAAATAGATATGGCATCCATTTTGTGATATAGCAAGTACCCGCAGAAGCACTTTCGTAGTAGAGTGAGCAAATTTTATAGTGGCACAACATCTCTTCAAAAATTGTGATCATCTGGGGATTCTCCTTTGCTAGAGCATCTAATTCATCATTTGTGGGTATATATTCTTCATATAGGTTGTCACCCATCGGCAGATGAGAGATATATTCTATCTAGTTAAGAGAAAACCCCATTTCTCTATGAGGTATCATAAAAGTCCCAGTGCTTTTGTTATATCTTTCTACCAAAGCCAAGAACATGCGAGGATTTGGATGAATGCCATATACCGTAGTGCAGATGGGATTGTAGAGGCCTAGATCAATGAGCCTGTCTTTGAATTCCTCTAAAATCCATATGGACAAGCTACTCCAACGTTTCATTCCAGGGTTTACAGGCCTGTCATTCACATAGCACGGTCTGGATATCTTCCTTCAGCTTTTGCAAATGTATTTACAAAAATGGGTACTCTGACAGGAAGGAGCAGTGAGGAGTCCTCGGGAGGAATACAACTCAGTCTTAAACCTCTCAAGTGTGTGCTATATTTCTCAGAAGTACTATAAAAAAAGGTCTCTATTCTGTGGACCCACTTTATAACAGATTCGGTCGACTCTTGCTTGTTGGAGAGCAGTCAGATCCCATGACATCCTCCTAGGGTAACTAGCAAAAGCATATTGAGATAATGCCATGGATCTGGATATTTCTGTTAGATGAATGACGTTATTTCCCTTTAAGAAATATCTTGTCTCTTTTCTTGCCTTAGGTTGGGAAGTCTTCTTGATTGCATCTCCAAATAAAAAGGCAGGTTTCTTGTGGACTGTAGTATCCAAGCTCTGTAGAGGTTCATCGTTCATTAAGTTCAAAAGGGTTTGATTGTCCTGATCTATGAGCAGACTTCTTCGTGCTTCAGGACCATCGTAATGAGAAAAAGTGACATGAGACAAATTCTTCCTGTATTCTGGGACATTAAATATTGAAGCAAACTTCTATGCATCCAGGTCTTCTCTGAGATTAACTGCAGAGAGATGCATAAAAAAGATTTTATTAAAAAAACAAAAGACGAAGATGTATGATTTCTTGAATCACACAGATTTTCTGAGTTGCGCCTCAAGATGTATTGTGCGAGACATAAGTTGTGCGATATATTGAGTTGCGCGACAACCCAAGTTGCGCCACACGCTATGTTGCACGAAACTCAAGTTGCGCAGTACCTCAAGTTGTGCCATATTTTTTTACTGTGCGCAACAGTTTTCGTAAAAATGAACACCGTTCAAGGAGAGAGCGATCACAGCCTAATAAGGGGTGATACAAGGTTTATGATGCACCACACTCTAAAAAGAGGGGCACAGATCAATTATTGATAAAATCACAAAAATTGAATCTGCTCGTCCTTAATCACCTTCCATTGCTGGATTAGCTGTCTCTCAACGAGATGAAGGCGGCACATATTATGGCACATGGGTTGATGGAACACGAGTTGAAGAAGTGGCGATGGCCTTTTCCTTATCGACAACAGTCCTTTTTGGGGCCATGTCGTCAAGAAGATGATCGAAAAATAAGGTTACAAAAGTTTTCTCAGAAGATTAAAAGTGAAAGTAAAGAATCACAGTGGAGTAAATAGGGATTATTTATAGCCAGAAAATCAGAATCCTAACAGTCATTCCGAATCGTGCATAACGGATTGCATGAGACCGTCGCAACCTGACTTAGTCAAAACTTTTATCAATTCAAAGTATTCTAAAACTTTGTAATATTTTTAAGTTTTGAAAACTTTGAAGGGGGTCTTGTAGAGCCTAAAAATCAAGTTGTGCCCTAAAAATCAAGTTGTGCCACTGATATGAAGCTTGGAGAACAGACAGCGCCACCGATTAGATTGCGCCCAATCTAGTTGCACCAAAATCTACGTGGCATCTGACACTTAATAGTCATCATTACCTGACAGTGCTGATTGCTGACACAACAGTAAACGAGGAAAATCTCTTCGAATCCCGTAAATTATGTCGCTCAAGGAAAAGTTGGTGGACAGCTGTCCTATACACTTCGTGAGTTGCGCCCAGGCGCAATCTAAACAAAATCCTGAGTTGCACCCAGGCGCAATCTAAATAAAATCCTTAGTTGCGCCTGGGCGCAACCTGAATGACTTTTACTCAGAAGCTGCCACGTGTGTAGGCACAGCTTAAATCAAGCACAGTTTGACTTGTTGACTGAAGCTCGCGTAATATGATAAAGTTAAGACAACTTACATTCTAAAGCAGGATGACATGGCGCACATGCCACTAATCACTTAAGACGTATCTACTATCCTGTATACGACCACGCGCATCTCAATCATATGATGCCACGCGTCTAAATACGTTTAGTACACGATTGACATCTGAATGAAAGTTGGCACAACAGGAGGTTGGCGCAATCCAGTATAGCGCAATCCAGCCTCGCGCACATCAGAATAACTGCTAAAATAGTTATTTCCTGAACACTATAAATAGAGTTTCCAATCATCATCAGATGGAGATCAAGAACACTTGTAAAATTGTTGCTGCGTTCTCTAGAGGCTACAGTCTTCAAGTTCACATAGTCCAAGGGATAAAGTGATCGTCTCCTGATCAGATTCCTAAAGTTGTACTTCCCCAGAATTTATTGTACTTTATACTCTTTTACAAGTTTGGAATAAAATAAAATTTTGTTTTTGCAAACAGTACCAGCTGGTTAGCATTGCTTCTGGCCAGGCTAACTTAGCAGTAATTTCCAGACTCTAAGTCATATGTCTATTAGTGAATACAAACAGCAACCATCAACAATGTTAGTAACATTAAAGCTTGTTGCTAAGTTATGGTTGTGCTTGGTGAAGCCTACTTGTATAGATCCGGACTTTATGCCATCACCAGTTGGGATACATTCAAAGTGAACAACAACCACAAAAAACAATGGTTAACAACAGCCATATGTCCGGACTCTAGGCCATATGGCTTTGAATGTATGCTAAATATTGCTAACTATTATTCTTTTAGATATATTTAAAGCACAACCTATATCAAATGGTTTCACTAAGTTTCAACTTGGGTGGAATGGCCCTTCAGGCCGGACCGAGCCTGGGTTATGGGTCGTGCCGGGCCGAGCTTGTCTTATGTGCCAATATATATGACCCAGCACGACCCAATATACTAGGCCATGTAGAAGCAGGAAAAATGTTACTTTCATCCCACATCGGTAAGGAGAAAAAGAAAGGGCTCATTCCATTCTATATATAGCGCCCCCTTGCCTCCTTTGAAAAGGGTACCAAAAAAAGAATCACTCAATTGAGTCACTCGCTGTCATGGCGAGGATGAGTTGGGTTCTGAGTACTATACACCTTCATGGGCTAGTATGAAGAAATCTAAGACAGCATGGGCCATGCGCTTCAAACGTGCTATGCCAACAGTAAACCAGAGATGTGCACACAAAATCATACGCGCTACTGATAGTAAACTATACTGAATCGACTTGGGTGCGTTTGCACCAGATGTGAGACGACTCTTAAAGTCCCCTTCCTACTTGGGTGCAGCTATTGTGCTTGAACAAAGTCGAGGGGGGAGGGGAATCTCTTGCGGGCCAGACCCCATGTGGCCCATTGAGAATGTCGAAGCTTCCAACTTGGACTCTTTCTACTACGCACCTTCGGGTGCTAAGTCGAAGAAGTCTAGGGCAGTATAGGCCCAACAAGCCCAGTCAACTATTCAAGATGCTGACCGTCAGCGGGCACCGTTAACTGATTATACGGGCTCCTGATGGAAAGTTGTACATAACCACCCGCGTCCAGTCCCCTATGGCTAACGGACAGGGTGGATCTTAAAAGTCTCCTACAACGATCGAGAACAGTGCTTTACTAGCCAGTGATCAGGGAGCGAGCAAATTGTTTGCCATTGATTATAAAAGAACAGAATAATTATATCGGAGGACTGGACTTTTACTTCACAATACAAACTCGCTCGTACAAAGAAAGCCTAGGGACGAAAACCTAGGTACAAAAGTCTAAGTACAATTGTTTTGTTTTTCTGGGGGGTGACGATTGAGGCTCGAGAAAGCGACGGCCGCTCTGCCTTACTCCTTGGACGATCAGACGTAGCCTGGGCTCTGATGAAGAAATGCTCTTGGACTTGTGGGGAGACTCTCTTGCGCCCTCGGTTGCTAGATCTCTCGATGTCACTGTAGTACTCTACCTCTTTTCTCTGCTCTCTCCTCTTCTGTTCTGCCTGCCTGCAAGGGAATGGCACCTTGCTATTTATAAGAATCGGGTGTGCTCATTAGGGTTTGTCAATGATTGCTTCCTTCAGAAGTTGGCGGCTAAGGATCACTTAATCTGGGCCCTTCATCTTGAATGTAATAAATTTGAGTAATTAATGTGATTGCATCAAATCTCTGTGGACAATAAATATCGATTTCCATGGATATTCGTGATTTGTGATAGCCTGCCACGGGTCCTATTTGCTCGATTTTCCATGCTTCTACAAGACCCCCTTCAAAGTTTTCAATTTACAAAATTGAAATACTTTGAATAAGAAGCATGGCCATGTAACAACTCTTCGGGCCGCATAGGATGTTCTGACCGCATGGATGTCTCAGCCGCATGGCCCCCTCAGCCGCGTGGCCATCTGAGCCGCATGGCCATCTGAGACGCATGCTCGTTCCAGCCACATGGGTTCCTCAGCCGCATGGCCATCTGAGCCGCATGGGCTTCTTGCCACGTCTTTATTGCCATGTGTGCAAATCTTTGCATTGATTGTCTTTGATTTGCTGTCAGATTTAAGGCCGCTTTTTGGGACAGGATCCGAAGAGTTTAGCCTTAAATAATCGAATTGCCTTGATAACCAAAGAGTCGGTTACACTGCACATAGATCGATGCATCGGTCTATGGGGCTCTGTCTATAAATAGCAGAGTATTTGGAAAGAAAACTTTCTTTATTTTCTGCTCTTACCCTAGATCTCTTGTCCTCGTCTTCCTTCTTTGATCATCAGTAATGGCTCCCAAGAAGACTGTTGTGGCGAAGGGTAAGAAGGCGGCGTCTTCGTCGGCGGCGAAGGGTAAGAAAGCTGCCTCTACTTCAACTGCGGCGACGAATGTGGCAGCTCCTCCGCCAGTCGACGTGCCCGTAGTTCACCCCGACGTCCACCCCACCATTGCGGGTAAGGACTTTTGCGTGAGCTTGGAACCCAAACTGTTATGGCTACGTCGCATATTTTATGCGTGAGCCTTCATCTTTATGTGTACCGCATGCACGTCTCGAGCCGCATGGGGTATGTTCCATATCCGAGCCGCATGAGAATGACCGAGCCGCATAGGCACCTTTTGAACTGAACCGCATGTAGTCCCTCTGAGCAGAATCGCATGAATTCCTAATGGACTGCATGAGTTTGTCTGATTTGGGTGCAAGGCTCTGTCCATCTAATTGTGTTTCTTTTTATTCTTGATTCTTGCAGCACCCTTGTCGAAGGCTGAGATCATTGTGAAGGAAGAGCTGCTGCCTCCTCACGAATGAGAGTCATCGTTTGTTATGGAGGAACGGAAAGGAGAGCTGGCGCCCATGGCAGTCAAGGAGGAGCCCCAGTCTGACGGCGGTGGTACTGGGAATTCTGACCTTCCTACTCCGGATGAGGAATTTGCTTAGGTAGATCCTCTATATGCCAAATGGTTGAGGGATTGGTATATGCGCCCCGCAACTAGGATTCGTGGGCTCTCATAAATGTCCATCTTTTGTCTTGATATTTATGTCTATCTTTTACTGCGGTTTGTGTTTTGCTTCCTTCGGTCATCAATATAATCTTTTTCATTTTTTGTCTGAATGAAATGATAGAGAACTTTTCTGGCTTGCTCATGAGATGTAGTCATGTAAATGTAACCAATTTTGAATGACTGGAATACATTTGCTCCATTCTTTGCTTGTAGTAGTTGCCCCAAGGAGAGACTTTTTGTGGACCTATTATCCTTGGCGTATCCTGGTTCTGGATACGGATAATAAGACGAGGGAGGGAAGAACCATCATACTTACTCAGAGGTAATGAGGACATGGTAAATATGAAGGTTTCTTCGATGGAGCCTTCCTACTCAGAGGTAAGGAGGACATGGCAGGAGGGGGCTCCATGAAGGGAATATAGAACAACTCAGAGGTAATGATGACGTGGAAGTTCTATATAAGGAGGCGGTTTGTTTTTGGTGGAAGTGAAGACAACTCAGAGGTAACATCGACTTGGTTGTTTTGGAGAATTCGTGGATCGGTTACCCTTTTTTGTGCACTGAAAGTGCGGGTATTGGATCATGAGGAGGGAGCTCTTTTAGGAAGAAAGTTCAGAGGTATAATCATACATGACTTACTACCTAAATAACGTAGTATAGATTTATCTGTAGTGGCCAGGATGTAAGTTCAGCGGTACCTGCAGGTACATAACTCGACAATCTGGGAGATTTGGAGTCGGTATGCGAGTTCAGTGGTACCAGCGGGTATGTAACTCATTATTTTGTCAGATTTGTAGTCGGGATGTGAGTTCAGTGGTACGAGAGGGTACATGACTCACCATTTTAGAAGATTTGTAGTTGGGATGTGAGTTCAGCGGTACAAATGAGTACACGACTCGTCATTCTGGAAGATTTGTAGTTGGGATGTGAGTTCAGCGGTACCAGCGGGTATGTAACTCGTCATTCTGGGAGATTTGTGGTCGGGATGCGAGTTCAGCGGTACCAGCGGGTACGTAACTCAACATTCGGGCAGATTTGTAGAATGTGAGTTCAGCGGTACCGAAGGGTACATAACTCAATAATCTGGGATTTGGAGAATGTCATTTAGACATAATATTTTTTCAGGAACTTACCGTTGACGGGCAACATGAGCAGGTCTCCATTTTTTTTTGCGAGGCGGTAAGCACCGTTGGAGAATACAGTCTCAATAATGAACGGGCCTTTCCACTTTGGCTGGAATTTGTCGACGGTTTTGTGAGTCATAACCATCGGCCTCTGAACAGCAAGGACGAGATCGCCCACTTGGAATGTTCTGACTTTAACCTTCTTGTTGAAGGCTTCGAAAATGCGTGCTTTGTATAGCTCGATTCGTTCCTGAGCCAAGAGGCGTTTTTCATCTAAGGCCTCCAACTCTTGTAACCGACGACGGTAGTTATCGTCCATCGTCAATTGGTAAGTGAGAGCGACACGGAGCGAGGGTATTTGAGTCTCCAATGGGAGAACTGTCTCACTTCCGTACACCAGAGAGAATGGTGTATTCCCGATGGCAGACCGTACTGTAGTCTGGTACGCCCATAAGCATTCACCGAGCTTTTTATTTCAGTCGCGTTTGTTTGATGACACGAATTTCTTGAGAAGCTTGATGATTATTTTATTGAATGCTTCAGTCAGACCATTAGCCGCGGGGTTGTATGGTGTTGAAGTAATATTTTGGATGCGGTGTTTGTCGTAAAACCGATAGAAGGTGTGGCTTGCAAATTGTGGACCATTGTCGTGGATGATCCTTCGGGGCAGTCTAAAGCGATAGATGACGTGATGCTTGAGGAAGCTGATCACGTTTGAAGTCTTCACTTCAGCCAGTAGAATAGCCTCTGTCTATTTGGAGAAGTAATATATGATTGCGAGTATGAAGCGGTGTCCTCGAGACGAAGGTGGAGTGATTGGACTAATGATGTCCATTCCCCATTTTTCGAATGGCCAGGATGCCACTGTCGGATGTAGAAACTCGGAGGGCTAGTGGATAAAATCTGTATGGACTTGACAGGCTTTATATTTTCGTGCATAGTCTATCGCATCTGCAACCATCGTGGGCCAGTAGTAGTCCATTCGGCAAAGGCGATCCTGTAGTTTCGGGCCAAGCTGATGGGCCCCACAGACACCGTCATGAGCTTCGCGCGAGGCTTATTTGGCTTTTGTATTCGACAGACAACGAAGTAGTACTCCATCGTATGATCGTCGATACAGCATTTTTGTCTCTGTATTGTAGAAGAATCTGAGGGAACGCCTTCTGATAGAAGTGGCTTCCTTCGTATTCTCCGGCAGGATATCGTAGACGACAAAGTCGATGAATGGCTGTCTCCAGTCTGGTGCTTCCATGATTGTCAGAGCGGAGTGACTCTCCACATACTGAACATTATTCCTGGGATAGACCAACTCACGGCCTATGATGTAAACCAGATGATGAGCATGATTTGGAACTGCTAAGGAAGCGGCAAGACCTGCTAGGGCATCGACTTCGATATTTTAGAGCTTGGGAACGTACTCTATGAAGAACCCCTCCAGGGACGAGATGATGTCGATCGTTATTTGGTGGTAGGGGACCATGTCCTCATGGCGAACTTCGTATGATCCCCGAATCTGGTTGACGATTAACTGCGAATCGCCGTATGCTTCGAGGTGCTCTACCCTCAGCTCTTTTGTCAGTCGAAGGCCAATGACAAGGGCATTGTACTTGGCCACATTATTTGAACAGGGCTCTGTGAGGGTGTAAGCCCGATTGATTACTAACCTGGAGGAAGAAATCAGCACTACTCCGACTCCAATGACGATGTTGCCCTTGGGCCCAGTTCTTGAAGCGCCGTCGAAGAATATTCGCCATATGGTATCATGGGAGGCCATATTCGAATTAGCGACCTCGTCTGGAATCTCTTCATCTATTTTGGTTGACTTCGAACCTGGATGAGCTGCTAAAAAGTCTGCCAGAGCTTGACCTTTAACAGCCTTCTGTGGGACGAAGATCATGTGGTAGGGGGACAGTAATATTGCCCAGGTAGCGAGGCGAGAGCTGAGTGCACCTGGCTTGGTCATGAGAACCCTGAGGGGATTAACTCTTGATATGACATGAATGGTCTGTCCCGTGACGTAGTGTCGTGTCTTCTGAATGGCGAAAAACAGAGCAGGGCATTCCTTCTCCACGGCGGTATATCGGTGCTCCGGCCCTATCATCATTCGGCTGAGGTAATATATGGCCTACTCATGACCTGCATCGTTGTTTTGTGCTAGCAGAGCGTCGAAAGAATGCTCCATCACTCATACATAGAGCAAGAATGGTCTTCCAGGAATCGGGGCTACCAGGACAGGAGGGTTCGTCAGATATTCTTTGATGCTGTCGAAGGCGCGCTGGCATTCTTCATCCCATATGAATGAAACGCCTTTCTTCATGAGGTGGGTGAATGGCTGACATCGTCCGGAGAGGTTAGAGATAAACCTCCCGATGTAGGCTAGCCTCCATTGAAGGCATCGGAGTTCGTAGAGATTTCTCGGGGGACCCATATCCATGATTGCCTTCGTTGTCTCAGGGTCTACGTGGATTCCCTGGGTTGTGATGATGAAACCCAAGAACTTCCCGCTGGATACGCCCAAGAAGGATTTTATGGGATTCATTTTCAAATTGTGCGCTCGCATCAGGTCGAACACTGTCCTTAGATCATACAGATGATCTTTTTTAAAGCGGCTCTTGACTGCGATATCGTCGACATAGCATTCTACTGTCTTACGCAAGTGGTCTCTAAAGATGATACTCATTGCTCTTTGATAGGTGACGCCAGTATTCTTTAGACCGAAGGGCATAACTGTGTAGCAGTATGTGCCGATTGGTGTTCAGAATGATGTATGCTTTTCGTCGTCAGTGAACATCTTGATTTGGTTGTATCCCGAGAAACCATCTATGAATGTCATACGCTCAAAGATGCAGGTGTTGTCGATCATGATGTCTGTGATAGGAAGAGGGAACTCATCCTTAGGACACGTCTCATTCAGATTGTGAAAGTCGATGCAGATTCGAATCTTTCTACTCTTCTTGAGGACTGGTACTATGTTGGCGACTAAGTCGGGATGCTGTTCCTCGTGGATGAAGCCGCTGGCTATCAGTTTGTTTACCTCGACTTCAATGGCATTCATGACGTCAGAACGGAACCGCCGTTGCTGTTGCTTGACTGGCTTTACGTCTGGACAGATGTTGAGTTTGTGAAGTACAATCTCGGGGTTCAGTCCCGGCATATCTTCGTAGCTCCAGGCGAACACGTCGATGTATTCTCTGACGAGTTGTAGTGGCAATTCCTGCTCTTCGTCGGTCAAGTTCTTGCTGACGAAGATGGGCTTTGGAGAGGATTCATCACTGAGGTCGACTTGTACAACCTCATCCTCTGTTGGAGGCTCTCTTTGTTCGAACCGCTTCTCCCACTGCGTATCTAGTTGTTGTGCCCACGGTTCTAACTCAAGAAGTTCAGGAATGTCTTCATCTTTCTCGTAGGCGTCGGCAAATGCCATATTGACGGACCATACTTGCCTGAGCATGTCCCCGATGCTGGTGTCTGAATCGGAAGTGGATGATCCAGTTGAGTGTGAATGCCAATCGTATTTCCCGTCTGAGCTTTCAGGTGTCGTCGTAGGTGTGACACAAACTAGCCCACGTCTATTTTTGTAGTAATCCTGTGGTTTCCTAGCCGGGACCGACGATTGCAAGGGTAGTCGCCGTCCAGCACCGAAGTTCAAGCCCGGTGTAGTTTCCAGATTGTATCCCTGTTTTTGCATAAGGGACTTGGATTGGGAACTGTACATATAAAGGGGCAATCTTCCGGTGTCGGGTTCGAGCTCAAATTCTTCTGTCCTGAAGGTCTGTGGACCATTCTTCTGGCCGAAAATGATCGGGTGATCCCCTCCCTCGATTATGCGGTATACGTCTTCCACTGGAGTAAGTTGGTTGGCGGTGTAGATATTTGTCACTTGTATGTGCAGGTGAGTGCCTATACCGTGTTCCATAGCATATATTGTACAGAGCTTATTAAGCTCGAAATAATTGAAAGATAGCCCTTTATTGATAAAATAAGGTATCTTTTCCAGCAGGATTACATCATCTGCGGATGGAACATCAGTGTGAGCAGCCACATACTTGGCCAGTTCCGGTTCTTCTTCGGCCACCCCCTGCATAAATGCCGACTGAGAGGATGATTTGGGCAACTTGATTATCAGGGGCTCCATGGGTGGAGTAGAACGTGGAGTCGTTGGCGCGCTAGCCGCCCCCAGTTTGGTGCTCGGTGCTGGGCGGGGAGTTGTTGGCTAGCTAACAGTCCCTGGCTTAGTGCTCGATTGTCGATTCATTCTGGGAAGACGAATTGTCATCAGCTTGACAGAGGGATTGGGCTCTCCTTTTTGTTGCTGGCTAACTTTTGGCAGCCTTATTGTCAGTGGCTCTGTCGTGGGTCTTGACGCTTGGCCGGACCTTGGTAGTCAGATTATCAACTGTTCCTCCTGTGCAGAGAGGCTAATCGCGTCCTTACGCAGAGTGGCTGTGAGGGGCGCAGTTATGCCAGGCTTGCGGGCTTGGAGGTAGATCGTCAGAGGTTCTTCTGATCCAGTTGCTGTCTCAGTTTGAGCTTGCATATCGCCTTCGACAAGGTGCTTCTTTGACTTCTCGTACAAGCAGGAGTCCGAGTAGTAAGACTCGACCCCTTTGAAAGGATCAATGTCGGCAAATTCTGTCCTCACGAACCCGTGCTTGTCGACATGCTTGAAGCACTGGTGCAGTGTGGAAGGCACGATAATGTAATCGTGTATCCAAGGATGCCCCAGGAGAATGTTGTAAGAAGTGTCCGCATGTATGACATAACAAGTCACTTCTGACTGCAGGTCGCCGATTTGACACTTCAGGCAAATTTTCCCGATAGGGTAGCTCCTGTCCGAATTGAAACCGCTGATGGAGGTGCTTGTCGGGGTCAGGCGATGCATTGGGATGCGCAGATGGTGTAGTAGGCTCTTCGGGATGATGGTTATGGCAGACCCGGGGTCAATATGCATCTGATCCACCTTGATATCGCCAATGTACCCGGTATAATACAGAGGACGATCGTACAGGTTAGTCTTGATAAGTATATCCTGCGGAGTGAAGACGATGTTTGGCATTGACCCTGTGAAAGCGCTGTTCTGGAGATCTGCCAGCAAGTCATCCCCGGTGAGATTGGACTGAGCCAGATATGCGTCGGCGTTCTGGAGTGCTTCGCTCAGTGCAACGCGGACATCCTTGGAGAGTCTCAGGAGCTCATATAGCGACAACTTGGCTGGTGTGTTGGCTAATTGTGCTAGGATGTCAAAGTTGTATGGCCTCTTTAGCCCATAAGGCGTCTCCCTTCGGAGTGGTTTGTCGAAGCGAGTCTTTTTCGGCCTAGGCTTGTCGATCATCGAAGGTTGCGGCGGTCCTGGAGCATCAGCGGCTGTCGTTTGAGGGTCTTCAGCCGAGTTACCCGGTGGAGGTTAGATTTGTGTGCCGGAGCGGGTAACAACGGCAGTAGCTTCTTCGACCTCTGTCGAGATCGTGCGGCATGATTTGACTTTCCCATTCTTCTTTTTGCTGGTGGAGGGAGGTGTGGACTGAGTCACCTCAGGCACCAAGTCCAGATGAACCCACATGATCTCTTCCCGTGATGTAGTAAGGGGCACAAGGCCAGCAGCTTGGTCTCGGGGAGGTGAAAGGTTAGAGACCTCCATCTTTGCTCTGGGGATGGGCACTACTCCATCTTGAGTCTTTGTCGGAGGGAAGCTGCCAAATTGTACTGACACCATGTTGGCTGCCACGGTCACCTCTTCAAAATCAAGGGCCAGGGCATTAGAATCGATGAGATATTGGATGTATCGATTAGGTGATAGCAGTCTTATGTAGCATGGTGAACATAGCGTTGGTAATGGCAGTACCTAGGACTTTCTATATCTGTAGGGCGAGGCTCATGCCTTGGAGAAGGGAGCTGAATTTGTCCTCCTTGGATGAGCATGTCTATGATGGATTTAACATGACCGTCCTCGAAGGAATAGGTCATCTGAGGCTACTGCTTTTCTGCCGGCTTTGGTTCAGGCTTTAGAGCTGTGTCGACCACCATAGCCTGCTTGCCCTTGTTGTCTCAGTTGCTGGAGGAATTACCACCGTTGCTGTTGTTGACGTTAGGGCATTTGCCCTTGTCTTCTCCTTCTGAGATGTGCAATCCCAGTTGGCGGGCTTTCTTCACCTTGTCTTCTACGCTAGTGGCACTGATGATGAACGTCTTCCAATCCCTGAATTAATTTTCGCCCATCCAGAGGTTGATTGTGGGAAGCAGTCTCTTTTGGCAAATTTCAATCAAGGAGGAATCAGGGTTGCCGGAAGGCAGCTTCATTGCTGTTTGGCAAAACCGCTCGATGTAATTTCTTGTTAGCTCATTTTCTCCCTGAACCACATCCATGAGAGTGGCCATTGTCACGTCTTGTCCTACCTCATAGAATCGCTCTAGGAACATGCGTTTGAAGTCGGTGAAGGAGTGGATACAATTGTCCGGTAAGTTGCGGTACCAGTCGAAGGCGACCCCTTCAAGGGCTCTGATGAACAACCGCGTAAGGATGACGTCATCATGGGGGAGATGGTCGGTTGTGACTTCGAAGTAGGTGATGTACCTGCTTGCCGACGTCTTCCCATCATATGGATTAATGTGGAATGGTTTATATTTTGGTGGAAAGGGAACATCTCTCCACGCGACAGGATACGGTTGTCGTACCCTGAGGTCCTGACAATTTTCTTGGGCTTGAAACATGGCTCGGAGCTCTTGGACCTCTCTTCTCGCCTCCTTGGCCTCGTTTGCATTGGTGGGGGCCGATATTTCAGGAGGATTATCGCCCGAGTTTGGTGTAGCTGAGTTCGAGTCCGTATTGACCGCGGGACCCAAGCTCGTTTGGCCAGGCGTCCTTCCTTGCAGAGTGGGAATGGCTGCCTTGATCTCGTCGACGGACTTGACCAAAGCATGCAGTATGGCCTCCATAGTATCGATGCGTTGGTGATCACTGGGACCCTCTTGGTTGTTGTTCGTCATGAATACTGTCTTTAAATGATGAGAGGTGGAAGGAGCGCTAGAGGACGTGCCTTCTGAGTCGTACCCTCATACAGAGAAGTCGTCGGGGTATGTGGGAATATTTTCCTCTGGTTCAGAATCAGAAAGAGTGGTACCCCCAGCTTCAGAGCTTGCCTCGTCTTGAGAGTTGTGGACGTCCTCGGGGACGTCGAGATTTGCTGCATCTGGATTATCCTCTTGGAACACCGGATTGTCATAGATATTTGGAGGAGTGCTACCTCCAGCTCCAGTGTCTCCGAGTATGGACGAAGAATCCCCAAGTGTGGAAGATTTCATCTTTGAGCGGGTCCCTTGGTAAACTCCTTCTGTAACGGTGGTAGACAACCGTTTAGAAGAAAGTTTCTTGGCTATGCCGGTTGAAATTTTCGGGCTGGAGGCATTTGTTTTCTTCCCTCTCCCGTTGCCGGAAATCTTCAGAGCAGAATTGCAGGAGACGACGAGGAGCGCCTCATCTTCTGAGTTTGGGCGTCGCAACCGTCGGAAGACGGACCGTCGGTCTGCTTGTACTACCGCCTTGCTGCAGCAGCAGTTGACAATGACTTAGGTGCAGTAATGTCCGTGGGAGGATTCTTCGCACACTAAGGCCTCTTCTCTTTCCTTGCGCTTGTGGAGGATAACCTCACGCAAGTCAGATGGGTCTAGAACGACCATGTTTGCTCCCTGGGTTTTGGAAGACTTTTGGGAACCACTCTGTCCGTTTGCCGTCGGGGGCTGGACTCGAGTGGTTCTGTACAACTTTCTATCAGAGGCCCACAAAATAGTATGTGGAGCGCTCGGATGGTCAGAGATCGGGACTGCGGACTGAGCTTGCCACGCTCGTGCTGCCCTAGACTTCTTTACTCTCATGCACGAGGGCACATAGTAAGAAGATTCTAAGTGGTGTTGCAGAGAGTGAGACATATTTTCTCGGGAGCGTGAGAGATCAGGACCATAGGAGAGACGATCGAAGACTGAGCCTGAGCCGCGTGCAGCAGACAACATGCGGCTAGAATCAACAGTCTTCATGCGGCTGGCATGGGCTTTCTTCATGCGGCTGGAAGTCTCGGCCGCATGAGTTTTCTTTATGCGGCTGGAAGTCTCGGCCGCATGAGTTTTCTTTATGCGGCTAAAAATTTTGTCCGCATGGCTATCCTGGATCTGGCTGGCAGTTTCGGCCGCATGGACATCATGCATGCGGCTGGCAATCTTGGCCGCATGAATATTCGGCCTGCAGCTAGTGCCTTTGTTCGGCTTCTTCCTGGAGCACATAGAATCACCCTTTGCCCCTATAAGTCCAGCATCGTAGTGCTTTCCTCTGCCGGACTTGGGGACAGCAGAGTCCTCTATGGCTTGAAGTGGGGCCGTATGAGAGTTGCCTTCACCGTCTTGGGCAGTAGAGAGTACTCCATCCAGAGCTTGGGGAGGAGCGAATGTCTTGGGTCTCCACTCCTTGCGGGCCTTCTTCGTGCGGGCTCGCCGCTGGACCGGGCCAGCGCTCCCGTCAGAGAGCATTTCTTCAAACGCCTGTTGGTCGAATCGGGCGACCAGTATTTGTTGAGTAGAGCCAAGTTTGGCTGCATCTGATTGCGTCACCTACTCCTCAGCTGTGGAGAAGTTAGTCCCCAACAGAGTCGCCATCGTGTTTTCCATTGATTATAAAAGAACAGAACAATTATATCGGAGGACTGGACTTTTACTTCACAATACAAACTTTCTCGTACAAAGAAAGCCTAGGGACGAAAAACTAGGTACAGCAGTCTAAGTACAATTATTTAGTTTTTCTGCGGGGTGATGATAGAGGCTCGGGAAAGCGACGGCCGCTCTGCCTTACTCCTTGGACGATCAGACGTAGCCTTGGCTCTGATGAAGAAATGCTCTTGGACTTGTGGGGAGACTCTCTTGCGCCCTCGGTTGCTTGATCTCTCGATGTCTCTGTAGTACTCTCTCTTTTCTCTGCTCTCTCCTCTTCTGTTTTGCCTGCCTACAAGGGAATGGCACCTTGCTATTTATAAGAATGGGGTGTGCTCATTAGGGTTTGCCAATGATTGCCTCCTTCAGAAGTCGGCTGTCACGACCCGCTCCCTAGAGTAAGTACACGAGAAGTGGGTACGTCCAGCCTACGCCGTAGTGTCGGCGGTAGAACGCTGTCCTAGGTTACTATCTAATCAACAACTCACACAATTATATAATGTACTCGTCAAATCTCAACTCCGAACGGAGGACAATTATAGATATAATAAATCTCAATCACAGTCTAAGAACGATAAGATATCACAGAAGTTTATAACTAAAGACTAAACAACAACAATTTATAAACTACTAAATAATAATATCTCAAACAAACTCAAATACAAACTCGTATCTCAAGTTATTACAATTCAAGTTCTAAAACATGAAACTAAACCAAGTCTACTAGCTAGTCTCCTGATCACTCCTTAGTGTCGGGGCCAAAGATAGCTAAGCCATCTCCTGCTCCAAGGCAAGTAGGGCAATTGTCCTCAGGGCAATCATCTGTAATATTTTCAACAGGTCTAGTCAGGACAGAAACGAGTACAATTCATCAAGAAATTTCAAGTAAATGACAGAGAACTATAAAGCAGTTATAGACAGTTTTATTGAAGAATATGACAGTTTTATACAGGTAGTGATATAGAGAAACAGTTAAGGTACAAGAAAAGTAAGGTAAGTAAAACAAGAGAAGAATCATAGCAATGAAGACTGTAAATAGAAACTAGCTGAACTAGAGCAACATGATATAAGTCCAGAATATAAATGTAACAAGTGAAAACCCAAGTAAATCCAGACAACATGAATCTGATACCAGGTGATTCCAGTACAAGATGAGTCCGGTATGAGGTGAGTCCAGTCGGTGATCAAAGGTTCCAGGGTGAGTCCAGCCTATACTCTAATAGTGTGTTTTAAAATACCGAGATCGACATGTAAACGGCTGTAGGTAATACGGCACACCGCACACTCGGCCAAGTATGGGATGGCTATCGTTCCAGTATAATTCCAAGGGAGTGGTTCCAGTATTTGGAAATGTTCACATGTCTACTCCAATATTTCCCCGTCCACAAGTACAAGTGAATCCAGAAAACGACACGAGAAATCAGGATGAGTCCAGCCAAACATAATGATACCAGCAAAAGATTCCAGAGTGATTCCAGTAGGTGGTTCTAGTAGTGATTCCAGAAGGTGATGCCATTAGTGGTTCCAGAAGGTGATGCCAGTAGTGGTTCCAGAAGGTGATGCCAGTAGTGGTTCCAGAAGGTGATGCCAGTAGTGGTTCCAGAAATAGAGGCCAGACAGATGGTATGTGTGTCGCATACATGAATCCAGAAATATCCATACGTGTTATAAGAATCACATAAACTAACTAGAACTGAAGTATAGTAATTGACAAGTAAATGAAAGAACTATCAGAGAATGTACTCGCCTGTTACTCTGAAAAGAGTAATATAATATCAGATGTCTGCACCGGAGTCACAATGTCCTAAATAGAGCAGTATGGTTATAATGTGTTTAAAACAAGGTAAATGAAATCTACGATGCAATCGACAAGATTTTTAGGCCAATCTAGGTCAAAGTCAACTCTAGTCAAACCTTGTCAGCTGTCTAGGTCAATTTAGGTCCAAGTCAAACTTTCTCAACTCTAGGTCAAACCAATCAACATCTAGTCAAACTAGGTCAACAACCAGGCTATCTTGGTCAACTGGTCAAACTTAGCTAATTAGGTCAACTAGGCTATTCCACCCCTATTACCAAGGTAAAATCAACTGCCTTGCTAATCTTAGCTACCCTCATATATAATCCATACCCTCATATATATGAATACTCATAAACAAATACCATTACCTATTCTAAGATATCATATATACCTACATCATGTATAGCCTAAGGGGTATTGGTTAACATTGAACTCTTGGCCAATAGTCAACTTCTATTTGCTAGGCTAAGGTCTTGGCAACTAGGTACTAGTCAAACTTACATTAAACTAAACTCATAAATTCTAACCCAAACTATATCACAAATACAAGTCACATCACATATATGCCTATATAGTATAACATCACCTTATCCCATATAACCTTACTCTCAACCTCAAACCTAACTCATATACCTAACATATAGATATATATATATATATATAATATCCCATATCTAATATATATACACTACACATCATATATATATATATATATATATATATATATATATATATATATATAATATATATATATATATATATATATATATATATATATATATATATAATGCTACTAATCTGCACCAATATACCATGAGGATGTAAGGTCTAAGCTTGAGGTACAGGTTCTCATGAAAACTGGAATCAAGCAATGTGGCTAAACCTCCTACTGGACAGAATAGACAGTCCAATAGGACTGAACCATATGCCTATCCTAAATAGGATTTAGAATGGTTCTCAATCACACATACTAAATGGGATTTATTTAAGATATTATAAATGGGATTGGGGCATTGGTGATGTATTGATATATTCTAACAGTGAGCAAAATCTCAGGAATGTGATTGGTGTCAAAATCAGTTTTATGTGTGTGTTATCTGAAAATTAGTGAAAATAGGAAATCAATGTGATACAAAAATGGCAACAAACACATTTCAGATATGGCATGAAGTTGTGTGTAGTGAATTAACATCTCAGTTTTGTGTTTAGTGATTGACAGTTTAAAAATCCTACTAAATCTCAGGTTTAAGTCTCAGTGTTTCATTCATAAACTCAGGATTTCATTCATAGGTATCTCAGGTTTCACATTTTTTTCAGGTTAATACATTAATCAGTGAACCAATATTAACTCTCAGGAACTTAACAGTGAATTCAGGATTCACAATAATTGTTCTCAGATTTCAGAAATAGGTAATCTCAGGAAACTTAACTTGGTAATCTCAGTTAACAACACATTAAACCAAGTCATCAATCTATTCATTAAACTCAGGAAAATGACAGTTTTACTCTTAGCTAATAGATGAATTCAAATGTATACATACAACATATTAATCAAATCTAATCTAATTTCAAATCCTACTGAACTCAAGGGACCAAAACCCATCATTCACATGTGTATGTCATATCAGTGTACACTGGTTCATTCCAGTTTTCTTAGTGAAACATGACAGTTCAGTTAAACAGGAATCAAAATCAGAATTATAAAACAGTAAAAATATCAGTCGACTGTTTCATGGTATCAGAAAATGTCAAATTCGAAATCAATTCATCTATAATCCAACAACCTAAATTAATGAAATCATCACAACCCAACTAACGAGATCAAACATCTCAAAAATTCAAATCTTCAGTTCGAAATCTACTGATCAACAGTATCAGAGAACTATAGTTCGAATGTCAACAAAAACCATTTAAAACCAACAAATTTGAAATAATTATGGCAAAACACATGTACAGAGTTAGGAACATACTAGGCATGTCCACGTGTCCCATTGTGTCCAGAAAATAGGACACGAAGGTGTCCAAAAGAAGAAAAACAATATCAGGAAAAAAATAGTGCACATCACTCCTCGTGCAGAGGTGCGGAGCGTCCTAGGGACTCGCGTATCGACCCTCGAGCCTCGTGCACGTGCCCAACCCTAGGGTAGGTATAGGGCTAGGGATACAAGAGCTGTATCGTGTCTAAAGTGTGTCGTGTTCGAGTTTTTAAACCGTATCAGTGGGCTTTTATGCGCGTGTGTGTCTGTGTACAAAATCAGTGCACTTCGAATATCGTGTCCTACACGTTATCAATTGACATGAAACTTTGGGAATGACATGTCAGTCATGTCCCCTAGCTGTGTGTCAATTTCACGTGTCCAAGTAACACAGACATGGAGAAATCGTGATCGAGCAGCAAGACACTACACGACAGTGTCGTGCAGCGTGTTCGTGTCCATTTTGGACACGGATACGGGCCTAAATCGTGCTCAGTGTGTTAGAATCGTGATCAGCATGCCAAGGGCTTCAAAATCATATAATTAGTTTTTGAAATTAATAATATTTATTTCATTCAAGCATTTCCTTAAACACCTATTCAAATAATTCGATACGTGTCCGATACGGACACGAAATGGACACGGATTCCTACCAAACTTGGGCTACACCTAGGGGAACCCTAAATGAATGCATCTATGAAGAAAAAGCATGATTTCAATGGGTGTAGATAGGTTTACCTATTGAGAGCTAGAATCTCAATGTAAAGAGCCTCGATTCGATGTCTTCCTCGATTTTCTCCGGTTCAACCATCCTCGATCCTTGCTAGCAAGCACCCACAAGTATCCTCTACTGTTGGGGATGATGATGTAATTGATTTGACTCAATTTGGATTAATGGGGAGAGTTTTAGGGAAGAACAAGTAGGACTTTTTCTAGATTTTCTAAAGGAGGCAATTATTTCTTAAGTGGGATACATATCGGAGGGAGGGGGCTTGTATGGCTGTTGAAAACATTAGGGTTAGGGTTTTAGATGAGTGGTTGAGGTTGCTCCAACAATTTCCAAGGCTTCCTATTGGTTAAGGCTTCTTTTCATAAATATCTCAAAAAGAAAATATCTTTCCTAATAATATCTAGATATTACTAACCTTGGTACTTAGTAGGAATGTTCTACCCTAATTTTAACCTCATGACTAATCTAGGTTAGGTTAACTTCTAGGTTAAGGCTTCACTAAAAGACTAGCACAATATTTAATTAATATAAATTACAAATTCACAAAATTGTCAAAATAACCAAAATATCCCTAGGCTAAAAATTGGTAATATGAAATTATAATCACGTGACTAGGTCTCTATGATCATCATTAGTCTTCTAGGTCATGCATGACTAAGGTTACACTATCAAAACACCAAATTCACATATCACCATTTTAAATAGTTTTAAAATAACTAAAAATCACCAAAAATCATATCATGACTAAAATATCATTATTAAATGATTTAAAATACAAAAGTTCAAAATTACCCTTATTTGGAAAACTGAGTGTTACATCGGCGGCTAAGGATCACTTAATCTGGTTCCTTCATCTTGAATGTAATAAATTTGAGTAATAAATGTGATTGCATCAAATCTCCGTGGGCAATAAATGTTGATTGCCGTGGATATTCATGATTTGTGATAGCCTGCCACGTGTCCCATTTGCTCGATTTGATTTGATCTGGGCAATTATGACGATCGCAACAAATCTAATTTTATTGGGATTTGTTAGCACCCATAATTTCAGGGAAGATAAGACTGCCACGTGTCTCCATTATCGTGAAGAGCGCCACGCGTCTCAACTGAATCATCCAGACAAAGCCGCATATAAGTGGTCATCTCAGCCGCGTGAGGATTGGTAGCCGCATGAAAAGGGGCGGTCGCATGGGGATGGGCAGCCGCATGGGGATGGACAGCGACATGGGGATGGATAGCCGCATGAGGATGGGTAGCCGCATGAGGATGGGTAGCCGCATGAGGATAAGCAGCCGCATGAGGATGGATAGCCGCATGGGGATGGGCAACCGCATGGGGATAGGCAGCCGCATAAATGCAACGACCGCATGGAGTGGCCTCGGGACTTGGTAGATTTTGCCAGCTTTGTAAGGAGATTTTCTTATTTTTCATAGTATCACGCCATTATGTCAGAGTCATTATTACGTCCTTTTGTCAGAGCTGTCATAGCTTTCAGGGCATTAAATGCAGCCGAATGTAGAGAGGAACTGTTGAAGGCCACGTGGCTATTTTTTCTGAGCCGTATGGAACTATCCGAGCCGCATGGACTTCTGAGCCACATGGGACCCAGAGCCGCATGGGCGTCTGAGCCGCATGGGGATCCTGGACCGCATGGGGATCCTTCTGTTGGAGCCGCATAGGTCTTTTCTTATTCTTTTCCATGCTTCTACACAAATATGATGGTCCCAAAAGTTTCCCTACAACGATCGAGCACAGTGCTTTACTAGCCGGTAAACAGGAAGCAAATATGATGGTCCCAAAAGTCTTCCTACAACGATCGAGCGCAGTGCTTTACTAGCCGGTGATCAGAGAGCAAATATGATGGTCCTAAAAGTCTTCCTACAATAATCGAGAGCAAGTGCTTTTATTAGCCTCAGATCAGGGAGCAAATATGATACCTATGCACCCGGGCGCTCGGGATACCCGGACCCACAAAACGGATACGAAGGTAGATCAATCTGCCAGTAACTTGCGAGATGTAATTACTCACAAACGCAAGAAGAGAGAAGCAACCTTGGCGTGCGATGAGCCCTTTCCAGGACAATACTGCACCCAAGCCATCATCAACTGCCGCGGCCACAAGACAGTGGCTCCACTATCAAGGCAGTCTGTGTTCCAGCGACTGCGACCTACTGCGCCTTTCCAACATCATCTCAGAAATATGATGCCAATTGAAGACGTTGTAACAGCCTGCTCTCAACTAGATGCATTACTCAGGTGTCTCAGTGTGGCGCATCGTCTCAGTCAAGCGCATCATAATCTTCTGAAGGAGTCCACCGTCAAATCTTCTTCGAACAAGGAGATCCATAATCTACAGTGCCAACACTCGCCAAGGAGGAGGGTCGGTCAAATTTATTTTTTTTGAGAAGTCAAAAGGGAGACACCTTCTCCTAGGGCCCTCATACCCATCTAGCTAAAAGAACAAGGAAAAACTCTCTTAAATCGTGACATTCGGCACAACACCTTCTCCTAGGGCCCCCATACCCATCCAGCCAGAAGATATCCTTCATGTGGCTTAGTCTTGAAACATTCCTCATACGGCTCGATCATGAGATGGCCTCATGCGGCTCGGTCAGAAGGCATTCCTCATACAGCTTGGTCATGAGACATTCCTCATGTGGCTCGATCATGAGACGTCCTTTATGCAGCTCGATCATGAGATATTCCTTTATGTGACTCGGTCTTGAGACATCCTTCATGCGGCTCATGCGGCTCGATCATGAGACATTCTTTCATACAGCTCAGCAATGAGACATTCCTCATACGGCTCGGCCAGAAGTCATCCTTCATGTGGCTTGCCACAGAAGATTAGTTGATGCAAGTGATAAGTTGACCAGGACTCAACTGCTCAGATTTTCTACAATGACAAATCACAATAAATTCTAACAAATCCTCAGCTATCAGTCACAAACCGAGTCTCGAGGCATGATTATGGCCATGTGGCCCGAGGATTTGCCACATGGCCATCTATACAGCTCAAAATATCCTTTATCTCGAAATTACTATAAATAGCAGGGCACCACACCTATGCAAATGGTTGGCAATCCAGGGCTGGCAACCTTAGGAAGGAAATTTCTTCAAGAGCTAAGGGCTGCGTCAGATAGTCCACGGAGTAAGGCAGAGTTGATACACTTTTTTGAGTCTCCTCCGTCACCTCTAGAATCAAAAACTAAATAATTGAACTTAGATTGTTTCCTAGGATTTCTTTCTAGGCTTTTTTTGTACAAGAGAGTTTGTAATCAAATTTAGGGTTTCTGTAATACCTGTCTTTGATTTTTAATGGCAAACATAATGGCGACTCTGCTGGGGACGTCCTTCTCCTCTGTTGAGAAGCTGGTGATGCAATCTGACGTGCCCAAGCTCAGCTCTATACAGCAGATGCTTGTGGTTCATTTTGACCAACAAGCCTTCGAAGAATTGCTCTCTGAAGGGAGCGCCAGCCCGTCACAGAAGCGAGCCAACACAAAAAGGACTCGTAGGACGTCGGCGCGCAAAACTGTTACCCCCGACCAAGTTCTCGAAGAAGCACCTTCTGCAGCCCAAGACGGTGACTAAAGCTCTCCTGTGGCTTTGCTTCCGACCGCAGAGGACCCCACTGTCCCCAAATCCAGCAAAGGAAAATACTACGATGCTGAGTTTTTGGGGGCACAAGGGAAAGCCATACGAACAAAGAAGAAGCCGCATAAGAGAGATGGACAGTCTGTCCATGCAGCAGCCAACTCTTGCCATAGGCAGACAACTTATATGGCAGCCAACTCTAGTCGTAGGAAGACGGCCCATGTAGCAGCCAACTCTGGCTGCAGGAAGGTGGCCTATGCGGCAGCCAGCCCTGGCCGCAGACAGGATGTCTCATGCGGCCCTGTAAGAAGCTCTATGTTCAACGTCTCTCATGCGGGCCCGACTCCATATGGCCCATTGAGAAGGTGGGATGTATCAATCTGGACTCTTTTTGCTTTGCGCCTTCGTGTTCTAAGTCAAAGAAGTCTAGGCAATACGGGCCGAACAAGCCTAGTCAACTGTCTAAGTTGCTTACTGTCAGCGGGCCCCGTTAACTGTTACACGGGTTCCTGATGGAAAGTTGTACAGAATCACCCGCGTCCAGTCCCCCAGGGCTAACGGATAGGGTAGGTCTTTAAAGTCTCCCTCCAACGATCCAGAGCAAGTACTTTTACTAGCCACGGATCAGGGAGCAAATATGATACCTAAGTACCCGTGTGCTCGGGATACCCGAGTCCACAAGTTTGGTGCAAAGGTAGATCAGCTTGCTACCAACTTGCGTGAGGTTATTACTCATAAACGCAAGGTGGCAGCATTGGCATGCAATGAGTCCCTCTCGGGATGTTGTTGCACCCAAGTCATCATCAACTGTTGCTGCGACAAATCGACAGCACCTGAAGGTCGGCAGTCAGTTTTTCAACGTCTGTAGCAGCCAGCACCTGTCCGACAACAACTCAAGAAACAGGTACAAATTCTGGGAGACGAGGAGTTTCCTTTTGCCTCCTATAATTCAACTCAAAAGTTTCCTCCTGGCATGGGAGGAAAGAAGACATGCTCTTCCAGCGCGGCAATCTCGACCAGTATTGCAAGGAGACCCTCTTCTGGAGGGTTGCTACTGACAACCACAGGGGGTGTCTATTTAGGCACTCGATCCAAAAAGAAGCTTCCAGCACCCGAGGGTGCACCTTCCGTCTCATTAAGAGTAGATGAAGCTGGGGGTAGTAGTCCCTTCAACATGTGCGACAATCCGTTGTACCGAGAGCACATACAGGGGGTAGAGATCCCCCAGAACTGCTTAACAGACTTGGACTTCCCTGAGGGCCACCACCCTCACCAAGACGATGTGGCTTCCTGCACAGGGGGTAGCAACCCTTCCAAGTCTGAGAAAGATGACATTTCGACATTCCCCGATAATTTTTCTGTACAAGGATACAACACAGAGAGCACCTCTGCTACGATCCCTTCCACCTCTACCCACATGAGGACAGTCTTTATGGCTGACGATGATCATGAAGTACCTTCTGACCAACAACGTCTAGAAGTACTTGAAGCCAGGCTCCTATCCTTGGTCAAGTCCGTGGACGAAATCAAAGCCGCCTTGCCAACCCAACCGGTAAGGACGCCCGGACAAACAAGCTTGGGACCCGCAGTCAACGCGGACTCCAACACGATAGCCCCTTCTTTGGGTGATGATCCCTTAGGAGCATCCGTTCCTTCAGCTGTAAATGAAGCTAAGGAGGCAAAGAGGGAAGTCCAGGAGCTTCGAGCAATGTTCAATGCCCGTGACTCCTCTCGAGACCTCAGAATACGACAGTCGTATCCCGTTGCATGGAGAGATGTGCCTTTTCCTCCATGGTATAAGCCGTTCCATATCGATTTATATGACGGAAAGACCTCTGCTAGTCGGTACATGACTTACTTTGAAGTCACAACCGACCACTTGCCGCATAGTGACGCCATCCTCACGCGATTATTCATCAGAGCAATGGAGGGGATCGCATTCGACTGGTACCACAATCTTTCCTACAATTGTATCAATTCTTTTGACGGCTTCCAGCACATATTCCTAGAAAGATTCTACGAAGTGGGATATGATGTAACGATGTCATCTATCATGGACGTCGTTCAGGGAGCGAGGGAGCTAACAAGGAACTATATCGAGCGGTTCCACCAAACCGCAATGAGATTTCCCCAAGGCAATCCCGAGAGCTCCTTGATTGAAATATGCCAGAAGAAGTTGCCCTCCGCAATTAGCCTCTGGATGGGTGACGATCAGCTCAGGGATTGGACGACCTTCATTATAAGTGCTTCCAATGCGGAGGGAAAATTAAAGAAGGCTTGCCAGCTGGGATTACACATCCCAGATGGAGAAGATAAGGGAAAACATCCTTGTTCCACCTCCAGCAACAACAACAGTGGCGGCACCTCCAATCGGAATAATAAAGGCAAACAGGCCATGGTCGCTGATGCGACCCAGAAGCTCGAACAAAAACAGTCGAAAGGTCAGTGGCCCCAGGTGAATTACTCATTTGAAGACAGTCATGTCAAACCTATCTTCGATATGCTCTTGCAAGGGGGTATGATCCAGCTTCCTCCACCAAGGCGCGAGCCCTGAGGGACAGAAATGGAGGACCCAAAATATTGTTACTTCTACAGCTATGTCCATCATTCCGCTCATGACTGCTTCTAATTAAAATGGTACATCCAGAGTCTTATCTACTCTAAAGCTCTGTCGTTAGACTTTGAAGAGGTTACCGTAGCGACGAACATGGTGTCAATTCAGTTCAGCGACTTTCCTCCAACAAGCACTCCAGCCGGGGTAATACCTGTCCCTCGGGCAACGATGGAGATTACTAATCTTCCACATGTTCGTAAACTGACATCTGGATTAGTACCTCTCACCACATCGCGAGAAGAGATCATGTGGGTGCATCCGGACTTAGTGCCCGAAGTTACCCAGGCGGTGTCATCTCCTACCAACGAGAAGAAGGGCAGGAAGTCTAGATCCTGTCACACAATTTCAGTCGAAGCTGAAGAAGCGACAGCCATTGTTATCCGATTTGGGGCATAAGTCCAGCCCACACTGGGCAGCTCAGTCGAAGATCCTCATCCGACAACGTTATCCTCTGATGCTCCAAGGCCATCTCAGCCTCCATCGGCAGATAGGTCCAAACCAAAGGAAACCCGCTTCGACATGCCACTCTGTAATGACACACCTCAGGGGCTGAAGAGACCTTACAACTCTGACATATTAGCACAATTGGCTAATACGTCGGCAAAGTTGTCATTATACGAGCTCCTAAGACTCTCCAAGGATCTTCGTGTCGCATTGAGCGAAGCACTCCCAAATGCTGATGCTTACTTAGCTCAGGTCAAGCCTCCCGGGGAAGACTTGTCAGTAGATTTACATGGCAACGATGGCACAGATGCAATATCCAATATCATATTTACTCTACAGGACATGTTGTTCAAGACCAACATGCATGATCGCCCCTTGTACTACACTGGATACATAGGCGACCTCAAGGTAGATCGGATGTATATCGATCATGGCTCATTGATAAGCATCATCCCGAAAAGCTTGCTCCAACTTCTGGACATCCCTATGCACCGGCTAGCGGTGACTAATACTGCCATTAGCAGTTTCAACTCGGGAAAGAGCTATCCCCTAGGGAAGATCTGATTGAAATGTCAGATTGGTGACCTGAAGACGGAGGTTACCTGCTACATCATAGATGCAGACACCTCCTATAACATCCTCCTGGGACGTCCGTGGAAACATGGCTATATGATAGTGCCATCCACCCTTCACCAGTGCTTCAAGTATGTCAGTAAGCACGGCTTCGTGAAGACTGAATTCGCCGACATCGATCCCGTCAAAGGGGTTGAATCTTATTACTCTTCGGAGGCTTGTCTATATAACGAATCCAAGAAGCACATAACTGACGAACTGGAGGCCATTATAGGGCCAGAGGAACCCTTGAGAATTCATCTCCAGGCCCGTAAACTGGGCAAAACTGTACCCCTCGCCACAACCTTGCATAAAGAGGTGCCCGGTTCCACCGTCTCACCAGCATAGTTGGAACCAATGGTCATCCGGCTCCCGAGATCCATCCAAGAGCCAAAGCCACTCATAGGGCCGATGGTGATTCGACTGTCGAAGATGCGAGGCCCTCTGTCACACCGATGGTGATCCGATTGCCAAAACCCACTCAAAGGCAAACGAAAGCCACAAAATCTCTTGCCGAGCCAATTGTCATCCGTCTTCCTAAGATGAGCCAGCAACGAAGTATCGATCCGACACCCTCAGGCAAGCCAATACCACAAGCTGAACCCTTGATGATCAAGTTGCTCAAGACAGCATCCCGACCTCTGAGCTCGCAAGGGGTAGCCGAAGAGGACGTAGAAATCGCCAAGTACCTAGTTGCACAGGTGGATATCCCCTCTCATAACGATGTAATCCTGGTGGAAAAAATCCTTATTTCATCAATAAGAAGCTGCCGTTAGATTATTCTGAGTATGATAAGCTTAATCTAATGTATGCTGCACGGGACTGTCTAGACGTTAACCTGTACACACAGGTGACAACCGTCCATACCGCAAATCAACTTGCTCCTATCAAAGGCGCTTACTTCCTAGTCCCAGACAGAAAAGGATAGGATCGCACGATCATCTTTGGCCGAAAAGAAGGTCCTCAATCTTTCACGCCACAAGAGCTCGATCTCGGACCCGACGCTGGAAGATTACCGCTCTACCTGTATAGTCCTCAAGCCAAGTACTTTATACAAAATCGGGGGTACGACATGTAGGTTTACCTCGGGTCTGAATTACGGCAACGTTCGACGATTGTCTCTACAGCTGTCAGCACCGGCTGAAAAACCTCAGGACTATTATAACAAATTCAAACACAGTCTCGGGTATGTTACACCAGCAACAACGCCCGAGAGTTTCGATAAAGAATGCGAGTGGCACTATCATTCGTCCGAGTCACCCACTTATGACTCCGATAACAGCATTGGAGATATATTCAGACAGACATTATCTGTCAATATGACTTCCGCTGATATTGAAGAGGAAGACACATATCTACTCGAACCGCTTGAGTTGGAGCCATGGGTCCAACAACTAGATGCACAATGGGAGAAACGCTTTAAACTTTGTGATCCTCCCACTGAAGATGAGGTCATGCAAGTTAACCTCGGTGATTAGTCCTCTCCAAAGCCAATCTTCGTCAGCAAAAGCCTGACAGACGGCGAGCAGGAGTCATTGTTGTAACTCATCAGAGAATACATCGACGTCTTTGCCTGGAGCTATGAAGACATTCCATGGTTAAATCCTGAGATCGTACTTCATAAGCTCAACATTTATCAGGATGCAAAACCAGTCAAGCAACAGCAACGGCGGTTCCATCCAGACATCATGAACTCCATCGAAGCGAAAGTAAACAAGCTTATAGCTAGCAGTTTCATCCGTGACTGTGTAACAGTACGTACCGATCCATTAGAAGCTGTTCCGTTGACAGAAGCTATTCTTGCAATCACCGACTACTTCTTCAAATGGGCGAAAGCTATTCCTTTGACAAAAGTAAATACATCAAACGTGATCAGTTTCATAAAATATCACATTATTTACCGTTTTGGGCTGCAAAGGAGGATCATTCATGACAATGGTCCGCAGTTCGTAAGCCATGCCTTCTATCGATTCTGTGACAAGAACCGAATTCAGAATATGGCTTCAACGGCCTACAATCCGTCAGCTAGTGGTCTGGCCGAAGCCTTTAACAAGACCATAATCAAGCTTCTCAAATAGTTCGCATCTTCAAACAAGCATGACTGGAATGAAAAGCTTGGCGAGTGCTTATGGGCATACCGTACCATAATTCGGACGGCCATAGAAAATATGTCATTCTTTCTGGTTAATGGGAGCGAGGCAGTCCTCCCACTGGAGACCCAGATCCCCTCGCTCCGCGTAGCCCTCACTTACCGGCTTACCTCGGATGATAATTACCATCGACGGCTACAAGAACTGGAATCCCTAGACAAGATGCGCTTACAAGCTCAACAACGAATCGAGCTCTATCAAGCATACATCTCTGGAGCCTTCAACAAGAAGGTCAAACTAAGAATATTCTAAGTAGGCAACCTCATCTTGACAGTTCGCATGCCGATGGTTATGAATCATAAAACTGTCGGCAAGTTCCAACCCAAGTGGGAGGGCCCATTTGTCATCGAGACCGTATTCTCCAACGGCACGTACCGTCTCACAAAACAAAATGGAGAGTTGCTCATGATGCCTGTCAACGACAAGTTCCTCATAAAAAATTATGTCTAAACGACATCTTCCAACTATCTCCCAGATTGTTGAGTTATGTACCATCAGGTACCGCTAAATTTACTCTCTGACCGCTCCGAGTGGATTCATATCGCATCTTCGGGGCGACAAGTCATGTATAATCATACCTCTGAACTTCTATACTAAATGCTTTCCCCTACCGGAGTTTGCCTCAAAATCTATTACTCGTACCACCAGTACAAAGAAGAGTAATAGGTCCACCAAAGATTATTCTTGTTTATCGTGTATCACGTCCATATTACCTCTGATACCGATAGTCTCTTGACTTAACACCTGTACCCAACCCGGGATAAAAGACATGGTGTTAAGACCACAAAACCTATCATGTCCATATTACCTCTATTAGGTTTTGTCTCAAAATCTATTCTACCAAAAACCACTCTTGATTGTCGTGTGTCACATCCATATTACCTCTGATACTGATAGTCCTTCGACTTGACACCTGTACCCAACTCGGAATAAAAGATACGGTGTTAAGACCACAATACCTATCACGTCCATATTTCTTCTGTTGGGTTTTGTTTCAAATCTATGTGTTTGCTATTAATTGTAAAAGAACAGAATAATTATTGGAGGACTGAACTTAGACTCACAATACAACTCGCTTGCACAAAAAAAGCCTAGGAACGAAAACCTAGGTACAGCAATCTAAGTACAATTATTTATTTTAGATTCTGGGGGGTGACGGTAGAGACTCGGGAAAGCGACGGCAGCTCTGCCTTACTTCTTGGATGATCGGGTGCAACCTTGGCTCTGTAGAAGAAGTACTTAGCGTTGATGAAGAAATGCTCTCTTTATTCTCTATGGATCCGAGGGGGTGTGCTCTTTCTCTCCATGCTCGTCTATGTCTGTCTCTCTGTCTCTGTCTCTCTGTATGTGTCTCTTGCAAGGGAATGGCACCTTGCTATTTATAAGAGTGGGGACATTATTAAGGTTTTGCAATGATTGTCCATTCTCAAAAGTCGGCGGCTAAGGATCAATGAATCTGGACCGCTCATCTTGAATATAATGGATCTGGGCAATTAATATGATTGCATCAAATCTTTGTGGATAATTAATAATGATTGACATAAATCCCCATGATTTGTTATGCCAATCTCAAATTTCCAGCCACGTGTTATTGATTTGCTTGATTACAAATGATCTGATTTGATCCTAATATTTTATTAGGATTTGCTGATGGATTTCGGTCGATTTGATGCCACGTGTCCCATTATCATGCCACGTGTCTTAACTGCGAGACACTTAGAAAATTTGAGCCGCATGAGGACTGCTCACGTGTCAAGGCTGTTTATTTGAACTGCATGGTGATGATCTGAGCCGTATGCGCGTAGGCGACCGTATGATTGGTGCTTTCTTTGTGAGCCGCATAGAGATAGTCCTCGTGAGCCGCATGGAGATAATCCTTGTGAGCCGCATAGGGTAGCCTCTGCTTGAGCTGCATGGGGTAGTTCTGTCTGAGCCGCATGGGTGGCCTCTGTCTGAGACATATGGGTGGCCTTTGTCTGAGCCGTATGCGACTGTCCACGTGTCAAGGCCGCATAAAACTCTTTGGGGTTTGGCAGATTGTGTTAGAGATCTCCTTTATTTCCCTAAGAATCTGCCATTATGACAGAGCCATTATTGCATCTTTCTGTCATTGGTCAGAGCTGTCAGCCGTCAAGGCATTAAATGCAGTAAAGGACAAAGGGAAGAGCTGTTGCGGGCCATGTGGAACTATTCGAGCCGCATAGACGCTTGAGCCGCATGGGTCCCTGAGCCGCATGAGCTCTCTGAGCCGCATGGGGATTCTTGGCCACATGGATCTTTTTTTATTCTTTTCCATGCTTCTACAAGACCCCCTTCAAAGTTTTTAATTTGCAAAATTGGAATACTTTGAATAAGAAGCATAGTTGTGTATAAACTTTTCTGTCCGCATTGATGTCCTGGCCGCATGGATGTTCCAGCCGCATAGTCTCCTCAGCCGCATTGGTCAGTTAGCCACATGGATTTTCTGGCCGCATAGCTCCTTGTCATGTGTGCTTGTCTTTAATTGCCTTTAATTCGTTTTAGTGTCGTCTTTAGGGGAAATCCCAAGGGTCAGCTCATTAAATCTTTGGATTTTATGCCCTGGATGAATCTCTTTTATGAGAGAGGGGGCAAAATCTGAGGAGTCGGTTTCGTCTTTCCCGAGGCGGTTATTAGTCTACGTGTCCCCCCTCTTTTGTCCTCCTATAAATAAGAGGATTCTAAGAGAGAAAACTTCTTTACTTTCTCCTCTGCTTCGAACTTTCCCTACCCCGATTGTTATCCTCTTCTTCTTTGATCATCAATGGCTCCCAAGAAGACCGTCGCGGCGAAGGGTAAGAAGGCGACGTCCTCGTCGACTACGGCGGCGAAGGAAAAGAAGGCTGCTTCTACTTCGACTGTGGCCGCTTCTCCGCCAATCGACGTGCCCGCTGTTCACCCTGACGTCCATCCCCCTATTGCTGGTAAGGACGTTATGTGAGTTAACCCTAACTACTATGGCTACGTCGCATGCTTTATGCGCGAGCCTTTATCTTCACGTGAGCCGCATGTTCGTCCTATGGCCGAGCCGTGAGCCGTATAAGAATCGCCACTGTGACTGCATACGTGCTTCTCCAACGAAGCCGCATAAGCTACGCTGAGCCGCATAGATTCGCACAAATTTATCTGTCACGTGGTCCGCACGAACTTATCCGAACTCTGAGGGCCCTATGAAAGCACTACCGCATGAACCTTCATTGAACGGAGCCGCATAAGTGTTCTTCTGAACTTGATCCGCATGAGGCTTTATCAAGTTGGAGCTGCATAAGTGTTCTTCTAAGCTTGAGCCACATGAGGCTTCGTTAAGTTGGAGCCGCATAAGCTCGAAAAACACCCGTCAGTTCTTTTTGTTCATCTTTTTAACTTATTTTTTCTGTCTTCTTTTCAGTGAATTTGCCGGTTAATGCAGTTGGAGAACTCGTGGTAGGTCGTGCCCAAGATGCTCTGGGCTATAGGTACGACCATATAGTTAGGCATGTGGCGGACCAGTTTTCTAGTAACGAGCCTCCGGCGAGATTGAATGCCCTCAAGAACCAGCCTTTCTATTTTCTCAATGCTATGATGAACTCGGGGAAATTAGAAGGAGAATACTTGAAGCCTACGTTCTTCTTCGGAGACGCCTTGACTGTGAAGAACAGTCAGGTTCTGGATGTGTCAGAGAACTGGAGTTTTGTTTCTAACGGGATGGCGATCCGCATCCCTCAAATGGAGCATCACTTCCCACTATCTTGGTTCAATATGCTCCTACTGGACCGGAAGATGGAAGAGTCTTTAACTCCTACCCGAAGTGGGATGTTTGTGGGAGACATCCATTATTACAACAGTATGAAGTCAGTATGTGCGAGCAAGGTGCACACCAGCCGTTCTGTAATAGGATTGGCCTCGGGTACTTTCTTGAATGTGCCGGCTCCCAATTTCATGTTTTCTGTAGCCGACACTTTTATGAACCAACTTGCTCGGAAGGGCTCCTATCCTATTGGCCGATTGGCGCTCCCGAGTTGGATATACCCCATTCCCTCATGGACCAATCTGTCTACGTGGATCTTGCAAAAGTATAAGGCCTTCCTGTGTGAGATTGGTCTTTATCATGCTATTCGAGGCACCAGCCATGGCTTGCCCATAAACAAGAGATTATTCATATCTCTGCTGGAGATGTATAACCGCCACACGGGAGCCTTCTATACACCCGTAGGGGAAATGGGGCTTGCGCTCCACGAAATGCACGCGGTCTCCAAGCTTCCTTGGGGGACGAAGCTTTTGAGGCGTACACTCCCACGAATGAGGAGTTCGAAGAGTTGGAGGGACGGTATCTAGGCTCCGTTGCTATTTATCAAGAGATGTTGTGCCACTATAGCACATGTCAGCAGATAGCCAAAAAGGATAGCAGCTCGGAAGGGAATCCTCCCCACACCAAGGACTGGGTGCGCTATCTCTTCACGACGGGTACCTCAGGTCGAGTTACTTCCCGACGTCCTCAATCCCGGGAGGCGGTTCAAACTTTGGTGTCATCGGCCAAGAGGGTGGCCACCACTAGTGACAGATTCGGGAGTAAAACCGACTCTTTTGGTTATTTTTATCAGGATACCCAAGAACTGTCAGAGAAGGCGCTCCTGGCGGGATTCTTGATGGTATGGCTGCAAAATTGTGTAGTCTCGGGAGGAGCTGGTTCTATTGAAAGGATCAGTTGTAATTTCATCATTCCGGCTGTGAAGTTAGTTTCGCGAGTCAAGCTAGCTCTCCTCCCGGCCATGGTATGCAGCATACACCGTAGCCTTCGCACTTTTACGTCCAAGGTCATTGCCCACGATGTGACAAAAGATTTTGAATGGACTGAGCTGCCCTATCATTATCTGATGGGGTGGCTGCTGATGCATTATCCGTCTTTGATGAGACCGGGCTCTGAAGACGGCGTAACTGACGACGATGCTTTTATCTTTCGTTATCGTAATTAGTCTTGGGAGTGCGAGACCATGCGCGCTTGACGAATGGCACTGGCGAAGGCAGATATGTACAATATTTTCGTATTTGTCCCTCGTTTTACTGCTGAGGAAATAGCGACTGTGCATCTTGATGGTATTGGGCCCCCTCAGCTTCTGGACGGCCAGATGCTCCTGTGGCTGCGTAACATCCGCCCCGTTTATCTGGTGTATCGTAACCGCAATACTGTCTTTCTGGAGCCTTATCTGCCCAGCAGGTTTGCCCGATAGTTTGGATACAGCCAGCTTTTTCTAGATAGTCCCAGCTCTTGTCTGGGTTTTGAAGGTAGCCTTCTTGACGACATCAGGGCCTGGCACTACTATGATATATTCCATACCCGTACCATTTTCTCGGTCCCTGCTATTAAGGCGCCAGTAGAGATTTTGTATATGGCGGCTCAGTACCATGTCATGGCGAACAAACCCCCTGTCGGTTTTAACCCGGGTGCCAGTTTTTTTGTCGGTACCGGCCTGGAGGAGAGGTCCCAGGGGGCCATGACGAGGAAGAGGAAGAATAGAGTCAAAGTGCCAGATTCAGACTCCACTACTGCGGATGATGAGGGCGACGAACATGATGCAGATGATTCTTCCCTTTCGTTAGAAGATGTTGGGGTGGATCAGCCGCCTGTTTTGCCAGATGAGATGGTGGCAGATCAGCCGCCCGTTGCACCAGGCCTTGTACGAAAGCATAGCAGGCAAATTTCCTCTTTTGGCGGTATTCCTCGCTCTCGGAAACTGGCTGTGACCAGACACCATAAGTTAACTATCAGGGAAAGTGGCGAAGAAGTTGACCCTGTATCAGAGGTAAACAAGTCGCTACCGGTTCTTTCTTTCTTTTATCTTTGATTTTAATCATCTTTCTTCCCTCTTGTAGGTGTCATAAGAAGAGGAATCTCAAGTTGCCGAGGTTGTGACTCGGGGTGACGGGGGCTCCGGTGAGCCTGCTCCTGAAATTGCTGAATTCCATCAAGATAATGCTGATCGAGTTGCCTCTCCCTTCGAGGTCGCTGGGACAGAGAAGCTGGCCGAATTTAACTTGGAGATCGCGGGTGAGGAGACCATGCCAGCTACGAGCGAGCTGCAGCCTCCATGCTCCTTCCTTGGTAAGATAAGCTGAATCTTAACTTGCGAGGAGGCCTATCTGCTCTATCATCACATCCTTCGGGTCACATCGATTGATTGTTGTCGTGGACATGCAGGTCCTGTCTCTTCAGTGCCGATGATGGCCATTGTTGAGACAGACTCTGCCGAAGGGGCACTGGCGGAGAGGAGCGTACCCCCTCTCCTTCCGGCTCGTCTTGATGGGCCTCCCGCAGGCTCGAGTTCGGTAAGTCAGGTGATGGGACAGCCGGGGCAGGGGACGATGGTCCTTGTGTCTTTCTCTGCTTGGGTGGCTCCGAGAGTCGATCTCTCCCCCCTACCAAGTATCCAGGCTTTTCGGGTGGCAGAGGAAGAGTTAGCCGCCATCCGCACATCGTTCTGCTCGAAATTTGGCTCCTTAGTGGCAAGTTCTAGCACAACTCCTTCGATGTTGTCGGCCACGCTTCCTCTGACACCGTCCTCTATAGAGGTCCTGGATGAAGCGTTACAAGACGTGGTCGATAGCTTTTATCGTTACTTGAAAAGGGGAATAGAGGCTGCTGTGGACAGAGGGACCTCTTTCGTCTTGGTCCGGCAATGCGCCCAGGGTCAAATTGATATCCTTAAGGCCCTTCCCGGTGGGACAGGGGTGGCTGCACTTCTGGAGGCAAAATTACTGGAGACTGATCCATTGGTGTCCCAGCTTCAGGTATTACGGCAGGCTAATCTGCCTACTGCTATAGATCAGGAGTGCGGTTCCCTCACAGCTGCTATAGAGAAGGCAAGGGCTGCTCAGGATAAAACCAGGCCGGCCATACCGAAGGACCTTCGCGATATGTCTGATCGATATGATCAATTGAGCCACGAGAGTGAAGATGTTACGGCTCGGGAAGCGACTGTCTCTCGCGGGATCACTGACACACGGGAGCAAATCATTGAGCTTCAGAGGAAGTTAGCTTTCTTTGAGTCTGAACTCGAGGCAGCCCGTATCGATAGGGAGCTAATTATCCAGGAGGCTGACAGAGTTAATCAAGCTTCGGCTGACCTGGAAATTGCCCTGAAGAAGTTGGAAGACGACTGGCAGGCACTCATGGACTTGGATAATGGGTAGCGGTTGTCCCAGGAGGCTGAGCGTCGAGCTAGACAGTGGCTTGAGCGGGGGACCACCTTAGTGAGAAACTGCCTCCTGGAGTTGTGTAATGCCGAACCATAGTTGGCCTTTTCTTCTTTTGTTCCTGTTCTCCTTCTTTTTTTTCTTTTTTTCCTTTTTTTTTTTTTTTTTCTTTTTGAGAGGGACGTGGTCCCACAACATGTAATGCTTTTTGGCTTCCAAATAAAAGAGTATGTTTTATTTTATCCTTTATCTGTACTGCTTGTTGTGCTTGTGGTGTTATGGTGGTGTTTGCCCTGCATGGGGGACTTGTTTGTGGACCTGTTACCCCTGGCATACCTTGGTTTTAGGTACGGATAACAAGTTTGATTGGGGGTACCTAGAACAGTTCCACGGTAAGGTGGTCGTGGGTGTTCGGGGTATCGGGAGATATAATGCCATGGAGCAGCTGGGCTCCCGGGACATGATAAAAAAAGATGGGCCTGTACTAAGAGACTTAGCAAAGGACATTTATGGGCCTATTATCCTTGGCGTACCCTGTCTTAGGATACGGATAACAGGATGAAAAGGGAACCAACATACTTACTCAGAGGTAATGAGGACATGGCAAGTATGAGGGTTTTACCGTGGAGTCTTCCTACTCAGACGTAATGAGGACATGGCAGGAGTGGACTCAACGGAGGATATTTGTGGACCTATTATCCTTGGCATACTCCGGTTGTGGGTACGGATAATAAGTCAAAAGGGAATCAACATACTTACTCAGAGGTAATGAGGACATGGCAAGCATGAAGGTTTCTTCGACGGAGCCTTCCCACTCAGAGGTAATGAGGACATGGCAGGAGTGGGCTCAATGAAGGAGGGTACATAGAACGACTCAGAGGTAATGAGGACATGGATGTTCTATGTAAAGGGGTGATTTGTTTTTGGCGGAAGTAAAACGACTCAGAGGTAACATCGACATGGCCGTTTTGGAAATTTGTGGATCTGTTACCCTTTTTGTGCACTGGGAGTGCGGATAGTGGATCATGAGGGAGGATCTCTTTCAGGAACAAAGTTCAGAGGTATGGTCATACATGACTTACTATCTGAAAGAGTGACCGGAATGTGAGTTCAGAGGCACCTGCGGGTACATAACTCGATAATCTGGAAGATTGTGAGTTCAGCGGTACGGGAGGGTACATGACTCAATAATCTAGAATTTTGTGGATATGAGTTCAGCTGTACCGGAGGGTACTTAACTCAGCAATCTGGAAAATGTGATATGAGTTCAGCAGTACCAGCAGGTACATGACTCAATAATCTGGAATTTTGGAATATGAGTTCAGCGGTACCTGCGGGTACGTAACTCAGCAATCTGGAAAATGTGATACGAGTTCAGCGGTACCAGCAGGTACATAACTCAATAATCTAGAATTTTGGAAAATGAGTTCAGCGGTACCAGCGGGTACGTAACTCAACAATCTGGAAAATGTGATACGAGTTCAGCAGTACCAGCAGGTACATAACTCAATAATCTAGAATTTTAGAATATGAGTTCAGCGATACCAGCAGGTATGTAACTCAGCAATCTGGAAAATGTGATATGAGTTTAACGGTACCAGCAGGTACATAACTCAATGATCTGGAAAATATGATACGAGTTCAGCGGTACCAGCAGGTACATGACTCGATGATCTGGAAAATGTGATACGAGTTCAGCGGTACCAGCAGGTACATAACTCGATGATCTAGAAAATATCATTTAGACATAATATTTCTTCAGGAACTTGCCGTTGACGGGCAACATGAGCAAGTCTCTATTTTGTTTTGCGAGGCGGTAAGCACCGTTGGAGAATACAGCCGCAATGATAAATGGACCTTCCCATTTGGCAGGAACTTGCCAGCGGTCTTGTGAGTCATGACCATCGACCTCCGGACTGCCAGAACGAGATCACCCACTTGGAATGTTCTGAATTTAACCTTCTAGTTGAAGGCTCCGGAGATGCGTGCTTAGTATAGCTCGATCCGTTGCTGAGCCAGGAGGCGCTTTTCATCTAAGGCCTCTAACTCTTGTAGTCGGCGACGATAGTTTTCATCCGTCGTCAATTGGTAAGTAAGGGCGACGCGGAGTGAGGGTATTTGAGTTTCCAACGGGAGGACTGCCTCACTTCCGTACACCAGGAAAAACGACGTATTTCCAGTGGTTGTTCGGACTGTAGTACGGTACGCCTATAAGCATTCACCAAGCTTCTCGTTCCAGTCATGTTTGTTGGACGACACAAATTTCTTGAATAGTTTGATGATTATTTTGTTGAATGCTTCTGCCAACCCATTCGCTGCTGGATTGTATGGCATTGAAGCAATATTCTGGATGCGGTGCTTATCGCAGAACCGATAGAAGGCATGGCTTACAAACTACGGACCATTATCTTGGATGATCCTTCGGGGCAGTCTAAAGCGATAGATGACGTGATGCTTGAGGAAGCTGATCACGTTTGAAGTCTTTACTTCTGCAAGCGGGACAGCTTCCGCCCATTTGGAGAAATAATCTGTGATTGCGAGTATGAAGCGATATCCTCGGAAAGAAGGTGGAGTGATCGGACCGATGATGTTTATTCCCCATGCTTCGAACGGCCAGGATGCCACTGTCGGATGTAGAAATTCGGATGGTTGGTGGATGAAGTCCGCATGGACTTGGCAGGCTTTGCACCTTCTTGTATAGTCTATCGCATCTGCTACCATCGTGGGCCAGTAGTAGCCCATTCGGCGAAGACGGTCTTGCAATTTAGGGCCAGGCTGATGGGCCCTGTAGACACCGTCGTGAGCTTCGCGTATGACTTCTTTGGCTTCTGCGTTTGACCGACATCGAAGCAATAATCCATCGTAGGATCGGTGATACTGCATTTTCGTCTCTGTATCGTAGAAGAATCTGAGGGAACGCCTTCAGATAGAGGTGGCCTCTTTTGGGTTCTCGGGAAGGATGTCGTAGACTACGAAGTCAATGAATGGTTGTCTCCAGTCTGGGACTTCGTCGATCGTCTGAGCGAAATAACTCGCCACGAATTGAACATTGTTCTTGGGACAGACCAGTTCATGGCCTATCACATCCACGGACTGGCGAGCATAGTTCGAAACCGCTAGGGAAGCGGCAAGGCCAGCTAGGACATCGGCTTCGATATTTTGGAGTTTGGGAACGTGTTTGATAAAGAACCCCTCGAATGACGCGATGATGTTGATTGCTATTTGCTGATAGGGGATCATGTCTTCATGGCGAACCTCGTAAGAACCCCGAATCAGAACAGAACAATTATCGGAGGACTGAACTTAGACTCACAATACAAACTCGCTTGTACAAAGAAAGCCTAGGGACGAAAACCTAGGTACAGCAATCTAAGTACAATTATTTATTTTAGATTCTGGGGGTGACGGTAGAGGCTCGGGAAAGTGATGGCAGTTCTGCCTTACTCTTTGGACGATCGGGTGCAGCCTTGGCTCTGTCGAAGAAGTACTTGGCGTTGATGAAGAAATGCTCTCTTTATTCTCGCTGGATCCGAGGGGGTGTGCTCTCTCTTCCTGCTCGTCTATGTCTGTCTCTCTGTCTCTCTGTATGTGTATCTTATAAGGGAATGGCACCTTGCTATTTATTAGAGTGGGGGCATCATTAGGGTTTTGCAATGATTGCCCATTCTCAAAAGTCGGCGGCTAAGGATCAATGAATCTGGACCGCTCATCTTGAATATAATGGATCTGGGCAATTAATGTGATTGTATCAAATCTTTGTAGGTAATTAATGATGATTGACATAAATCCCTATGATTTATTATGCTAATCTCGGATTTCCAGCCACGTGTCATTGATTTGCTTGATTGCAAATGATCTGATTTGATCCCAATATTTTATTAGGATTTGCTGATAGATTTTGGTCGATTTGATGCCACGTGTCCCATTATCATGCCACGTGTCTTAACCGCGAGCCACTTAGAAAATCTGAGCCGCATGAGGACTGCTCACGTGTTAAGGCTGCTTATTTGAACCGCATGGTGATAATCTGAGCCGTATGAGCGTAGGCGACCGCATGATGGGTGCTTTCTTCGTGAGCCGCATGGAGATAGTCCTCGTGAGCCGCATGGAGATAGTTCTCGTGAGCCGCATAGGGTAGCCTCTGCTTGAGCCGCATGGGGTAGTTCTGCCTGAGCCGCATGGGTGGCCTCTGTATGAGCCGCATGCGACTGTCTACGTGTCAAGGCCGCATAAAAGTCTTTGGGGTTTGGCGGATTGTGTCAGAGATCTCCTTCGTTTTCCTAGGAATCTGCCGTTATGACGGAGCCATTATTGCATCTTTCTGTCATTGGTCAGAGCTGTCAGCCGTCAAGGTATTAAATACAGTAAAGGACAAAGGGAAGAGCTGTTGCGGGCCACGTGGAACTATTCGAGCCGCATAGACGCTTGAGCCGCATGGGTCCCTGAGCCACATGAGCTCTCTGAGCCGCATGGGGATTCTTGGCCACATGGATCTTTCTTTATTCTTTTCCATGCTTCTACACTATTAACTGCACCGCCAATGTGCATAAGGATAATAGGTCTACAAAAGTTATCCTAATCTATTACTCGTACCATCGGTGTACCAAAGAGTAGTAGGTCTATAAAATATCATTTAAATCTATTTGCTCATATTTCCAGATGCACAAAAGGGAAATAGGTCCACAAAATTCCCCAACGAGAAAAACAATCACGTCCATATTACCTCTGACTTGTTTTTTCGTCCATCATAAACAAACCATCCAATACATAGAACTTCCACGTTGATAGCACACCTGAGTTGTTCTGTGTATCATTATTAGGCCCACTCCTACCACGTCCTCGTTACCTCTGAGTAGAAAGGCTCTACTTTAGACCCATATTTACCACGTCCTCATTACCTCTGAGTAAATATGTTAGTTTTCTCTCCACTTATTATCCGTACTCGTACCGCCAGTACACAAAAAGGATAATAGGTCCACAAATGTCCTCTGTTGACCACAAATTCTGTATTAGATCCTCTAGTACATGCACCCCTTCTTCACAATCATATGCTTCTGGAACCCAGTTGTCTCGTGGCATTCATTACCCGTTACGTAGAACTTCCACGTCCATATTACCTCTGAGTTGTTCTATGTATCCTTATTTGAGTCCACTCCCACCACGTCTTCATTACCATCAACCTCATATTTACCATGTCCATATCACCTATGAGTAAATATGTTGGTTCCCTCTCTCAACTTATTATCTGTACCTAAAACCAAGGTATGCCAAGGATGATAAGTCCACATAAAATCCCCAACGGAAGTACCCAAACCTATCACGTCCATGCTACCTCTGTTAGGATTGCCACACCTAAAACAACTCTACTTTCCATGCTTCTTATTCAAAGTATTCCAAATTTACAATTTAAAAACTTTGAAGGGGGTCTTGTAGAAGCATAGAAAATATTGCTTTTAGTCCCACATCGGAAAGGAGAAGAAGAAATGGCTCATTCCATTCTATATATAAAGCCCCATTGCCTCCTTTGAAAAGGGTACCTAAAAAAAATCACTCAATTGAGTCACTCACTGTCATGGCGAGGATGAGTTGGGTTCTGAGTACTATGCGCCTTCACGGGCTAGTATGAAGAAATCCAAGGCGACACGGGCCATGTGCTTCAAACATGCTATGCCAATAGTAAACCGGAGATGCGCACGCAAAATCATGCGCACTACCGATGGAAAACTGTACTGAATCAACTCGGGTGCGTTTGTACCAGATATGAGCCGACTCTTAAAGTCTTCCTCCCACTTGGGTATAACTATTGCGCTTGAACTAAGTCGGAGGGGGGGGGGGAAATCACTTACGGGCCAGACTCCATGCGGCCCATTGAGAATGTCAAAGCTTCCAACTTGGACTCTTCCTACTACGCACCTTCGGGTGCTAAGTCGAAGAAGTCTAAGGTAGTGCTGGCCCAACAAGCCCAGTCAACTGTCCAAGATGCTGACCGTCAACGGGCATCGTTAACTGATTATACGGGCTCCTGATGGAAAGTTATACAGAACCACCCGCGTCCAGTCCCCCAGGGCTAACGGACAGGGTGGGTCTCAAAAGTCCTACTACAACGATCGAGAGCAGTACTTTACTAGCCAGTGATCAGGGAGCGAGCAAATATGATGGTCCCAAAAGTCTCCCTACAACGATCGAGCGCAGTGCTTTACTAGCCGGTGATCAAGGAGCAAATATGATGGTCCCAAATGTCTTTCTACAACGATCCAGCGCAGTGCTTTACTAGCCGATGTTCAGAAAGCAAATATGATGGTCCCAAAAGTCTTTCTATAACGATCGAAGGCAAGTGCTTTTTCTAGCCTCAGATCAGGAAGCAAATATGATACCTACGCACCAGGACACTTGGGATACCCGGGCCTACAAAACGAATACGATGGTAGATCAATCTGCTAGTAACTTGCGAGAGGTGATTACTCACAAACGCAAGAAGAGAGAAGCAACCTTGGCGTGCGATGAGCCCTTTCCAGGATATCACTGCACCCAATCCATCATCAACTGCCGCAGCCACAAGACAGTCGCTCCACTATCAAGGCAGTCTGTGTTCCAGCAACTGCAACCTACTGCGCCTTTCCAACATCATCTCAGAAACATGATGCCAATTGAAGATATTGTAACGGCCTTCTCTCAACTAGATGAATTACTCAGATATCTCAGTGAGGTGCATCATCTCAGTCAAGCGCATCACAATCTTCTAAAGGAGTCCACCGTCAAATCTTCTTTGAACAAGGAGATCCATAATCCGCAGTGCCAACACTTGCCAAGGAGGAGGGTCGGTCAAATTTATTTTTTTCGAGAAGTCAAGAGGGAGACAAACAAAACTCTCTTAAATCGTAACATTCGTACAGCACCTTCTCCTAGGGCCCCCATACCCATCCAGCCATAAGATATCCTTCATAAGGCTTAGTCATGAAATATTCCTTATACGGCTTGGTCATGAGATGGCCTCATGCGGCTCGGTCAGTAGATATTCCTCATGCGGCTCAGTCAGGAGACATTCTTTATGTGGCTCGATCATGAGACATCCTTCATGCGGCTCGGTCATGAGACATTCCTTCATGCGGCTCAGTCATGAGACATTCCTTCATGCGACTTGGTCATAAGTCGTCCTTTGTGCGGCTCGACCATGAGACGTTCTTTCATGCGGCTCAACCATGAGACATTCCTCATGCGGCTCGGCCAGGAGACATCCTTCATACGGCTTGCCACAGAAGATTAGTTGATGCACATGACAAGTTGACTAGGTCTCAACTGCTCAGATTTGCTACAACGACAAATCACAACAAATCCTAACAAATTCCCAGCTATCAGTCACAAACCAAGTCTTGAGGCATGATTACGGCCATGTGGCCCGAGGATTTGCCACATGGCCATCTATGCGGCTCAAAATATCCTTTATCTCAAAATTACTATAAATAGCAGGGCACCACACCCATGCAAATGTTTGGCAATCCAGGGCTGGCAACCTTCGAAAGGCAATTTCTTCAAGAGCTAAGGACTGCGTCAGATAGTCCACAGAGTAAGGCAGAGTTGATACACTTTTTCGAGCCTCCACCGTCACCCCTCAGAATCAAAAACTAAACAATTGTATTTAGATTGTTTCCTAGAATTTCTTTCTAGGCTTTTCTTTGTACAAGCGAGTTTGTAATCAATTTCAGTGTTTCTGTAATAACTGTCTTTGATTTTTAATGGCAAACAGGCCAGGCCAGCCTGGGCCCACGATTAAATGGGTCAGGCCGGCACATAGGGCAACTATTTTGGGTCAGCCTGGGTCGGGCCGGCCCACTTAAAAGGTCTAGCAACAAGGAGACAGCTGCAGTTGTAGGCATCGGTGATGTACACTTGACGAAGGAGTTTAGTGAGAAGCTTATCCTCAAGGGTGTACGATATGTACTGAATTTGCGATACAACTTGGTTTCGATAGGGAAGCTGGCAGATAATAACCATCTTAGTTAGTTTGGAGACAAAGATTTGATGCTTGTGAAGGGTTTCCAACATGTATCTCAATATGGTTTGTGTTTGTGGCATATACATGCTCAAGCAGCTGAGTTATACAGGCAAGCCACATACACCGAATGGAGACTGGAAGGGTATTCGACAAGTGTTGGATCGTTGGAAACTTGCTGGTGAGGGGCTTCGAGATACTTTGAGGTATACGGTGGATTCAGTTCGTGGAGACAAAACAAAGGATGGTGAAGAGTCAAAGATTGAGGTTCAGTTTCTCGCTCCCATGATAGCTGGTCGGTCTCTAGGTGAGGGCTGCTATATGGATCTGGTTTTGGAAATAGATGGTTTGTCAAAGCTTCACAGAGCAACATTGGTTTCAGTAGTTTGAAGTGTAGAAACGAAGTCGTAAAGCAGAATACTCTAGAGGGGGGTGAATAGAGTAGGCAGCGGAATATTGCTAATTAAAACTTGTTAGCAGTTAGATCACAAAAATAATAATAATCACAAAATAATAACTGAAAAGAAAAGAGTGATCAGAAGGCAAATACAAACATAGAGATTTATTCTGGTTTCCCTCTTGTGATGACTAGTCCAGTCGGAAGAACTCTAGCTTTCAGTTGAATCCACTATTAAAAAATTCTACAAGTTTTCACACGAAGTCCTTGCAACTTCTACAGACGCGAGCTTTGATACGAAGAACTCGACCAACTTCAGTTTTGAAGAGTCTTTCTTCAATCAAGCCTCTAATTACAATTTTTCTAAAATCTTCTAGACTGTACCGTACTGACAAATTGACTAGAGAATTGTAACTGGATTGGGATTTGAAAATGAAAGCTTTTTGAAAACTCTTTGGAAGAAACGTAAGCTTTAGAAGAGAGAAGATGAAAGTGAATGAGTGTGTTTTAAAAATGGTCAGAATTCCTCTCTATTTATAGTTTTTCCAAAGACAGAACTCTAACAGAATTCGAACAGAATTCAGACAGAACTCTTTGTAACAATTCGCAACTGAAGGGAGACCAAGTTCAAAATCCAACGTTTACATAATATTTACCTTGGCCGAACTCTGGCCGAGTTCTGTCAGGGTTTGGTCAGCTTTATTTTATGAAAAATTGTTTTGGCTTTTTAAAAAAACCTTCAGAAGCTTTTTGTTAAAGTATATATTTTTAGAAAACATAGATCATTTTAAAAATGATAGGTCAGTTTTGAAAAACGATTTCAGATAGCCTATTTGCCAGAAAGACTTAGTGTACAATGCATTCCTAGACTCAATAAAAAACATTGCGTAAGGAAATACAGTCTTGAGTGGCAAACAGCTTTGGTCTTGAACTGAGTAGATATCCAATCTTGATAAGTATCCAAAACGTCTTTAGTAAATATCTGAATTGTTTCGTATATCGAGACAGAGTTTGATCAATTATTAAAATCAGGTTTGACCATGACCAATGGGCCATCAATCTCCCCTATTTTGATAATTGACAAACCTTGACCGATATAATATCTTTGATCTTTATCAATTCAAAATTGTATCGAGATATAAAATGCAAAATTGTTCATAGCCTGTATTCATGAAGATGTTAGATCTTATTTCTCCCCCGTTGTCACTTAGCAAAATAATTATAAAAAAGAAAGCTCCTCCGCAATAAATGTATAAGTAATAATCAGTGAAGAAACACAAAAATATGAATAAATACATTCAACACAGGCATGGTATAAATATCACAAACAAAAATAAGATAAGTAGATAATAATTGTCACAGGAAGTTTAAATGGAAGCATAAAGAAAGATAATGCTATAATAAAAGCTTAACTAAATAATATGCTAAACTGAATAATATGCTAAACTGAATAATAGAACATATCCATCAAAAGTCATAAATCATATCCAAATAAGAGTACTGATATTATCTTGGAATGTCGAAGCATTTCTAAGTATACAAAAGACAAAATCATCAGTCTCAAAAGTCTGACATCTCAAAAATCATCCTCGTTATCAGCTACAGTACCAGCATGTCCAGATGGACCAGCTCCAGATGTGCCAGCTCCAGAGGTGTGTGGAGTAGCACCAGAAGTACGATACCAATCGTAAGCATTTCCTGGCTGAAAAAGAGAGTGGATTGTCTCATCATCAATGCGGTAACCAGATACAGAAGGGTCTCTAGGAAGAGAGCTAGCAGAGTGACCTATCTGTACAAATCTGAGATCGGCAAATGAGTTGGTAATAGCCTGGAACCGAGTCACATCACGGAACGGAACTCATATTCCCTGAAAGTGTCAACAAAGGACGTCTGCAGATCCGATATATGCTGATGAATACCCTCAAAAGTTATAGGGTAAGACTGAGGAGGAACAGGTGCAATAGGAGCAGGTGCAGGAGGTAGAGGAGCAGTGGCAATGCTGTGACGAGAAAGCTTGAGGAACTTGGGCTCATGGTCCAGATCACAAATGGATAAGTTTATGTCAAAATGCTGAAAGATGTGTGGGATAAGCATCGCATAAGAGAGGTTGCAGTCTCTTCCGCGACATCTACCCATCATCTGAATGATAGTCATAGGGGCAGAAAAATGAATCCCCTTAAGAATGTGATATAGGGCAGAAAGTTCTAGTGCAGTGACATTATCTTTTGAAGTAGATTTGGGAAGTAGAGCGGAATAGATGATGCGATGTAACTCGTAGTTAAACAAGTTCAATTTATTGGCCTTGAACTTTCTAGTACGAGCACGTGCGGGCGCACAAAGCTCATTCTTGAAACTAACAAGAGTCGTGCCCTCGGGAAAATTGAAGTCAGTGACGTCATCGAGCAGGGCACCTTCGTTTGGAAGACCAAAGATTTTTGCTATTAATGTATTATTGAACTCGATATCTATCCCGCCAATACGAGTCCTTGCGGTAAAAGTGTCTAACACGAAGTTACAATAGAACAATCTAATGGCATTAGTACCTATAGGGAATTGTAAGGTAGCAAAATGGTGTAACCCTAATGCCTCAAAGTAGGGACGATGATCAGGAAATACAGTCCACTTAATCGGAGAGCCTATGCATATAGTGCGTATAGCAAAATCGGCATACCAAAGCAATGCTTGGTCATGAGTTTTGAAGTAAAACTCATCCGATACTCCGTTATCCGATTGGACCGGGAAAAAGAGGGAATCCGTGTTCAGATCAGAAGATGATGCCTCTTCACTGGCATAGGTCTTCTTCCTCTTGAAAGGATTGAATCCCTTAGGTATTCTTTCCTAAAACTAGAAACCCTAAAAATTTGAAAGTGGAGGAGAGAAGGAATTATACCTTCTGAGAATCAAGTATGCTTTAGAGGACGCGATTCTCCGTACGAATCCAAATTTTGGATATAAATCTCTACGTGGATTGAAAGATATAGAGTAGAGAAAAGCTAGGGTTTGGGGTGTTTCGGCTGCTGCTATGATTAGAATAGATGGGTTTGGAAGTGAAAAAGAGGAGATGGCCACAGGTTCTGTTTTAACATGCATACAACACCAAACGAACTCTGGCCGAATTCGGATCGGACTCGGGCCGAATTTGTCTAGGGTTCTTCTGGGTTTTTTTTTTTTTTTTTGTGGGCCATGTCCTTTTCATCAACTCATTTCAAATATTTAACTCAAAGTTTAGTAATTTTAGATTTCAAATAATATAATTAATATTATTTTATAAATTAATATTCTTTACTCAGCATCTGTTTCAGATTAGATGTAGGAGTACTGTCCCAACTAACGGAGGTTCACCGGAGAACTTTTAAATACCGCTTCGCTTCAACCATAGTCGTTGTGACAGACAGACTCTTTTTAGGCTTGTCTCGAAAATAATTATTGAGTATTGAATAAATTAATTAATAAAAAAGTTAATTAATATTATTGACGTCTAAAATTCATAATTCTTGACGTAAATAATTGAAACAATCTTCCGCTAGAGGTTTTGTGAGTATGTCAGCCAATTGATTTTGTGTGTCTATGTATACAAGGTCTATATCTCCATTTTGTTGATGATCTCTAAGAAAATAATGTCGAATCTCGATATGCTTAGTACGAGAGTAGACATACTGGATTCTTAGTCAAATTAATAGAAATAGTGTTATCACAGAAAATGGATATGTGTGTGAAATACAATCCATAGTCTTCTAAAGTTTGCTTCATCCATAAAAATTGTGCACAACAACGTCCTACGGCGATATACACAGCCTCGATTGTTGATAATGCGACAGAATTTTACTTTTTGCTAAACAAAAAGACTAGGACTTTTCCTAGAAAATAACATGTACCGCTGGTACTTTTTCTATCTACTTTGCATCCGGCAAAATCAGTATCAAAATAACCGGTTAGGTCAAATGACGTCGTTTTGGGATACCATGAGCCAACAGAAGAGGTGCCTTTAAGGTATCGGAAGATACACTTAACTGCACACATATGTGATTCCTTAGGATTGGCTTGAAAACGTGCACACAAGCAAACACTAAATATAATGTCTGGTCAACTGGTAGTTAAGTACAGTAAGCTACCGATTATACCTCGATACTTACGTATGTCGACGGGTTTGCCTTGCTCATCAATATCAAGCTTGGTTGAAGTCGCCATTGGAGTACTAAGTGGTTTAACTGCTTCCAGGTCAAACTTCTTTAATAGATATTTTGTATACTTTGCTTGATTTATGAACGTCCCATTGTTGGTTTGTTTGGTTTACAGTCCGAAAAAGAATTTTAGCTCTCCCATCATGCTCATCTCAAACTCATTCTGTATGCACTTTAAAAATTCTTGACAAAAAGATTCATCAGTAGATCCAAAAATAATATCATCTACATAGACTTGAATCAAAAGAATATTGTTATTCAAAGATTTTATAAACAGTGTAGTGTCAACCTTTCCCTTTGAAAAATCGTTGTCAAGTAGAAAAGAGCTTATACGATCGTACCAAGCACGAGGGGCTTGTTTTAAATCGTATAAGGCTTCCTTCAACTTGAAAACATAACCAGAATTTTTGAAATTAGTAAAACCTGAAGGTTGAGCTACATAAACTTCTTCTTTTATAAAACCAAATTATAAAAATATGTAAATGCACATAACACGTGAATGGATTCTAATCTCGCAACTGGGGCATAAGTCTCATCGTAGTCGATGCCTTCTTCTTGATTGTATCCTTGAGCTACGAGTCGAGCCTTATTACGAGTCACTAAACCATTCTCGTTCAGTTTGTTTCGGAACACCCAACGGGTGCCAATGACCGGATAATCAATGGGCTTGGGAACATATTCCCAAACTTAATTCTGTTCGAATTGGTTTAATTCCTCTTGCATAGCATCTAACAAAAAATTATCACTACATGCTTCTTCAATGTTTTTGGGTTCAAGCTGTGAAATAAAAGCAACACCAGAAGCTATATCTTTATTACAGGAATGAGTACTTGCACCCTTGGTAATCTTACCAATTACCAAGTCCTTTGGATGATCTGCCAAGAATCTCATCTCTTTTGGCGTATCCTCAAGATTGTTGGTTCCAACTTCTTTGCTTGAAAGTTTTGCATCTTTGTGTGAAGGTTTTGCAGTAGTTGTACTATGTGTAATCACGTCTTCATTATCATCATCGTCTAAATGTTGATTTAGTTCATCAAACTTGACATTAATTGATTCTTTGATGATTATGGTTCTCTTGTTGAAGATTCTGTACCCTTTGCTCTTTGCTGCATAACCTAAAAATATACCTTCATCGGCCTTTTCATCAACTTTACTCAGATTGTCTTTAGTATTAAGAATAAAGCACTTACAACCAAAAAATTTAAAATATGAAATAGTGGGTGTTCTATCAAACAATAGTTCATAGGGAGTCTTCTTCGATATAGATCGAATTAGAACCCTATTGAGAATATAGCAAGCTGTATTGACAGCTTCAGCCCAAAAGTATCTAGGTAGACTAAACTGGTTCAACATTACTCTAGCCATTCCAGATAGAGTTCTGTTCTTACGTTCCATAACTCCATTTTGTTGTGGAGTCCTAGGGCAGGAAAATTTATGCAAATAATCGTGTGTGTCACAAAATTGCTTGAACTCTGCATTCTCAAATTCACCTCCATGATTACTACGAATACGAGTAATCACCAAACCTTTTTTCAATATGTACTTTCTTGCAAAAGGTGACAAATTTTGACAAAGCATCGTTCTTGCGTGCAAGAAAATATACCCATGTGTATCTAGAGAAATCATCTACAATAACAAATGCATATAACTTACCACCTAGACTAGCAATTCTACTTGGTCCAAATAAGTCCATATGCAACAATTGTAGAGGTCTAAAGGTACTTATAGCGTTCTTAGATTTAAAGGCGGATCGGGTAGCTTTGTTCTTTTCACATTCGCTATATACCGTATCTTTCTTGAAAGATATATCCGGTAAGCCGCATACCAACTTTTTTGTAGATAGTTTTGAAATTGTATCCATGTTTGCATGACCAAGTCTCATATGCCATAGTTGACTCTCAATGCTCTTGGCCATTAAGCATCTACCCGCTTTGTTAGCATCTTCTAACAGATAGAAAACATATATGTTGTCTTCCCTGATACCTTCAAAGATAGTACTACCATTTGAACTATCAACTATAGTACATTTGTCTTTGACGAAGTTAATGCCATAACCGTGATCAGCTAAATAGCTTATGCTTATGCTTACCAATGTCACCGATACCGATTATGTACCCTCTTAAATTATTACCGAAGGAGACGTATCCTTCTTTATTTTTCTTCGACAGTGTTGCGAATAATGAAGAATCACCGGTCATGTGTCGTGAGCAACCGCTATCGAGAATCCATTTGCTTCTAGCATGTGAAGGGTGTTCCACCTACAAAATAATTTGCAAATGAAACTCTTGGTACCCATTTCTTGTAGGGTCCTGATAGGTTAGTTTTTGGTATCCATGCATAAACATTTAAATCTACTAACTTTCTGATTCTACATGCAGAAGATATATGACCAATGAGGCCACAATAATGACATTTTGCATGTTGAGTGTTGAAAGTTGTGTGAGGTACATGATTGGTAGGTTTTGGTTTTCTAGTATAAAAAAATGCATGCCTATTAGTCTTCTTGGGCCTAGGTTTGGTATGGTTTGGTCTGATAGTGTTTATTTTGGGTGTGTTCCGATGATTCGGTAATTGACACGTGTTAGAATAGGAAGCAGCAACTTCAGGCCATTTTTTAAACTAATTTCTAACTTTTTGGAGGTGTCATATAATCTAGTGTAGTCAGATGTAAGTGTTTCTATTCTGACTTGTGCACACTAGAGACTCTTTCTCTCCTTAGATAGGTCTTCCTTTAGCTGGATGATAGTTTGGTCTTTTTCTTTGGATAACTTAATAGTCTCGTGTTACAACAGCTTAATAGATGAAATCTCACCAGAGTCAATAGAAGAGTCATTATTTCTAACATCAGGTAATTGGTCGGTAAGTCTTTCTATCTCACCTTTGTACTCTTTGAGTACCTTCTTAGAGGTTTTATATTTACTACGCAGTTTCTGTAGTCATTTAATAGGTCACTGAAATCCTCTCCTAGTTTCTCAAGGGTGAAATCATCATCAGGATCAAACAGAGGATTAGTGGTTACCTGATCGCAAGCCATCAAGCATACATTTGCAGCATCATCTGATTGTTCGTCTTCTGAATCACTGGCTTCGCTTTCATGCCATATGCTTGTATTAGTGTACTTCTTTGATGTAGATCTCTTCAGGTAGCCTTTGTCATATTTGCTATTTTTTTGTTGATAATGATGCTGTTGGACAATCTTTCTTCATATGTCCTTTCTTCTTACATCCGTAGCAAATAAGATCTTTCTCGTTATTGTTGCTGTTGCTATTTTTTGTTCTTCTGTTGAATCTCATGAACTTCTTAAATTTTCTTACCAGAAGAGCTTGATCTTCAGAGTTAGAGTCGCTGTCGTCAGAATTATCTTCGATAGTTCTTCTATGTTGAGACTTGAGAGCGATCGACTTTTTTGACTTCTCCTTTGGTGTAGCATCTTCAAAGTCTTGAAGTTTTAACTCGTGAGTGAGTAGCTTACCCATGAGTGTTTCCAGAGACATTGTTGAGAGGTCGTTTCCTTTAATGATTGCTGTAGCCTTTGGAATCCAGTTCTTTGTGAGAGCTCGTAGAAGTTTATAAATCTTCTCATGGTTACTGTATTCCTTGCCTAATAAAGACAAAGGATTTATAATATCCAAGAATCTCGTAAACATCTGAGTGACAGATTCACTTGGCTTCATTTTGAACGCTTCATACTCTTGAGTAAGTCTGCTGATCTTTGACTCCTTGACTTGTGTTGTTCCTTCGTGGGTTACTTCGAGAAGTTTCCACACTTTATTTGATGTTGTGCAAGTCGACACCCTGTTGAATTCAGTTCTGTCTAAAGCACAAAATAAAGCGTTAATAGCACGTGTGTCAAGACTGGCCTTTTTCTTTTCATTCTCCGTATATTTGTCATGGGGTTTTTTCAACTAAAACTCCATCAACATTAATACGAGGAGGCTTTTTGTAGCCATCAATAACTATAGACCATAAGTCAAAATCAAGAGATTTTAAGAAGAAACTCATCCGTATTTTCCAGTAAGTGTAGTTTGTGCCGTCAAACAGTGGAGGTTTGTTTGTGGCTTGGCCTTCACTTGTGAATTTCACAATTGCCATGTGTAATACTGTGATCTATATAACAATTAAAAATAGCTGAATATAACTGTATTTTTACCTTATTTTACCTGTATAACCCGCTCTGATACCAATTATAGAAACAAAGTCGTAAAGCAGAATACTCTAGAGGGGGAGTGAATGGAGTAGGCAGCAGAATATTGCTAATTAAAACTTATTAGCAGTTAGATTACAGAAATAATAATAATCATAAAGTAATAACCGTAAAGAAAAGAGTGATCAAAAGGCAAATGCGAACACAGAGATTTATACTGGTTTCCCTCTTGTGAGGACTATTCCATTCGGAAGAACTCTAGCTTCCAGTTGAATCTACTATTGAAAAATCTCGTAAGTTTTCATACGAAGTCCTTGCAACTTCTACAGACGCGAGCTTTGATACGAATAACTCGACCAACTTCATTTTGAAGAGTCTTTCTTCAATTAAGCCTCTGATTACAATTTCTCTGAAATCTTCTAGACTGTACCGTACCGACCAATTGACTAGAGAATTATAACTTGATTGGGATTTGAAAATATAAGCTTTTTGAAAACTCTTTTGAAGAAACGTAAGGAGAGAAGATGAAAGTGAATGAGTGTATTTTAAAAATGATCAGAATTCCTCTCTATTTATAGTTTTTCCAAAGACAGAACTCTGACAGAATTCGGACAGAACTCTTTGTAATAATCCACAACTAAAGGGAGACCAAGTTCAAAATCTAGCGTTCACATAACATTTACCTTGGCCGAACTCTGGCCGAGTTCTGTCAGGGTTTAGTCAGGTTTATTTTGTAAAAAATTGTTTTGGCTTTTTAAAAAAAACCTTCAGAAGCTTTTTGTAACAGTAGATATTTTTCAAAAACATAAATCATTTTAAAAATGATAGGTCCGTTTTGAAAAATGATTTCGGATAGCCTATTTGCCAGTACGACTTGGTGTACAATATATTCCTAGACTCAATAAAAAAGAAAATTATATTGCGTAAGGAAATACAGTCTTGAGTGGCAAACAGCTTCGATCTTGAACTGAGTAAATATCCAATCTTGATCAGTGTCCAAAACTTCTTTAGTAAACATCTGAATTATTTCGTATATCGAGACAGAGTTTGATCAATTATTAAAATCAGGTTTGACCATGACCAATGGGCCAACATGAAGCCAAGAAGAAGATCAAGATTTGTAGCAAACTCAACTAGAGGCAGGTGCATCACCATTCACACAGTTTAGAAGGAGCTGTAGGTCATCGACGGTGTACATAGTACATGATGTTCTGTTTGATGATGCATGTGTATGGGGGAGCTTCATTGTCAGACACGAAGGTGGGCATGTTCAGTAGTTTGAATCTCAGTAGGACCGTACCGTTTGCTTAGTTGGGCCAGCCAAGGGTGAAGAAACTTGCCGAAATAGCAGCACATTTCAATGGAAGACGGAAGTCGAGGACAGACAGCCGAGACTTACGGTGAGGCTGATTGTCAGGACATCAGTCTCGGCCGTGTTATTGATGTCGACAAGATTCCAGCGGTGCGGGAGTTGCTACACATGGCATCTAGTGTTAACGTGACGGTTGAGGAGCTGGAGATGAAGGAAGATGTAAAGCAACTCGAGGGATCGAAGATTAGTGGCATATGGGAGCAAGTATTCTGTCATAGGACGACAGACATAGAGTTCAGTTGAGGATCCATGGGGTCAACACCCTCTCATCAGACAAGAGGGAGATATTATAGGAGTCCAGTCTGGATTTGATAACTGCGTATTTGTGGAGTCCAAATCTGATTAAATATTTATTTTGATTAGATTTGGATGTCCATATAATTGGTGCTAGGCTATTTTGGATGTAATAAGAATCTTATTTTAGGTTTTCCTATTTATGAAATCCTATTATTATCTAAAATAGGATGTTGATGGGCTATTTTATGTGTAACATGATTCTTATATTAGGGTTTTCGATTATAAAATCCTATTATTACCTGGAATAGAATTTTCTCAGCACATATATATGGGGTGAGGGTGGAGGCACAAAGTATCACGCAAAATTTGAGATTCATTGCTCTCGTCAACAGAAAATCTAAGATAAAATCCGTACTTTGCTCTTAGGACTTCGCCATACAAAACAGAAGGAAAGAGAAGATCTGATCGAGGAGTCATCAAATTTAGTTAGGAAGATTGCTACTGGTTGGTGAGTGATTTCATTGTAATCTATATCGTTTCTTCTTGAGTGTGGTGAAGGAGTTGAACATATTAGGGCAAAGGGTTCAACATTTATTTTTTTGTAATCTTATAATTTCATCTGAGTTATATAGATTAGGATTTATCCATATGCCGTAGTCACTGCCATATGCTTATTTTTGTCTGTGATTGATGTTCGTTAGACGAGGGTTGTTATTTCCTGTGGGTTGGCCTAAGTTTTCGATGTGGCAACGTATCAGACACGGTATCGAAACGCTTGTAGAGCATGTTCGATTCCCAATACTTCGAAGCTGGGTCCATTAGATTGGAATGTCCCCAGAAGACGTATTAGCTGGTCATTGCTATGTGGCTCAATTCTACGTAATTTTGGAACTGGGATGTGACATCTATGACAAAGGCAGAATATATTGCAGTGACGGAGACAGACAAGGAGTTCTTATGGGTGAAGAAGTTTGTGAGAGAACTTGAGCTGAAACATAAGCAACATGTGTTTCTCAATGACAATCAGATTGCAATACATCATGGCAAGAACCATATCTGTCACAACATGTCCAAGCACATCACAACTCAATATCACTGGATACATTATATTGGAGGCAAAGAATGTTTAGCTTCTTAAGGTTCATATAGATAATAACGGAGCATATATACTCACAAATATCTCATCTGAGGAAAGTTCAACTTTTATAGGAAGTTCATCGGAATGGAAAGGTTCCTCCACCTAGTCAGTAAGGAAGGGAATCTTCAGGATGGGTTCCCTTCCTATGTAGAGAAAGATCCAATCCTAACTATGAGTGTTAGATTTTGGATGGCTTATATGGTAAGCAATCTTAATCTAATTAGTAGTAAGATTAATTTTTGGATGGATTTCAATATTAAACAATCCAAATCTAATTATTAGTTAGATTTTGGGTGTGGTTACATATCGTAAGCAATTATGTCCCAATTAGGAGACATCTACAACTATAAATAGGTGCAATTTCATCCAAGTTGAGAGCAATAATTTTACAATTGTAGGAAAAGGGGGAGAAAGATGAAGATTTTGTGGGAGTAATTCAAGAGTACTTCGGAGGAGCTTGTCCGTGGAGATTCATATAATCAGCTTTTGACAAAAATGAAGGGTTCGATGTCGTCTCCTTCTCGTGTAACTTTGTATTTGTTCTCAAATTTTTTTTATTCCCTACATTTGTATAGTTATAGATGATTTGTGTTCGAATTCCTTTTGGAAGCCCCAAAATTATAAAGACCGGCAAAATTTTACAAAGGTCCCAAAATTTTGCAAATGTCTCCTACATTTTGTACATGCCTCCCAATTTTACAGAGCCTAACAGAAGCACTCCAACTTAGTATCTTGTAACTGAGCTAGCCCCCAAATTTTTTTTAATACCTTTTGGATACAAAATTTTTCATTGTCTTAGTGTCTATAATTGAACTAGGCCCCAAAAAAATTTCAAGGGAAAAACGTCAACATGGTGGATACCAAAATTTTCGAAGCCTTTCGAATAATAAAATTTTCCGTGCCTTTTGGATACTAAATTTAATGAAATTATGTCCAATACAAAAAAATTTGGGTTCTTATTATTATTTTCTATTTAGGGGGGGTCTCCTAATTTGTTGGGGCCCTACGCCCATGACTAGGTGGCCTATGTTTCGAGCCCGCTCTGGATAGTAGTAGTGTACTTTCTATATTCATTAGTTGAGACTTTCATAATTCACACCACATCATTGCGAGGTTTTCTTCCAAATTGATTTTTTTTTTTTTACATAAAAATACTGTGTTTGCGATCTGAATTTTCTCTGTGTTTGTTCATCATGTTTCAGGTGTGTTCTAACTTCCTACGGTACATATGTTGCATGTAGTAAAATTTATCCGGATAAAAGGAATCATGTTTTCAACCATCCTCTGGCGAGGATTGTCATGTGGGGGGTGTTTTTTTTTGGGGGGGGGGGGGGGGGGGGGTTGGGGGGGGAGGGGGAGAGGGCAGGTCTGATCCAGAGCAGGTTTGACGACAGTTCAGGACCCAAAAATTATTACAGGAACACCAACAAAGATATGTCTAGAATAGATTAATGACGGACTATAGGTTATACTTAATTTAAAAAAGTTGTGATGTAGTTGTTATCATGTCAACCTTAAATACAATAAGTTAGCCTTAGATACTAAGTTGAAATCTTGGTGGCATCATTTTTTTGTTATATTTTTATAAGCTCAGAGCACCTTGCTGATTTAATACTACTAGTTTACATGTACGTGATTTACATGTATTTTAATTATAATATGATAACGTCAGTTGTCGTATTTCCGTCTTTTCCAGGTGACTATTCATATGTGTGTGTTTTCTTTTTACAATGCCAAGAGATTCTAAGTACAATTTTTAAAAAAAAAAATTTCTATTGAGAATAATAATCTTTGAAAAATGGTAAGGAAAGAAGAATTTAATTATTGCCATTAGAATATGAAGAGTTGTATAGAAAAAAAAAACTTCAAAGCATACCAACTTTATTGTTTTGACTCTTAAACATAAATGAAATACAAGTTGATATAATAACAATATGTTTATAGAATACTCAAGAGTATTTTAGGAATTTAAAAGTTTCACAACCAAACTTTCCTATTATATAATAGAAAAGATTTATATTAAATTCCTACTAAATTACATAGTGTGACCAACGGAAGGAGAGATCAAGTTATTCCGCAACCTAATTTTATCTCACTAGTAGTAATAGGAAACTGAGGAGGTACATACTTCTAGAACACCATTTTACCAGCTTGCCTTCTTTTTTTAACAGAAAATTGTAGAAAAAGTATTAAGTTTGTCAAATTTACAAGTGGAGCATCCAACCGGACTTTAAAAGTTCGGTTGGTGACGTCACATTTAGATTATTTTTGGTTTTGTGTTAACGAAGTTGGTTAGCTGGTGGGGGGATTAAGGATTTAGCCGGACTTTTAAAGTCCGTGTGATGATGTCAGATGACGCCCACAACCGGACTTTAAAAGTCCGGTTCACTTAGTGAGGAATATGGCCTTTAAAAAATGTATCATTTTCAAGGTTCACTTAGTGAGGAATATGGCCTTAAAAGTCAATTGACGTCAGATGCTATTGGTTAGCTGGTTTTGTGTTACTAAGATGTGTCATTTTCAATTGGCCTTTAAAAAATAACCCTCACTTAACCGGACTTTAAAAGTCCAGCCGTGCGCGTCAGCTGATTTCAGCACCCGGACTTTTAAAGTCCGGTCCTCTCTTAAACCACTCCCCCAGCTTAATTAAACGAAACCAGCCGCTAATGAATTGCTGACGTCACCAACCGGACTTTAAAAGTCCGGTTGGATGCTCAAAGTACAATTTCTCAAAACTTCATGCTATTCTTAGAATTTAAGCAAACTTTGATGCTGATTTTGTAATTTTCTGTTTTTTTAAAGCCACTGTGTTTTATTTTGGACTCTATATAGTGCAATTCAATGTTTAGTCTCTCTCTCTCTCTCTCTCTGCCCGTGAACTTCTTTTGTTTTAATTTTCTTGTCTTTTCTTGTAACCATCTATGTTTTTTTTAATGTCTAACATAATGCAAAGGATTTTGTACATGTTTCGCTACATGTCATTTAGATTCATTGCTTATAATTTTTACACACACACACCTACGTCTTTTCCCGCGGTTCGATTCTGAGACTGTCCTCCTAGCCACAAAAAGTTATACATCTCCTCGCTGACCACAATAGTCAGTTGAGTTCGGTATTATTCATTATCATTGGAAGTTAGGTGTTGTTTGGTTTGTTTTGCTTTGCTATAAATAACAATCTTCTAACATTTGTTATACTATTTTTTTTCTTCTAATTATAATTTTTTATATTTGATATAAATAGTGAATTTGTTTTCGCAAATGTTACATCATTTTTTCAATTGCCGCAATAATTCCAATCAAATAGCCGGAACACTATTTACGATAACAAATGCAACAAATTAGATCATTTTTAATTATTTATCTTCATTCAATAAAGATACAACCAAATAATAAATTTTTATTTACAGACCAAAGATCATTTTTAATCATTTTATCTTCAATATCATAAAGACGCAACCGAATTCTTCTCAAAAAAATAAAAAATAAAGATGCAACCGAATAATAAATTTTTTTTACTGCAACAAAAATTACAATCATACATATTGATTATTTCATTTCTAAAAATAAATTTGTAAATTTTGCAACAACATTTACGTGCAACAAAACAACGAATTTGTAATACCACTTACAACAAAAAATGTTATATACAACATATGTTGTATTATAATTCCATTTACAGGTAATCAAATAGTCCTTATTGTCACTGAGTTGATTTCATAAGTTCATTTGGCACCTATATGCTGAAAAACTACTATCAAACGTATATAAGGCAATGTTTTAAAAATCGGATCGGTGATTGAACCAAATTTTGTTTTGAGAAATTTTGAGTAGCACCCCACTTTTTTTTATCCAAATTCAAGATGCATCCCACACAATTGCCATAATATGAGACACTTTCCACTTTTGACTGAAATCATCTATAGTTGACAGTCAACGCCTTTGACCGATATTTTTTGACGAAAATGCCCTCGTCTTCTTCCTACCCAAACCCAAATCTTAATCCCGCCTCCTCCTCTCGCTCTGCCCCTCCCCCCTCCCCCGCTCCAGCTCCGCTGCCACGCCCCAGCCCTGTCCCGTCGCTATCGCGCCCATCACCACCACCACTACCACCACCATCATTACCACCACCTTCACCATCACCACCCTACCACCACCACCTTCACCTTCACTTTCACCTTCACCAACACCACCACCGCTCCCCCGCCACCCTCGCTGTCACGACCCGCACCCTGATTAGGGGCACGAGCACGTGGGTACGTCCAGCTTACACCGCAGAGTCGACGGTAGAATGCTGTATAGGTCAACTAGAAATATAGTATCTAGACACAATATATATAAACTTGTCATCTTCGCACAGAGGTATATAATCACAACTCAATCACAAGATATCTAGGAAAGATAAGCACGAATATGATAAGATATGATGGAAAATAGATAAATTGGAAATAGATGCAAAGTCACAACACAAGTTCAGAGTTCAAGACATAAAAAATCCTGAATATAGTATACTACAAGTCTCAAAGATAACTAGCTGGAGCGCAGTCCAGTCAAACCTAACGAGTCTCGGTCAAAGCAGGCGGTGCGTCCTCAACGGGCACCGGCTCCACAGGGATATCCAAGTCATAATCTCCATCTATGCCAAACCCATAGAAGGTCGAGCAATCGGCATCTAAATCATCTGTAAACATCAACGGGATTATCCTATCAGGATATGAGCAAGTGCAAACGTTAACAACAGTTCCATGTGAATTGACAAATTCCATTAGAGATAATTATAATAGAATACAAGAAAAATATCAAGACTGGAAATAAGTAGTTTATGTAAAACTGGATATCATGTCAAGGTATATGTAACCCCACTTCTCCAGTTTCATAAATTTTGGGACTATTTTAATTAATTTGAGTAAAAGATATTCAAGTTATGTTGTATTTGAAATTCATAAATTTTCTAAATTGTTTTATCATAGTGAGATGGTGGAAATAATTAATTAATCAAGAATGTTTCACAAAGTTTCAACTAATTAGTGTGGCCCCAGCTTTTCTAACAATTTTCTAACAAATCATACCCTATTCCTAACAAACCCTTTTAGCCAACTATAATAATGAAATTGTTATGAGGGCTTAAGTGCAAAACACATTCCTTCTCTGTTTTATTTCAGCTCTGGAGATGAGAGAGAATGCATTCTCTATTTTATTTTTCTCGATGGAGCAGCAACTCTCCACAGTTTTCTCTAAATTCCCACACCAAACCCTAACCCTAATTTCTTTCAATTCCGACCATGGTGGTCGTTTCTACCGCCGTGGGAGGCTGGACGACCTCCTTAGCAACCAGCGCCGCTGCCATCGACGAGGAGCCCCATGGCAGCGCACCATGTCGGTGACGATCGGCACATCCGCGGCGGATGGAGATTGATGAAAACCTTCTTGGTCGAGCTGACGACGCCTACACGACGTCATTTGTTTCTTTATAAATTATTATTCTCTGTTCCCTGTTTGCATCAGTTTGAATCATTTTGGTTTGCAATTCAAATTGTTGAGTTTCTATTTTCTTCTCTCCACAGAAGGAAGATGGATATCCTTGCCAGTCTTCTCATTTATCAGATGATGCGATGAGCCGAATGTTAGAGCCAACCAATGAGGTTGATAATATAGACAAAACTTCCTTTTCATGCTTAGTTAAGGTGACTTTTCTATCCTTGCCCAATTGATTGATAATGTTTTACAGTGTTCTTAGAAACACCCTTAGACTAACGTGACCTGGCTGAGTTGCCTACAGTGTTGATAATGGTTTTTTTTTCTTGCAAAATCTCTGCAATAGTTGTTTATGGTTTCTATATAATGTTATGATTGTTCCCATTTTTATGAAAACTCTTTTCTAAGGGATTATTCTGTCAAGCTTGCTCCAGATATGGGACAAATACATGATCCCTATCATGACCTAGTTTGTTTTACTCATTTCTCTTGATATTTCATGATTAGATTTGATTTTTAGGCCTAACAATTATATGGACTGATTTGGTTGTCTTCTCTTTTTCTCAGGATTTTACTGGTGTTCCAGCTATCGTTAATCTTTCATGATTATTGGTTATGTGGCCAAGTTTTGATGTGGACAATTTTGGTAGTTGTAAATATATATATATATATATATATATATATATATATATATATATATATATATATATATATATGGATATTCTATTTTGAGAATGTAATGAAGATGTTGATATGTACTCTATTCTGAGAAATGTAATAAAGATGGTGATATATAATGTTAAGTTTTTGGAATGTAATATATAATGTGCAGTATAGAGCGTTATAAATATGCTAATTTGAATAGTATAAAGTGTTATAAATGTGCTGCATTGAGACTATACATATTATCTATTCATAACGTTTTACAAAAGTCCTGAATTGTGCACTATATATTAAATATTCATAACGCTTTTATAGAAACTATTCATGACAGTTTTTTATAACGCTTTTAAAAAACATTTATAACACCCGTTTTTATAACGGTTGCTTTGGAATAAAAAGCGTCATGGTTTGTCGTTAATGAGGCTTTTTAGCCGTCATTAAAAGGATTTTTTGCTGTAGTGATTAGAGAAAACCATTGATAACTCACTAGTAACTCCTAATCAAATCTCAGAGAAAATAAAGAAATCAATCAAACATTTGAAGAATTAAATGAATACTGATCAAATTGATCGATCGATCAATCCAATTTGATCGATCAAGAACCGATCGATCCAAACAAAGAAGAATAGAAGAAGAACTCACCGGTTGGGCCGATCGTTTAGCTTATTGTCGATCTTGTCGTGTTCGTCACTGCCACTGGAAATCGTCGCAGATGTAGTCGTCATCGGTGGGTATGCTACGACGCTCGAGGAAGGATCCTCACTGGAAGCCCCGATGAATCGCCATGGCCAGGAGCTCGAAAGGAAGCACGGACGAGGAAGAATTCCAGCAGGGCTTCGCCGTACTCAAGAAGTGATGAAGAAGAAGGGGGTCGATGGACTATTCATAGGCGGACAGCGACGGGCAGACGGTTGTGCGGTCAGCGGTCAGGTACGAGGCGGTTGGGTGGGCAGCGACGGAGTGGTGGAGACGGTTAGAAACGGTTAGGAGTTAGTTAGGATCGGATGGTGGAGAGGAGTGGGTCGGTTAGGGATCAAAGGTCGAGATGTGTCACGACCCGCACCCGCTTTTCGGACGCGAGCTCGTGAGCAAGCCAGCTACGTATCGAACGGACTCCAGCCCGACTCGAATACGTAAACGCTGTCAAGGCTATAGTATACTGCCAAATCATGGCAAATAAATCTATATCTCAATCCACAATAAGAATATGAAACATGAATGAACACTATGGGTCGTGGTCTGCAGCCCACTAGCATAAATGCCCGATAAGACTCTAAAGGAAATAACAAGAGTCTATAACTGAATCAAGAAACAAGATAACTCATGATAAGGTATGAAAGCACGAGCGGATAATAAACACGATAACGATACCTGAATCCCACAAGAACCGCAAATCCTCTACCATCCAAAACTACTAGCTAACTCCATGCAATCGCTAAACCTGAGGAGATCATCAGGTCCTCAGAGGAAATAGCAAGATACATAATTTACATGCCTATCTAACAGTTTTACCATGTGCAAGAAAAATAAACAAGAAAAACAGGAACATGACATACAAACACGAACACGAATATGAACATGAACACGAATACGAACACGAACACGAATACGAACACAAACATGAACACTAGAATAACTACGCGTAAATGAACTACCGGATGAACGAATACACGAGATCAATGGAAGAACCAAACCCTCGTCCCGAGTGTGGACTCACGGGTTTGAACTAAGCACTAACCCTCGTCCCGAGTGTGGACTCTCTGGTTTGCTCATGGCAAGACACCCTCGTCCCGTGTATGGACTCTCTGGTATAATTGGTCAACCCTCGTCCCGAGTGTGGACTCTCTAGTGCCAATGATCACGACAAACACCCTCGTCCCGAGTGTGGACTCTCTGGTGCACCAAATAACCCTCGTCCCGAGTGTGGACTCTCTGGTTGTGTAAACCGATAATCAAGGCTATGGTAGCTCACTACACGCACTCGTTCTATAACACGACTCAAGCAAGGTACTGACGAGAAACTCTAAGTGTAAACCACAAGACCAAAACATGAACACGGCTATATGTAATGAAAACAACTCAAAGGAATATAATACGAAAAGCACATGTCCATAAACAAACCAAAGACTGAATAATGAAATGAAAAGCATGTAAATAAAACTGTAGAGGAAGGCAAGGTATACTTGTCTGTGGTCCTTGCACAAACCGTAGTCATAAGTCAAGGATGAGGGAATGTCGATCTAGGAGCTATCAACCTATAACACATATCGCACCATGAACCGTGCACGAAAACTATAAATCAATTCTAATGTTCTAGTTCTAAATTCGTGGAATAGTGGCTAGTTGGGTTACTATTCTAATAATAATTAATTCTAGAATAATTCACTTAAAAACTTAATTTAACCTAATAATAATCTAAATATAATATAAACATGCAAGTTTGGCCATCAAAAGTCATGTTTCCAATTTTGGGAACCATGGCACGCAAATCGAGGCGTGCCGTTGACTATTTAGTCAAACGCTGTGAACTTTAGATTTTGAAAGTGCACCTTGATAAATTTCAGTGCCACGAGTGCGCTGGAATCAACCGTGCCGCAAAATCACGCTTTGGTCAAAAGATATCGCCGTTATGGCTAATCATGACCAAAACGGTGATCAATCGATCAATTCTGAGTTCAACAGAATAAATAAAATACTATAATGAAATAATTTTTGGGAAAAATTCATATCGTAGAGATCTGTGTTAGCTTTCCGAAACATCAAACGGTTCATGATTTCGATTTCTGGTTCTCCCGGAATCTCGAAAACACCGAAACGTGTCAAGTTTTGGACAACCGACACTCTACGAATTTTCCAGAAATTTAGGAATAATATCTACAAAAATAAATTACATATTCAGAAATTTTTCCTCAATACGAATCCAACAAAAAAACGGCGCACAAAAATCACGTCGGAGTTGACGGCAATCGCTTCGGGAAGTCGGAAACCATATATGAGTTCTCCCAAAAAAGCTGCTAAAATTTCTAGGTTTAACGAATATAATAATATATATATAGGAGAGAGAGTCGGTGGGCTGCGGGGCACCGACAGGTGGGCCCAGTGCTGACTGTACAACTGACTATGCAGATGGCTGTGTAATTAGTTAATGTAAATGCAGAAATTGTTAAAAACTCATTTTACTTCCAAATAACTCCAAATAAATATCAGAAAAATCCAAAAAATTGTAGAAAATTATAGAAAATACATTTAACCTTCTAGAATATAAATAAAAATATTTTACCTCATATTAGTCCCAAATGGCCTCATAATAAATATTGGAAGCCTTTAAAAATATATAAACCTTAATGAATAAATACTTAAATATTGCAAAAATTATGGAAAAATTCTAGAAAATATAAAATAGCATAATGAACCCTAGAAAAATATTTGGGATCAATATATGCTCATAGGCTTGCACAGTAAATTCTAGAAGTCTTAGAAAATAGATTTTTCCTATATTTAATTATCTAAAAATCCCAAAAAAATTGTAGAAAAATACAGAAAATATATTTAACCTAATTGAGCCTAAAGAAAAATACTGGGTCTCAAAATAGTCACAAATGGGCTCAAAATAAATTATAAAAGTCATTCATAAATATAAATCTTCATAGAATAAGTATTTAAAATATATAAAAATGTTTAAAAATCATAATAAAATATAATATAGCTATAGAATGCATATAGACCCTATCTAGAGATCATGTGACCACAAGATGGTTATAACTCACCTGTGGGCTTAGTCACAACTCCAATGATCATCGTAAAAATTAAATGTAAACTAATCAAATAAAAAAATTAAAAATATATCACAAAATTTTGGGAAGAGGAGTTACAAATCTACCCACCTTAAAAATAATTTCGTCCTCGAAATTCTAATTCATAATTATTCCTTAAAAATTAAAGTCTACTATTACTTTAATCTCCTCAAATTTAATTTCTCAAAAATATTTTATGACCTTCTCTAGTCATTTTATAACTCCGAATACTTAAGGGCTTCTACCCACCTTTGGTCACACTACTCAAAACACGGTCACTAAAATCTTATAACCTTCTAACTAGTTGCTAACGATTCTACCAACAGATATCTAGGATGTATGGCATCTATAATCCCTCATATCTATAAACAACCAAATATTTAATAGTCAAGCAATATTATACAATAACTTAGGAATCTCTGATGAATTCTAAACAACACGATCATTCGTCACCCCGAAATAGGAAGGAACGATAATCAATGGTACGGGAGGGCAAGGAAGAATAATCGAGAACGAATACGAGGTTTCAAAGGCGCTAGAGAAATTTCTAAAAGAATTTTTAAGGCAGAGTGGATTGAGATTTCTAAGGTTTAGTCAAATTCGCAGGCTCGTATCAGTACAGTTACGTAACCGATACGATATGCTCTGACCTGCATGGGCCACCAAAAAAACTTGTTACAACCCGCACCCGCTTTTCAGATGCGAGCTCGTGAGCAAGCCAACTACGTATCGAACGGACTCCAGCCCGACTCGAATACGTAAACGCTGTCAAGGCTATGGTATACTGCCAAATTATGGCAAACAAATCTATATCTCAATCCACAATAAGAATATGAAACATGAATGAACATTATGGGTCGTGGTCTGCAGCCCACTAGCATAAATGCCCGATAAGACTCTAAAGGAAATAATATGAGTCTAAAACTGAATCAAAAAACATGATAACTCATGATAAGGTATGAAAGCACGAGCGAATAATAAACACGATAACGATACCTGAATCCCGCAAGAACCGCAAATCCTCTGCCATCCAGAACTACTAGCTAACTCCATACAATCGTTAAACCAGAGGATATCATCAAGTCCTCAGAGGACATAGCAAGATACATAATATACATGCCTATCTAACAGTTTTACCATGCGCAAGAAAAGAAAAGAAAAATAGAAACACGATAAATGACCACGAACATGAACACGAATACGAACATGAACACGAATACGAACACGAACACGAATATAAACATGAACATGAACATGATCACTAGAACAACTACGCGTAAATGAACAGCCGGATGAATGAATACACAAGATCAATGGATGAACCAAACCCTCGTCCCGAGTGTGGACTCATGGGTTTGAACTAAGCACTAACCCTCGTCCTGAGTGTGGACTCTCTGGTTAGCTCACGGCAATACACCCTCGTCCCGTGTGTGGACTCTCTAGTGTAATTGGTCAACCCTCGTCCCGAGTGTGGACTCTCTGGTGCCAATGATCACGACAAACACCCTCGTCCCGAGTGTGGACTCTCTGGTGCACCAAATAACCCTCGTCCTGAGTGTGGACTCTCTGGTTGTGTAAAACGATAATCAAGGCTATGGTAGTTCACTATACGTACTCGTTCTTGTAAGTCCTAAAAATCAAGTTGCATCCATCAAATAGGCAGAGAAATCTAAAATTGAGCACTCTTCAATGAACTGCGCTGTAGGCAGACTGCGCTACAAATCAACTGGGCTAGCCTGAACTGCGCCAATGCCCAAGCGCGCTAGGCTGACGTGGCAATGCCATCATTACCTGACAAGAAGATCAAATCTTCTGACAGCCTGACAACCTAAAATACGAGGAGTCTGTTCGTTTCTCGTACTGCGCTGCCTCCTAGGACAGCTGTCCAAATCCTAGCACAGTCCAGCTGTCCAACGCAAGCGCAATCTATCGACCAGATCGGAGCGCAGTCTGAAGCTAGCACTATTCAAGTGGCACAATCCATCAAACTTGTTGAAGATAACTGACATTTACTATGTGGCTTACATGCCATCAATTGCTCGCCACGTGGCAACCGCTTACACACGACCAAGCGTATTTCAATCAAACAATGCCACGCGTCTGAGTACACTTAGCCCACGATCGAGCAACTGCCCAATGGCCAGCGCGGTTTGCAGTCTGCGCAGTCTGTCTTCAGCACAAACCTTTGTGCGCATTCCAGAATAACTACAAAATAGTTATTTCTAGAACTCTATAAATAGAGTTTCAAGTTCTTCATTAAGGAGGATCATATTATCATCAGAGATCAGGAGTTCTTGTCCAAGTGCTGCTGCATTCTTCAAAGGCTATCATCTTCAAAGTTTATATCATCCGAGGAATAAAGCGATCGTCTTCAGATCGGATTCCTATAGTTGTACTTTTCCAGAATTTATTGTACTCTTGTGCTATTCTTTAAAGTTTGTGAAATAAAAGGCTTTTGTTTTTGCAAACAAAATGGCGACTCTGCTGGGGACGACTTTCTCCTCCGACGAGGAAGTGACAACTCAATGTGACGCTGCGTCTATCGAAAAGACGCAGAAGACGCTGGTTGTGAAGGTCAACCAGACTGCCTATGAAGCAATGATCAATTCTGGGGCTACTCGGCGCACTGTGACATCTGCCAAGAGCAAGGTCCGTTCAAAGTGGATCCCAAAGTCCTCTGCACAACCTATTATTTCTTCTGACATGAAGCCAATAGCCACTTCTGCTCCTGCACAACCCATCACCCTCTCTGCAAAGGTGCAAGCCAGAGCTCCTATGTCTCCTGTGCAACCCATCACCCTCTCTGCCAAAGCACAAGCCAGAGCTCCTACAACCCATGCGCAGCACACTCCTCCTTTTGCCACAGTGCAATCTACATCTTATGCTGCTATGGCAAAATTCAAAACCCCTCTCCCTCTGGCGCAGTTTGCGACCTCTGTCCCTCCTGCGCAATCCACTACTCCTTCAAACAGAGCGCAACCTAAGCCCTCTATAGTCAAGGCTTCACTTGCTGCTTCTTCTAGAACACAGGTTGCACCTCCTGCTTGTGCTATGACCAAGGAGTCCTCTGTCATCACCTCCAGAGGGCAAGTTGCTCCTTCTTCTGTTCATGCACAACCCATAGGGGGTAGTCTTTTGACTACTCCTCCTCCATCTCAGCACAAACAGAAAGGCCCTTTGGTCTTTTCTCAATCTTCTGTAGTCCAGAACGTGGAAAATAACAGAGGAAAACGCTCTTTAGCCAATCCTTCTTCACAAAATAAAGGAAAAGGTCCTTTGGTCTTTTCTCAGTCTTCTTCGATTTTTACCTCAGAAGATCCATCTGAACGTGCCTCGGCACCAAACAGTACAAAAACCCTCTCAAACAAGAGTTCTTCTCTCCCTGCTAAAGGGAAGAATATTGATCAGAGAGGCATTTTGCCTACTCCAGTAGCACATTTCCAAGATCTCCCAACTCTTCGGATGTCCCGTTCAAAGCAGGGGAAATTGCTGGTGTCTCAGACAGAAGCCCCTGGGGGTGAGTTTGCCGATTTACGGACTTATCTCAATAGACCAGTTTCTATGAAACGCAAGCAACCAATACAGAAGGCGAACTTACATCAAAAATACACTTCCAGGAGGAAAATTCCTGATAACTATGCCAATGAGTTGAGTACTTCTCTGTATACTCACGGGACAAAGCATCTGAAGAATCGAAATCATGTTCCGAATGTCGTCAAAGAATATATCCTTGACCTTCGGGAACACCTCAAACAGAAGAGGAATAACACCTCAACACCTCCAATCCAACCATTGGAACACCATTATAATCACAAAGTGGTTATTAAGTGTTATTGCCAGACGACCAAATGATCTGTCTTCGATCGTTTAACTTCTAAACCAATGTCCAAAGATGAAGATGAGGTGCTCTATGCCTCTGTAAACATGGCTTCTCGAGACACCAGGGGTAGGAAATGTTCAAAACACGGTAAACCTCGTAAGCCCAGTCAACGATATCTGGATTTACTCCATGAATCCTCTGAAGGAGTATTCCGATACACCCGATCTTGAAGTCGAGACACAGCTGGTCGCAGGGATCTTCTCCAAGATCCTTCTGGTAGCTTCTTTGTTTCTCATTCAGGGGACGATTCTTTCTCTGATTACGATGCATATAGCAAAAGCTCTGAACAGACGGTGTCTTCTACTGTACCCAGAGAAGTATCAGCCTATGTTGTCACTGAAGATCCAGACGCTTCTGGTTCGACAAGTCAAGAACAACAAATCACCGCACTAGAAGATAAATTGAAGACCGTGGCTGAAATGATCGTAAGTATGCATACTGTTATCATAGCTCAACATACAGTATCACCGACTGCACCTGCGGTCAATCCAGAGATTATAGCATCATCGGTGCCTGTCAATACAGGTCTGGGGGTACCGTCCCCTCCTGTAGCCTCAATACCTATTCAAGTTACACCCAGTCATTCAGGGGCTGGGGGTAGTGCTTACCATGTTGTTCCTCCTCCTAACCCGGTGAGCCAGCCTATTACTTCTCCATCCTCAGGAGATGCCAATGAGGCTATAAAACTACTACGTAATCAGTTTGAGGCCTTCAAAGAGAAAGACGGTCTACAGAGGCTGGAGATCAAACAACCTTATCTAGTAGAATGGAAGGAAGTCCCATTCCCTCCAAAGTACAAGATTCCTACGATCACGTTGTTTGACGGCAGCACTTCTCCGAGTCAGTTCATTAACCATTTTGAGGTAATGACTGTCCAGCTCCAGTCTAGTGATGCTCTTCTTACCAGAGTCTTGGTCGGCTGTTTAGCCGGCACAGCATATAATTGGTACCGCAGCCTGCCTGACGGCTCTATCACTTTCTTTGTCGGGCTCAAGCAGATGTTCCTGGAACGATTCTACGAGGGTATCAACGATATGACTATATCCGCCCTCAACAAGATCAAACAAAGACATAATAAAACTACTGAGAGTTTCATTGAATGATTCCACCGAAAAGCACTCAAAATGCGTCCCGGAACCCCATATGTTGTAACGATAGACACTTGTAAGTCAAACTTGTTGTCTATCATCAGCATGTGGATGGGGTCAACACAGTTCCAAGACTGGCCATCATTCATCGTTAATGCTAAAGCAACTGAAGTGAGTGTCGAGAAATTCAAACAGTTGGGGGTACATATGTCTAACCAAGATCGAGATGAATCTTCTGCATCCGGTAGCGGTAATCGCCAGAACAACCGCAAGGGCAAAGAAACCTTGAATATCAACCTCAAGAACAAGGAATCCTTGGCCGTTAACGTGGCTCAACCCACGTCTACCTGTACTCCTTGTGCACCTCCGCCAAAGGAACCTCGCCCAAAAGTAGAGTATTCTTTTGATGAAAATGATACAGCGAGCATCTTCGACTGTTTGCTGAAGAGCAATAAATTACAACTTTCTGACCCGAAGAAGCCTGATGAAGTCGGTAAGACTAACCACCCTAAGTACTGTGTTTATCACAGGTTCATAGGGCATCCTACTCGGGCATGTTATATGCTCAAGGGCAAGATCCAAGAGTTAGTCAACGCCGGTGTTATCACTCTCCAACAGGATAAAAAGACTGTTACAGCCAATATGATTTCTATACAGTTTGGTGACTTCCCGCCACAAATGGTACAGAGTGGCGTCATCCCCATTCCCAGAACCACTCTTGAGATTGAGAATCTTCCTCCTTCACAAAGTGAAGGTCTTGTCCCCTTATCCCTTGATAATGGCGAGATTATGTGGATCCATCATGATCTTATTAAAGATTTTGAAGTTTCTTCTTCCTGTTGGGAAAGACAAAGAGCTGCAATATGGTCTCTTTTGACCCCATAGTTGAAGAAGAGATCCTGTTGGGCACCAGATCAGGGAAAACTTATCTACGGGAGCATTTCGAAACTCAGGAGGATCCTGCTTCGTCCTCCGAGGCTGTTCCAGTGCATCCTGTCTCTACAGAAGTCATCCCTTCTACATCATTACCGGTTGTGGAACCAACTCTTCATAAACCGACAGCAGCGAGCAAAGGCAAACAACAAGTCCGCTTCGACAAAGTTTTGAAGAAGACATCCCCCTCTGGACTTAAAAAGCCATATAACTTTGATATATTGGCTCAACTGGCCAACACACCGGCTAGGCTGTCTATCTTCGAGCTCTTACGCCTCTCTAAAGAGACTCAAGAAACACTGAGTGAGGCTTTGATACAGGCAGACACTTGCTTAACTCTTCTCAAGAAACCTGAATCAGAACCTGTCTCTTGTCTCCACTGTCACAGTATGCTGGAATTAATTCCAAACATCACCTTCACACAAGATAACAGGTTGATGGAAGACAATCGACATGACCGTCCTCTCTACATTACAGGATATATCAACACCATGAAGGTCGATCATATTCTGATAGACCCAGGGTCAGCACTCAGCATCATGCCTAAAACGATGTTGGATGCTTTGAAGATTCTATTGCATAGCCTCTCCAGCACTATCACCACCATCCTGGGATTCAACCAGGGAAGAAGTGAACCTTTAGGCAAGATATGCCTAAAACTCCAAATTGGCAATCTTCGTACGAAGGTGACCTTCTACATTATAGATAACCATGGTTGTTCCTACAATGCTCTTCTGGGGAGACCATTCCTTCATGAACACAATATTGTTCCTTCCATTCTCCATCAATGCTTCAAATACTTTGATGATAAAGAGGAAGTTCAAAAAGAAGTTGCGGATCTCTACCCGTTTAAAGGCGTTGAAGCATATTACAACGACGCTCGTATGTACAAAGAAGAGTTTATGAAGGTAGTTTTGGCCATGGATGGTGAAGAAGAACAGGAAGCAGTACCCAGTAACACTCTCATCATACCTGTCAAAGGGCATGTCTCTCATCCTCAATCCTCCAAACTACTAGCTATTCATCTGCCAGCCCAGAAGCAATCAACTGGTGATAATCAAGATCAAAGGAAGATCACCTCTTCTGAGCCACTGGTTATCGACTTATGTCGTAACAAAGATCAAAAAGAGCTCACCTTTTCTGAGCCACTGTTATCGACTTACATCATAACAAGGAGAAAAGGAAGCTCATCTCTTCTGAGCCGCTTGTTATCGACCTTCGTCGCAACAAGCCTAAACCTCATTCCCCTTCTGTTCATCCTCTTGTAATCGATCTGACCAAGCCGGCTAAGGCTAAAGGTCCTGTTGTAAATATGGATGTACAAATCAATGAAAAAGTATCTACTTTTCAGTATACTGATGTCGTTTATCATACTAAATGCTATTTGGATATGCTAGACAGCTTTCAGTCATTTACAATAGGAGTCATACAATCCCTACAGACGAAAGTATTATTTGAACATCCAGATGACTCATATTTTGTTGTCCCTTCTCGAAAAAGAGGTGAGAGTCCAATAATTTTTAGTAAAGGGCCAGAACAAAAATTCAGCTATACGGATGATAGCAAAAATAACGATATGAGACGTCTCCAACTTCGTCGTTATAGTCAACAATCAAAAGATATCATCCGAAAGATGGGTTATGACTTCAAGAATGGCCTCAATTACGGTAAGGGTAGACAAACGCCTATCCGTACGGTTGTTCCGAAAGGAAAATCAGAGATGTACTACAACAAGACGAAAAGAGGTCTCAGATATACTTCACCTTCGGTCTTATCTCCAGAAGTCTCCGAATCCGATAGTGAAGAGCGCTCCAACTCTTCTGATTTCGGATCATGGGATTCTGATACCAGCATCGGTTAAGTTCGTCGATTGATCGTATCTTCTAACATGGTTTCCGCTGAATTTCCGGAAGGCTATGACGAGGATATCGAAAAAAATCCCGAAACAGATCCTTGGACTCAACGAATGGATACCCAATGGGAACTCCGGTTCGAACAACGAGAACCTCCTACCGAAGATCAATTGATTCAAATTGAGGTAGGAGAAAACGGGTCACCTCGTCCAATATTCATCAGCAAGAACCTTCCAGAGGCAGATAAGCAAGAACTAATTCTTCTTATTCGAGAATACATTGATGTCTTTGCTTGGAATTATGAAGACATGTCAGGTTTAGATCCCAAAGTTGCTACTCATAAACTGAATATTTTGCCTAATGCAAAGCCAGTCAAACAGCAGCAAAGGCGATTCAAGCCGAAAATGATGGACGCAATTGATGATGAAGTCAAAAAGCTCATAGCTTGCGGCTTTATTCGAAAAGAACAACATCCAGATTGGGTAGCCAACGTTGTCCCGGTCTTGAAGAAAACTGGCAAAGTTCGAGTTTGCATCGATTTCTGAGATCTTAATGAAGCTTGTCCAAAGGTTGAATTTCCTCTCCCTATTACAGATGTCATGATCGACAATACTTGTGGGTTTGAAAGGATATCCTTTATGGATGGATTCTCTGGATACAATCAGATTCGGATGAACCCTGAAGATGAAAAACATACTTCTTTTCGCACCCCTCGCGGAGTCTACTGCTACACTGTGCTGCCATTTGGTCTCAAGAACGCGGGTGCAACTTACCAACGAGCTATGAGTACCATCTTTCGAGATCATCTTCGTAAGACTATCGAATGCTATGTTGATGATATTGCTGTCAAGAGTCGTCTAAAGGAAGATCACATCCAAGATTTAAGAATTATCTTCAATCTAATGCGCCAACATCAGTTAAAAATGAATCCAAATTAAATTAGGAAATCAAAATAACAATTAAATATTTAATTAAAAGTTTTTAGTAAGAGAATATTTATTGAATAAGTTTAAAATAGCCGTCTAGCTTAAAAATTGAGAAAAATATTTTAATGATAAATAGTGATTAAAATATTAAATTAAATTTTAATATATAGGAATTACCAAGAATTTATTATTCAGGAAAAGTGGAGTTACAAATCTCTCCCCCTTGAAAAATTTTGTCCTCAAAATTTCAGATGGCACGATTAAGCACGATCAAGAATAATCAAAAACAAATTGGCACGATTCAAGGGGGAGAGATTTCATTTGAGATCTTGTTATCATATACGGAATTATTCTTGATCGTGAATTGTGCCAAAAAATTTTTTAATCCCGCTTTATCAAGAAAAATCAAGAATAATCCCGTATATGATCTTGTTATCATATACGGGATTATTCTTGAACGTAATCATAAACAAATTTTAATATATAGGAATTATCAAGAAAAATTTTGTTCTCAAAATTTTAGATGGCACGATTAGGCACGATCAAGAAGAATAAAAAACAAATTGGCACGATCAAGAATAATAAAAAACAATGTGGCATAAAAAATAAGGTAACAGAGTCCATGATTTTAATCACTTCTCGAGATTTCTTTTCGAAACCCTGTTCCCTATTCGAACCTTGTTTGAGCTTCGTCCTATTCAGGACACTGCTGAGGATTCCTTTGAGGGTTGTGAAGATTTTGTTTCTTATTTGAGATTCGTGTCCACAATTTGATGCTTGTTTCCTATTCACCCATTGATTTTCTTTTTCTACTCGTGAATTTGATTTCATTCAAGATTTTAATACCATGTTTCCTATTTCGAGACTTTGCTTTTGTTCGTGATTTTATCTCATATTCAAGATTTTCCAGACTTTGAAACTTCAGTTCCTACTCGCGACTCGATGAGACCTTGTTCCTATTCGATACCTTGTTTCCTTGTCAAGATTTTCTATTCGAGATTTTATTTCGTAATCACAACTTTATTGATATTGGTTCTCTAATTGAGACCTTGTATGTAACGACCCGCTTCGTCCTAGCGGAACACCGATTCAAACGCAAGTGCAATAACTCAAATGAGCCGTCGACTCGAAGAGTTGGCATCGACCCGATGAAGAATCGATGCAAGACTTATATTGGCCCATCGAAGATGAATCCAGACTTAGACTTTCAAGACGTGCTCGGAGTATCGCTCGACCGATGCGAACATCGCTAAGGTGGGTGGCTCCGATGAACTTGTCTTTGCTTAGCCTAGACACTTAATAATACAGACACTATCACTAGAATTGCTAGGCGATAATACCGTACATGCTAATGAATTACTCAACGCACCTAGCTAAGGGAATAATCCCATCTTGTATGCTTGTTTAGAACATGGCAAAGAACTCGAAAAATATAAGAACTATCGCACCATACTCCACGCTCGTACCAAGGCACAAGCTCACATTTCAAGTTCCTTATGCGTTCAATAATGAAGCAATGAATGTTTTACAATAATTAAATAGAAAGACTATCGATATAGTCATTTCGAGTAGAGTATAGCAATATTGGAAGACTTTGGGACCGATGGGTCGCCAAGGCGACTCTCGCACATGGAGTTGCATAATGTATGAATGAACAAATAAGTAAATGAATGAATGAATGAATGAATGAATGAATACGTGAATGAATCAATGAACGAACGAACAAGTGAAAGAAAGAAAAGAAAGAATGAATGAAAGATAAGAAAGAAAGGAATGGTTAGCGATAGGTACGACGGGGACGTGCAACGGGGCTTGCTACCCGCGCTACACGGACGCCGCCGCCAACCTGGTCGATAACGCATTATGGTTCACAGACAGCCTATGGCTCAAAGACAGCCATTAAGTTAAAATGATAAGACAATACGAAATGGTCGCAAACAACCCACTCGTATATGGGAGGAAGAATAAAAAAAGGATTCCAAGGCAACGATCAACGAGACATCGTAGCCGACCTAGGCAGAATCATGGCTTACGGGCGGCCTATGTGTAGGCTCGGACACACAGGAGATGTAAGGCCGGGTATTTCAAAAGTCTATCAAAGTGTACCAGCCATTATGCTATGATAGGTGAGAATACCAAAGGGAACATGTCCAAAATGGCTTGTGATGCCAGCGACCGGTGCATATAGATTAAGTGGGCTTGCTGGTGGCAATCCACGTGCAAGTTCTTGCAATATTAAAACAAAGTAGTCTAAGTTAACTAAACAATTGCATAGTTAAGTGAACATGGACGTTAGAACAAAACCCTTCGAGCATAACACAACTGACTGGTTGAGTAGATGGGATATCCGAGTGAGAATGATCATCGGAACAAGGCGTGGTCATAATGTATCTTCACAAGCTGGAACACGCGCAAGAATCCGAGGCAGGGACACGCCCTTGACACTGAATGTTTACGTGAACTACGTTAAGTTGTTATATATGAATTATTGACTAACTTGGTTTACTTTGGATAGAAAAGACCGGACGGTAAGTATGGATAAGTCGTGCATATATTTCCATACAAACATTTGAAATCGGTAATACGACATAGGTTATAAAATATGCCATGAAACTGATCCTAAGGCAAGATTAGAAAGACAATGAATGAAAGAGGATGCACAGAAGTAAAATGAACGTATTTGGTAATGATAGCGAGTGGAAAAGCTAGCCTCCCCATAAGTGCATTACAATGTACTGATAACCCCACAGATTTCTTGCAGGGTGTAGGAGACGTCGTCGGGTAAGGAGCACCATGTACAGGACATAATGTATCAAAACATCGCCATGAATCATTCCATCTTCTAAGCCACTTGGCACGCCTTTTATGTTTCAGAGAGAGAGCTTGAGTGACTTGTAATCTCGGCCTAGCGCCGCTTGTAAACTTCTTGAATATCAATAAAGAGATTGAATTTGTTCCAACTTGTGTTCTTTTACTTTTCGCAGCAAATAGGGACACTCTGTGCGACTCTGTGGCCTAGCTCAAATCGGTCGTTTCTGGACTTGGCCTTGCACGATAGCAACTTAGTCTCGTACGACATCACTATCATGCCCCGCTCTCGCAAGAGCAATCGTCCTCGCTAAGGCGTGATGTTGCACGGGCCTAGGTTGCGCTCGTGCAAGGCTAATTCCAGAAACGGCCAATTTGAGCTAGGCCACAGAGTCGCACAGAGTGTCCCCATTTACAGCAGAAAGTAAATGAACACAAGTTGAAACGAATTCAAACACTTTATTGATTTTCAAGAAGTTTACAAGCGGCGCTAGGCCGATATTACAAATCGCTCAAGCTCTCTCTCTCTCTCTCTGAAACATAAAAGGCGTGCCAAGTGGCTTACAAGATGGAATGATTCATGGCGATGTTCCGATACATTATGTCCTGTATAGGGTGCTTCAGCTCCTTGCAATGCTCCAAGGCTCCAGAGATAGCTCCGTGCCTTAGCACGTTCGAGGGAAGCTTCGCACCCGATGACGCCTCCTGCATCCTGCAAGCAGACTGTGGGGTTATCAGTACATTATTATGCACTGGTGGGGAGGCTAGCTCGCCCACAATGCTATCATTACCAAACACGTTCCATTTACTTTTGTGCACCGTCTATCATTTATTGTCTTTCTAATCTTGTCTTAGGATCAGTTTCATGGCATATTTCGTAACCTATCTCGTGTTGCCGAATTCAAGTGTCGTATGGAAATACATGCATGACTTACCCATACTTACCGTCCGGCCTTTCCTGTCCAAAGTAAACCAAGTTAGTCAAACAATTCATGTGTAATAACATAACGTGATTCTTGGAAACATTCAATATCATGGGCGTGTCCCTGCCTCAGTTTCTAGCGTGTCGTAGGCGTATTCTCTAACTCATTGTACGAAGTATTCATTATCATTTGGTGTGATACATTTCAAGCTATTCAGTAGGCGATTGTTCATTTAACTTAGACTACTTTGATTTCAATGCAAGGACTTGCACGTGGATCGCCACCAGCAAAGCCCACTTAACTCTATATGCACCGGTCGCTGGCATCACAAGCTATTTTGGACCCTTTTTCCTTTGGTATTTTACAACTATTCAGAGCGTACGGCTGGTACACGTTGATAGTGTCTTGAAAATACCCTGCACTTACGTCCCCCGGGTAGCCAAGCCCCCCCAGGCAGCCCGTAAGCCCCCTTTGATTTCCGCCTAGGCCGGCCACGATCCTCCCTTTGATCATGCCGCGGAAATCCTTTATATCGCCCACCTCCCGTATACGAGGGGATTGTCCACGACAATTTCGTATTATTTGTCATTTTAACTTAACGGCTGTCTCCGAGCCGTATGCTAACCCTTAGCCATAATGCGTTATCGACTAGGTTGGCGTCCGTACAGCGCGGGCAGCGAGCCCCGTTGCACGTACCCGTTATACCTGTCGCTAACCATTCCTTTCCTTCTTATCTTTTATTCATTCTTTCTTTCTTTTACTTGTTTGTTCGTTCATTGATTCATTCACGTATTCATTCTTTCATTCGTTGGCTCATTCATTCACTTATCCATTCATTCTTTCATTCATATATTATGCAACTCCCCGTGCGGGAGTCGCCTTGGCGACCCATCGGTCCCATAATCTTTCAATGTTGCTATACTCTACATGGAACAACTTTGTTGATAGTCTTCCCGTTTCATTGTTGTAATCCATTCATTGTTTCATTGTTGCACGCGTAAGGAACTTGAACGAAAGCTTTTGCCGTGGCACGAGCATGGAGCGCGGTGCTAGATTTCTCATATTTTCTATATTCCTTTCCATATTCTATACAAGCATGCAATATGGAATTAATCCCTTAGCTAGGTGCGTTGAGTCATTTATTAACATGCACGGTGTTATCGCCTAGCGATTCTCGTGATAGTGTCCGTATTGTTAAGTGTCTAGGCTAAGCAAAGACGGGTTCATCGGAGCCACCCACTTTAGCGATGTTCGCGTCGGCCGAGCGATACTCCGAGCATGCCGTTGAAAGTCTAAGTTTGGACTCATCTTGACGGGCCAATGTAAGCCTTGTATCGATTCTTCATCAGGTCGATGCCAACTCTTCGGGTCAACGGCTCGTTTGAGTCGTTGTACTTGCCGTTTGAATCGACGTTCCGCTAGGGCAGAGCGGGTCATTACATAATACACCACTCAAAACAAGTCTCGTCCTCGAGACTTCCTGAGTGCAGGTCATCCTACCATTCCTTAACTCGTGTCATCGTGTTTCTTAGACGATTCCTGTCGAACGACTCTATCGTTCTATGGCACCGAACTATACTCGATACCTTTCTAAGTTTTGTGTCACATACGTTTGGTCGATTTTATTGAATAACTTTTCATTCATTTTAGAGTTGATGGCACTTATTCAATTCAAGTGTTTCTTTGACTTGGTTGCTATTTTGACGTATCATGGGACTGAAATGGTCGCACGAGGTACATTGTATTTTATCAAACTCGAGAGTCGTAGGCCGAGGCAAACTCATTCATTCCTTTATGCGTATCTCAACACCCACTTGCAGCTGCATTCGAGTTCATCACATCGCTGAGTTTGGATCGTGCACATATTCAAGGCGTCCCCCGAATACGTACATTTCAACCAAGCTTAGCGATTAGCGAAGTCGGACAAGCTACTCGTGATAGTTTCGATTTGCCGATCGTTCGCTAACTTTAATTTAAAACCGAACTCATGTGTATCTCACTATCGTTTATCTCGGTCCTCGAGATGATCCGGTTCGCTTCTCAAGCGTTCTTGTCTACGAAATCAATATGATTTCTTCTTAGCGGAGTCAACCAAGTCTAAGTAATTTCTGTCCGATTCAAGACCAAGTATTACACCATCATCGAGTATTTCTTCCTATCAACGATTCAATTCGTTATCCCAACTTAATTTACTTGCGCGTCATCCATTCCTATCATTCCCTTCGTTTGGGGCCAATCTCATCGTCGTTCACGTACACTCCCTGTTCCCCGTCCTACTCTAAGTCATTCTGCCATAAGTCTATCGTCCGTCCGGATGATACTGTAAGGTCAATTGTACAAGTTTAATCACTCGGCATAGGGTCGTCCGCCTATCAGCTAGGTCAGCTCACAAGGTCATAGTTACAAGTCAAGTCCGTCACTCATCGTGCAAGGTTGTTGTATGACGCTCGCCCTAAATCCTATGGTCAAACCATTTGTTTGCTTGTACGGGTGTTTCTACCAAAGCTCGCGTCACTCAGATTTCTAAACATCGAGCACGATCACCTATTCGCATCAATGCATTCGTTGTGCATATTCGAATCCATTCAAATCACCAACTCTAACCAATTCGTGTATTCGATCACGAGGTCATCTAGCTTTGACAATATGTTGTACCCCAATCTCACGCAAGTCCGATTATCTACGATGGTTCATGAATCACCATACAACTCTCCCGCGGAATAATCATTCTCATCGAGGCGTAACTCTTGCTTGCGTCTAGACTAATTCGTTCTCGACACGCGGATTGGACCTACGCAATCCTCAATTTCAATCGTCAAGCACATAAATTCATTCCCGAGTCCACCTTCGCTTCAAACCATAAGTCAAAGCAATCAAATTGCCACGCCATCCAAGTTCAATCACTCCCGCCGTATGAATCACTATATCGGCGCTCACACGGAGTGATCGTCCTAATCCGGCGTGACGCATGTGCGAGGCTGGAGTTGCGCTCGCATAAGACAAGAACGTCAACGTTGTGGTTGTCAACGAAGCAAATCCAAGCATTTTATTTTCTATCCAAGCCAATATCGATAGTCCATTTATATTTTGTTCAACTAGAAAATCCTCGAGCCAAATCTATCTTTTCCTCGACTCATTTTTTTAACATTTTAAGTATAGCGTCCAACGGAACAATGACATTTGCACGACCGTCATTCGCCGAGTCAGAGTGCCCCCGAGTTATCGCATATCGATCTTTGATACGCCTCAATACTATCGACGATATGCGTAACCTGACGATCTTCCTTTGCAACCAATTTTGAGTCGTACGACTGATGCTATTGTTCGAGTTGGATAATCCACAATTTCCTCGATATTCAAGATCAAGTTCGATCGCTATTCCTCAAGCTTGTTTCAAGATCGTTGTTCAAAACTCAAGTCACATTTCATTTGAATCAATCCTAAATCGTACGTACGATCCTCTAAGTTTTCTCGATCAAGACTATTTACTTTTATTCATCGTTCCGAATCGTTTTCTAACATGCATTGCCTATTCACAAGTTGTCCGAATGATATCTCATTCGGGACATTCGAAGTCACGATCAACTAAGCGTGACGGGTTCTAAGGCTTTGCACGATCGCATCGCCTTACCGACATACCCGTTCTATCCGTATATCTTGTAGTCTCGCTCGAACAATTTCTATAACGTCTATACACCACTCAGGGTTCGAGCCACTCGACTAGTCGTCGACACTCACTCTTATCCTTCTTCGAAGCTATCACATACACCACTCGGGTTCAAGCCATTCTATAATTCATCAAGAGACCATTCGATTCCCACTCGATATGTTCAATCGTGCGTTCGCCGGTTCCTCAAAATCTAAATCAATCTTTCGAGCACGCCTAAGCGTGAACTCAATAGCGTTCCTATCGATATACACTCTAAGTGTAGCTTCGTTCCCGATCGAGCGGTACTTGATATCGCTCGTAACTTGATTGCACCAAAAAGTCGAGGTGTGCGACACGCGGACTAAGTTGTGCCGCATAACCATCCCGTACGGGCTATATTCAAGTTTACACGCTCATTTGCTAATGTCGACGTAGGACTATTTGGGCATGCACGCGACTTGCTAACTTAGCATGTGTTCTCTATCGAGTCATGTTTAACATCGTTCGGCACAAAGGCCTTTGCCTATCGATCCCGTTCAACCGAGTACTTGTACGAGCTTTTGAAAATATTATACTTATTGTATGGAACATCCCAAGGCACAACGAGAGAGAGTGTACACTTCTTTTGTTTCCAACCGAGCTTTCAAAACTGAGAAAATCGAAATGAAGTCCAAGGACGTAAAGCCGTGCTCTGATACCAATCTGTCACGCCCCGATCCCGCAAGAGCGATCGTCCTCGCTAAGGCGTGATGCCGTACGGGCCTAGGTTGCGCCCGTGTAAGGCTAATTCCAGAAACGGTCGATTTGAGCTAGGCCACAGAGTCGCACAGAGTGTCCCCATTTGCAGCAGAAAGTAAATGAACACAAGTTGAAACGAATTCAAACACTTTATTGATTTTCAAGAAGTTTACAAGCGGCGCTAGGCCGATATTGCAAATCGCTCAAGCTCTCTCTTTCTGAAACATAAAAGGCGTGCCAAGTGGCTATAATGCCTATGGTTCGTATTACGTATTTCTGGAATACGTGTACATATTTATTCTTGTATTGCATGATTTCCTGGCTTGGCATTTCCTTCTTGGCTTGGTTTATTCCTGGTTCGGGTTGGTTGGTTCGGCTTGGCTTGGTTTTGATTGGGTTTATGATGAACCCAAGGTGAACCCCCTACCTACCACCACCATTTTGTATTTATTACCCCTCTCCTTTCTCTCTCTTTATTTATTATCTTCTTCTTCCTCATTTACTTCCTTACCTACCAGAGAGAGGAGAGAGAGGAGAGAGAGGTCTAGGCAAGTGCAACTTGCTTCATGGAGGAACTCAAATTTTATTGTTTCATTCTCTTCCTTACAGCATTTTAACTAACTTTAGAACTTGGCATTTTCACTTTCCATGGCTAGATTCTTGTAGATCCATATTTACTTTATTTTTAGAATTCTTGAGTTTTGATCTACTTAATCCTGTTATTTCTGAGTTTTGAGGGTTCTATGTTGTAGAGTATCTCGTTCAACCCCATTTTGACCTATGGAAGTTCGAATTTGGACTTCGGATGAAGGTTTCATGGAGCTTGGAAGCATGGATTCTTGGTGTTCTTCTTCTCGGAAGCTTGGAGAAGAAGAACAGTGCTAGGCTTGATCGCATTTTTATGTGGCAAGTGATTCCGAGCCGCATGAGCCTTCATACGACAGTCCTGGCCGTATGGGCTTGACTTGACCGTATGAACACTTCGTACGGCAAGTGCTCTCTCAGCCGCATGAACTTTTCCCCGCGAGCCGCATAGACCAGTTACTCGCGGGCCGCATGAGGACTCGAGTCCTCTCAGCCGTATGACTGTCTGGATCCCTGAGCCGCATGGGCCCTGATCTTCGAGCCGTATGAGAACCCCCAGACCCGGCCGCATGGACTTCTTAGTCCGGGCCGCATGACCCTGATTAATCCCAGCCGCATATGCATCCTTTATTTCCTGAGCCGCATGGGCTTCTACTAAGCCGCATGCGCCCTCGTTCCCCTGAGCCGCATGCGCCCCTCTTGTCTTGGCCGCATGGGTTCCAGTGACCCTGGCTGCATGCGCTCACCTAATTGAGCCGCATGTATCTTTCCCTTCTCTTGGCGGCATAAGAAGCCCTCTCCTGCGAGCCACATGGGTCCTTAGTTCCCCCGACCCGCAAGAATCTCTCCCCAGCCGCATGAACCCGACTCCTTCCCAGCCGCATGAGTCTTACCCTTTCCTGACCGCATATGCTTTAGCCGCATGGCTCTTCTATAGTCCTGAATATTGATATTTTATTAGATATTTTACGTCCATTTTATATCATTACGCCTTTTTTTATGAACTTGAAAATCATGGATTTATTTAATATGTTTAGAACTGATAATTGAGCACGACCTGACAGTGACCCGTAGTGGTACACTCCTGACATGACTAACCTGACATGACCTGATAGTGACCCGTCACGGCGCACTCCTGACCAGTAAACTTGACATGATAACCTGACATGATATATCTTGATAAGCTGTTGCGACGGTTACCTGACATGACATGACCTGTATAATTAATCCTGGACACCGTAGGCGATTGTGCTTGTACAAATAAACCAGTCCTGTCTTGCATCATGTCTAGGACAGGGACTCCTGAGTACCACGGTCAGGAGTACCTACTAAAATGGACTAAGGCTAATAACTAGATTGATACACTAGTCATAAAGAGATCTCCCAGCTACAGGCAATCCCGTTACCTGGGCACGCCTTGGGATCTGTAGCCTGCCGTCGAGTAGGGCACATTTCCAGCACACTGTCATGTGTTGCACCCTTCAAGTTACCTAAGGATACATTCGTTTCCTGGACGGTGTACCCACCTGAATTCATCTCTAATTCTTTTAACCCGGGTAACCTGGATGGACTGCAGGGCTTGTGGCTGTGGAGTAATCTCACTGCATCTTGCTAGTAATTAGGCCTGTAATAACCCTAGTTAGTTAAAGTATCAAGCCGTAGTTCTTGCTTGGCCGTGAAATGATTGGATGAAGTCTAACCAGTCTAGTCTTGTCCTGATTCCGTTCCAGATTACTGCATGACCAGAATGCCTGTATTTATTTTATCGATAAATGGTGAGAATTCCAAGTTCTGTCCAGACGAAGGGTTACAACCCCGGTCCTTGTTTGGTTTACGGGTTGTAACCTGGTTATCTGAATAGTCCCATGGCTATCACGTCGTATATCATTCTGATGTATTTTTTTATTTCCAGTTCTTACCTTTATTTATAATTGTGCTGATTGCTGGTTTTAGTTCCTAAGTGAAGCTTCCTTTGTGGCACTTGATCTTTCTGGGGTCTGACCCAGCTGGTTTTGTGTGGCCAGATTTCGGAGCAGCTCCAGAGGATCTACCGACCTTCCAACCAGATGGTGGCCACTAGACGGAACCCTGGCAACGAGTGGGTTTATTTTTGATCTTCCACTTTATTGTAAAAATATTCTTTTGAGGTGTTTAGCCGACGAGCACCTGTTTAGCTCGATTGCATTTACTTACTGTCTGCCTACGGGCTGTAACATGATTAACAGATCCTAGGGTTGATCATGTATGACTAAACTCTTGCTAGTCCTAACATTTTGTAACGACTAGCTTCATGATCAGCTGAATATGTAATATTTGGGATGCCTTACTATTGTATATTTAATGATCATACTTCTTGTAAACTTTTACTTATTTGCTTGTGATTGAGACACTAGCCTTGTTTATGACCTCAAGAGACTGTTGGCTTGTAGATAAATCCTCATGTATCTAGACAGCCGTGACCGTATAGCGAGATGGAATCCATTTTAATATACGTAGCTGGCTATGTCTGCCCCCGCTCTCCAGTATTCTGGATCTGGGGCGTAACATGGTTTAAGTGGTGGCCCATGCAGGTCTTATAAATCAAGATATGTGAGGGTTTACCGAATAGATGTCTCAATTAGTATCCGCCTTTGATCTCTGTTCGTATCATCTGAATCCCTGGATTCTTGTTCTGATCATATGCTTGTATCGTTGATCCGTCTTGGTCATTCCTTTTTGTTCCCCATATCGTCTTCTTCAGTGGCATTGTTCGTGGTCCTACCGATCAGTAAGGCGGAGCACCTCCCGCGGACCAGCAGCAACCTGGAGATCAAGCCCAGCATTCCGGAGTAGCCTCCAGAGTCGTGCCTTCTGGCGAAGAGCCACCAGTCCAGCCAGTTCAGCCTGCTGAGCCTGATGATGGAACTTTGGTAGGACTCGTCAGGACCTTGATAGCTTCTTAAGACCGACGTGGAGATGCCTTGCACCAGGCAGTGACGGATGCTTTGACCAGAGGAGGCCATCAGGGTAACAGCGTGGCCAACAGCTTTAAGCGCTTGAACCCACCATTCTTCGACGGTAGTAAAGATGCTATCACAGCAGATGCATGGCTTCAGGACACAGAGGTGATTCTAGAAGCAGCCAGGACCCCAGAGAACGAGAAGGTAGCCGTGGTGCGCCTGCAGTTGTTAGATCTTGCCCGCAGCTGGTGGGCAGCGCAGGCCATTGGATTAGCAGCACTCATTGCTTGGGCAGTATTCAGAGAGAGATTCCAGACCAAGTATTTTGATGCCGTGGCTCGGTATGATCTGCAGACAAGGTTCACCAATCTGAAGCAGATGGACAGGACGGTCGACGGATATGCGGTCGAGTTTTCGAGACTCAGTCGGTTTGCTCCCACTTTGGTGGCAACCGAGTATGATAGAGCCCAGCGGTTCCAGCAGGGGCTTCACCTGGAGATCTTGTTGGCGGTCGAGCAGTTTGAGCATCAGACTTTTGATGCAGTTTTGAGAGCAGCCAGGAGGCATGAGTATACCTCCGAGAGGATTATGGATAGGGCCGGAGGTCGGAAGAGATCCCACGGCCAGATGAATCAGTCTTCAGCCCCAGAACCGGCAGCCAGGGCTTTGACTATTGGAACTCCGAGGCGGGCGGCCTCAGTGACGTCGGTTCAGCATTCAACCCCGACGTACCCTCAGCAGCAGCAGAAGCAGAAGCAGACTTCCGCAGTGGGATGTTCTCATTATGGGAAGCCAGGCCATGTAGTGGCAGAGTGTCGCAGGGCGCAAGGATTGCGTCTGGCTTGTGGAGCACCAGACCATAGGGTTGGATCCTGCCCGAATAGGGGTGGTTCATCATCGTCCAACCTTTCTAGCTCTTCGGTGAGGGGACCAGCCCCAGTTCCAGTCCAGCAGCAGCAGCAGTATCCATTACCGAGGCCCTTGCCGCCTCAGACCCAAATGTTCCAACAGCAGAACCCCCAGCAGCATATTCAAATCCAGGCCCAGAGTCAGAATAGGAAGCGAAGATTTCAGCAGAGGGGACCAGCACCCCGAGGGCATGGTCATGCTATGGTGATGACCGCAGAGGAAGGATTAGCACCAGGAGAGGTAGTGGCAGGTACTATTCTCGTCAACTCCTTTCCAGCTTCAGCTTTATTTGATTCTGGTGCATCGTATTCATTCATGTCTACACGATTCGCGACACGGGTAGGATTGGAGCCCGAGTCATTATCAGTAAGGCTTAATATACTTACTGGTAACGGACTTGTGGGAGTAGATAGAGTATTTTCCTCGTGTCAGATCGTAGTTAGCTGTAGAGAATTCCTCGCTAGATTGATAGAATTCCCGATGGCCGACTATGATGTGGTCTTAGGGATGGATTGGTTGAGGAACCAGTATGCTAGGATAGACTGCCACATTGGCAGGGTTATTTTTAGCATTCCAGGGGAGCCAGAGTTTTCTTTCTCCCGAGGCGAAGTTGAGTCATCTCCCCCAGTGTTGCGGATGGTAGTAGCAGCAGTTCAGTTGCCCAGGATAGTCGAGGAGTTTCCAGATGTTTTCCCAGAAGAACTTCCAGGTATGCCTCCGGAGCGGAAGATCGAGTTCATTATAGACTTGATTCCCGGGACAGCTCCAGTGTCAGAGAGAGTCTACAGGATGGCACCTTCAGAATTGGAGGTATTGTACAAGATGATTAAAGAACTCAGAAGCAAGGGATTCATTCGTGCTAGTGGATCGCCTTGGGGAGCCCCGATGCTTCTTGTAAAAAAGAAGGATGGTACATCCAGGTTATGTGTTGATTATCGTACCTTAAACTCAGTGACAATCAAGAACAGATACCCTCTTCCGAGGATAGATGACTTGTTTGATCAACTCAAGGGGGCTTCAGTATTCTCGAAGATAGACTTGCGCTCAGGTTATCATCAGATCAGAGTCAGAGAGCAGGACATCCCAAAGACAGCTTTTAGATCGAGATATGGGCATTGGGAGTTCCTTGTTATGCCTTTTGGAGCAACCAATGTGCCGGCAGTATTTATGGACCTCATGAATCGCATCTTCATGCCTTACTTGGATCAGTTTGTGATTGTGTTCTTGGTTGACATCCTGGTCTACAGCAAGAGTGAGGCGGAGCATGAGCAGCATCTCCGTGTGGTTCTTCAGATTTTTAGGGAGCACCAGTTATATGCCAAGTTCAGTAAATACGTGTTCTGGCTCGATCGTATTTCGTACTTGGGTCACATCATCACCAGAGGAGGAGTAGAAGTGGATCCCCAGAAGATTGTGGCTATTGAGTCATGGCCAGTGCCCAGCACAGTTGCAGAGGTTCGTAGTTTTCTTGGATTGGCCGGCTATTACCGGCGGTTTGTTTCAAATTTTGCCCGGATCTCAGCACCATTGACGCAGTTGACCCACAAGGATGCGCAGTTTGCTTGGACAGCAGAGTGTCAGAGTTCTTTTGAACAGTTGAAGCGATGCCTGATACCAGCTCCTATTCTCACGCTTCCAGATGGGACCAGAGGATTCTCAGTATACTGTGATGCTTCAGACAGAGGTTTAGGATGTGTTCTGATGCAGCATGGAAATGTAATAGCTTATGCGTCACGACAACTTCGTGATCATGAGAAGAATTACCCAACCCATGACTTGGAGCTGGCAGCAGTGGTATTTGTACTTAAGTTGTGGAGGCACTACTTGTACGGAGACAGGGTAGAAATTTTTACCGACCACAAGAGCCTAAGTATGTTTTCACCCAGAAGGATCTTATCATGCGTCAGAGGAGATGGCTGGAGTTGATTGTAGATTATGATGTCAACCTGCAGTATCATCCTGGGAAGGCCAATGTTGTTGCGGATGCATTGAGCAGGAGAGCGGGAGTTTATTTTCTAACAGCGCAACCAGAGCTATTAGCAGATCTTCAGAAGATGGGTATTGAAGTTGTTCCCCCTTCCAGTGTGGCCTTGATGGCCAGTATGCAAGTTCAGTCCACTATAGTCGAGAGGATCCGGATGGCGCAGTCGGCAGATTCCAAGCTTCAACGACTCAGAGCAGAGTGTAAGGCAAGACGAAGACCAGAGTTATGCATTCATGAGGATGGTACACTTCGACATGGTAAGCGTCTTTGTGTACCCAGTGGAGATATCAGACAAGAGATCATGTCAGAAGCACACAGTTCTCAGTATTCCATCCATCCTGGCAGTACAAAGATGTACCATGATATCCGTCAGTACTTTTGGTGGAATGGCATGAAGCGGAAGATAGCCCGGTTTGTCTCTCGGTTTTTGGTTTGCCAACAAGTTAAAGCTGAACATCAGAGGCCCGCTGGACTTCTCCAGCCCTTGCCGATTCCAGAATGGAAGTGGGAGCATGTGACCATAGATTTTGTGACTGGATTACCTAGATCCCCGGCTGGCAGAGATGCTATCTGGGTTATAGTTGATCGGCTCACGAAGGTAGCTCACTTCCTCCCGTTCAGAGTTGGTCAGTCGACAGCTCAGCTAGTGGAGATGTACCTCAGACAGATTGTCAGGCTGTACGGTGTACCAATCAGTATCACCTCGGACCGAGATTCAAGATTTACGTCGCACTTTTGGCGTAGCCTGCAGGAGAGTTTGGGAACTCATCTCCAGTTCAGTTCAGCTTATCACCCGCAGATAGATGGCCAGTCGGAGCGTACGATCCAGACTCTTGAAGATATGTTGCGGTCCTGTACACTTGACTTCGGTGGTTCATGGGAAGATCACTTGCACCTGGTGGAATTCTTGTACAACAACAGTTTCCAGGCCAGTATCCAGATGGCACCGTTCGAGCCACTATATGGTAGGAAGTGCAGATCCCCGTTAGCCTGGGACGATGTTGGAGAGAGATAGATGCTCGGTCCGAAAATGATCGCTCAGACAGTTGAAGTGGTCAGGCAAGTCAGAGATCATCTTCGAGTTGCCCAAGATCGCCAACGCCATTGGGCCGATTCTCATTGGCGCCCTCTTGAGTTTTCGGTCGACGATCATGTATTCCTGAGGATTTTGCCTAACCATGGCGTCATTCGTTTCGACGTACGGGGCAAGCTTAGTCCTAGGTATATAGGACCGTTTGACATTCTTGAGCGAGTAGAAGATGTATCCTATCGTCTCGCTCTTCCGCCGTCGCTAAGCGAGGTGCATGACATGTTCCATGTATCCCAATTACGACGGTATATCCCGGACCCGAGCCACATCCTAGATCATTCGGAATTGGTTGTTGGTACTAACCTTTCGTATGAGGAGAGGCCCGTGTCTATATTGGATCGGAGAGAGAAGATCCTCAAGAACAAGACTATCAAGTTAGTCCGAGTTGCTTGGGGTCATCACTCTTTGGGGGAGTCAACGTGGGAGCGTGAGGATGATATCCGATCGCGATATCCCGACTTGTTTGACTCGTGAGGTATAATATCTTTCTTATGCCTCATGCCTTCGATTCCTTGCTTGAATGAGTGATTGTCTGCCTAGTTATAGGTTGCATGTGATAAATGTAGCTTGTCATTGCTCCTCTAGCCTCTTGATTAAATTTCGAGGACAAAATTCTTTTAAGGTAGGTCGAGTTGTAATGCCTGTGGTTCGTATTACGTATTTCTGGAATACGTGTACGTATTTATTCTTGTATTGCATGATTTCCTGGCTTGGCATTTCCTTCTTGGATTGGTCTATTCCTGGTTCGGGTTGGTTAGTTCGGCTTGGCTTGGTTTTGATTGGGTTCATGATGAACCCAAGGTGAACCCCCTACCTACCACCACCATTTTGTATTTATTACCCCTCTCCTTTCTCTCTCTTCATTTATCATCTTCTTCTTCCTCATTTACTTCCTTACCTACCAGAGAGAGGAGAGAGAGGTCTAGGCAAGTGCAACTTGCTTCATGGAGGAACTCAAATTTTATTGTTTCATTCTCTTCCTGACAGCATTTTAACTAACTTTAGAACTTGGCATTTTCACTTTCCATGGCTAGATTCTTGTAGATCTATATTTAATTTATTTTCAAAATTCTTGGGTTTTGATGTACTTAATCCTGTTATTTCTGAGTTTTGAGGGTTCTATGTTGTAGAGTATCTCGTTCTACCCCATTTTGACCTATGGAAGTTCGAATTTGGACTTCGGATGAAGGTTCAATGGAGCTTGGAATTATGGATTCTTGGTGTTCTTCTTCTCGGAAGCTTGGAGAAGAAGAACAGTGCTAGGCTTGACCGTATTTTTATGCGGCAAGTGATTCCGAGCCGTATGAGCCTTCATACGGCAGTCTTGGCCACATGGGCTTGACTTGTCCGCATGAACACTTCGTGCGGCAATTGCTCTCTCAGCCGCATGAACTTTTCCCCACGAGCCGTATAGACCAGTTACTCGTTGGCCGCATGAGGACTCGAGTCCTCTCAGCCGCATGACTGTCTGGATCCCCGAGCCGCATGGGACCTGATATTCGAGCCGCATGAGAACCCCCAGACCCGGCCGCATGGACTTCTTAGTCCGGGCAGCATGACCCTGATTAATCCCAGCCGCATATACAACCTTTATTTCCTGAGCCGTATGGGCTTCTACTGAGCTACATGCGCCCTCGTTCCCCTGAGCCGCATGCGCCCCTCTTGTCTTGGCCGCATGGGTTCCAGTGACCCTGGCCGCATGCGCTCACCTAATTGAGCCGCATGTGTCTTTCCCTTCTCTTGGCCGCATGAGAACCCCTCTCCTGCGAGCCACATGGGTCCTTAGTCCCCCCGACCTGCATGAATCTCTCCCCAGCCGTATGAACCCGACTCCTTCCCCAGCCGCATGAGTCTTACCCTTTCCTGACCGCATATGCTTTAGCCGCATGGCTCTTCTATAGTCCTGAATATTGATATTTTATTAGATATTTTACGTCTATTTTATATCATTACGCCTTTTTTTATGAACTTGAAAATCATGAATTTATTTAATATGTTTAGAACTGATAATTGAGCACGACCTGACAGTGACCCGTAGTGGTGCACTCCTGACATGACTAACCTAACATGACCTGATAGTGGCCCGTCGCGGCGCACTCCTGACCAGTAAACTTGACATGATAACCTGACATGATATATCTTGATAAGCTGTTGCGACGGTTACCTGACATGACATGACCTGTATAATTAATCCTGGACACCGTAGGCGATTGTGCTTGTACAAATAAACCAGTCCTATCTTGCATCATGTCTAGGACAGGGACTCCTGAGTACCACGATCAGGAGTACCTACTAAAATGGACTAAGGCTAATAACTAGATTGATACACTAGTCTTAAAGAGATCTCCCAGCTACAGGCAATCCCGTTACCTGGGCACGCCTTGGGATCTGTAGCCTGCCGTCGAGTAGGGCACATTTCCAGCACACTGTCATGTGTTGCACCCTTCAAGCTACCTAAGGGTACATTCGTTTCCTGAACGGTGTACCCACCTGAATTCAACTCTAATTCTTTTAACCCGGGTAACCTGGATAGACTGTAGGGCTTGTGGCTGTGGAGTAATCTCACTGCATCTTGCTAGTAATTAGGCCTGTGATAACCCTAGTTAGTTAAAGTATCAAGCCGTAGTTCTTGCTTGGCCGTGAAATGATTGAATGAAGTCTAACCAGTCTAGTCTTGTCCTAATTCTGTTCCAGATTACTGCATGACCAGAATGCCTGTATTTATTTTATCGATAAATGGTGAGAATTCCAAGTTCTGTCCAGACGAAGGGTTACAACCCCGGTCCTTGTTTGGTTTATGGGTTGTAACCTGGTTATCTGAATAGTCCCATGGCTATCTCGTCGTATATCATCCTGATGTATTTTCTTATTTCCAGTTCTTACCTTTATTTATAATTGTGCTGATTGCTGGTTTTAGTTCCTAAGTGAAGCTTCCTTTGTGGCACTTGCTCTTTCTGGGGTCTGACCCAGCTGGTTTTGTGTGGCCAAATTTTGGAGCAGCTCCAGAGGATGTAGCGACCATCCAGCCAGATGGTGGCCACTAGACGGAACCCTGGCAACGAGTGGGTTTATTTTTGATCTCCTACTTTATTGTAAAAATATTCTTTTGAGACGTTTAGCCGACGAGAACCTGTTTAGCTCGATTGTATTTACTTACTGTCTGCCTACGGGCTGTAACATGATTAACAGATCCTAGGGTTGATCATGTATGACTAAACTCTTGCTAGTCCTAACATTTTGTAACAACTAGCTTCATGATCAGCTGAATATGTAATGTTTGGGACGCCTTACTATTGTATATTTAATGATCATACTTCTTGTAACCTTTTACTTACTTGCTTGTGATTGAGACACTATGCTTGTTCATGACCTTAAGAGACTGTTGGCTTGTAGACTAACCCTCATGTATCTAGACAGCCGTGACCGTATAGCGAGATGGAATCCATTTCAATATACGTAGCTGGCTATGTCTGCCCCCGCTCTCCAGTATTCTGGTTCTGGGGCGTGACATGGTTTAAGTGGTGGCCCATACAGGCCTTGTAAATCAAGATATGTGAGGGTTTACCGAATAGATGTCTCAATCAGTATCTGCCTTTGATCTCTGTTCGTATCATCTGAATCCCTGGATTCTTGTCCTGATCATATGCTTGTATTGTTGATCCGTCTTGGTCCTTCCTTATTGTTCTCCATGTCGTCTTCTTCAGCCGCATTGTTCGTGGTCCTACCGATCAGCAAGGCGGAGCACCTTCCGCGCACCAGCAGCAACCTGGAGATCAAGCCCAGCATTCCGGAGTAGCCTCCAGAGTCGTGCCTTCTGGCGGAGAGCCACCAGTCCAGCCAGTTCAGCCTGCCGAGCCTGATGATGGCACTTTGGTAGGACTCGTCAGGACCTTGATAGCTTCTCAAGACCGGCGTGGAGATGCCTTGCACCAGACAGTGACGGATGCTTTGACCAGAGGAGGCCATCAGGGTAACAGCGCGGCCAACAGCTTCAAGCGCTTGAACCCTCCATTCTTCGACGGTAGTGAAGATGCTATCGCAGCAGATGCATGGCTTCAGGACACAGAGATGATTCTAGAAGCAGCCAGGACCCTAGAGAACGAGAAGGTAGCCATGATGCGCCTGCAGTTGTTAGATCTTGCCCGCAGCTAGTGGGCAGCGCAGGCCATTGGATTAGCAGCACCCATTGCTTGGGCAGTATTCAGAGAGAGATTCCAGACCAAGTATTTTGATGCCATGGCTCGGTATGATCTACAGACAAGGTTCATCAATCTGAAGCAGATGGACAGGACGGTCGACGGATATGCGGCCGAGTTTTCGAGACTCAGTCGGTTTGCTCCCACTTTGGTGGCAACCAAGTATGATAGAGCCCAGCGGTTCCAGCAGGGACTTCACCTGGAGATCTTGTTGGCGGTCGAGCAGTTTTAGCATCAGACTTTTGATGCAGTTTTGAGAGCAGCTAGGAGGCATGCGTATACCTCCCAGAGGATTGTGGATAGGGCCGAAGGTCGAAAGAGATCCCACGGCCAGATGAATCAGTCTTCAGCCCCAGCCCCGGCAGCCAGGGCTTTGACTATTGGAACTCCGAGGCGGGCGGCCTCAGTGACGTCGGTTCAGCATTCAACCCCGACGTACTTTCAGCAGCAGCAGAAGCAGAAGCAGACTTCCGCAGTAGGATGTTCTCATTGTGGGAAGCCAGGCCATGTAGTGGTAGAGTGTCGCAGGGCGCAGGGATTGTGTCTGGCCTGTGGAGCACCAGACCATAGGGTTGGATCCTATCCGAATAGGGGTGGTTCATCATCGTCCAACCTTTCTAGCTCCTCGGTGAGGGGACCAGCCCCAGTTCTAGTCCAGCAGCAGCAGCAGTATCCATTGCCGAGGCCCTTGCTGCCTCAGACCGAAATGTTCCAGCAGCAAAACCCCCAGCAGCATGTTCAAACCCAGGCCCAGAGTCAGAATAGGCAGCGAGAATTTCAGCAGAGGGGACCAGTACCCCGAGGGCATGGTCATGCTATGGTGATGACCGCAGAGGAAGGATTGGCACCATGAGAGGTAGTGGCAGGTACTATTCTCGTCAACTCCTTTCCAGCTTCAGCTTTATTTGATTCTGGTGCATCGTATTCATTCATGTCTGCACGATTCGCGACACGGGTAGGATTGGAGCCCGAGTCATTATCAGTAAGGCTTAATATACTTACTGGTAATGGACTTGTGGGAGTAGATAGAGTATTTTCCTCGTGTCGGATCATAGTTAGCGGTAGAGAATTTACCGCTAGATTGATAGAATTCCCGATGGCCGACTATGATGTGGTCTTAGGGAAGGATTGGTTGAGGAACCAGTATGCTAGGATAGACTGCCACATTGGCAGGGTTGTTTTTAGCATTCTAGGCGAGCCAGAGTTTTCTTTCTCCCGAGGCGAAGTTGAGTCATCTCCTCCAGTGTTGCGGATGGCAGTAGCAGCAGTTCAGTTGCCCAGGATAGTCGAGGAGTTTCCAGATGTTTTCCCAGAAGAACTTCCAGGTATGCCTCCGGAGCGGGAGATTGAGTTCACTATAGACTTGATTCTCGGGACAGCCCCAGTGTCAGAGAGAGTCTACAGGATGGCGCCTTCAGAATTGGAGGTATTGTACAAGATGATTGAAGAACTCAGAACCAAGGGATTCATTCGTGCTAGTGGATCGCCTTGGGGAGCCCGGATGATTCTTGTGAAAAAGAAGGATGGTACGTCCAGGTTATGTGTTGATTATCGTACCTTGAACTCAGTAACAATCAAGAACAGATACCCACTTCCGAGGATAGATGACTTGTTTGATCAACTCAAGGGGGCTTCAGTATTCTCGAAGATAGACTTGCGCTCAGGTTATCATCAGATCAGAGTCAGAGAGCAAGACATCCCGAAGACAGCTTTTGGATCGAGATATGGGCATTGGGAGTTCCTTGTTATGCCTTTTGGAGCAACCAATGCGCCGGCAGTATTCATGGACCTCATGAATCGTATCTTCATGCCTTACTTGGATCAGTTTATGATTGTGTTCTTGGATAACATCCTGGTCTACAGCAAGAGTGAGGCAGAGCATGAGCAGCATCTCCGTGTGGTTCTTCAGATTCTCAGGCAGCACCAATTATATGCCAAGTTCAGTAAATACGAGTTCTGGCTCGATCGCATTTCGTACTTGGGTCACATCATCACCAGAGGAGGAGTAGAAATAGATCCCCAGAAGATTGTGGCTATTGAGTCATGGCCAGTGCACAACATAGTTGTAGAGGTTCATAGTTTTCTTGGATTGGCCGGCTATTACCGGCAGTTTGTTTCAAATTTTGCCCGGATCTCAACACCATTGACGCAGTTGACCCGCAAGGATGCACAGTTTGCTTGGACAGCAGAGTGTCAGAGTTCTTTTGAGCAGTTGAAGCGAGGCCTGATAACAGCTCCTATTCTCACGCTTCCAGATGGGACCGGAGGATTCTCAGTGTAATGTGATGCTTCAGACAGAGGTTTAGGATGTGTTCTGATGCAGCATGGGAAGGTAATAGCTTATACGTCACGACAACTTCGTGATCATGAGAAGAATTATCCAACCCATGACTTGGAGCTGGCAGCAGTGGTGTTTGCACTTAAGTTGTGGAGGCACTACTTGTACGGAGACAGGATGGAAATTTTCACCGACCACAAGAGCCTGAAGTATGTTTTCACCCAGAAGGATCTTAATATGCGTCAGAGGAGATGGCTGGAGTTGCTTGTAGATTATGATGTCAACCTGCAGTATCATCCTGGGAAGGCCAATGTTGTTACGGATGCATTGAGCAGGAGAGCGGGAGTTTATTTTCTAACAGCGCAACCAGAGCTGTTAGCAGATCTTCAGAAGATTGGTATTGAAGTTGTTCTCCCTTCCAGTGTGGCCTTGATGGCCAGTATGCAAGTTCAGTCCACTATAGTCGAGAGGATCCGGATGGCGCAGTCAGCAGATTCCAAGCTTCAGTGACTCAGAGCAGAGTGTGAGGCAGGACAAAGACCAGAGTTATGCATTCATGAGGATGGTACACTTCGACATGGTAAGCGTCTTTGTGTACCCAGTAGAGATATCAGACAGGAGATCATGTCAGAAGCGTACAGTTCTCAGTATTCCATCCATCCTGGCAGTACGAAGATGTACCGCGATATCCGTCAGTACTTTTGGTGGAATGGCATGAAGCAGGAGATAGCCCGATTTGTCTCTCGGTGTTTGGTTTGCCAACAAGTTAAAGCTGAACATCAGAGGCCCGCTGGACTTCTCCAGTCCTTGCCGATTCCAGAATAGAAGTGGGAGCATGTGACTATGGATTTCGGGACTGGATTACCTAGATCCCCGGCTGGCAGAGATGCTATCTGGGTTATAGTTGATCGGCTCACGAAGGTAGCTCACTTCCTCCCGTTCAGAGTTGGTCAGTCGACAGCTCAGCTAGCAGAGATGTATCTCAGACAGATTGTCAGGTTGCACGGAGTGCCAGTCAGTATCACCTTGGACCGAGATTCAAGATTTACGTCGCACTTTTGGCGTCGCCTGCAGGAGAGTTTGGGAACTCATCTCCAGTTTAGTTCAGCTTATCACCCGCAGACAGATGGCCAGTCGGAGCGCACGATCCAGACTCTTGAAGACATGTTGCGGTCCTGTACACTTGACTTCGGTGGTTCATGGGAAGATCACTTGCACTTGGTAGAATTCTCGTACAACAATAGTTTTCAGGCCAGTATCCAGATGGCACCGTTCGAGGTACTGTATGGTAGGAAGTGCAGATCCCCGTTAGCCTAGTACGATGTCGGAGAGAGACAGATGCTCGGTCCAAAAATGATCGATCAGACAGTTGAAGTGGTCAGACGAGTCAGAGATCATCTTCGAGTTGCCCAAGATCGCCAGCGCCATTGGGCTGATTCTCATCGACGCCCTCTTGAGTTTTCGGTCGACGATCATGTATTCCTGAGGATTTCGCCTAACCGTGGCGTCATTCGTTTTAGCGTACGGGGCAAGCTTAGTCCTAGGTATATAGGACCGTTTGACATTCTTGAGCGAGTAGGAGATGTATCCTATCGTCTCGCTCTTCCGCCGTCGCTAAGCGAGGTGCATGACGTGTTCCATATATCCCAATTACGACGGTATATCCCGGACCCGAGCCATATCCTGGATCATCCGAAATTGGTTGTTGGTACCAACCTTTCGTATGAGGAGTGGCCCGTGTCTATATTAGACCGGAGAGAGAAGATCCTCAAGAACAAGACTATCAAGTTAGTCCGAGTTGCTTGGGGTTATCACTCTTTGGGGGAGTCAACGTGGGAGCGTGAGGATGATATTCGATCGCGATATCCCGACTTGTTTGACTCGTGAGGTATAATGTCTTTCTTATGCCTCATGCCTTCGATTCCTTGCTTGAATGAGTGATTGTCTGCCTAGTTATAGGTTGCATGTGATAAATGTAGCTTGTCATTGCTCCTCTAGCCTCTTGATTAAATTCCGAGGACGGAATTCTTTTAAGGTGGGTAGAGTTATAATGCCTGTGATTCGTATTACGTATTTCTGGAATACGTGTACGTATTTATTCTTATATTGCATGATTTCCTGGCTTGGCATTTCCTTCTTGGCTTGGTCTATTCCTGGTTCGGGTTGGTTGGTTCGGCTTGGCTTGGTTTTGATTGGGTTCATGATGAACCCAAGGTGAACCCCCTACCTACCACCACCATTTTGTATTTATTACCCCTCTTCTTTCTCTCTCTTCATTTATCATCTTTTTCTTCCTCATTTACTTCCTTACCTACCAGAGAGAGGAGAGAGAGGTCTAGGCAAGTGCAACTTGCTTCATGGAGGAACTCAAATTTTATTGCTTCATTCTCTTCCTTACAGCATTTTAACTAACTTTAGAACATGGCATTTTCACTTTCCATAGCTAGATTCTTGTAGATCTATATTTACTTTATTTTTGGAATTTTTGGGTTTTGATCTAGTTAATCCTGTTATTTTTGAGTTTTGAGGGTTCTATGTTGTAGAGTATCTCGTTCTACCCCATTTTGACCTATGGAAGTTCGAATTTAGACTTCGGATGAAGGTTTCATGGAGCTTGGAAGTATGGATTCTTGGTGTTCTTCTTCTCGGAAGCTTGGAGAAGAAGAACAGTGCTAGGCTTGACCGCATTTTTATACGGCAAGTGATTCCGAGCCGCATGAGCCTTCATACGGCAGTCCTGGCCGCATGGGCTTGACTTGACCGCATGAACACTTCGTGTGGTAAGTGCTCTCTCAGCCGCATGAACTTTTCCCCGCGAGCCGCATAGACCAGTTACTCGCTGGCCGCATGAGGAATCGAGTCCTCTCAGCCGCATGACTGTCTGGATCCCCGAACCGCATGGGCCCTGATCTTCGAGCCGCATGAGAACCCCCAGACCCGGCCGCATGGACTTCTTAGTCCGGGCCGCATGACCCTAATTAATCCCAGCCGCATATGCATCCTTTATTTCCTGAGCCGCATGGGCTTCTACTGATCCGTATGCGCCCTCGTTCCCCTGAGCCGCATGCGCCCCTCTTGTCTTGGCCGCATGGGTTCCAGTGACCCTGGCCGCATGCGCTCACCTAATTGAGCTGCATGTGTCTTTCCCTTTTCTTGGCCGCATGAGAACCCCTCTCCTGCGAGCCACATGGGTCCTTAGTTCCTCCGACCCGCTTGAATCTCTCCCCAGCCGCATGAACCCGACTCCTTCTCCAGCCGCATGAGTCTTACTCTTTCCTGACCGCATATGCTTTAGCCGTATGGCTCTTCTATAGTCCTGAATATTGATATTTTATTAGATATTTTACGTCCATTTTATATCATTACGCCTTTTTTTATGAACTTGAAAATCATGGATTTATTTAATATGTTTAGAACTGATAATTGAGCACGACCTGACAGTGACCCGTAGTGGTGCACTCCTGACATAACTAACCTGACATGACCTGATAGTGGCCCGTCGCGGCGCACTTCTGACCAGTAAACTTGACATGATAACCTGACATGGTATATCTTGATAAGCGGTTGCGACGGTTACCTGACATGACATGACCTGTATAATTAATCCTGGATACCGTGGGCGATTATGCTTGTACAAATAAATCAGTCCTGTCTTACATCATGTCTAGGACAGGGACTCCTGAGTACCACGGTCAGGAGTACCTACTAAAATGGACTAAGGCTAATAACTAGATTGATACACTAGTCATAAAGAGATCTCCCAGCTACAGGCAATCCCGTTACCTGGGCACGCCTTGGGATCTGTAGCCTGTCGTCGAGTAGGACACATTTCCAGCACACTGTCATGTGTTGCACCCTTCAAGCTACCTAAGGGTACATTCGTTTCCTGGACGGTGTACCCACCTGAATTCAACTCTAATTCTTTTAACCCGGGTAACCTGGATAGACTGCAGGGCTTGTGGCTGTGGAGTAATCTCACTGCATCTTGCTAGTAATTAGGCCTGTGATAACCCTAGTTAGTTAAAGTATCAAGCCATAGTTCTTGCTTGGCCGTGAAATGATTGGATGAAGTCTAACCAGTCTAGTCTTGTCCTGATTCCGTTCCAGATTATTGCATGACCAGAATGCCTGTATTTATTTTACCGATAAATGGTGAGAATTCCAAGTTCTGTCCAGACGAAGGGTTACAACCCCAGTCCTTGTTTGGTTTACGGGTTGTAACCTGGTTATCTGAATAGTCCTATGGCTATCTCGTCGTATATCATCCTGATGTATTTTCTTATTTCCAGTTCTTACCTTTATTTATAATTGTGCTGATTGCTGGTTTTAGTTCCTAAGTGAAGCTTCCTTTGTGGCACTTGCTCTTTCTGGGGTCTGACCCAGCTGGTTTTGTGTGGCCAGATTTCGGAGCAGCTCCAGAGGATCTACCGACCTTCCAGCCAGATGGTGGCCACTAGACGGAACCCTGGCAACGAGTGGGTTTATTTTTGATCTCCCACTTTATTGTAAAAATATTCTTTTGAGACGTTTAGCCGACGAGCACCTGTTTAGCTCGATTGCATTTACTTACTGTCTGCCTACGGGCTGTAACATGATTAACAGATCCTAGGGTTGATCATGTATGACTAAACTCTTGCTAGTCCTAACATTTTGTAACGACTAGCTTCATGATCAGCTGAATATGTAATGTTTGGGACGCCTTACTATTATATATTTAATGATCATACTTCTTGTAACCTTTTACTTACTTACTTGTGATTAAGACACTAGGCTTGTTCATGACCTTAAGAGACCGTTGGCTTGTAGATAAACCCTCATGTATCTAGACAGCCGTGATCGTATAGCGAGATGGAATCCATTTTAATATACGTAGCTGGCTATGTCTGCCCCCGCTCTCCAGTATTCTGGTTCTGGGTCGTGACAGTGGCTTACAAGATGGAATGATTCATGACGATATTCCGATACATTATGTCCTGTATAGGGTGCTTCAGCTCCTTGCAATGCTCTAAGGCTCTAGAGATAGCTCCGCGCCTTAGCACGTTCGAGGGAAGCTCCGCACCCGATGACGTCTCCTGCATCCTGCAAGCAGACTGTGGGGTTATCAGTACATTGTTATGCACTGGTGGGGAGGCTAGCTCGCCCACAATACTATCATTACCAAACACGTTCCATTTACTTTTGTGCACCGTCTATCATTCATTGTCTTTCTAATCTTGCCTTAGGATCAGTTTCATGGCATATTTCGTAACCTATCTCGTGTTGCCGAATTCAAGTGTCGTATGGAAATACATGCACGACTTACTCATACTTACCGTCCGGCCTTCCCTGTCCAAAGTAAACCAAGTTAGTCAAACAATTCATGTGTAATAACATAACGTGATTCTTGGAAATATTCAATATCATGGGCGTGTCCCTGCCTCAGTTTCTAGCGCGTCGTAGGCGTATTCTCTAACTCATTGTACGAAGTATTCATTATCATTTGGTGTGATACATTTCAAGCCGTTCAATAGGCGATTGTTCATTTAACTTAGACTACTTTGATTTCAATGCAAGGACTTGCACGTGGATCGCCACCAGCAAAGCCCACTTAACTCTATATGCACCGGTCGCTGGCATCACAAGCCATTTTGGACCCTTTTTCCCTTGGTATTTTGCAACTATTCAGAGCGTGCAGCTGGTACACGTTGATAGTGTCTTGAAAATACCCTGCACTTACGTCCCCCGGGTAGCCAAGCCCCCCCAGGCAGCCCATAAGCTCCCTTTGATTTCCGTCTAGGCCGGCCACGATCCTCCCTTTGATCATGCCGCAGAAATCCCTTATATCTCCCACCTCCCGTATATGAGGGGATTGTCCACGACCATTTCATATTATTTGTCATTTTAACTTAACGGCTGTCTCCGAGCCGTAGGCTAACCCTTAGCCATAATGCATTATCGACTAGGTTGGCGTCCGTGCAGCGCGGGTAGCGAGCCCCGTTGTACGTGCCCGTTATACCTGTCGCTAACCATTCCTTTCATTCTTATCTTTTATTCATTCTTTCTTTCTTTCACTTGTTTGTTCGTTCATTGATTCATTCACGTATTCATTCTTTCATTCGTTGGCTCATTCATTCATTTATCCATTCATTCTTTCATTCACATATTATGCAACTCCCCGCGCGGGAGTCGCCTTGGCGACCCATCGGTCCCATAATCTTTCAATATTGCTATACTCTACATGGAATGACTATGTTGATAGTCTTCCCGTTTCATTGTTGTAATCCATTCATTGTTTCATTGTTGCACGCGTAAGGGACTTGAACGTAAGCTTTTGTCGTAGCACGAGCATAGAGCGCGGTGCTAGATTTCTCATATTTTCCATGTTCCTTTCCATATTCTATACAAGCATGCAAGGTGGGATTAATCCCTTAGCTAGGTGCGTTGAGTCATTTATTAACATGCACGGTGTTATCGCCTAGCGATTCTCGTGATAGTGTCCGCATTGTTAAGTGTCTAGGCTAAGCAAAGACGGGTTCATCGGAGCCACCCACCTTAGCGATGTTCGCATCGGCCGAGCGAAACTCCGAGCGCGCCTTTGAAAGTCTAAGTCTGGACTCATCTTGACGGGCCAATGTAAGCCTTGCATGGATTCTTCATCAGGTCGATGCCAACTCTTCGGGTCGACGGCTCGTTTGAGTCGTTGTACTTGCCGTTTGAATCGGCGTTCCGCTAGGGCGGACCGGGTCATTACAATCACGCCTTAGCGAGGATGATCGCTCCTACGGGAGCGGAGCGTGACATTATATCCTATTGGAGGTTGTTTTCCTTTCAAAATTTTGTCCGAGATTTTGTTGTTATTTGAGATGTTGTTGAATCTTGTTTCCGATATGAGATTTTATTCCTTATTTTGAGACTTTGTCTTTTGTCAGATACCTTATTTTTTATGCCACCTTTGAGACTTCGTTACCTATCCAGGATTACGTTCCATATACGAGATCTTGTTATCATTCCGGATTTCATTTGAGATTTCGGTTACTATTTGAAACTTCGATTCCCTGTTCAAGATTCTAAATCTCCCTGGTTGCCCTTTTGTACTCACTACTCTTTGATTGAATTCTGTGTTGCTTCATAATACCTAATAAAGCCTTGTATTCTAACAGATAGGTAACCTCACCATTTTCGTGACTTGGACTATTGAAATTTATTTTGATTCTTTGAAATTTTTCTATGGATAAAGTTGAAAGATTATTCGATGACCTACTAGGGTGTGACAGTGCGCGTTGCAGCCGTTACCTGGATTGTGGAGACCAAAAGTTCACTGCAGCCAGCAGCGCACTGACAAGGCAGGAACTCTAAGTTGAAGTGATTTCAGACATTCATAGGTTTTCAAATATTATTGAGACTTCATCATATTTTTTATACCTTGATATCTTGGGTTGTTTCGTCAATGATTGTTGGAAAATGGATAAGGTTGACAGAATATTCGGTGACATATTGTTATTTGAGTCACGGAGCCGAAAATCCACTGCAGTCAGATATATACTGGCGAGATACCTATATATTCTCGGGTATCATGGAAATTATATTTCCTTTTTCATATGATTATTGATTTTCGAGAATCACAAATCCTTGCATGATCACCCTGATTTGATACAAATACCTTTCGGGTAGTCCCATACGTTTTCACAATCAACAATTTTTCCTTCTTGTATGTTATTGTTGGGCCATTTGATTACTAAATTTTGATTCCGTTCTACTAGAATTTTTTATTATTATTTTAAATCATACTTATATTTTGATCGTGCTTTGTCTAAATCTTGATCATGCCTATCTAACCATGATTTTCTAATTGCTCTATTTCAATCGTGCTAAACTATCGATTATGAGATCGTGCCTTCATGGTTTTATGCCTCTAAGTCGTAATTAAAACTTTATTCCATCTCGTGCTTATTGGATTTTTGATCATTATAGATCATGCCATATCAATTTCCTGCCTGAAATTTCGTGCTTGGTCTTAACTAATTTTATTTCACTTCATGCCTAACAAATTTTGATCATTATCTATCGTGCCCCTGTATCCATTTATTTTGTCATGATATTCAAATCTTCATACCGGTCATTGATCGTATTCACACTCATGCCTAATTAATCTTAAAACCTTGTGCCATTTTATGTACCGTATTTTACCTTTGAATTTCGAGGATAAAATTTTTGTAAGGGGATAGATTTGTAACCCCACTTCTTCAGTTTCATAAATTTTGGGACTATTTTAATTAGTTTGAGTAAAAGATATTCAAGTTATGTTGTATTTGAAATTCATAAATTTTATAAATTGTTTTATCATAGTGAGATGGTGGAAATAAATAATTAATCAAGAATGTTTCTCAAAGTTTCTAACTAATTAGTGTGGCCCCAGCTTTTCTAACAACTTTCTAACAAATCATACCCCATTCCAAACAAACCCTTTTAGCCAACTATAATAATCAAATTGTTATGAGGGCTTAAGTGCAAAACACATTCCTTCTCTATTTTATTTAAGCTCTGGAGATGAAAGAGAATGCATTCTCCATTTTATTTTTCTCGATGGAGCAGCAACTCTCCACAGTTTTCTCTAAATTCCCACACCAAGCCCTAACCCTAATTTTTTTTTCAATTCTGACCATGGTGGTTGTTTCCACCGCCGTAGGAGGCTGGACGACCTCCTTGGCAACCAGCGTCGCTGCCATCGACGAGGAGCCCCATGGCAGCGTACTATGTCAGTGACGATCGGCACATTCGTGACGGATGGCGATTGATGATCACCTGCTTGGTCGAGCTGACGATGCCATGACGTCTACCTCCTCGGCGATCGGTTTCCACAGCGGCGTTCACTTCCACGACAACCACTCCAGGCGGCGCTCACTCTTTTCGGCGGCGATGAGAATCTTCTGCAAGCTTGACGCCTCGGCTTGGTCTTCTCGACGAGTGACGCACGACACCCGACAGCTAAGTAATCATCGTCAGCCATCGACTATTCCCCGACGAGCAGCGACGACGACTGTAAGATCCGCTTCTCTGATAAAGTCGTTCATCTTCTCCAGTGGTTCCCTACTGCATTTTCGCTATTGGCATTAAGGTGAGTTCAACCTTAATTTCTGTGTCGATTGGTTACCTCTGGGATCGACGAAATGATTTTTGAGTTTGGTCTAATCGAGGCTGCTTTGTTGATGCAGTTCCGATCAAGATCACGTTGATGATCGGTTCGAGCCCTGTGATTGATTGGATCAGAAGTAGGGGTGAGTATGATCTGGATTCTGTAAATAGTATGAGTTTTCTTGATTGATGTCTGATTCATTGCTATGAGATCTGTCTCTTTTCTTGCCGGGATGTGTTCGACATTATACCGCAGTAGGACTCCAGATCATAGTTGGACACACGGGGAACGTGTCCGATAATTGGGACGTATCTATTCCGTCGATTCCTCTTTCAGGTATTATGTTATCGCTTGTCAATTGTTAAATTCTTATTACAATTCTTTGAGTACGGGTGTGTTGGTCAGGATGGGTAGAATTGGGTGTGGCGTATTATACATAGGGACTGTTGGGTTCTTGTACCATATCTATGGCAGTGTCCCATTGTGATCATATCCCGGTGTGTGGTTCGTGTCCTTCAGTTTCATGCTCGTGTTCGGTTCAGGTCTGGATGCCATTTATTTCAGTTTGTGGTATGTGTGTGTCGCTGGAAATGGAGTAGAAGTTCTGGAGGCTAGCTATGTTTGGGATCTCTATTAGTGTCAGCTAAATCTATATTTGATATGGTTGTATGTTATTTGATTTTGTATCCTTCCTCTTTTTGAATTCTGGCTCCAATTTGAAAGTTTAAATACAGGGAGGTTATTGATTATTTGGTATTATTTTTAGCTAAATTGTATATTTCTGCAAACTAGTAATCTTCTATGATGCCTTGCTTGATCTGGCTTCTTCCTTACTGGGTTGAAACCCTAGTGTGGTTAAGTATGCAATGGATGGAGTTTTAGATGTGTTCTGTGTGGAAGAGGATGTTGTTTGTGAGTTTAAATTTCAATGACCGTTAGGTGCAGTGAGTAGTGTCCTAACCTAAATACTGGGTTCGAATAAGGAGCCGACCCATATGGCTATGGCTATGTGTACAAGAAGTTAGGCTGACTGAACCTTGTAGGTGCTGGTGCTATTATTTTCAGATAGGCGAAAATGAATAGCAAGTTGTGGTGAGGACTAGGCCTTGGGCCACATTGCAGAACATAGGTTTTGGGCTGGATGACCAACTCCTTTTTGTACAGAATCTTGAGTTCATTATGTGAAATGTGTCTGTTGTTCTTTTTAATATGGAGTACTGGTAGCACCTATAGAGCTCAGTGGGAGGCTTGTCCTTTTGAGTTGATGTGTTCACCGGGTTGGGGTAGCAACCGTTAGCCTCTACAATTTAAGTTGGTGTTGGAGGATGTTCTGTTGCCAATAGGGTCTAAGTGTTCTTATATGGGTTGTTCCTGCTATGTTACAGTTACTGGTTGACTGCTTATGTATTAAACTCTACATATTCTACTACTATGAGTATATGGTTTAAGGTTGCATCTTGTGGTTGGGGCTTGTTGGAACCAAATCAACAGGTTGTTGGTATATGTGGAACATGGGTCATAGATGTTCCTGGAGAGGTTTTATGTTAAGGAATTAATGTTGTGGTAAGATAATTTCTTAAGTAATCAATCCACATCTAGCTGGTGAATTGATTCTAAAAGGGTTTAATATTTTTCCTTATGTAATATTTCAAATAAGATAACTAGTCATATATATATATATATATATATATATATATATATATATATATATATATATATATATATTAGTTGATGTTAAGACTTAGCTAGGAAATTAGTTAACAATATAGCTAGTGATGAATTGTACTTAACCAACTTGTACCTATATAGCAGGAGGTCATACAGCTCTACTTCATTTTCCTGATCTTTCTAGAGTAAGGCAAGTACTTTCTATGGTTTTGTGCATTTACATATCTTGTACTTCTCTTGATGACACGATGTGACACGATATCTTGTACTCTTGTAATTTTCTCTTCTTGTACTTATTTGTGTCGGGGAGGGGAAATACACTAGCAATGTGACCAAACCCCGGTTCTAATATTCATGTAGATAGCTTAGGCCTCGCATCGTGCACACGGGTCCTAAGCCGTACCGATATTCATGTACTCCTGTACATATTTCGGTACTCACCCTAGCCGGTCACATAGGCTAGTTGTATTTCAAATATTGTGCACATGTCATGTCTTGTACTTCAGGTTCATGGCTTACATTCTTGTATTTTATTTTCTGTACTTACATTCCTGTACCTTCATGTTCTTTTCCTATATTTCATATTTCATGTTCTCTTGTACGTATTTCCATATCATGATGTTCTTGTTCATTAACTAGAACTATACTTTGCTCCGCTCCTAACTGGATATGTTGCAGGTATACTTGCAGGATATTGTTCTACCTTATGGGCCAGAGCCCGGGACATTAGCTGAGCAGGATGGAGACATGACTTAGCTAGAGGCTTCAGGTTTAGACTGTTTAGCTTTACTCCTAGATATTGTTTTTAGAGTTCATAGTATATTTCATTCTTGATGACTCTAGTACCTTTATGTTATATGGAATTGTGGATTATGGTGATCTTTCTGGGAACCTTTTTATAGATGCTGTGATTGTGCACATTCACGTTTATCTAGTTAGATTTTCCTAGCTGGGTACAGCTTACTATGTCATGTATAACGACGAAGGCTGGGCATGTCCGACTCGTGTCCTATTATTCGGGTGCGGGTCGTGACAGTATGAAGTACTGGAATATAAAACAATATAGGAATATCTGATGTATAATGTAAAATTAACAGTGCATTGAGATATTAGAACGTTATGTGATCGGCTTGGGACTGGATTGGGCTATTCCATTTTATCGACTATCACAAAAAATGTATATGGCGGGTCAAGCCAAGCAACATGGAAAACGAGCACAAGAAGTATCAGATCTCGCTACACCCTATGTGCAGTGAGGGTGGAGCAAGCACAAGAATAGTTACAGGAGGGGTATTAATCACATAACCTCTAAGAACTCTCCATTCTCAAGTAGTATGTGGATCCTGACATAGCACGTCATGACACGGGTGTCATGACCCGCACCCTGTTTAGGGGCACGAGCACGTGGGTACGTCCAGCCTACGCCGTAGTATCGGCGGTAGAATGCTGTAAAGGTCATCTAGAATATATTGAATCTAAGACACAATAATATAACATGTCATCTCCACACGGAGGAATATAATCACCACCCAATCACATAATCTAAGGAAGATAAGCATGATGATAAAGATAAAGATAAAGATAAAGATGAAGTAAATAGTCTGAAATATTGTCGAGCCACGATCACAAGTTCAGAAATCAAGATATAAAACAATAACCACAAAAAATACTACAAGTCTCAAAGTACCGAGCTGGAATATAATTCAGACAAAATCTAGCTAACTAAGTCACTACAGGCTGTGCGACCTCTATGAGCGCCGGGTCCACATGCTGGTCCTGGTCGTAGACTCAATCTATGCCAAACCCGTAGTAGGTCGGGCAATCTGCATCTAAATCCTCTGAAAAATAATAGAGGTTATCCTGTCAGGATATGAGCAAGTACAAACACCAACAACAGTTCCATGTGAATTGACAAATATTATAAGAGACAATCATAATGAAATACAAGATGAAATGTCAAGACTGAAAGTAAAAAATACAAGGGAACTAGATATCATGTCATGTGTGAGATATAAGATAAAACTGGAATATAAACAATGAAAAGTAATCTGAGGTATGATGTAAACATAAAAATAAAGTGCCATGAGATATTAGAGCGTTATGTGATCGGCTTGGGTCAAGATCAGGCTGTTCCATTTGACCGGCTATGCACATGTAGTATAATAGTACAGGGATCAAGCCGGCCAAAATGGAAAGCTATGCACAACAAGTATAAGGTCAGGCTACACCCTATGTGTGGTGAGGGTGGAGTTATGCACAAGTAATAAACAAGTAGGGGTAATGATCACATAACCTCTAATTACTCTCCATCCCCGAGTAGTATAATAAATCCAGACATGACAGATCATGACACGGGATTCGAAGAGCCGGGGGCCAACCCACTCCCAAATTGGTGTCTATACAAGTTCAGAAAATAATATCGAACAATGTACTCATATACTAGGTAAACCGGAAATGCCATCTCATGATGAGATTCAATGTATACTAGTCCGTGAATCCTCGTGTCGAGAATCAAGTATAACACTACAACTGAATCAGATATAGTAGATATCAAAGTAATGAAAACTATCAGAGAATGTACTTGCCTGTTGTCCTGAGCTGAGAAAATCGAAACTACAACCCACTCAATGAGCCACGAACGGTCAACTCGCACAACAGTCTCCTAATGCTGAAACAGACATTAGCAAAGTTCACAGAATGGTCAAATTAGCTAGAAATACCTACCCATAAGTTAAATTCTAGACACAGGGGCAAAAAGATAATTTCGGGTCAAAATGGTGTCCGCCGTTGGACCCACTTTGCACCGAAAAATGTGTCAAAATCTACAGTCTCTAAAGTGATCAAGCTACATGTTTACAGGTCTGGTTTGACAAGACGAACCCAACCGTATGTCCAAAGTTGGATTCTAGTGGGCTGTGCACAAATTCGATTGTTGGATCGGGTCGCGGGCCCGCCAAAATAGCGTTCTGGTCGACCTTCTCAAAATCGGACCAAACTTGGCATACCGGACCAGAAAAATGATACGGTCCTATTGGCGCTCGATATGACGAGCATGCACAAAGTAATTGACAAATATGCAAAAGGCCGATACGGTAAATTTTGACGGATACGTATCAAATTCGTCGCGCACACGCGACCAATTTGAATTACGTCAAAGCCCAGACGTCCACGAAGTCATTACGCACCTTTCGATAATTTTGGTTCGTGACCACGTCGCCCGGATTGACGGAACGGCCGGCGTATCGGGACATTTTTTTTCTAAAAATTATGTTTTAAAATCTATTTTTTCTCCAACTTCACAATCCAATAACTTTTTGTAAAGTGCATGAAATTTAATTCTACAAAAGGAGTTTTAAAGCCCTATAGGTTGTCAACAAGTCTCTTCAAATCGATTTTGAAAACTCATAACACGTTGGTCACAAATCGGCCACAAAGTTGGGATTTCGGGACAGTTTCTAACGTCCAATAAATCAAGTTTTTCTCGATTTTGGAACTCGTTTTTCGTCCCACTTGATGCGAATCAGCACGAACTATTTGAAGGAAATTAAAGGTGTATAGGTTAGGATCATACCGGAAGAGAAGGCTCAAAAATTTATCGAACGTGTGCGGCGAAACGTCGCTCCGAAGTCGGCTCTGCGGTGCTCGTTGCTGCTGTCAAACACGCGTGCGCGCGCACGTGTTCCGGCCACCGACGGCGGCTCTGGCGGTCGTGGTGGCGGTGTTGGGTCGTTGGGAAGGCGACGGGGGTGTGTCGGCACTGGGTTTAGGTTAGGGTTGTTGTAAAAAATTTCCTCTCTCTCTCTAACGAAAAATATATATAAGGAGGGTTCGGTTCGGGTTTCCGAAGTTAAGAGGGGAAGGGGGGCTCGGCCCTATCTGCCACCACTTGTGCGAAAGATTTCGACATGGATGACGCCGGCCTGGCCAAGGCCAAGCCGGAGACGACGGACGAAACTCTCAGAAATCTTCAAAGCGGCGCTCTAGGGCAGAGCTCGCGATCATATATATATATATATATATATATATATATATATATATATATATATATATATATATATATATATATATATATTTTATATATATATATATATTTTATATATATTTATATATATATATATATATTTATATATATATAAAAAAAAAAAAATATATATATATATATATATATATTGTAGGAACGATATAGTAAAGCGTAATACTCTAGAGGGGGGGTGAATAGAGTTGGCAGCGGAATAATGCTAAATAAAAAATGTTAGCAACACAATCACAGTATATAATCACAATTGAAATAATGTAAAGGCAGAGTTCAGAAAGCAAACGCAAAGACAGCGATGTATACTGGTATCCCTCTGTTGAGGACTAATCCAGTCGGTAGAACTCTTGCTACCAGTTGAATCCACTATAGGAAAAACCGTAAGTTTTCTTACGATGTCCTTGCAACTTCTACAACGCGAGCTTTGATACGAAGAACTCGTCCAACTTCAAATGTGAAGAGGTATTCTTCAATCAAGCCTTCTGATTACAATCTCTCAGAAACTTCTAGACCGTACCGTACTGGCAAATCGACTAGAGGATTGTAACTGGCTTGGGATCTGAAAATGAAAGCTCTAGAAAACTCTTTGGAAGGCAGAAAGCTTTTTAGATAGAGAGAAGATTGAAAGTGAAGGAGTGAATTGAAATGATCGAAATCTATCTCTATTTATAGGAATTCCAAAGGGAGAACTCTGTCAGAATTCGGGCAGAATTCGGGCAGAACTCGATGAGCAAATCTCGGTCAAATCCGCAACTGCAGGAGGACCAAGTTCCAGAGAATTTCAAAAATCAAACGGCCACCAACCGAACTCTGGCCGAACTCTGGCCGAGTTCTGTCAGGGTTAGGTTAGGGTTTTTAAAACAGATTTTTGGTGATTTTTGAAAACCATTTTGAAAACCTTTTTGTAAACATTTTGATAGGTCATTTTAAAAACATTTTGAACTATTTGGGAGTAGCCTATTTGCCAGTACGACTCGGTGTACAATGTATTCCTAGACTCAAATAAAGTGAAAAATTACATTACATAGGAAGTACAGACTCAAGTAGGCAAACAGATCTTCAGTCTTGAACGGAGTGAATATCCAATCTTGCTTATGTCCAAGGAGCTGAGATGTCCCAACAAGCTTCGTATATCCAGACAGAGTTTTAATCAATTATTAAAATCAGGTTGACTATGACCAATGGGCCAACAATCTCCCCCATTTTGATAATTGACAAACTATGAATGATATAACATTAAGCTAGTTCAAGCTTGTTCAAAAATATCAAAAAGTAGAAATTGTTCATAACCTGTATTTAACTCAAAAAAAATGTTAGATCATTTTTAATTTTCTCCCCCTTTGTCACTTAGCAAAATAATTGCACAGGAGAAGGCTCCCCCGCATTAAATGCAGAAGGCTCCCCCGCAATCAATGTATAAGTAACAAATAGCGAGAAAGTAAAAGAAATATAATATAAGAATTAGAGATATAGCATCACAGGAATGTAAAGTGTCTACAAATTATCATCACAGGCATGTATTGCTTCAAAACATAAAAGAAATCTCAGGCATGCTATTTCACAGGCAGTTTAAAAATGGAGAAACAGTATAAAGAGATAGTACTTAAACAAAATGCTAAAATAAACTGAGATGTCATAAATGAAACATCAAAAACATGTCCATGAAGATAAAAAATACTGATAGCAAACTACAAAGTACTGATAAAAAGTAAATGATAAAAACTTGGAATGTCAGAGCATTTCCAAGTATACAATAGAAAATAATCAAATCAGATCTCATCATCACTATCCTCATCAATATCATCAGCAGCGTGGCCAGCATGACCGGAAGTACCAGCACCAGAAGTACCAGCGCCAGTAGGATGAGTAGGGGCGCCAGCATAGAACTCACCAACGTAATCTCGAGGTGCACGATACCAGTCATAGGCGTTACCTGGCTGAAAGTAGGCATGAACAGCCTCATCCTCACAGTGGTAACCCGAAAAAGCTGGATCACGAGGGATGGAAGCAGCAGAGTGACCAGTCTGGGCAAAACGCAGATCGGCCAAGGAGTTTGCCATCGCCTGGTAACGGGTGACATCGCGGAACTCTCGCTCGCGAGCCATGTCCGTCATCGAGACGTGCAAAGCTGATAAATGCTGATGTATGCCCTCAAAAGTCATGGCATACAGCTGATGTGGTGAAGATGGTGCAGTAAGAGGAGCAGGAGGTGGAGCTGAAGCAGTCCGGCTGCGACGAGAAAGCTGAAGTAACTTGGGCTCAGAGTCCTGAGTACAAGTCGATAGATCGATCTCGAATCGCTGAAAGATACGAGGGAGAATCATCGCGTAAGAGAGATTTTGATCTCTAGTACGACAACGTCCCATCATCTGAATGATTGTCTTAGGGGCGGAAAAAGGAATCCCCTTAAGAATATGGTACATGGCGGACAACTCAAGCGAAGTCACATCATCCTTGGAAGTGGATTTTGGAAGAAGAGTAGAGTAGATGATGCGATGCAATTCGTAGTTGAACAAGTTCAGGTTGTTAGCCTTGAACTTTCCAGAACGTACTCTGTCAGGTGCACAAAGTTCCGTTTTGAAACTCGTGAGTGTAGTGCCTTCGGGGAAATTGAATTTCGTGATATCAACTAGCGGTTCACCTTCATTAGGAATACCAAGAATCTCCGCTAGAAGGACATTATTGAAGTCAATGTCTATGCCTCCAACACGTGTGCTCACGTCAAAAGTGTTAACTACGAGATTGCAATAGAACAATCTAATGGCATTAGTAGCAATTGGGAAGCACAGTTTAACAAGTAAGTGTAACCCTAATGCCTCAAATAAGTGACGATGATCAGGGAATACCGTCCATTTAACCGGAGCGCCGCTACATATGGAACGGGTGGAAAAGTCACCGTACCATAATAAAGCTTGATCGAGGGTTTGAAAGAAGAACCCATCGAAAGCGCCGTCGCTCTTTTGGACCGGCAAAAACAAAGAATCCGTGTGAGGATTCGAAGAGGACCCTTCCTCACTAGGAGCGGTCTTCTTCCTCTTTGACGGATTAAATCTAGGTGCCATTGAAATAAAAAGCACTAATATGAAAGGTGGAGAGAGAGGGAGTTATACCTCACGAAAATTGGATATGTTGTAGAGAAGAACGATCTCCGCACGATTCCAAATTTTGGAAGAATTTCACCAAGTAGATAGGAAGCAATGGGTTGGTGAATACCTAGGGTTTGGAGGAGTTTCGGGCGGCTGGAGCTGCTGTTTGAAAGTTTGGAAGCAATGAAAGAGAAGAAGCTCTTGGGTTCTGTATATATACATATACACCCTCAACCGAACTCGGGCCGAATTCGGTCAGAGCTCTGGCCGAATTCGCCTAGGGTTCTTTCAAAGTTGATTTGTGCTACTTCTTTTTCATTGACTCGTTGCAAATATTTAATTCAAAGATTAGTTATTTTAGTCTTCAAATAACATAATTAATAATATTTTATGAATTAAAGATCGTTACACAGCGACTGTCTCAGATTAGCTGTAGGAGTACTGTCCCAGCTGGCGGAGGTTCACCGGGGAACTCTTAAGTACCGCTTCGCTTCAACCGTAGTTGTGGTGACAGACAGACTCTTTATTAGCTTGTCTCTAACACAGTTTTTGCATAATGATATATAATCATAAAATAAAATCAATTAATATTATTGACGTCCAAAATTCCTAATTCTCGACGTAAATAATTGAAACGATCTTCCGCTAGAGGTTTAGTGAAGATGTCAGCTAATTGATTTTCAGTATCTATGTACACAAGGTTTATATCTCCATTTTGATGATGATCTCTAAGAAAATGATGTCTAATCTCGATATGTTTAGTACGAGAATGACATACAGGATTCTTAGTCAAATTAATGGTGCTCGTGTTATCACAGAAAATGGGAATATTTGTGAAAAATAAATCAAAGTCTTCTAGGATTTGTTTCATCCACAAAATCTGAGCGCAACAACGTCCTGCGGCGATATACTCAGCCTCTGTTGTTGATAAGGCTACAGAATTTTGCTTTTTACTAAACCAAGAGACTAGAGCCTTGCCTAAGAAATGACATGTACCGCTAGTACTTTTTCTATCAACCTTGCATCCCGCAAAATCTGCATCCGAATAACCAATAAGGTCAAAGGATTTAGTTTTGGGATACCACAAGCCGACAGAAGAAGTGCCCTTAAGGTATCGGAAGATACGCTTAACTGTGGTTAGATGTGATTCCTTTGGGTTAGCTTGAAAACGTGCACACAGGCAAACACTAAACATTATATCTGGACGACTAGCAGTTAAGTAAAGTAAACTACCAATCATACCTCGATACTTACGTGTGTCGACTGGCTTGCCTTGTTCGTCAGAATCAAGTTTTGTTGAAGTTGCCATCGGAGTGCCAATAGGTTTGACATTGTCCAGATCGAACTTCTTTAGCAAATCTTTTGTGTACTTGGCATGATTAATGAACGTCCCATTGTCGGTTTGTTTGATTTGCAATCCGAGAAAGAACTTCAGCTCTCCCATCATGCTCATCTCAAACTCATTCTGCATACACTTAGAAAATTCTTGACAAAGAGATTCATCAGTGGATCCAAATATGATATCATCAACATAGATTTGAATTAAAAGCAGCTTGCCATTAAAAGATTTAATAGAAAGTGTAGTGTCAACCTTTCCTTTTGAAAAACCATTGTCAAGTAGAAAAGAGCTTAGACGGTCATACCAAGCACGAGGGGCTTGTTTCAAACCATATAAGGCTTTCTTCAACTTGAAAACATGGTCAGGATTTTTGAAATTCGTGAAACCCGGAGGTTGTGCTACAAAAACTTCTTCTTTTATAAAGCCATTTAGAAAAGCACTTTTTACATCCATTTGAAAAAGTTTGAAATCATAAAAACATACAAATGCACATAACATTCGAATGGATTCTAATCTCGCAACTGGGGCATAAGTCTCATCGTAGTCGATACCCTCTTCTTGATTGTATCCTTGAGCTACGAGTCGAGCCTTGTTACGAGTTACTAAACCATCCTCATTTAGTTTGTTTCGGAATACCCAACGGGTGCCAATGACCGGATGATCAATAGGCTTGGGAACAAGTTCCCAAACTTGATTCCGTTCGAATTAGTTCAATTCCTCTTGCATGGCATCTATCCAGAAACTATCACTACATGCTTCATCAATAGATTTAGGTTCTAGTTGTGAAATAAAAGCAACACTAGAAACAATATCTCTACTGGATGATCGAGTACTTACTCCTTTGGTAATGTCACCAATTACCAAATCTTTTGGATGATCAGCTGTGAATTTTAACCTTTTCGGTAGACTCTGTAGGTAGCTGGTTCCTGGATCTCCTCTAGGGGGTTCAGCTAGTGCAGAGCTTGGTTCAGGTTCAGGTTCAGCTGATGTCGAACTTGATGTAGGCAGATCTTCATCACTATCATCGAGAGACATTTGGTTCATTTCATCAAAAGTGACGTTGATTGATTCTTCGATGATCATGGTACGTTTGTTGAAGACTCTGTACCCTTTGCTCTTTGCCGCATAACCTAGAAATATACCTTCATCGGCCTTTTCGTCAAACTTTCCCAAATTGTCTTTAGTATTAAGAATAAAGCACTTACAGCCAAATATCTTAAAGTATGAAACTGAAGGAATTCTATCAAACCATAACTCAAATGGAGTCTTCTTCGATTTGGGTCGAATTAGAACTCTATTGAGCACAAAGCAAGCTGTATTGACAGCTTCAGCCCAGAAATATTTGGGTAGGCTAAATTGATTTAACATCACTCTGGCCATTTCGGTTAGAGTTCTGTTCTTACGTTCCACAACTCCATTTTGTTGTGGAGTTCTAGGGCAGGAGAACTCGTGTATGAAACCGTGTGTGTCACAAAATTGCTCAAAATCAGCATTCTCGAATTCGCCTCCATGATCGCTTCTAATTCGAGTGATCATGTAACCTTTTTCATTTTGTACTTTCTTGCAAAAGGCGACAAATTCGGATAATGCGTCATTCTTGCGTGTCAAGAAATATACCCACGTGTATCTAGAAAAATCATCTACAATAACAAATGCATATAATTTACTTCCGAGGCTAGCAACTCTGCTAGGACCGAATAAATCCATGTGTAGCAATTGTAGAGGTCTAGTAGTACATACTGCGTTTACAGACTTGAATGTGGATCTGGTAGCCTTGTTCTTTTCACATTGGCTGCATACCGAATCTTTCTTGAATGTTATGTCTGGTAAACCGCGTACTATCTTCTTTGTGGATAATCTTGAAATTGTATCCATGTTTGTATGACCGAGTCTCATGTGCCATAGATGACTCTCATCACTTTTGGCCATTAAGCATCTACCTGAAATGTTAGCTTCTTCCAACAGATAGAAAACATATATATTGTCTTCCCTGATTCCTTCAAAGATAGTACTACCAGTTGAGCTATCAACTATAGTACATTTGTCTTTGCCAAAGTTGATACCATAACCATGATCAGCTAGATGGCTTATGCTGAGCAGATTATGTTTCAACTCGGTAACCAGACAGACATCTTTAATCACTGGATAGGGAGACTTATCAACATCACCGATACCAATAATATACCCTTTCAAATTATTACCGAAGGAAACATAACCTTCCTTCTTCTTCTTCGACAGTGTTGCAAATAGGGTAGCGTCACCGGTCATATGCCGTGAGCAACCGCTGTCGATGATCCATTTGCTTCTAGCATGTGAAGGGTGTTCCACCTACAAAACAGTTTGCAGATGAAACCTTTGGTACCCATTTCTTGTAGGGTCCTGAATTGTTAGCTTTAGGTATCCAAGCATAAACATTTAAATCTACAAGCTTTTTCATCCTACATGCAGATGATATATGACCAATAAGGCCACAATAATGACATTGTGCATGTCGAGTGTTGAAAGCTGAGTGGTGTGCATGGTTGGTAGGTTTGGGTTTTCTAGTATAGAAGAATGCATACCTATGATCATGTTTTGGCTTAACCTTTTGGGGTAAAGGTTTTGTATGGTTTGGTCTGACAGTGTTTGGCTTGGGAATGTTCCGAATTCTCGGTAAGTGACACGTGTTAGGATAGGAAGCAGCAGGCTCAGGCTGTTTTCCTAACCTAATTTCCAATCTTTTGGAAGTGTCATATAACTTAGTATAATCAGAAGTGAGTGATTCCATTCTGATTTGTGCAGATTGAAGACTTTTCTTTTCTCTAGAAAGATCTTCTCTCAATTGGTCTATAATCTTGTCTTTCTCTTCGGATGACTGTTTAGTCTCGTGTAATAAGAGCTTTATAGAGGAGAGCTCACCAGACTCACTAACATTAGCTCTAACCTCAGCTAGTAGGTCGGTAAGTCTTCCTATTTCTCCTTTGTACTCTTTGAGTACCTTCTTAGCGGTCTGATATTTACTACGCAGTTTCCTGTAGTCAAGCATCAGGTCACTGAAGGCATCTCCTAATTGCTCAAAGATGAAGTCATCATGTGTTTCTACAGGTTCAGTAGGTACCTGATCGATTGCCATGAAGCAGATGTTTGCAGCGTCCTCTGAATGTTCATCTTCTGAGTCGCTAGCTTCACTCTCATGCCATATGCTGGTGTTGGCATATTTTTGAGACGTTGATCTTTTCAGGTTGCCTTTTTCATACCTGTTGTTCTTCTTGCTCGATGATGAGTTGATGGGACAGTCCTTCTTCATATGTCCCTTCTTCTTGCAGCCATAGCAGACAGCATCTTCTTGGTACCAGTTGTTGCTGTGGTTCTCTTTGACTCTTTTCTCATGTCTCATAAATCTTTTGAACTTCCTTGCTAGGAGAGCTTGATCTTCAGCGTCAGATCCACTGCTGTCTGAGTCATCTTCAGCAGCTTTTCTGTGTTGAGCTTTGAGGGCGATAGTCTTCTCCTTTGGTGCAGGTTCTTCAAAATCTTGTAGCTCCAGTTCATGAGTGAGTAGTTTACCCATGAGTACTTCAAGTGACATTGTAGTGAGGTCGTTTCCTTCAATGATAGTTGTAGCCTTCGGAATCCAGTTCTTGGTGAGAGCTCGCAGGAGTTTGCGAATCTTTTCGTGGTTACTGTAATCTTTGCCTAAGGAGGACAAAGGGTTTACAATATCCAAGAACCTCTCGAACATTTGTGTGACTGTTTCATTTGGCTTCATTTTGAACGCCTCGTACTCTTGAGTAAGTCTGCTGACTTTTGACTCCTTGACTTGAGTCGTGCCTTCATGTGTAACTTCGAGAAGCTTCCACACACCATTTGCCGTTGTGCATGTAGATACCCTGTTAAATTCTGTTCTGACTAAGGCACAAAAAAGAGCATTAATGGCACGTGCGTCAAGACTGGCCTTTTTCTTTTCTTCCTCTGTATAACTGCTTTGGGGTTTTTCAACCAAAACTCCCTCGACATTTATACGAGGTGGCTTCTGATAGCCATCAAGAATAATAGCCCATAAGTCAAAATCAAGAGATTTCAAGAAGAAACTCATCCGTGTTTTCCAATAAGTGTAGTTAGTACCATCAAACAGAGGGGGTCTGTTTGTGGCCTGACCTTCACTTGTGAATTTCATAGTAGCCATGTGATGTGCTGTGATCTAATAAATAATGAATAAATAATAGCACTGTTACCTCGCTTTACCTGTAACACCCGCTCTGATACCAATTGTAGGAACGATATAGTAAAGCGTAATACTCTAGAGGGGGGGTGAATAGAGTTGGCAGCGGAATAATGCTAAATAAAAAATGTTAGCAACACAATCACAGTATATAATCACAATTGAAATAATGTAAAGGCAGAGTTCAGAAAGCAAACGCAAAGACAGCAATGTATACTGGTATCCCTCTGTTGAGGACTAATCCAGTCGGTAGAACTCTTGCTACCAGTTGAATCCACTATAGGAAAAACCGCAAGTTTTCTTACAAAGTCCTTGCAACTTCTACAACGCGAGCTTTGATACGAAGAACTCGTCCAACTTCAAATGTGAAGAGGTATTCTTCAATCAAGCCTTCTGATTACAATCTCTCAGAAACTTCTAGACCTTACCGCACTGGCAAATCGACTATAGGATTGTAACTGGCTTGGGATCTGAAAATGAAAGCTCTAGAAAACTCTTTGGAAGGCAGAAAGCTTTTTAGATAGAGAGAAGATTGAAAGTGAATGAGTGAATTGAAATGATCAAAATCCATCTCTATTTATAGGAATTCCAAAGGGAGAACTCTGTCAGAATTCGGGCAGAACTCGATGAGCAAATCTCGGTCAAATCCGCAACTGCAGGAGGACCAAGTTCCAGAGAATTTCAAAAATCAAACGGCCACCAACCGAACTCTGGCCGAACTCTGGCCGAACTCTGGCCGAGTTCTGTCAGGGTTAGGTTAGGGTTTTTAAAACAGATTTTTGGTGATTTTTGAAAACCTTTTTGAAAACCTTTTTGTAAACATTTTGATAGGTCATTTTAAAAACATTTTGAACTATTTGGGAGTAGCCTATTTGCCAGTACGACTCGGTGTACAATGTATTCCTAGACTCAAATAAAGTGAAAAATTACATTGCATAGGAAGTACAGACTCAAGTAGGCAAACAGATCTTCAGTCTTGAACGGAGTGAATATCCAATCTTGCTTATGTCCAAGGAGCTGAGATGTCCCAACAAGCTTCGTATATCCAGACAGAGTTTTGATCAATTATTAAAATCAGGTTAACTATGACCAATGGGCCAACATATATTTTACATACATACACATATTATTTTATTCCATTTCTATATTATATATATATATATATATATATATATATATATATATATATATATATATATATATATATATATATATATATAAATATATATATATAGAAACTCCATAAACGGAGTAATACCAAATAAATAAATATATACAAAAATCTTAATTTATTTATAAACAAAAAAATATTTTATATTCTATATTTATTTAATATATTAAAGATTTATATAAATAAAAACTCTATTAAATATGTATATATCTATATCAACAAAATACCTATTTAAATAATAATGTAAAAACACTAGCAATAATAATTTAAATAATATTAAAATAATAAAATAACATAAATGTCCATATTAGTCCTATTCAGGAAAGTGGGGGTGACAAATCTACCCTCCTATAAAAAATTCGTCCTCGAAATTAGAGTAAACTAGCACAATAACAGTAGCAAGAACAAAGAAAAAAAAAACCTCAAGACACAAAGAGATAAGGGCAACGCTCCCGTATCTCGTCCTCTCTCTCCCAGGTAGACTCACCTGGGGAGTGATGCCTCCATGCGACACGAACCAAAGAAATAACTTGGTTCCGGAGCAGCTTCTCCCGACGATCGAGAATCTCCATAGGCTGCTCTGGATAGCGGAGAGTATGCCCCACCTCTAACTCAGAGTGATCCAATACGTGACTAGGGTCTGCCACGTACCGCCTCAACTGTGAGACATGGAACACATTATGATCACCCTCGAGCGTAGGCGACAAGTCTAGTCAATAGGCTACTACACCGACCCTTCCAAGAATAGTGAAAGGTCCGATGAAGAGCGGACTAAGCTTCCCGCCTCGGCCAAAACGAATCGTGCCCCGTGTCGGAGAAATCCTTAAGAACACTATATCGCCAACCTAGACACAAGACAAGACTCAATACAAGACCCTAAAGCAAACAATCACAAACAAGCACAAACAGAAAACTGATACTAACCTCGAACTCTAACGGTCTCCGGTGGCTATCGGCCCAATACCGCTATCTATCCTGAGCCATCCGAAGTCTATCCCTGATCAACTTAACCTTCTTTGCTGCATCCACCACAATCTTCGTGCCAAGCAAAACTCTCTCACCGACATTATCCCATGACAAAGGAGTGCGACATCTCCGTCCGTATAGAGCATCAAATGGCGACATCTCTATACTGGCCTGATAGCTGTTGTTGTAAGCAAACTCTACCAGGTGAAGATGGTCCTCCCAAGATCCCTCAAAGTCTAACACACAAGTACGAAGCATATCTTCGAGTGTCTGGATGGTCCTCTCTGACTGTCCGTCCGTCTGCAGGTGATACGCGGTACTGAACTTGAGCTGGGTGCCCAAGCTAGTATGCAAACTCCTCCAGAAGTGGGAAGTGAAAAGACTATCCCGATCCGACACTATGCTTACCGGAACTCCGTACAATCTGACTATCTGACGCACGTAAAGCTCTGCCAGCTTCTCCGTAGACAGACCCACCTTGAAAGGCAAGAAACGGGCTAATTTGGTCAATCTATCAACGATAACCCAAATCACGTCTTTTCCCCTGGAGATCGTGGAAGTCCAAACACAAAATCTATAGTGAGGTTCTCCCATTTCTACTCTGGAATGGGTAGTGGATGTAGCAACCCAACTGGCCTCTGTCTCTCGACTTTCACCTCATGGCACACCAAGCATCGAGATACAAACTGAGCCACCTTTCGCTTCATGCCATACCACTATACGTACTCTCTCAAGTCTCTGTACATCTTGTTGGCTCCAGGATGCATAGAGTACTGAAAACGATATGTTTTCTGAATAACCTTCTCCCAAAGCTCTCCACTCGGAATGCACAGTCTAGTACCGTGCCTCAGCGACCCATCTTCGGCTATAGAGAAATCGTCTAGCAATCCTGCTTGCACCTGCTTCCTGATGCTCCTTAGGGCCATATCTTCAAACTGTATTGATCTGACCCTGTCCATCAACGCAGACAGAATCTGTAAACCCCACATCTGAATCTCCATACTGAGAATGATTACCTCGACACCCAACCTTTCCAGATCAGCCAATAGATGACGATCTGCCGCCAAATACATAGCGACTGGATACCTGCTCAAGGCATTTGCAACTACGTTGGCCTTCCCTGGATGGTACTACAAAGAGATATCGAAGTCCTTCATCAGCTCAAGCCAGCGTCTCTGCCTCATGTTCAATTCCTTCTGGATGAACACGTACTTCAAGCTCTTATGATCCGTAAAGTTCTTAACTTACTGGCACACTCTATCCAAGATACTATACTACACTTATAGAATACTACCTCCTATTGTCTTTCTCAAATGAATACGGTAAATAAGTAGCATACGGGGCTCAATTGAATGGGACACAAGTGTCATGTGGGTAGTAGGCTTAATATGGGTCATGTCCATATTTTGGGTCAACAAGTCTGGGTCGAAATGGTGCCCCCAATTCGAGTCAGAAATAAAAGTGACTTTGTGGAGTGAATCAAGATTGAGTCTTGTTTCAGGAAAGTCGTATGATAAAATAAAGCACAAGATGGTGTGCCTGAGTGGGACACGAAGGTCATGGGCGTAGGGTGTCTTGTCTAGATCATGCATATGAAGTTGGTTTTGAGAAAACAACTAGCCTTATGCTCCTAAAGTAAAAGTCATGGCAATGTGAATATGATAATTATAAATAAAAGTGGGAATGGTTAATGGTCTAAATTGATCCAAAAGTTGTGCGATACAAAGATAGTACAAGAGAACGAGTTTGAGTGGGACATGATATATCAAAATGAAGATAATCTTGTCTACTACAAACTCATGAAGGAAGTTTCCAGAGATTGACTTCTCTGACACTCCAGAAATCAAAGTCACGGAAGAACATTCATCTATCTAGGATACCCTCTCTAGGGTGTCTACCCAAGTCTTGACGGCGTCTACACAAGGCACTAACTCATCTATATGATACTTGGATGATACTTCTATACTAGGCTACTCATGTCTCTCCTCCAACTAACCACTAAAATGTTGGTGCCTAAACTTATATAACACTTGAAATATTTCAACTCTTGCTACTAGGGTACTCCTCTTATTTTGGTACCTGGTACAACCCCTACCCTAACACTCATTAATCACTCTAGGTTCTCATATTTAATTATCAAAAATCATATACAATACTTCTTAACCATACTCTAAACTATTAACACAATTACTCAAGGACACAGACCAATTGCAAATCACCAAGCCATCATACTACGAAAAATCTATAATGAAATGAGAATCTACAAGGACTTGGACTAAAGAACCGAAAGTATCCTTACTCTTAAGCTAATTGATGATCGAACAAAATATATATGTAACACCCCTGGATTTTTGAATTATTTTTTTATTATTTAATTGCCTTAAATAGGATTTTATGGAATTTATGAGTATTTTTAAAATTTAATTATTATTATTATAGATGACCTTAGCCATGATTGAGTTTTGGAGAACAAGATGACTAGTAATTGTGGCACGAAAAGTATAGTCGAGTGCTTTGACTAGTGTATTAGCCATGCTAGGGGAGGTCTAGCCATAGTAATGCCCGAACTAGGAAAACCAGGCCAAGTTGTAAAAAGACTCATTTAAATCATTTAATTAGTTATTATTTAATATATTGATTTTTTGATGACCCGGTTGTACCCAATCAGCCCGAACCGGACCCAAACCAAATCCAAGCCTGTGTGGGCATATAGTGAGACCAAAGACGACCATGTAGGCCTATTTTATGTGTATGCAAATATTTCTTAATTTATTTTAGAAATTTATATTGTGTTTTTAATTATTTTATTATTGTACAAAAATTTGTATTTTATTATTAAATAATGTTTAATAAAAATTGTACAGTTTTCTGGACCCAAATAAGGGGTGTGATAAAGTTCACCCATTGGGACAATTTTTATTATTTTATTATTATTAAAGTGATTTTTGTAATTAAATAATCATTATTATTATTCCTATTATTATTATTATTATTATTATTATTATTATTATTATTATTATTATAGCCGAATTGATTTATTGTAAATTTAATATATATATGTTTAATTATATATTTGATAGATAGCAATTAAATTTTATTTGGATTTAAAATAGCATTATGGTGTATATACATGGATATATACATATACTTATGTATATATATATATATATATATATATATATATATATATATATATATATATATATATATATATATATATATATATATATATATATATATATATTATATATATATTTTATATATTGATATATATATAAAATATATATATAAAATATATATATATATATATATATATATATATATATATATATATATATATATATATATATATATATATATATATATATATATATATAAATATATAAAATATATATATAAAATATATATATATATATATATATATATATTTATATATATATATATATATATATATATATATATATATATATATAAAGAAAAAGAGTTAAGAAAAGAATTCGTGAACAGTGCTTTTGCACTGTTCACTCTCCCCTTCCCCGCGCCTGGGGGGCTGAGAGTAGTTTTCTAAGTTTTTTTTAAAATTTGATTTGATTCATTCTTAATCAAATCTTGATCCTTTTAATTCGAATTTTCTCCTACCTAATCTAAACTAGATTCTCCTCTAAACCAGTCCAAAACCTAATCGAATCTGGTTTTAAATCAATCCAAAATTGGATTTAAAACCAGAAAAAGTATATATATACAAGTTCGAAGTCGAGAGTTCGGAAAACCCAATCTCTTCGACATCCTCCCGAACTCTGCCTACCCCTACCTCTGGACGACCCCGGCGCACCACCGCATCACCGTCGGGAAACCGCCAGAGCGCCGCCGCCAATACCGCGACAGTGCATCAGTTTCGAAACTGCGAGGTACTCATCTTCCTCCTCAATTTTCTCCGTGATTGTTCAGTCGTTTGAGAATCCATAAATTCCTACGCTTAGCCGATATAACCCTCTCGAGATCCCAACAAGTGTATTTGGGTATAGGCCAACGACCTGTCCAGAAACTTGACGCCAACATTGGCGAAAACTGCCCTGTCACTTGACAGTTTCAGCAGTCAGGGATGTGTTTTGGAAGGCGGTTAATCACCGATCCTTCGAATAATTTATAAATTCACCTGAATAGATTTATAGATGATATAAGCAGGATTAAAACCCAATTTTTAGATTGAATTTTTGTTCAGTATGCAATACAAAAACCCCATGTGAAAATTAGGAAAACAACTTAGAAACTGTTTTCAAAAACTTTAAAATTCTCCCGAGCCAACGTGCGTCCCGCCAATTCGGGTGACGTGGTCACAAACCGAAGGCATCGAAAGCTGCGTAACAACTTCGTGGTCGTGTGGGCTTTGACGGAATTCAAATTGGCCGCGTGTGCGCGACGAATTTGATGCATATCCGTCAAAAATTACCGTATCGGCCCTTTTTGAAATTCTTTAATTACATTGTGCACGTTCGTCAAATCGATACGAAACTTGCGCCAACAGGACCGTATCATTTTTTTGGTCCTGTATGCCATGTTTGGTCCGATTCTGAGATAATTGATTGGATCGCCGTTTTGCGGGCCCTACGGTCCAGTTCAACGAGCAATTTTGTGCACGGCTCATCGGAATCTAAAATTGGACATACAGTTGGGTTCGTATCGTCAAAATAAATCTGTAGACATGTAGTTTGATGACTTTAGAGACCATTTACTTTGGCATGCTTTTCGGTGCAAAGCGGGTCCAATGGCGGATACCATTTTGACCCGAAATTACCGTTTTGCCCCTGTGTCCAGAATTGGACTTATGGGTAGCCTATCCTAGCTATTTTGCTTATTCTGGGAATGTTGGTAATGTCTGTTTCAACATTCGAGGATAGTTGCAGGAGTTCAGCTTTCGCGGATAATTGATTTGACAGGTTATTTAGACGTGGTTGAGTCTACACCAGGCAAGTACCTTGCCGAATCGTACAGTTTATTTTCATGCATTTCTATACTGTTATTTCTTTCCAGTTATATTTCATTATCTATTATTCGTGTTCATGTTGCAGTCACTTTCTTACTTTTACGTGCACGTTTCTTATTTGGTTATCTTATGCCATTATTGTTCCTTGCGAGTCTTGTGACGATTTTGACTAGTCTTCCACCTTCGCCCTTGAGCTTGATTTGACTTGACATATAGTTGTGATTGATTGCTAGACATTGGCCCTGTTATCTCTAGGACTGGGAGCGTCCAATGGCGTTACGGTATTAGAGACTTCTCATCGACCTGTTATCTCGTAACTAGGACCGGGAGTGTCCCATGGCATTACGGTAGTAGAGACTTATTTTTTATCTCGAGGTCGGGAGCGTCCAATGGCGTTACGATATTGAGACATTCTTATTGACCATTATTTATTTAACTTTCTTTCTGCATGTTATTAACTGTACAGTAGGCTTGTATATTATGTATCTTGCTAGTCCTCTGAGGACCTGGTGATCTCTCCAGGCTTAGTTAGAGACGAGGACTACCCAGAGGTTTATGGTTCTGGAGTGGAGACTGGTGACACACCTTCGCAGGAGGACGAGATAGTGGCTGAAGACTTCTCTTGAGACATGTCTCTTCATTCATAGACTTGCTATTTTATTTTCTTTCTTTTCAGTGGACATGTAGTGGATTATGTATTTCTTTTACTGTGGTTTCGGGATGTCTTACCCGCACAGTTACTTCCATATTTCATGTTAGACAGATTTCTTTATTAGTATCATTTTATTGGACTTGATATTTTGTGTCATATTTCTGCGTGGATGAAATTAGCTGTGACCTGTGACTTGTACTATATTCTGAGTTGTTATCATGATTTACAGCTTAAGCATTTCGCTAATGGGCTTATTATGAGGTTTGGCCCATTGGTGAAGTGTTGCTGGCATGTATCGTATCCTAGTCCTATACGTATTTTGGGACTGGGGCGTTACATGTTTTTGTGGTAGCCCATGTAGGTCTACGTTAATCACTTCGGTTACGTTACTGTACCGACGTGAGCCTGCGAATAGGATAGGAAGACCCTTAGGATCTCATCCACATATTTATATTGTTTCACGTCCTTGAATTGTATATTTCGACTTCGAAATTATTTCCTTGACATGCATCCTGCTTGATATCAATTTTCCTTTAAGCTTATAAGTTTCGTTTGAGTGCAGTAAAATGGACCCGCAAGCCAGTGACGAGAACCCCGCTGTTATCCTGCAGGGCGCTGTAGTGACTCATGTCCACACGACCCCGCCACCGGTTGGACGTTCTTCTACCCAACCAGACGATCCAGCAGCTTCGCACCCACCGAGGGACAGGAGAGACGATATCCCATCCATGCCAGCACTGCCACCGATGCCACCGACGATGTTTCCCCAACTTGCAAAGACGATGGATCCCCAGCAGCTTTTCCAGACCATCTACGTGATGATGCAAGCGCAACAAAAAATTCAGATGGAGGCCCAGCAGAGATAAACAGAGCACATCGAGAATCGCCTCGTGACAGCACTAGAGAGAGCCACTCCACCAGTTCCCTAGACGACGATGGGAACCATCTTAAACTTTCGCCGGTTAAAGCCAGACAAGTTCTCGGGCAAGGAGGAGCCCACCGAAGTTTATGAATGGCTCACCAACATTGAGCAGCAATTGGAGGCAGCCGAGCTACCAAGAGATCGATGGATGATTGTCGTCAGGATGCAGCTGACCAGCAATGCACACCACTGGTGGCTTACGGAGGAGAAAAGACTTGGGCATGATAAGGTCACTTGGGAGTAGTTCTCCAAACTCTTCCAAGAGATGTTTATCCCTGCCACTTTCAAGGCAGAGCTTCGAAGAAAATTCTTACACCTCGAACAAGGCAGCATGACCGTGGAAGAATACAACACCGAGTTTCTACGACTGAGCCGCTTCGCACCTACATTGATCCAGACTGAAGAAGAGAAGACCGAAAAATTCTATGAAGGACTGAGCTACAGACTACAGAAGCTTATTGGGGCTGTAGCACCTACCACTTACTCCGAAGTTCTTACTGCAGCCCGACGTTTAGAGCGAGTCCATCGAAAGGGAACAAGCGAGAAACGACCACATCCAACAATACCATCAGCAAAAGCATCATCAGGAGGACTTGAAAGACGCGTCATCCCACACCAGCAACCAAGAGCAGCCCCATATCCAAATCTAGAACTGCCAACTTATGAGTTTTGCGGAAGAAAAGGACATCTTCAGAGAAACTGTCGCAGAAGACTAAAACAATGCTTGAATTGTGGATCAATCCAGCATTTTACACGAGACTGTCCGAATCCACGACCCGGGATGCAACCACCGCAACGACCAACTCAACCAGCAGCACAAGGAGGATATCCACGAGGACCACTTCCCAACCAGGCAACGTAGTTCGAACGGGCGAGACAACAGACGGAAGCACCACGACAAGGACATGCCTTTGCCATGAGAATTGAAGACGGTACGACAACACAAGGAGCAAGAGAAGGTAACAACTTAAGGCTTTTATGATAATGATAGAAAGTAGAATATTAGTTATGCTTGCTTGTTACATGTTTGCTTAGGAATAACAATAGAAACATAGCATACCTTAGACATCTTAAGAGCCATAGACATATTTTCTTTTACCGTAGTGAGTTATTTCAATTTCGAGGACGAAATTCTTTTAAGGGGGGTAGGATGTAACACCCCAAGATTTTTGAATTATTTTTTTAATATTTAATTACCTTAAATAGGATTTTATGGAATTTATGAGTATTTTTAAAATTTAATTATTATTATTATAGATGACCTTAGCCATGATTGAGTTTTGGAGAACAAGATGACTAGAAATTGTGGCACGGAAAGTATAGTCGAGTGCTTTGACTAGTGTATTAGCCATGCTAGGGGAGGTCTAGCCATAGTAATGCCCGAACTAGGAAAACCAGGCCAAGTTGTGAAAAGACTCATTTAAATCATTTAATTAGTTATTATTTAATATATTAATTTTTTGATGACCCGGTTGTACCCAATCAGCCCGAACCAGACCCAAACCAAATCCAAGCCTGTGTGGACATATAGTGAGACCAAAGACGACCATGTCGGCCTATTTTATGTGTATGCAAATATTTCTTAATTTATTTTAGAAATTTATATTGTGTTTTTAATTATTTTATTATTGTACAAAAATTTGTATTTTATTATTAAATAACGTTTAATAAAAATTGTACAGTTTTCTGGACCCAAATAAGGGGTGTGATAAAGTTCACCCATTGGGACAATTTTTATTATTTTATTATTATTAAAGTGATTTTTGTAATTAAATAATCATTATTATTATTCCTATTATTATTATTATTATTATTATTATTATTATTATAGTCGAATTGATTTATTGTAAATTTAATATATATATGTTTAATTATATATTTGATAGATAGCAATTAAATTTTATTTGGATTTAAAATAGCATTATGGTGTATATATGTCACCCTCATTTCCCGTATTTCCCGTATTTCGTATTTATACTCGTATCTGGATTTTGACTTGTATTTTTATTTTTTTCTCAACTTATGGAATTTCGGTATTTCTCGTATTTTGGGTTTTGTCATGGCTCGATTTTATTGGGTTGGTTCGGTTTGGTTTGGTTTATAGGTATTGGATCACCCTAACCTACACTCCACCCTCAACCCACCACAACACTCCCTCTTTATAACCCCCACCTACCACTCTCTCTCCTCATAACTTCCACCATTAATTTCCTTCTTCTTCTTCTTCTCCTTCCTCCACAACTCTCCTAACCCTAGGCAAGTGCACCTTGCTACTTCATGAGAGCCCTATTTTCTTGGTTTATTTGCTAGATTAGGACATGGTGATCAATATTAGAAATTGGTGTTTTGTGATTTGAAGTCTCCTTTGCTCTAGATCTAAGTTATTTCTATTTTCGGATTTTGCATGGTTTGATCTCTTTAAGTTGGATTTTTATGGGTTTTGGTGTTTCCAAGTGGAAGAGCATTCAATTCTACCCAAGTTGGAACTTTGGAAATCTGGATTTGGAGTTCGGATGGCTAAGTTATGATGCTTTGAAGCCTTGGGTTCATCCATGGTGTTCTTGCTGTTTGGAGAAGACAGTGAGCAGTGTGCAGAGCTATTTAGCTTACGCACCCTGAGCTACGCTCGCTCTTTAGTGCTGCGTACGCAGGCTTGGGTACGCTCCCTGTTGGAAGCGTGCTCCCTTCAGCGTGCGTGACTTTTCACGCACACTGTTCCCTTCAGCGTGCGTGACTTTTCACGCACACTGCTCCCTTCAGCGTGCGTGACTTTTCACGCACACTGCTCTCTTCAGCGTGCGTGACTTTTTACGCACACTGCTCTCTTCAGCGTGCGTGACTTTTTACGTACACTGCTCTCTCAACGTGCGTGACTTTTCACCTACGCTGCTCCTGTAGCGTGCGTGACTTTTCACCTACGCTGCTTCCCCAGCGTGCGTGACTTTTCACCTACGCTGTTCTCTCAGCGTGCGTGACTTTTCACATACGCAGCTCTCTCAGCGTGCGTGACTTTTCGTACGCTGCTCCCCTGACCCCTTGTTTAACCCATTGGCTCTTGGAGTTTTGGTCTTATTTCTTTAAGCTTGACTCTTCTATTGCCCTGTATATTAATATTTTATTAGATATTTTATGCCCATTTTATATCCTTATGCCTTTTGTCATGAACTTGATTTTGCTTAATATGTTTGGAATGACTATTGTACATGGCATAGTAAGACAAGGAACTAGCATAACACGACAGTGACCCGTAGTGGTGCACTCCTGACATGACCAACCTGACATGATAGTGGCCCGTCGTGGCGCACTCCTGACAAGTACCCTAACATGATTTATCTTGATAACTTAACTTGACTTGCCTTGACACCGTGGGTGGTTCTTTCTTGCTTGCTTGTTAAATCCACTTGTCCTGTCTTGCATCATGTCTAGGATGGGACTCCTGAGTACCACGGTCAGGAGCTCCTACTAAAATGGATTAAGATTAATAACTAGAATAACTCGGTAGTCATGAAGAGATGATATAGCTACAGACAATCCCGTTACCTGGGCGCTCTTGGGATCTGTAGCCTGCCGTCGAGTAGGGCACATTTCCAGCACACCGTCGCGTGTTGCACCCTCTAAGTCACCTAAGGGTACATTTTTCTTCTGGGCGATGTACCCACCTGAATTCAACCCCTAAATTTCGACCTGGGTAACCTGGACGGTCTGCAAGGCTTGTGGCTGTGGGACAATCTCACTACATCTTGTTAGTAATTAGGCCTGTGATAACCCTAGTTAGTTAAAGTAGTAAGCCGTAGTATCTGCTTGGCCGTGATTGATTGAATGAGGTATAACCAGTTTAGCCATGTCTTGATCCAGTACAAGATTGCTCCCTTTCTTGATTTCTTGCATTATTATCTTGCCGATAAATGGTGGAAAACCAAGTTTTGTTCAGGTGAAGGGTTACAACCCCGGTCCTTGTTTGGTTTACGGGTTGTAACCTGGCTATCGGAATAGTTCTATGGTTATCTCATCGTATATCATCCTGACATTTTCGTAATTTTAATTTTAATATTAGATTTTCTGTGCTGATTGCTGGCTTTTGTTCTTATTTCGTGGCCCCCTTGTGGCACTTGCTCTTTCTGGGGTTGACCCAGCTGGTTTTGTGTGGCCAAATTTTGGAGCAGCTCCCGAGGATCTACCAAGCTTCCAGCCCCATGGTGTCACGACCCGCACCCTAGAGTAAGGGCACGAGACGTGAATACGTCCAGCCTACGCCGCAGTGTCGGCGGTAGAACGCTGTCCTAGGTCTCAACATCTAACAGTTTATCTCTAAGCGGTTTATACACCCCGAACGGGGCAACATAGTAATAACAAACTCAATCACAGCTAAGGAAGAGATAGCACGATATGAAATAGAACTCAATAGAATAAAGAGATGAAATAGTCTAAGATAATCCCAACAATATCCAGAGTAAACAAACTCAGCTACAGTATGAAAGAATATACAAACTGATCTCCAAGAAGAGTCTAGCTAAAATATGTCCAACTACATAAAGATAAAAACCTAACTATCTAGTCTAGGCAGTCGGGGGAAAATCCTCAGCTACTGCTGGATCCTCCAGAGGGTCCAGCTCACAGGTGTCATCTAGGGCTGCCCCGTAGTAGGTGTCCAGGCCAGCCTCCTCCTCGTCCTCTGTAATATTTTCAACAGGTCCAGTCAGGACAGGAGCGAGCACAGTACATCTCAACAATTCATAGCAGGTTAGAAAATATAAACTTGCAGTAAAGTAAGATACAAGTACTGAAGAAATGCGGTATGTAAACAGGAAGAGAACTGTAATGTAAATATCTACTATACATAGAGAACTAACAGTGGCTAGTGAGTCAGAGTACGAGATAGCACATGTGAACAGGACAGATTTGCACAGGATGTCGAGGTGCACAGGAATCTACACTACAAGGAATTGTTCACACGACTACTAGCACTCCCCCGTATCCCCAATCAATACACAAGGATCTAAACAGGTTATGTTATTGCACAGGATATCACATGGGGGCCCATATAGGGTGCACATGATAGTATACATGGGGCTCCGTGAACATGAGAGTACAAGATTCACAGGAGTGCACATGTAATGAAAGCACAGGAGTACATGATGTAAGTGAAACGCACAAGCACAATGTACCCGATGCTTCCGAGGGGGATAACATCGCATGTAGAGATCCATATAGTACCAATCCGTGTGACCAACGTGACAGTACAAGTAAAGTAATCTACTGCAGGTAATAATTCTAAGCAGGATATGAAATGATCAGAGAATGTACTCGCCTGTAACTGAGTGTCCGGTATGAAACGTACTGTCCAAGGAGTGGTGTCTGGCTCCTAATCAGAACAGCACAAGTCACAACAAATCCAGAATATCAAAATGGAGTCCTATTATGCATTCTATATGATTCTAAGTCATTCTAGGCCAAAGTCAACTCTTGGTCAACTTTGGTCAACCCTAGAAGTCAAACTAGGCCAACTATGGTCAAACTAGTCTACATTAGTCTATACTAGGCTAAACTAGGTCAAGCAGACTCATATATAGGTCATAGGCTATATACACATATCACACTCACTTACAAAACCACATATATGTATACATATAGGTATGTAGACTAAAATCATATATACTCATACCATATCACATATGAAGGTATATGAATACCCATATATACATATAGGCTAGTATATCCATAGGCCTACATAATGATATTTATATGCAATCACACATCTACAAGAGAAAAGATATATATATATACATATATATGATACACACATATGTGTACTAGGGAATTAGCTTAGAAGACAACCCATAGGCTAATGGGTAAACACTACATTACATATATGATAATACCTAAAAGTATATACAATATAGAGAGGGCATGTGTGTGTGCAACATGAGTGTGTGAGTGGCTGCAATGTGTGAACAAAGTGCAGGAACTAAGTGGCAGTGTGTGTAAATCTAAGTGCAGGAAACATATCAGTGAAGGGGACTTAAGTGGCAGTGAAGAGTACACATGCCAAGTATTTGCAGGAATTACAAACAGTAAAGAAGAAGGACAAAAGTGTTTGCAACAAAACAGTGAAGGGCTGTGTCAAGTGAACTTGTGTGTGTCACATGGGAAAATGCAGGAAATGAAATGAAGAGTGTGACAGATTTAAATGTGCAGGAATTAGATATGCAGGAAAACAGTGTATGCAAAAAAAATGTATAGGAGAGGGAAAATGTGTCTGTGTGCAGGAAATGAAAAAAAGGGCCATTTAGTATTCAGTCAAAACTGGGCTGTTACACTAAACTCACTAATGAACTAGACTCAAACTTAGTTAATACAAGCTGAATTAATTCTCAGTTTAATACCAAGGTTGGCACATTGGTTATAATAGGAAGAAAGGAAAGGAAAACAATTCATGGTTTAGCTCACATATACCAAACTAGCCAATCTCAGTTTTTGATTCACATAGGAACTCAGTTCAAACTTATCCAGCATACCATATATGAAATGAGTCACATTATATCAAGAAATTCTCAGGTTATAGGAAAACTGGAACAACTCAGATTTTTACCAAAGTTAACATATCAAGCCAACTCATAGGTTCCTATTGAACCAAAGGCAGTACATAAATTCTCAGGTTTAGTATTCTCCAAACAATTGTGAACTTCACCCAACTCAGTTTTTGTAATAACAGGAAACTCAAATAAAAGAGAAAGGAAGTAAACCAATCTCAGGTTATATCTTAACCCAAAACCAAAACAGTTCAAAGCATTCACAGGTTAGAAGAAAAGAAAGGGAAATCAGTTCATGTATCAAAACAGTGAGAATTTAGACTGCAAAAAAGAAGGAAAGGGGATTGCTTCATGAATCAAAACAGTCAAAACAGGTTATGTAAACTGAAACCCAGTTTCAGTCATCACATCCCAACCCCAGCTATCAACTATCAATCCAATAAAAATCAGTTAACAAAAGAACCAATAATCATTTAGGGAAAAGAATCAGTTAAAACATTTGAATGAAACCACACAACATCCAAAATTCTATTCTCACTATCAAGAGCCTAAAATCGTATGTGAGAGCCTAGTTTATATGAAAAGTAACCTGTAGGAATCATCAACAGTTGGGAAAGCACATAATTTAACAGGGAAATAAGGCATTGGGAAAACTGGGATATACAGTATCCAAGTGTATCAGACATTCAACAGTAGAAACCAAACTTGAGCCAAAAACTCCTCATTAAACCCAAACAAAATGCAACCCTATAATAACAGGGATTAAACATGGTATTTAGGATCCAACCCATCATATAAACATAATTTAAGAACATTTAAAAGTGATTAACCAACAGGAAACAATTCCAGAATCACTCGACCACACAGTGTGTCCCCGTGCGTGGTCGATAACTTCCAAACCCGACCACGAAATCTCGTGAAACTTGGGGAGGGTGATGACAGAGGGTGCCCCAAGCTCCCCACGAAATTTCGTGTCAGGGCACGCTGTGTCGTGTCCTGTAGGAACCCCGAGCAGCAGGGGATCCGCCAGGCTGCGCGCGGGGCCGTGTCCGCGAGTCCATTGCGACTCGGACACGACTCGAAGCCACCCCAGTAATTCGAAATCACATAAGCGACATCAAAACATAATTTAACATTCAAATACAATTCGAAATTAACACAGAAAATTCCATTGAGGCATTAACACAAACACTATGAACAGGACTCAGATACGTGTCCTGTTAGGACACGAAATGACACAAAACCCTGGGGATTCCTATTCCTATAGTTAGGCTAGGTATAGGGGTCCCTAGATGTGGAATAATAACAGAGTTTCATTGAGTAATAGGGAAATTACCTATGGTTGCACAATCCCCCAAAAAGACTCAATAGAGAGTGGTTCTCCAAGCTCCAAAACTCTCTCAAATTGTTGTCTTTCTGCAAACAATAAATTCCAGCAGCAAGAGGATGAATTTTAGGTCCTAATGGAATTGGTTTGAAGGAAAAAGGATTCAAAATGGATTTCTTATGATTTTTGAAAGATGGAACTCACCTTCTTCCTTAGAAATTGCTAGAACCCTAAAAGAGGCTAGCCCTAAAAATTAGGAGTGTATTTATAATGGGGGAATCCCTAGGTTCAGCTAGGGTGGCTGACCACTTGGCCTTGGGTTAGAGTTGAGCTAGGTTTGAGTCCAATCTAGCTAAGTCACATAATGACTTGTGAAACCACAAGCCATTCACCAAATCAAATGATTTCTAAATTTCTAATTCTAGTTCTATGAATCACTAACCACTAACTTGAGTCACACTAGGTTAGACTAGGGTCACTTGACCTAACCAAGCCCAACTAACCATGGTTAGTTCCTAGGTTGGTCTACATGGGTCAAAACTGGCCAAAAAATCAAACTAGTCCAAATAAATCCAAAATAAATTCTAAAAAATTCCCATAAATTCTAATTAATACTAATAAATTTAAATAATAATTAATAATCCCAAATAATTCTTAAAATTACAAAAATGACTAAAATACCCCTCAGTCTGGAAATGAACACTAGCAAGACACCAAATCATAAGTCATGAATTTAAATAGTTTAAAAATAATTAAAAATCACTAAAAATCATAACATGAAATAAATACCATTAAATAATAATTATAATTACAAAATTTCAAAATTACCCTCTTCTGAAAAACTGGGTGTTACACATGGTGGCGACTAGAAGGAACCCGGGCTACGAGTGGATTTTCTATTTTGTTTCACTCACTCTATTGTAAAGTTATTCTTTTGAGGCGTTTAGCCGACGAGCACCTGTTAGCTCGATGCACTTTTACTTACTGTCTGCCTACGGGCTGTAAACATGATTAACAAATCCTAGGGTTGATCATGTATGACTTAACTCTTGCTAGTCCTCGCATTTTGTACGACTAGCTTCATGATCAGCTGAATATGTAATATTTGGGACGCCTTATTATTGTATATTTAATGATCATACATCTTGCGACCTTACTTACTTGCTTGTAATTGAGACATTAGGCTTGTTCATGACCATAAGAGACTGTTGGCTTGTAGTAAACCCTCATATTTCTAGACAGCCGTGACCGTATATCGAGGTTGTTCCCATTTCAATATACGTAGCTGGCTGTGTCTGCCGCCGCTCTCCAATATTCTGGTTCTGGGGCGTGACACTGTTTAAGTGGTGGCCCATGCAGGTCTTGTCAATCAAGAAATATGAGGGTTTACCGAATAGATGTCTCAATCAGTATTCGTCCTTGATCTCCGCCCATATTTTCAAATCCCTGAAATTCTTGCCCTGATTACATGCTTGTATCGTTGATCTGTCCTGGTCCTTTCTTATTGTTTTTCTGTGTCGTCTTCCTCAGCGGCACTGTACCTGATCCTGCCAATCAGTAAGGAGGAGCACCTCCCATGGACCAGCAGCAACCTGGAGATCAAGCCCAGCATTCCGGAGTCGTCTCCAGAGTGATACCTACTGGAGGAGAGTCAACAGTTCGGCCCGTCCAGCCCGCAGAGCCAGATAATGGTACCTTAGTAGGCCTCATCAGAACCTTGATAGCTTTCCAGGATCGTCGAAACGATGCCCTGTACCAGACAGTTCAAGATATTTTGACCCGAGGCGGACATCCAGGGAACCAGGCGGCTAACAGCTTCAAGCGATTGAACCCTCCTTTCTTCGACGGCACCGAGGATGCGATTGCCGCGGATGCATGGCTTCAGGATACCGAGGTGATTTTGGAAGCAGCTAGGACACCCGAGAATGAGAAGGTGGCGATGGTACGCCTGCAGTTGTTGGACTTGGCTCGCAGTTGGTGGGCAGCGCAAGCCATGGGATTAGTGGCACCCATTGCTTGGGCAGTATTTAGAGAGAGATTCCAGACGAAGTATTTCGATGCTGTGGCTCAGTACGACCTGCAGACCAGATTTACCAACTTGAAGCAAGGAGGCAGAACAGTCGACAGTTATGCATCGGAGTTTTCTAGACTCAGTAGGTTTGCCTCCACCTTGGTGGCGACCGAGTTTGATAGGGCCCAGCGATTCCAGCAGGGGCTGCATTTGGAGATCTTGTTAGCGGTTGAGCAGTTCGAGCACCAGACGTTCGATGCAGTCTTGAGAGCAGCTAGGAGGCATGAGTATACCTCCCAGAGGATCGTGGATAGGACCGGAGGTAGGAAGCGGTCCCAAAGTCAGATACACCAATCATCAGCTCCAGCCCCGACAGTTAGGGGGTTGACCATTAGAACTCCGAGACGGGCGGCCTCAGTAACGTCGGTTCAGCATTCGACCCCGACATACCCGCAGCAGCAGAAGCAGAAGCAGACTTCCGCGATGGGATGTTCTCATTGCGGGAAGCCAGAGCATGTGGTGGCAGATTGTCGCAGGGCGCAGGGATTGTGCCTGGCTTGTGGAGCAGCAGATCATAGGATAGGGGCTTGCCCGAATAGGGGTGGTTCATCAGCATCCAACCCTTCTAGCACTTCGGTGAGAGGACCGGCCCCAGCACCAGTTCAGCAGCAGCAGTATCAGTCTTCGAGGCCCTTGCCGCCTCAGTCTCAGGCATTCCAGCAGTAACACCCCCAGCAGTATGCACAAGCCCAAGCTCAGACCCAGAATAGACAGAGAGGTTTTCAGCAGAGGGGACCAGCAGCTAGAGGACAAGGTCAGGCCATGATGATGGCTATGGAAGAAGAAGTTGTACCAGGTAAGGTAGTGGCAGGTACTATTCTTGTTAACTCCTCTCCAGCGTCTGTATTATTTGATTCTGGTGCATCGCATTCATTTATGTCTGCACGATTCGCGACACGGATAGGATTGGAGCCTGAGTCATTATCAGTGAGGCTCAATATACTTACTGGTAATGGCCTTGTGGGAGTAGATCGAGTGTTTTTCTCGTGTCGGATCGTAGTTAGCGGTAGGGAGTTCTCCGCTAGATTCATAGAGTTTCCTATGGCAGACTATGATGTAGTCCTAGGCATGGATTGGTTGAGGAACCAGTATGCTAGGATAGACTGCCATATTGGCAAAGTTGTCTTTAATATCCCCGGCAAGCCAGAGTTTTCGTTTTTCAGAGGCACAGTAGAGCCATCTTCCCCAGCATTGCGGATGGCAGTAGCAGCAGTGCAGTTACCCCGGATAGTTGAAGAGTTTCCAGATGTCTTTCCAGAGGAGCTTCCAGGGATGCCACCGGAGCGGGAGATTGAGTTCACTATAGACTTGATTCCCGGGACAGCACCAGTATCAGAGCGAGTCTACAGGATGGCGCCTTCAGAGTTGGAGATTTTATACAAGATGATTGAAGAACTGAGGACCAAGGGATTCATCCGTGCGAGTGGATCGCCTTGGGGAGCCCCGATGCTTCTTGTGAAAAAGAAGGATGGTACGTCCAGGCTATGTGTTGATTATCGTACCTTGAATTCGGTGACAATCAAGAACAGATACCCTCTTCCGAGGATAGATGACTTGTTTGATCAGCTCAGAGGGGCTTCAGTGTTCTCGAAGATCGACTTGCGGTCGAGATACCACCAGATCAGAGTTAGAGAGCAGGACATCCCGAAGACAGCATTCAGATCGAGGTATGGACATTGGAAGTTCCTTGTTATGCCCTTTGGAGCGACCAATGCGCCGGCCGTATTCATGGACCTCATGAATCGTATTTTCATGCCTTACTTGGATCAATTTGTGATCGTGTTCCTAGATGATATCCTGGTCTACAGTAAGAGTAAAGCAGAGCATGACCAGCATCTAAGAGTCGTCCTCCAGACGCTTAGGGAGGATCAGTTGTACGCCAAGTTCAGTAAATGCGAGTTCTAGCTCGATCGCATTTCGTACTTGGGTCACATCATTACCCGAGGAGGAGTGGAAGTGGATCTCCAGAAGATTGTGGCTATCGAGTCATGGCCGGTACCCAGCTCAGTGGCAGAGGTTCGTAGCTTCCTTGGATTGGCCGGCTACTACCGGCGGTTCGTTTCAGATTTTGCAAGGATTTCAGCGCCGATGACCCAGTTGACCCACAAGGATGTGCCGTTTGTTTGGACAGCAGAGTGTCAGGAACCATTTGAGAAGTTGAAGCGAGGTTTGATAACGGCTCCCATTCTCACCCTTCCAGATAGGACCGGAGGATTCACAGTTTATTGCGACGCTTCAGGCAGAGGATTGGGGTGTGTCTTGATGCAGCATGGGAAGGTAATATCTTATGCGTCACGTCAACTTCGTGATCATGAGAAGAATTACCCGACCCACGACTTGGAATTGGCGGCGGTAGTGTTTGCTTTGAAGTTGTGGAGGCACTACTTGTACGGAGATAGAGTGGAGATCTTTACTGATCATAAGAGCCTGAAGTATGTTTTCACCCAGAAGGACCTTAATATGCGGCAGAGAAGATGGCTCGAGCTACTAGTGGACTATGATGTGGATTTGCAGTATCATCTCGGGAAGGCCAACGTTGTAGCAGATGCATTGAGCAGGAGAGCCGGAGTTTATTTCCTGACGGTGCAACCAGAATTATTGGCAGATCTTCAGAAAATGGGAATTGAAGTGGTTCTTCCAACAAGCGTAGCATTGATGGCCAGCCTACAGGTTCAGTCCAGCATAGTTGAGAGGATCCGGGTGGCGCAGTCAACAGATTCCAAGATCCAGCGACTCAGAGCAGAGTACAAAGCAGGAAGAAGGCCAGAGTTATGTATCCATAAAGACGGTACACTTCGGCAGGGCACTCGTCTTTGTGTACCCAGTGGAGATATCAGACAGGAAGTCATGGCAGAAGCCCACAGTTCACAATATTCTATTCATCCGGGTGGTACGAAGATGTACCGTGATATTCGTCAGCATTTCTGGTGGAATGGCATGAAGAGGGAGATAGCCCGGTTTGTCTCTCGGTGTTTGGTTTGCCAACAGGTTAAAGCTGAACATCAGAGGCCCGCTGGACTTCTTCAACCCTTACCGATCCCAGAATGGAAATGGGAACATATAACCATAGATTTTGTGACCGGATTGCCCAGATCTCCGGCCGACAGAGAAGCTATTTGGGTAATTGTGGACAGGCTTACCAAGGTGGCACACTTTCTCCCATTCAGAGTTGGACAGTCGACGGCGCAGTTAGCAGAGATGTATCTCAGGCAGATCGTCAGGCTTCACGGTGTGCCAGTCAGCATCACCTCGGACAGGGATTCAAGATTCACATCACACTTTTGGCGCAGCTTGCAGAAGAGTTTGGGGACTCGCCTTTAATTCAGCTCAGCTTATCACCCGTAAACGGATGGACAATCAGAGCGCACAATTCAGACTCTTGAAGATATGTTGAGATCCTGTACCCTTGACTTCGGTGGTTCATGGGAGAATCATCTGCACCTGGTGGAATTCTCGTACAACAACAGTTATCAGGCCAGTATCCAGATGGCACCCTTCGAGGCTCTTTATGGCAGGAAGTGCAGATCCCCGCTAGCATGGGACGATGTCGGAGAGAGGCAGATGCTCGGACCCGAATTGATTTCCCAGACGATTGAAGTGGTTAGGAAGGTCAGAGATCACCTCCGAGTTGCCCAGGACCGCCAGCGCCATTGGGCCGATGCTCATCGGCGTCCCTTAGAATTTGCTGTCGGCAACCATGTATTCCTTAGGATCTCGCCTAACCGCGGCGTCATTCGCTTTGGCGTGCGGGGAAAGCTTAGTCCTAGGTATATAGTGTTACGACCCGCACCCTGTGTAGGGGCACGAGAAGTGGATACGTCTAGCCTACGCCGCAGTGTCGACGGTAGAACGCTGTCCTAGGTTGCTAACTAATCTCATGCAGTGTATATAATGTACTTTCCAAGATCTCAACTCCGAAAGGAAGACAAGTAAAAGCTATGATATACTCAATCACAGTCTAAGCACGATAAGATAACACAGAAATCTAGATACCAACTAACAACAACAGAAATTAAACTACTAAAATAATAACAACAATATCTCAAACAAACTCTAATACAACTCAATATCTCCAGTTTAATACAAACAGGCTCAAAACATGAAAGCTAAGTAAGTCTACTAGCTAAACTCCTGAATCACTCCTGAGAGTCGGAACCAAAGGTAGCTAATCCCTCGCCAGGTCCATGGTAAGTAGGGCATGTGTCGTCAGGAGTATCATCTGTAATATTTTCAACAGGTCCAATCAGGACAGGAACGAGCACATCTCATCTAGAAATCCCAAGTAAATGACAAAGACTATAAAACAGTTTTTAGACAGTTATACAGATGAGCATGGCAGTTTTATACAGATAATGATGTAGAGAAACAGTGAGGGTACAAGGGAAGTAGGTAAATAACAAGAGAAGAAAACATGACAAAGAAGACTGTAGTAAACTAGCTGAACTAGAATAACATGGTATAAGTCCAGACAGTATAAAATGTAATCCCAGTGTGAGTCCAGTAAAAATGAGTCCAGAAGTGATCCATGATTCCAGGTAAGTCCAGACTATACTCTAATAGTGTGTTTTAAAATACTGAGATCAACATGTAAACGGCTAGGGGTAATCAGGCACATCGCACACTCGGCCAAGTGTGGGATGGCTAGCATTCCAGAATAGTTCCAAGGGAGGTGGTTCCAGATTTTAGGTATGTTCACATGTCTACTCAAGTATTTCCCCGCCCACAAATGAATCCATAATCCAACACTACAACCAGTATGAGTCCAGCCAATGATTCCAAAAATGATTCTAGTAGGGTGATGCCAGTAGTGATTCCAGATATAGAGGCCAGACATAAATAAATGAGTGTCGCATGTAATGGATCCAGCAATACTAATCGTGTTTGTACAGAGAATCACATATACTAACTAGAACTGAAATACAGTAAATGACAAGTAATGGAATAACTATCAGAGAATGTACTCACCTGACACTCTGGAAAGAGTAGTGTAATATCAGATGTCTGTACCAGGGTCACAATGTCCTAAAATAGAGTAATACAGTTATGATATGTCCAAAATGAAGGTAAATGAAATCTACAATGCAATCTATATGGATTCTAAGCCAATCTAGGTTAAAGTCAAACTTGGTCAACTCTACAGTCAAACTAAGTCAAATCAAGTCATATTAGGTCACAAGAAGTTTAACTAAGTCATTCAAGGTTAAACAAGGTTAAACAAGTCAAGGTTAGTCAAATCTAGGTTAAAGTCAACTCTTGGTCAACATTCAAATCAAACTAGCCAAATACTAGTCAACATGATCAATCTGGGTCAAGTCTAGGTCAAACTTAGACCAACTAAGGTTTTGGTCAAACAAAGACTAGTCAACAAGGTAATTGGGTCAAACATGGTCAGACTAGTTAAACTAGTCATTTTAGGTTAGTCCATGTCAAATCTAGGTCAATTAGGTCAAGGTTTGACCAATAGTTGACTTGGTCAACAATGGTCAACAAGGGTCAACTAGTTAGTGTTTTAGGCCATTAGGTCCAATAGGGTTAGCCCCAAAGCCATAGGCTAGTCACCTTGGCCATAGGCTAATGGTTGTAGGTTTCTATAGGCTAGTGACTTATAGGTTTTCAACTCTATATAATATATATATATATATATATATATATATATATATATATATATATATATATATATATATATATATATATATATATATATATATATACATATATACTCACATATATATATAACCTTATATATATATATATATATATATATATATATATATATATATATATATATATATATATATATATATATATACACAACAATCACATAGGCCTATGGCCTATGTAATACTCACATATATATATAATATATATACATATATAGATAGCTATCATATATACATACATATACATTTCACATATATATATATATATATATATATAGACCCAATACCCTCAACTATATATACCTACTATATATATCATATATAACCAAATATACAAAATACTATATATATATACTCACATATAACATATATATATATATATATATATATATATATATATATATATATATATATATATATATATATATATATATATATATATATATATATATATATATATATAGAGAGAGGGAGAGAGAGAGATGTGAAAGAGAGTGAAAGAGAGAGAGAGACTGAATAGAGAGAGGGAGAGAGAGTTAGCAGGAATGGGGGGGGGGGGAAGTTCCAGCTTTCCTGGAATCCAGGAAAGCCCCAATCCATAGGAAAACACACACACACACAGCCCATATATACACATATGTATACACACACACACAACTACCTATACACTCAACTAATTACTCTCAAACCTCACCTACACACACACATACATATATACTACATATATACACTAAAATACATATATACAATGTATAAATCATATCAAAATAAGTTTGAATTTTGTTTTTAGAAATCTGGGAAATACCCAAAATCTGGAAATAATGGAACTGTGAACTCGAACTAGGTAAACCCAATATCACACCTAAAACCGAGCTATGGCTCGACACTAATGGTTGGTAACTGACACCCCGTAGATACCCTAGTATCCTAGGTGCCTGACACGACACCACGACACGGATTCACGTGTCCAAATATTCAAAAACACTACACGGGTAAACACTGATACACGAACACAGTGCACAGCGTCGTGCACGTGTTCATGTGTCTCGTGGACACACCACGAGACACGACACGACTCGTGGTCACACACACGTGTATCCCACACATAGGGCTACTCAATGGACACTCTGTTACGTGTCCACGTGTCTCACAGTGTCGACACGAGAGCCGTATCAGTCGTGAAAACACGACTGATATGTGCGAGTTTCGACAGCGTCGTGCATGCAGTCACAAGCCTCGTGCTCGTGACACAGGACACGAAGCACCACGTGCTCGTGTCCACGTGTATGCCACATGAAGGGCTACACAAAAGTATCATCACGAGACACCCAAGTGTCGTGTCCGCGCGACACGACACACTCGAAGTTGCCCTCGCGCGCGTGTGCACTGACAGCCCGTGTCCAGTACGAGTGAGATTTCTCACTCGACACGACACGAAGTGACACCAAATTTTGGGGGCATGTGTGCAGACATTGCCCCCTTGTGTCCACCAATTTTGGTGTGTCCTAGTGGTCTGTACAGTGAGAACTAAGGGGGTGGTAGCAGGGCACTGCACGAGGGCCTCGTGCAGTGGGTTCGTGTCCGATTTGGACACGAACACGACCCAGTTTTGTGTTCAGTCTAGTGGGGTTGTGACCTAGGTGTCTAGGGCTACCCAAAAACATATTTTGTTTCACATAAACACAAAAACAAAGTCTTTGTGGCATTTCATCAAACGAGGGTTTCTAGCTTAGGATACGTGTCCGATACGGACACCAAACCGACTCTAAATCCTACCAAACTTGACCCTCAGTACCCTAGTACCTAGATGCATGCAAATATGAAGAGAAAACACAAATTTAACAAAGTTTATGGGCATTTACATATTTGTGCAAATCCAATGAAAATTAAAGAAGAGGGGGGGTGTGTATTCTTCAACTTTGTGATGCCAAAAGCTTCCAAATCCTCAATAGCAGGCCCTAACTAGTACCCTCTAGTGTAGGGGAGTCCAATGCAAGAAACTAGAGGTGATTTGGATCAAAATTGATCAAGTTGTGGTCTTGTGAAGAAATAGGAATTTCTAGGTATTAAATTCATGCAAATTGATCATGAATAAATTTGAGGGGATTATATAGGAAGGGGGGTAGGGTGTTGGCTGCCATGGGGGGGGGGGTAGGGTAGATATTTAGGGTCCCCTCCACCTTGCTAACTTAGCCCCTAAGGCTTTGACTAGGTAGATAGATATTTCTAGGTTCTAAAATATCAAAAAAATAAGATATCTAGATATTTATGAAACCTAGATATTTACACATAAAGTTAACATCCTCTACTTAGTCTTCTAGGTTAGTTGCTAACCTCTATATTAGTGCTAAACTAGGTTAGGAGCTAACATGACACTAATCAAATAATTAGTTAATAATAAAAACACATAAACACAAATAATTCCAAATAATTCCTAAAAAATTACCAAAATACCCCTTTAGGCTAAAAAGCCCTAATTTGAAGTTCTAAACCTATGGCTAGGCTCACATGATTATGGTTAGTCTCTAGGTTATGAAAAACTAGGGTTTACACTAAGTTTGTGCTATTAAGTCACTAGTTCATAAGTCATGACTTAGAAAATGGTTTAACTTAACTAAAATCACCAGAAAATCATACCATGACTAAGATACCACTAATAAATATTAAAATAATAAAATTTCAAAAATATCCCAATTTCAGAAAAACTGGGTGTTACAAGTCTACCCTCCTTAGAATAATTTCGTCCTCGAAATTAAGATGGTCGTACTCCTTCTAGGTCACACCCCCAGTCAATCAAAGTCAAAAGATAACATGCAATCATAGACCTACTGGTCATGATTATATAGTCTCAAAAGGGTAACTATGCTATCTAGCATATCACAAGCATATCCTGACAGGTACTAATGGAATCACACAACAAGATGGGAAAAGAAGGACAGGAAAGACAAACCTGCTAACCCGTCACCTGCAGCGTTGGTCTCCTCGACCGTCATCGCAAAAGCTCTACCCCTCTGGTGCTGAGCTACAGGTGGCCTAGCACCCTCATAAGGAGGTGCAACTGGACAATCTATCATCTTGTGGGCACCAGACCCACAAAATAGACAAACCTTCAGCCTCCTCCTACAAGACTCCCAAATATGCCCTACCTTCTTGCAATACCCATAACTCTGCATCCTCTGATCCTGTCCTCGAGGCTGATGCTGAACTCTAACAGGTGCCTGCTGAATGTGAGGCCTCTTGGCCTGACCTCCACTGCTACTGGCTCCTTGAGCATCGCGGCCCCTCTTGAGCTTCAGCTCAAGATCATCCTCAGCTGCCATCGCTCCTGTCAGGATCTCCGCAAAGGTGGCATTCCTGTCACTCTTGGTCAAGGACTTGACCTCCTTGACCAAGCCCTTCCTGAATCTCCTCGCCTTCATTGTCTCGCTAAGGCCCTCTACAAATCTGCTCAACCGGCAAAACTCACCAGAATACTCCTCTACAGTCTGGTTCCCCTGAACCAGGTTCTCGAACTGGGTCTCCAAAGCACCGACTGCCTGATCCGGGAAAAACTTTCCCTTGAAGAGCTCATTGAAAACTCTCCATGTCTGCCCTGGAGTGCCTACTCTCGGGTCCATCTGATACCAGGTACGGGCAAGATCCCGCATCTGGCTGGCTGCTGCCTCTATCTGGAGTCCGACTGGTATCTCCGCCAGTCGAAAAATCTCCTCAATGTGCTCAATCCAGTCATCAGCATAAAGAATCCCCTCTGTCCCCAAGAAGTCCCTGGGGTTCATCTTCTTGAACTCTTGAATGCTCGGAATCTTCTGCTGTCGCGGCTGTCCCAATCCTCCCTGTGGCTGGACAGCCAACCTCTCCATCGTTGCTCTAGCCAGCTGATGGACCTCGTCAATGCCTCTGGTAAATGCCGTCGTCTGACACTGCTGCTGGGTCTGCTGCGACTCTAGGAACTGCTGGAAATATGTAAACATCTGTGCAGCATCCACAAATCTAGATGGCATCTGCTGCTGGTACTCCTGCTGGTACTGCTGGTGCTGCTGGTGCTGCTGAAACTGTGGCTGACGAAACTGCGGGGGAGGCATGTCTGGGGTAGCTGGGATGGTCCCCCGAATAAGTAGAGGTGCACCCCCAAATATGGCAGAAGCTCCCACATGATCTGGAGTAAGGGGAGCTGTGGTCCCTGGGTCCTGGTGAACTGGACGAGAGGTGGCAGACCTCTCAGTGGTGTCACCTGGACCGAGACACTGTGATCGTGTCTCCACCATCCTGAAGACAGATCAACAAGGAAGTCAATAACGGTACAAGGATGATAGTATCAAGAAGGACAATATGAAATAGATTATACAGATTTGAACAAAAGTCAGTAGATTGAAATCCAAGGAAATTTCCTAATTGTGATTGAGTATCCACTCTCTCTAAGCCTATTCCTTAAATCCTATCACAGGCTGTAGTGATATTCTAGTTCGAATACCACTACATAAACAGGACCTGCATGGGCCACCACTAAAAATGTGTCACGACCCGCACCCTGTGTAGGGGCACGAGAAGTGGATACGTCCAGCCTACGCCGTAGTGTCGGCGGTAGAACGCTGTCCTAGGTTGCTAACTAACCTCATACAGTGTATATAATGTACTTTCCAAGATCTCAACTCTGAAAGGAAGACAAGTAAAAGATATGATATACTCAATCACAGTCTAAGCACGATAAGATAACACAGAAATCTAGATACCAACTAACAACAACAGAAATTAAACTACTAAAATAATAACAACAATATCTCAAACAAACTCTAATACAACTCAATATCTCCAGTTTAATACAAACAAGCTCAAAACATGAAAGCTAAGTAAGTCTACTAGCTAAACTCCTGAATCACTCCTGAGAGTCGGAACCAAAGGTAGCTAATCCCTCGCCAGGTCCATGGTAAGTAGGGCATGTGTCTTCAGGAGTATCATCTGTAATATTTTCAACAGGTCCAATCAGGACATGAACGAGCACATCTCATCTAGAAATCCCAAGTAAATGACAAAGACTATAAAACAGTTTTTAGACAGTTATACAGATAAGCATGGCAGTTTTATACAGATAATGATGTAGAGAAACAGTGAGGGTATAAGGGAAGTAGGTAACTAACAAGAGAAGAAAACATGGCAAAGAAGACTGTAGTAAACTAGCTGAACTAGAATAACATGGTATAAGTCCAGACAGTATAAAATGTAATCCCAGTGTGAGTCCAGTAAAAATGAGTCCAGAAGTGATCCATGATTCCAGGGTAAGTCCAGACTATACTCTAACAGTGTGTTTTAAAATACTGAGATCAACATGTAAACGGCTAGGGGTAATCAGGCATATCGCACACTCGGCCAAGTGTGGGATGGCTAGCATTCCAGAATAGTTCCAAGGGAGGTGGTTCCAGATTTTAGGTATGTTCACATGTCTACTCAAGTATTTCCCCGCCCACAAATGAATCCATAATCCAACACTACAACCAGTATGAGTCCAGCCAATGATTCTAAAAATGATTCCAGTAGGGTGATGCCAGTAGTGATTTCAGATATAGAGGCCAGACATGAATAAATGAGTGTCGCATGTAATGGATCCAGCAATACTAATCGTGTTTGTACAGAGAATCACATATAGCTAACTAGAACTGAAATACAGTAAATGACAAGTAATGAAAGAACTATCAGAGAATGCACTCGCCTGACACTCTGAAAAGAGTAGTGTAATATCAGATGTCTGTAACAGGGTCACAATGTCCTAAAATAGAGTAATACAGTTATGATATGTCCAAAATGAAGGTAAATAAAATCTACAATACAATCTATATGGATTCTAAGCCAGTCTAGGTCAAAGTCAAACTTGGTCAACTCTACAGTCAAACTAAGTCAAATCAAGTCATATTAGGTCACAAGAAGTTTAACTAAGTCATTCAAGGTTAAACAAGGTTAAACAAGTCAAGGTTAGTCAAATCTAGGTTAAAGTCAACTCTTGGTCAACATTCAAATCAAACTAGCCAAATACTAGTCAACATGATCAATCTGGGTCAAGTCTAGGTCAAACTTAGACCAACTAAGGTTTTGGTCAAACAAAGACTAGTCAACAAGGTAATTGGGTCAAACATGGTCAGACTAGTTAAACTAGTCATTTTAGGTTAGTCCTTGTCAAATCTAGGTCAATTAGGTCAAGGTTTGACCAATAGTTGACTTGGTCAACAATAGTCAACAATGGTCAACAAGGGTCAACTAGTTAGTGTTTTAGGCCATTAGGTCCAATAGGGTTAGCCCCAAAGCCATAGGCTAGTCACCTTGGCCATAGGCTAATGGTTATAGGTTTCTATAGGCTAGTGACTTATATGTTTTCAACTCTATATAATATATATATATATACTCACATATATATATATATAACCTTATATATTTATATATATACACAACAATCACATAGGCCTATGGCCTATGTAATACTCACATATATATATATATAATATATATATACATATATAGATAGCTATCATATATACATACATATACATTTCACATATATATATATATATAGACCCAATACCCTCAACTATATATACCTACTATATATATCATATATAACCAAATATACAAAATACTATATATATATACTCACATATAACATATATATATATATATACATATATATTTACATATAACATTTATATATATATAGAGAGAGGGAGAGAGAGAGATGTGAAAGAGAGTGAAAGAGAGAGAGAGACTGAATAGAGAGAGGGAGAGAGAGTTAACAGGAATGGGGGGGGAAGTTCCAGCTTTCCTGGAATCCAGGAAAGCCCCCAATCCACAGGAAAACACACACACACACACAGCCCATATATACACATATGTATACACACACACACAACTACCTATACACTCAACCAATTACTCTCAAACCTCACCTACACACACATACATATACACTACATATATATACACTAAAATACATATATACAATGTATAAATCATATCAAAATAAGTTTGAATTTTGTTTTTAGAAATCTGGGAAATACCCAAAATCTGGAAATAATGGAACTGTGAACTCGAACTAGGTAAACCCAATATCACACCTAAAACCGAGCTATGGCTCGACACTAATGGTTGGTAACTGACACCCCGTAGATACCCTAGTATCCTAGGTGCCTGACACGACACCACGACACAGATTCACGTGTCCAAACATTCAAAAACACTACACGGGTAAACACTGATACACGAACACAGTGTACAGCGTCGTACACGTGTTCATGTGTCTCGTAGACACACCACGAGACACGATACGACTCGTGGTCACACACACGTGTAGCCCACACATATGGCTACACGATGGACACTCTGTTACGTGTCCACGTGTCTCACAGTGTCGACACGAGAGCCGTATCAGTCATGAAAACACGACTGATATACGCGAGTTTCGACAGCGTCGTGCATGCAGTCACAAGCCTCGTGCTCGTGACACAGGACACGAAGCACCACGTGCTCGTGTCCACGTGTACGCCATATGAAGGGCTACACAAAAGTATCATCACGAGACACCCAAGTGTCGTGTCTGTGCGACACGACACGCTCGAAGTTGCCCTTGCGCGCGTGTGTGCTGACAGCCCGTGTCCAGTGCGAGTGAGATTTCTCACTCGACACGACACGAAGTGACACCAAATTTTGGGGGCATGTGCGCAGACATTGCCCCCTTGTGTCCACCAATTTTGGTGTGTCCTAGTGGTCTGTACAGTAAGAACTAAGGGGGTGGTAGCAGGGCACTGCACGAGGGCCTCGTGCAGTGGGTTCGTGTCCGATTTGGACACGAACACGACCCAGTTTTATGTTCAGTCCAGTGGGGTTGTGACCTAGGTGTCTAGGGCTACCCAAAAACATATTTTGTTTCACATAAACACAAAAACAAAGTCTTTGTGGCATTTCATCAAACGAGGGTTTCTAGCTTAGGATACGTGTCCGATACGGACACCAAACCGACTCTAAATCCGACCAAACTTGACCCTCAGTACCCTAGTACCTAGATGCATGCAAATATGAAGAGAAAAAACAAATTTAACAAAGTTTATGGGCATTTACCTATTTGTGCAAATCCAATGAAAATTAAAGAAGAGGGGGGGTGTGTATCCTTCAACTTTGTGATGCCAAAAGCTTCCAAATCCTTAATAGCAGGCCCTAACTAGTACCCTCTAGTGTAGGGGAGTCCAATGCAAGAAACTAGAGGTGATTTGGATCAAAATTGATCAAGTTGTGGTCTTGTGAAGAAATGGGAATTTCTAGGTATTAAATTCATGCAAATTGATCATGAATAAATTTGAAGGGATTTTATAGGGTGGGGGGGTAGGGTGTGGGCAGCCATGGGGGGGGGTAGGGTAGATATTTAGGGTCCCCTCCACCTTGCTAACTTAGCCCCTAAGGCTTTGACTAGGTAGATAGATATTTCTAGGTTCTAAAATATCAAAAAAATAAGATATCTAGATATTTATGAAACCTAGATATTTACACATAAAGTTAACATCCTCTACTTAGTCTTCTAGGTTAGTTGCTAACCTTTAGATTAGTGCTAAACTAGGTTAGGAGCTAACATGACACTAATCAAATAATTAGTTAATAATAAAAACACATAAACACAAATAATTCCAAATAATTCCTAAAAAATTACCAAAATACCCCTTTAGGCTAAAAAGCCCTAATTTGAAGTTCTAAACCTATGGCTAGCCTCACATGATTATGGTTAGTCTCTAGGTTATGAAAAACTAGGGTTTACACTAAGGTTGTGCTAGTAAGTCACTAGTTCATAAGTCATGACTTAGAAAATAGTTTAACTTAACTAAAATCACCAGAAAATCATACCATGACTAAAATACCACTAATAAATATTAAAAATAATAAATTTTCAAAAATACCCCAATTTTACAAAAACTGGGTGTTACATATAGGGCCGTTCGATATTCTAGAGCGAGTAGAAGATGTATCCTATCGTCTCGCTCTTCCGCCATCGCTAAGTGAGGTACATGATGTATTCCATGTGTCCCAATTACGACGGTATATCCCGGACCCAAGCCACATCCTAGACCATTCGGAATTGGTTGTTGGTACCAACCTTTCGTATGAGGAGAGGCCGTATCTATATTGGACCGGAGGGAGAAGATACTCAAGAACAAGACTATTAAGTTAGTCCGTATTGATTGGGGTCATCACTCTCTGGGTGAGTCAACGTGGGAGCGTGAGGACGACATCCGATCGCGATATCCCTACCTGTTTGACTCGTGAGGTATAATGTCTTTCTTATGCCTTACGTTTTTCCTTTCTTGCTTGCATTGTATGATTGTATGATTGAACTGCTTAGGGTAACTTGCATGTGCTTAATGTAGCTTGTCGTGACAATCTCTAGCTTCTTGATTAAATTCCGAGGACGGAATTCTTTTAAGGTGGGTAGAGTTGTCACCCTCATTTCCCGTATTTTTTATATTTCGTATTTATACTCGTATCTGGATTTTGACATGTATTTTTATTTTTTTCTCAACTTATGGAATTTCGGTATTTTTCGTATTTTGGGTTTTGTTATGAATCGGTTTTATTGGTTTGGTTTGGTTTGGTTTGGTTTATAGGTATTGGATCACCCTAACATACACTCCACCCTCAATCCACCACAACTCCCCCTCTTTATAACCGCCACCTACCACTCTCTCTCCTCATAACTTCTACCATTAATTTCCTTCTTCTTCTTCTTCTCCTTCCTCCACAACTCTCCTAACCCTAGGCAAGTGCACCTTGCCACTTCATGAGAGCCCTATTTTCTTGGTTCATTTGCTAGATTAGGACATGGTGATCAATATTAGAACTTGGTGTTTTGTGATTTGAAGTCTCCTTTGCTCTAGATCTAAGTTATTTCTATTTTTGGATTTTGCATGGTTTGATCTCTTTAAGTTGGATTTTCATGGGTTTTGGTGTTTCCAAGTGGAAGAGCATTCAATTCTACCCAAGTTGGAACTTTGGAAATCTGGATTTGGAGTTCGGATGGCTAAGTTATGATGCTTTGAAGCCTTGGATTCATCCATGGTGTTCTTGCTGTTTGGAGAAGACAGTGAGCAGTGTGCAGAGCTATTTAGCTTACGCACCCTGAGCTACGCTCGCTCTTTAGCGCTGCGTACGCAGGCTTGGGTACGCTCCCTGTTGGAAGCGTGCTCCCTTCAGCGTGCGTGACTTTTCACGCACACTGTTCCCTTCAGCGTGCGTGACTTTTCATGCACACTGCTCCCTTCAGCGTGCGTGACTTTTCACGCCCACTGCTCTCTTCAGCGTGCATGACTTTTTACGTACACTGCTCTCTTCAGCGTGCGTGACTTTTTACGTACACTGCTCTCTCAACGTGCGTGACTTTTCACCTACGCTGCTCCTGTAGCGTGCGTGACTTTTCACCTACGCAGCTTCCCCAGCGTGCGTGACTTTTCACCTACGCTGTTCTCTCAGCGTGCGTGACTTTTCACATACGCAGCTCTCTCAGCGTGCGTGACTTTTCGTACGCTGCTCCCCTGACCCCTTGTTTAACCCATTGGCTCTTGGAGTTTTGGTCTTATTTCTTTAAGCTTGACTCTTCTATTGCCCTGTATATTAATATTTTATTAGATATTTTATGCCCATTTTATATCCTTATGCCTTTTGTCATGAACTTGATTTTGCTTAATATGTTTGGAATGACTATTGTACATGGCATAGTAAGACAAGGAACTAGCATAACACGACAGTGACCCGTAGTGGTGCACTCCTGACATGACCAACCTGACATGATAGTGGCCCGTCGTGGCGCACTCCTGACAAGTACCCTAACATGATTTATCTTGATAACTTAACTTGACTTGCCTTGACACCGTGGGTGGTTCTTTCTTGCTTGCTTGTTAAATCCACTTGTCCTGTCTTGCATCATGTCTAGGATGGGACTCCTGAGTACCACGGTCAGGAGCTCCTACTAAAATGGATTAAGATTAATAACTAGAATAACTCGGTAGTCATGAAGAGATGATACAGCTACAGGCAATCCCGTTACCTGGGCGCTCTTGGGATCTGTAGCCTGCCATCGAGTAGGGCACATTTCCAGCACACCGTCGCGTGTTGCACCCTCTAAGTCACCTAAGGGTACATTTGTCTTCTGGGCGATGTACCCACCTGAATTCAACCCCTAAATTTCGACCTGGGTAACCTGGATGGTCTGCAGGGCTTGTGACTGTGGAACAATCTCACTGCATCTTGTTAGTAATTAGGCCTGTGATAACCCTAGTTAGTTAAAGTAGTAAGCCGTAGTATCTGCTTGGCCGTGATTGATTGAATGAGGTATAACCAGTTTAGCCATGTCTTGATCCAGTACAAGATTGCTCCCTTTCTTGATTTCTTGCATTATTATCTTGCCGATAAATGGTGGGAAACCAAGTTCTGTTCGGGTGAAGGGTTACAACCCCGGTCCTTGTTTGGTTTATGGGTTGTAACCTGGCTATCGAAATAGTTCCATGGTTATCTCGTCGTATATCATCCTGACATATTTTCGTAATTTTAATTTTAATATTAGATTTTCTGTACTGATTGCTGGCTTTTGTTCTTATTTCGTGGCCCCCTTGTGGCACTTGCTCTTTCTGGGGTTGACCCAGCTGGTTTTGTGTGGCCAGATTTTGGATTAGCTCCCGAGGATCTACCAAGCTTCCAGCCCCATGGTGGCGACTAGAAGGAACCCGGGCTACGAGTGGGTTTTCTATTTTGTTTCACTCACTCTATTGTAAAGTTATTCTTTTGAGGCGTTTAGCCGACGAGCACCTGTTAGCTCGATGCACTTTTACTTACTGTCTGCCTACGGGCTGTAAATATGATTAACAAATCCTAGGGTTGATCATGTATGACTTAACTCTTGCTAGTCCTTGCATTTTGTACGACTAGCTTCATGATCAGCTGAATATGTAATATTTGGGACACCTTATTATTGTATATTTAATGATCATACATCTTGCGACCTTACTTACTTGCTTGTGATTGAGACATTAGGCTTGTTCATGACCATAAGAGACTGTTGGCCTGTAGTAAACCCTCATATTTCTATACAGCCGTGACCGTATATCGAGGTGGTTCCCATTTCAATATACGTAGCTGGCTGTGTCTGCCCCCGCTCTCCAGTATTCTGGTTCTGGGGTGAGACACGGTTTAAGTGGTGGCCCATGCAGGTCTTGTCAATCAAAAAATATGAGGGTTTATCGAATAGATGTCTCAATCAGTATTCGCCCTTGATCTCCGCCCGTATTTTCAAATCCCTGAAATTCTTGTCCTGATTACATGCTTGTATCGTTGATCTGTCCTGGTCCTTTCTTATTGTTTCCCTGTGTCGTCTTCCTCAGCGGCACTGTACCTGACCCTGCCAATCAGTAAGGAGAAGCACCTCCCGTGGACCAGCAGCAACCTGGAGATCAAGCCCAGCATTCCGGAGTCGCCTCCAGAGTGATACCTACTGGAGGAGAGTCACCAGTTCGGCCCATCCAGCCCGTAGAGCCAGATGATGGTACCTTAGTAGGCCTCATCAGAACCTTGATAGCTTTCCAGGATCGTCGAAGCGACGCCCTGCACCAGACAGTTCAAGATGCTTTGACCCGAGGCGGACATCCAGGGAACCAGGCGGCTAACAGCTTCAAGCGATTGAACCCTCCTTTCTTCGACGGTACCGAGGATGCGATTGCCGCGGATGCATGGCTTCATAATACCGAGGTGATTCTAGAAGCAGCTAGGACACCCGAGAATGAGAAGGTGGCGGTGGTACGCCTGCAGTTGTTGGACTTGGCTCGCAGTTGGTGGGCGGCACAAGCCATAGGATTAGTGGCACCCATTGCTTGGGCAGTGTTTAGAGAGAGATTCCAGACGAAGTATTTCGATGCTGTGGCTCGGTACGACCTGCAGACCAGATTTACCAACTTGAAGCAAGGAGGCAGAATAGTCGACAGTTATGCATCGGAGTTTTCTAGACTCAGTAGGTTTGCCCCCACCTTGGTGGCGACCGAGTTTGATAGGGCCCAGCGATTCCAGCAGGGGCTGCATTTGGAGATCTTGTTAGCGGTTAAGCAGTTCGAGCACCAGACGTTCGATGCAGTCTTGAGAGCAGCTAGGAGGCATGAGTATACCTCCCAGAGGATCGTGGATAGGACCGGAGGTAGGAAGCGGTCCCACAGTCAGATACACCAATCATCAGCTCCAGTCCCGACAGTTAGAGGGTTGACCATTGGAACTCCGAGGCGGGCGACCTCAGTAACGTCGGTTCAGCATTCGACCCCGACGTACCCGCAGCAGCAGAAGCAGAAGCAGACTTCCGCGATAGGATGTTCTCATTACGGGAAGCCAGGGCATGTGGTGGCAGATTGTCGCAGGGCGCAGGGATTGTGCCTGGCTTGTGGAGCAGCAGATCATAGGATAGGGGCTTGCCCGAATAGGGGTGGTTCATCAGCATTCAACCCTTCTAGCTCTTCGGTGAGAGGACCGGCCCTAGTACCAGTTCAGCAGCAGCAATATCAGTCTTCGAGGCCCTTGCCGCCTCAGTCTCAGGCATTCCAGCAGCAACACCCCCAGCAGTATGCACAAGCCCATGCTCAGACCCAGAATAGGCAGAGAGGTTTCCAGCAGAGGGGACCAGCAGCCAGAGGACAAGGTCAGGCCATGATGATGGCTATGGAAGAAGAAGTTGCACCAGGTGAGGTAGTGGCAGGTACTATTCTCGTCAACTCCTCTCCAGCGTCTGTATTATTTGATTCTGGTGCATCGCATTCATTTATGTCTGCACGATTCGCGACATGGATAGGATTGGAGCCCGAGTCATTATCAGTGAGGCTCAATATACTTACTGGTAGTGGCCTTGTGGGAGTAGATCGAGTATTTTCCTCGTGTCGGATCGTAGTTAGCGGTAGGGAGTTCCCCGCTAGATTCATAGAGTTTCCTATGGCAGACTATGATGTAGTCCTAGGCATGGATTGGTTGAGGAACCAGTATGCTAGGATAGACTGCCATATTGGCAGAGTTGTCTTTACTATCCCTGGCGAGCCAGAGTTTTCGTTTTCCAGAGGCGCAGTGGAGCCATCTTCCCCAGCATTGCGGATGGCAGTAGCAGCAGTGCAGTTACCCCGGATAGTTGAAGAGTTTCCAGATGTCTTTCCAGAGGAGCTTCCAGGGATGCCGCCGGAGCGGAAGATTGAGTTCACTATAGACTTGATTCCCGGGACAGCACCAGTATCAGAGCGAGTCTACAGGATGGCGCCTTCAGAGGTGGAGATTTTATACAAGATGATTGAAGAACTGAGGACCAAGGGATTCATCCGTGCGAGTGGATCGCCTTGGGGAGCCCCGATGCTTCTTGTGAAAAAGAAGGATGGTACGTCCAGGCTATGTGTTGATTATCGTACCTTGAATTCGGTGACAATCAAGAACAGATACCCTCTTCCGAGGATAGATGACTTGTTTGATCAGCTCAGAGGGGCTTCAGTATTCTCGAAGATCGACTTGCGGTCGGGATACCACCAGATCAGAGTCAGAGAGTAGGACATCCCGAAGACAGCATTCAGATCGAGGTATGGATATTGGAAGTTCCTTGTTATGCCCTTTGGAGCGACCAATGTGCCGGCCATTTTTATGGACCTCATGAATCGCATTTTTATGCCTTACTTGGATCAATTTGTGATCGTGTTCCTAGATGATATCCTGGTCTATAGTAAGAGTGAAGCAGAGCATGAGCAGCATCTCAGAGTCGTCCTCCAGACGCTTAGGGAGCATCAGTTGTACGCCAAGTTCAGTAAATGTGAGTTCTGGCTCGATCGCATTTCGTACTTGGGTCACATCATTACTCGAGGAGGAGTGGAAGTGGATCCCCAGAAGATTGTGGCTATCGAGTCATGGCCGGTATCCAGCTCAGTGGCAGAGGTTCGCAGCTTCCTTGGATTGGCCGGCTACTATCGGCGGTTCGTTTCAGATTTCACAAGGATTTCAGCGCCGATGACCCAGTTGACCCGCAAGGATGTGCCGTTTGTTTGGATAGCAGAGTGTCAGAAACCATTTGAGAAGTTGAAGCGAGGTTTGATAACGGCTCCCATTCTCACCCTTCCAGATGGGACCGAAGAATTCACAGTTTATTGCGACGCTTCAGGCAGAGGATTGGGGTATGTCTTGATGCAGCATGGGAAGGTAATATCTTATGCGTTACGTCAACTTCGTGATCATGAGAAGAATTACCCGACCCACGACTTGGAATTGGCGGCGGTAGTGTTTGCTTTGAAGTTGTGGAGGCACTACTTGTACGGAGATAGAGTGGAGATCTTTACTGATCATAAGAGCCTGAAGTATGTTTTCACCCAGAAGGACCTTAATATGCGGCAGAGAAGATGGCTCGAGCTACTAGTGGACTATGATGTAGATTTGCAGTATCATCCCGGGAAGGCCAACGTTGTAACAGATGCATTGAGCAGGAGAGCCGGAGTTTATTTCCTGACGACGCAAACAGAATTATTGGCAGATCTTCAAAAAATGGGAATTGAAGTGGTTCTTCCAACCAGCGTAGCATTGATGGCCAGCCTACAGGTTTAGTCCAGCATAGTTGAGAGGATCCGGGTGGCGCAGTCAACAGATTCCAAGATCCAGCAACTCAGAGCAGAGTACGAAGCAGAAAGAAGGCCAGAGTTATGTATCCATGAAGACGGTACACTTCGGCACGGCACTCGTCTTTGTGTACCCAGTGGAGATATCAGACAAAAATTCTTGGCAGAAGCCCACAGTTCGTAATATTCTATTCATCCGGGTGGTACGAAGATGTACCGTGATATTCGTCAGTATTTCTGGTGGAATGGCATGAAGAGGGAGATAGCCCGGTTTGTCTCTCGGTGTTTGGTTTGCCAACAGGTTAAAGCTGAACATCAGAGGCCCGCTGGACTTCTTCAACCCTTACCGATCCCAGAATGGAAATAGGAACATATAACCATGGATTTCGTGACCGGATTGCCCAGATCTCCGGCCGGCAGAGATGCTATTTGGGTAATTGTGGACAGGCTTACCAAGGTGGCACACTTTCTCCCATTCAGAGTTGGACAGTCGACGGCACAGTTAGCAGAGATATATCTCAGGCAGATCGTCAGGCTTCACGGTGTGCCAGTCAGCATCACCTCGGACAGGGATTCGAGATTCACATCACACTTTTGGCGCAGCTTGCAGAAGAGTTTGGGGACTCGCCTTCAATTCAGCTCAGCTTATCACCCGCAGACGGATAGACAATCAGAGTGCGCAATCCAGACTCTTGAAGATATGTTGAGATCCTGTACCCTTGACTTCGGTAGTTTGTGGAAGAATCATCTGCACCTGGTGGAATTCTCGTACAACAACAGTTATCAGGCCAGTATCCAGATGTCTCCCTTCGAGGCTCTTTATGACAGGAAGTGCAGATCCCCGCTAGCATGGGACGATGTCGGAAAGAGGCAGATGCTCGAACCCGAATTGATTTCCCAGACGATTAAAGTGGTCAGGAAGGTCAGAGATCACCTCCGAGTTGCCCAGGACCGCCAGCGCCATTGGGCCGATGCTCATCGGCGTCCCTTAGAATTTGCTGTCGGCGACCATGTATTCCTTAGGATCTCGCCTAACCGCGGCGTCATTCGCTTTGGCGTGCGGGGAAAGCTTAGTCCTAGGTATATAGGGTCGTTCGATATTCTAGAGCGAGTAGGAGATATATTCTATCGTCTCACTCTTCCGCCGTCACTGACTGAGGTGCATGATGTATTCCATGTGTCCCAATTACGACGGTATATCCCAGACCCGAGCCACATCCTAGACCATTTGGAATTGGTTGTTGGTACCAACCTTTCGTATGAGGAGAGGCCCGTGTCTATATTGGACCGGAGGGAGAAGATACTCAAGAACAAGACTATTAAGTTAGTCCGTGTTGCTTAGGGTCATCACTCTCTGGGTGAGTCAACGTGGGTGCGTGAGGACGACATTCGATCGCGATATCCCTACCTGTTTGACTCGTGAGATATAATGTCTTTCTTATGCCTTACGTTTTCCCTTTCTTGCTTGTATTGTATGATTGTATGATTGAACTGCTTAGTGTAACTTGCATGTGCTTAATGTAGCTTGTCGTGACAATCTCTAGCTCCTTGATTAAATTCCGAGGACGGAATTCTTTTAAGGTGGGTAGAGTTGTCACCCTCATTTCCCGTATTTCCCGTATTTCGTATTTATACTCGTATCTGGATTTTGACATGTATTTTTATTTTTTTCTCAACTTATGGAATTTTGGTATTTCTCGTCTTTTGGATTTTGTCATGGCTCGGGTTTATTGGGTTGGTTCGGTTTGGTTTGGTTTATAGGTATTGGATCACCCTAACCTACACTCCACCCTCAACCCACCACAACTCCTCCTCTTTATAACCCCCACCTACCACTCTCTCCTCATAACTTCTACCATTAATTTCCTTCTTCTTCTTCTTCTCCTTCCTCCACAACTCTCCTAACCCTAGGCAAGTGCACCTTGCCACTTCATGAGAGCCCTATTTTCTTGGTTCATTTGCTAGATTAGGACATGGTGATCAATATTAGAACTTGGTGTTTTGTGATTTGAAGTCTCATTTGCTCTAGATCTAAGTTATTTCTATTTTTGGATTTTGCATGGTTTGATCTCTTTAAGTTGGATTTTCATGGGTTTTGGTGTTTCCAAGTGGAAGAGCATTCAATTCTACCCAAGTTGGAACTTTGGAAATCTGGATTTGGAGTTCGGATGGGTAAGTTATGATGCTTTGAAGCCTTGGGTTCATCCATGGTGTTCTTGCTGTTTGGAGAAAACAGTGAGCAGTGTGCAGAGCTATTTAGCTTACACACCCTGAGCTACGCTCGCTCTTTAGCGCTGCGTACGCAAGCTTGGGTACGCTCCCTGTTGGAAGCGTGCTCCCTTCAGCGTGCGTGACTTTTCACGCACACTGCTCCCTTCAGCGTGCGTGACTGTTGAATGAGGTATAACCAGTTTAGCCATGTCTTGATCCAGTACAAGATTGCTTCCTGTCTTGATTTCTTGTATTATTATCTTGCCGATAAATTGTGGGAAACCAAGTTCTGTTCAGGTGAAGGGTTACAACCCCGGTCCTTGTTTGGTTTACGGGTTGTAACCTGGCTATCAGAATAGTTCCATGGTTATCTCGTCGTATATCATCCTGACATGTTTTCATAATTTTAATTTTAATATTAGGTTTTCTGTGCTGATTGCTGGCTTTTGTTCTTATTTTGTGGCCCCCTTGTGGCACTTGCTCTTTCTGGGGTTGACCCAGCTGGTTTTGTGTGGCCAAATTTTGGAGCAGCTCACGAGGATCTACCAAGCTTCCAGTCCCATGGTGGCGACTAGAAGGAACCCGGGCTACGAGTGGGTTTTCTATTTTGTTTCACTCACTCTATTATAAAGTTATTCTTTTGAGGCGTTTAGCCGACGAGCACCTGTTAGCTCGATGCACATTTACTTACTGTCTGCCTACGGGCTGTAAACATGATTAACAAATCCTAGGGTTGATCATGTATGACTTAACTCTTGCTAGTCCTCGTATTTTGTACGACTAGCTTCATGATCAGCTGAATATGTAATATTTGGGACGCCTTATTATTGTATATTTAATGATCATACATCTTGAGACCTTACTTACTTGCTTGTGATTGAGACATTAGGCTTGTTTATGACCATAAGAGACTGTTAGCTTGTAGTAAACCCTCATATTTCTAGACAGCCGTGCCCGTATATCGAGGTGGTTCCCATTTCAATATACGTAGCTGGCTGTGTCTGCCCCCGCTCTCCAGTATTCTGGTACTGGGGCGTGACAATATACATGGATATATACATATACTTATGTGTATATATATATATATATATATATATATATATATATATATATATAAAGAAAAAGAGTTAAGAAAAGAAAAAGAAAAGAATTCGTGAACCGCGCCTGGGGGGCTGAGAGTAGTTTAATAAGTGATTTTTTTTAAGATTTGATTTGATTCAATCTCAATCAAATCTTGATTCTTTTAATTCAAATTTTCTCCTACCTAATCTAAACTAGTTTCTCCTTTAAACCAGTCCAAAACCTAATCGAATCTGGTTTTAAATCAATCCAAAATTGGATTTAAAATCGGAAAAAGTATATATATACAAGTTCGAAGTCGAGAGTTCGGAAAACCCAATCTCTTCGACATCCTCCCGAACTCTGCCAACCCCTACCTCTGGACGACCCCGGCGTACCACCGCGTCACCGTCGGAAAACCGCCGGAGCGCCGCCGTCAACACCGCGACAGTAAACAACTCGTGCAAAAACAGAGCGCCTTAGTTTCGAAACTGCGAGGTACTCATCTTCCTCCTCAATTTTCTCCGCGATTGTCCAGTCGTTTGAGAATCCATAAATTCCTACGCTTAGCCGATATAACCCTCTCGAGATCCCAACAAGTGTATTTAGGTATAGCCAACGACCTGTCCAGAAACTTGACGCCAATATTGGCGAAAACTGCCCTGTCACTTGACAGTTTCAGCAGTCAGGGATGTGTTTTGGAAGGCGGTTAATCACCGATCCTTCGAATAATTTACAAATTCACCTGAATAGATTTATAGATGATATAAGCAGGATTAAAACCCAATTTTTAGATTGAATTTTTGTTCAGTATGAAATACAAAAACCCAATGTGAAAATTAGAAAAAAACTTAGAAACTGTTTTCAAAAACTTTAAAATTCTCCCGAGCCAACGTGCATCCCGCCAATCCGGGCGACGTGGTCGCGAACCGAAGGCATCGAAAGCTGCGTAACGGCTTCGTGGTCGTGTGGGCTTTGACGGAATTCAAATTGGTCGCGTGTGCGCGACGAATTTGATGCGTATCCGTCGAAAATCACCGTATCGGCCCTTTTTGAAATTCTTCAATTACTTTGTGCACGTTCGTCAGATCGAGACGAAACTTACGCCAACAGGACAGTATCATTTTTTTGGTCCTGTATGCCAAGTTTGGTCTGATTCCAAGATAGCTGATTGGATCGCCGTTTTGCGGGCCCTACGGTCCAGTTCAACGAGCGATTTTGTGCACGGCTTATCGGAATCCAAAATTGGACATACCGTTGGGTTCATATCGTCAAAAAAAATCTGTAAACATGTAGTTTGATGACTTTAGAGACCATTTACTTTGGCACACTTTTCGGTGCAAAGCGGGTCCAATGGCGGATACCGTTTTGACCCGAAGTTACCGTTTTGCCCCTGTGTCCAGAATTGGACTTATGGGTAGCCTATCCTAGCTATTTTGCTTATTCTGGGAATGTTGGTAATATCTATTTCAGCATTCAAGGATAGTTGCAGGAGTTCAGCTTTCGCGGATAATTGATTTGACAGGTTATTTAGACGTGGTTGAGTCTACACCAGGCAAGTATACCTTGCCGAATCGTACAGTTTATTTTCATGCATTTCTATACTGTTATTTCTTTCCAGTTATATTTCATTATCTATTATTCGTGTTCATGTTGCAGTCACTTTCTTACTTTTACGTGCACGTTTCTTATTTGGTTATCTTATGCCATTATTGTTCCTTGCGAGTCTTGTGACGATTTTGACTAGTCTTCCACCTTCGCCCTTGAGCTTGATTTGACTTGACCTGTAGTTGTGATTGATTGCTAGACATTGGCCCTGTTATCTCTAGGACTGGGAGAGTCCAATGGCGTTACAGTATTAGAGACTTCTCATCGACCTATTATCCCGTCTCTAGGACCGGGAGTGTCCCATGGCATTACGGTAGTAGAGACTTATCTTTTGTCTCGAGGTCGGGAGCGTCCCATGGCGTTACGATATTGAGACATTCTTATTGATCCACTACAACAGAAATACCCTTTAATGACGGCTAAAAACCGTCATTAATGACGAACCATGACGGTTTTTTTTCTTCATCCAAGCATTATAAAAGCGGGTGTTATGAATGTTTTTCAAAGCGTTATAGATAAATCGTCCGAAAACGTCATTAATAGTATGAATTTCTACTACGTTCTATTTTCAAACCGTTATAGATAGTTATGTAAAAACGTTATGAATAATTTAGTATGGCTGGGGTCAGGACATTTTGAAAGCGTTATGATTAGTCATTTGTATAACATTTATAACGCTCTATTCTACATGTTATACATTCCAAACCCTGCTCAATTCAATTTGAAAACAACCACTTAATTTGAACCATATTCACAACAAAACATTGAAATGTAACATTAATCTCCATTTTATTGTCTCAAAATAGAACCACATTCCATTATCTCAAAATAGGGTACATTCCATTGTCTCAAAATATATTACACTTTAGCTATCATTCCACATTTCTCAGGCCATATATATATACATCTTCACAAAAATCTATAGTTCAGTATCCAATATAGCTAGTACACTTTACATCAAAACTATCCACATATCCCACACCATAACATACAACTTCACATGAAGACCTGTGTCCACAGCACATGTACCCTGCAAAAGATAAAACAAGGATTAATAAATGTGATATAATGATATAATTCATGATTAAAAACACACATTTATAAGATCACAATTCAACATATGTTGTGGAAAACTGTTGTGTGGAGTTTCTGTCAGATTTATCTTGTGTATATATAATGTAACTATCAAAAAGATGTTGTCTTATAAGGCCTGAGGCTATTGCCTGCAGGTAGGGCAAGTGGCAGTAGGCTACATTAGCAGCAGGGCACTCATTCCCCCCTTTCCAGCTTGACCTGCTGTAGGCAAGTGGCAGCAGATGCTTCCCATGCAGGCATGACTACTCTTATCAAATAAACTCTGTCGTCCCTCCCGACATACTATCTGTCTTCCTATATCCTTCCCAAAAAGGTCACGAAGATATTATCTGGGGTGGTTCTGATATTACAAGAAAAATGCATTTCAGATCTTGGTCGACTTTTACTAAATCTAAACTGCATAGTGGTCTGGGAATCAGAGATCCTACAATTAGCAATATGGCTATGGTCACAAAGCTAGCTTGGAGATTTCTTGGCTAAGGCCACTGATGCTGCAGATGTTGGGCTAAGGCTTGAGGCTATTGACTACAGGTAGGGCAAGTGGCAGCAGGCCAGGCCAAAGCAGTAGGCTACATTTCCAGTTCAAAAATGTTTTATATAAGAAATTCCAGGTAGGCTACATTTCCAACCAAACTGAGAATCAAGGAATCCAAGCTCACAGATAAAACTGAAGGTGAAACAACCAAAATGTTAACTTGGATATCCTGAGAACAAGTCTCAGGTATACCAGACAGAGAATTATTCATATGCAACCATACATCAAAAACCCAAACCAAATCAATATGAGAATGTACAACTGAAACCAAACCCAAATCAATATAGGTGAACTTAATACAAAACCAATAATCCTGAGATACAAGTAAAACCAATTGTTCAAGGTTCACAATATAAAACTGAACTTATACTCAGTTTAAAACCTGAGTTCAACTTGAAATCCAATTTCGAAACTCCACACGTAGGACATGAGGTTGCATTTTCATACATATTCTTCTTTACCTTATATCTCGACGTTCCACACGTAGGACATGAGGTTGCATTTTCATAATCTTTTCTATAGAGTATGCAATCATTCGGACATGCATGTATTCTCTTATATCCCATTCCAAATATTGAGAAGCAACGCTTAGCCTCCCTAGTAGTTACAGGCAATTCATTTTCTCCCGGAAGCATGTCGGCGAACAATGTCAACACATCTGAAAAGCTTTTATCACTCCAACCACTCTTGGCCTTGATACTAAAGAGCTTCACTATCGCAGATAGCTTCGTATACTTTTTACAACTATTATACAATGGTTTCTTAGCATCATCAAGCAATGAATTAAAGTTCTCTTCATCATCTCCTTCAATGTCGTTCCTTTTTAATGCATGGAACATCTCTAGTGTATCTGCCACATCATTTAAAGTATCCATATCATAGTCCTTATAAATAGACGCACATGTATCCTCACACACTTCATTAGGATCAACTTCCCCATGCCATATCCATATAGTATACCTTGGATTGATACCAACTGTCGTCAAATGAAATTTTACATCTTCTAAACTCATACTATAGAGATTCTCGCACTCATTACATGGACATCTAACGAAGTCGAGATCATCCCCACTAGCTTTAACATGCTCAATAAATTCATCAACTCCGGCTCTATATTCTTCCGATAATAGGTGCTTTGTCATCCATGATCTATTCTACTGTATAATAAAGCAAAACACCGAGTAAGTGATTGTAACTTGAAAGTTTCATTTCAAGCTGAATGCGGAGAAGATTGATTCCAGAATGGCCAATGTGAAGTAGATATGGCCAATAAATTCAGACTCATGAAAGTGGAGAAGGTTGATTACAGAATATAACTTTAATTGCTAGAGTTAAAAAAGAAGAAGAACATGACTTAGGAATAGTTCATTTCGTTATTACAAAACAGAAAATGGTTTACAATTCCCTATATGTGCATACGGGTATAAAAGGTAACAAAATGTCAAAATATGTAAGAATATATATTGCAAAATGTCAAATGTGCAATTCCCATATTTCACATATGTGTAAATATACATATGTATAGAGTAGCTATATAGGCAAGTGCCATATCTATAGCATTCCACATTAGGCTATATACATCATACTCACATGTGTATATCACATTCACATAGGCAATTGCATTTGTTCCTTTCACATTAACCATCACATTACACATATTCACTAGGTTAGATATCATCTATATATACATACATATATACATAACATAGAGGGAAATTAGGTATGTCAAGAAAATGTGTGTGTGTTTACATAGGAGAAAACAAGGTATAACCTACAGGCCTGTGTGTCTACACATGAGAGTATGAGGATCAACATGAGGGAAACAATTTCTTCTCAGAATTTAGAATGAGGTGACAGTGAATACATGTGTGTGTGAATCATGAGTGCTTGTGTGTGTGTCGAAGGGCTGAACAGTGTAGGCATGTGTGTGTTAGTGAGTGTGTGAGTGACAGAAAATATGAGAGTGTGCAGGGAAACATGTGTGCAGGAAGGTATAAAGCAGGGTGAGGAAGTCTGTGTAAACAGCCTCAGTTATTAGAGTATATAACCCAGAATTCAGCCCAATGCAGTTATCAGGATTTGGGAAAAATGGCAGTTCACATTAGTGATGGTTATGTGTTGTACTTGAATCCCAAAATCAGGTTTTATATGAGCTGAATTCTGGAATCAACCATTATATGAATCATCTACATAACTATAAAAGAGGGTCAAATAAACATAAAAAAAAAGTTGTTCAACGCTCACATCCAACATGACCGATATCATTTAATCTAAAGATGTACAGTCAAACAATTGCATATATTGATGTCAAAGATCCATCCCACCCTCAATGCATGAGCAACATGCACACTGAAAAAAATAAGTTGTATTGCCTGGAGTAATTTAATCTAATAAGAACAGGACTTGATTTAAAGACAATATGACATGGCACATACACAGAGACGGTACCGATTTTTGCGTGACCTGGAGTAATTTCGAGTGTAAAAATACCGTGTTCAACATGTGTCATACACGACGTTACAGGGACATTGATCTCTTTCTTGTCCATGATTTCTAGAAAATAGGGCAATTGAAAAGAACATGTCTCCATGAACCAAAACAAACCTTGCTACCCGAACGTGTCTCCATGAAGTTGAACTTGTAAGTATTCGTCCGAAAGCAATGGAATTAACACCCTTCCACACTGCAAGAACCAACAAAGAAAGAAACAAGAAGATGAACCAATGCGCGGACGAAGAAAATGCCACACAAATTAGTAAAAAAAGGAAAAAAAATTCAAAGATTTCCAAACATGCATTCAAAGATATTTCAGCCATCTTTCGAAAACTAGGAAATAGAAACTAGGTCAAAATTAGGGCATTTTACTAAAATCAAGTCGAGGCATTAGGGCATTTTACTAAAATCAAATCGAGGCAAAAATTAGGGCACAAAATAAGAAAAAATTTATGACAAACCTTGGGGAGTTGATCGGGCTGAGGAGAGTTGGGGCGCGGTGAGCGGGGAGCGGGCTGAGGGGAGTTGATCGGGAGCGCCGGAGCGGGCTGAGAGGAGATCGGGAGCACCGGAAGGGAGTTGGGGAGCGCCAGGAGAGAGAGAAGGAGAAAGAGAGTAAGTGCGGGAGAAGGGGCTTTTCGACTTAAGTGCGGGAGAGTCGAGATTTTGACTTAAAATTTGTGTTTTTTTCCATAACGCTCGTACCACTTATAGACATTCAATAACGCTTTTATAGATAACCGTCATAGATTACAGTCTTGCTGAAATTTGATGACGCTTCTTTATCAGCCGTCATTAAATCCCCTTATCAAGCATCATTAAAGGGTATTTTTGTTGTAGTGATCATTGTTTATTTTACTTTCTTTCTGCATGTTATTAACTGTACAGTAGGCTTGTATATTATGTATCTTGCTAGTCCTCTGAGGACCTGGTGATCTCTCGAGGCTTAGTTAGAGACGAGGACTACCCAGAGGTTTATGGTTCTGGAGTGGAGACTGATGACACACCTTCGCAGGAGGACGAGATAGTGGCTGAAGACTTCTCTTGAGACATGTCTCTTCATTCATAGACTTGCTATTTTATTTTCTTTCTTTTCAGTGGACATGTAGTAGATTATGTATTTCTTTTACTGTGGTTTCGGGATGTCTTACCTGCACAGTTACTTCCATATTTCATGTTGGACAGATTTCTTTATTAGTATTATTTTATTGGACTTGATATTTTGTGTCATATTTCTGCGTGGATGAGATTAGCTGTGACCTGTGACTTGTACTATATTCTGGGTTGTTATCATGATTTACAGCTTAAGCATTTCGTTAATGGGCTTATTATGAGGATTGGCCCATTGATGAAGTGTTGCTGGCATGTATCGTATCCTATTCCTATACGTATTTTGGGACTGGGGCGTTACAATATAAAAGAAGTGAAATGATAGAGATGAAATGTTAGGACCCTTCCCAAGATAAAATCTGATAATCATACACGTCTGTACTAAATCATGATACTCGGAATCCTCGCCACGCCAGTAAGCAAGACTGCGATAAATGGTAGATTCCATAAATAGGTATGCACCTCTATAATCATATCGTCTAGAATTCTTGCCACGCCGACTAGTATAGCTGTAAGAAATCTCAAATCTCATGACTAAGATATGTACATCCGAAGTCAGGTCTCTACGTTTTCGCCACGTTGGCTAATATAGCTGCGATAAAATCTAGGTTTGATAACTAAGTAGACGTTTTACCTTCCCGGTTATTTCCGTCAACATATGTTATCAGAAGATACCGTAACTCAGGACATAAAATTCATCTCGTTATGAAAATCAAAATCAACGATGATCCATCAAAATCAAATTCAATAACAAGGAACAAAGGTGAACAGAAATAAGATAAAAGGATTTCAAATTAACGTTCAACCAAGATTCTCAAGGGTCGTCCCAGGAATCTCTCAAAAGTCCTAAGCAAAGAGATTAATATGTCACATGATAGGATATCATCAAGGAGGGACAATTTATTTCGAAATGCATGAAGAGTTTGTCATGGTAATCAAAAAGATCAGAATTTTCCTAACGTGTGATTGAGTAACTCCTATCATAACCTAGAACCTACATCCTAATAGCAGGCTCGTAATTAGCACTATAAGTCGAGTACCATTATAAAATTATACTAGTTACGACACTGACCTGCATGGGCCACCATAAAAACGTGTCACGACCCGTACCCTGTTTAGGGGCACGAGCACGTGGGTACGTCCAGCCTAGGCCGCAGTATCGACGGTAGAACGCTGTAAAGGTCATCTATGTTAGCCCAATGATTATATTATGTTTTTGAATATGGCTAATCAATTAAGTTTAACATAATAACATCACTAATATTCAAGTAATCACTATCATGTTGCTACTTAAACTTAGCATTGTCCTAATATTAGCATTGTCCTAAATGTTCTATATCATATTGCTATGCTTGTATCATATTGGTTTTGTTTGTATAACATGTATTTGTAGACATGCTGTAAGCATGATCAAGCTTTGTCAAACCAGGATATATACAATAGAGAATTAATGATGGGCCAAAGACGGTGTTATACAAGAAGATTTCTCTGAACCGCCTAACGATGTACACTGCATCGTACTGGCAAATAGGCTACCCAAGAAACGTTTTCAAAATATCTTTTCATTTTGAAAACAAGTCCACTTACAAAAGCCCAAACTACTTCCTAACTGTTTAACTTTTTCAAAAAGCCCAAAACCAATTTGCAAAAATCCTGACAGAACTCCAACAGAACTCGGACAGAATTCGGCCAGAGTTCGGCCCGATTTCGGCCAGAGTTCGGCCAGAGTTCGGTTAGTGAACGTTGCTCTTTGAACTTGGTCTTCCTGCAGTTATGGATCCCACCGAGATTTTCTCATAGAGTTCTGCCCGAATTCTGACCGAATTCTGTCAGAATTCTGCCTTTGGAAAAGCTATAAATAGAGAAGGATTTCGATCATTTCAACTCACTCATTCACTCATTCACTTTCATTTCTCTTCTCTATAAGCCTACTACTTCTTCCAAAGTGTTCTGAGCTTTCATTTTCAAATCCCAAGCCAGTTACAATCCTCTAGTCGATTTGTCAGTACGATACGGTCTAGAAGTTTCAGAGTGGTTGTAATCAGAGGCTTGATTGAAGTTACATACTTCACAATTGAAGTTGGTCGAGTACTTCGGATCAAAGCTCGCGTTGTAGAAGTTGCAAGAACTTCGGATGAAAACTTGTGATGATTTTCCATAGTGGATTCAACTGGAAGCTAGAGTTCTTCCGACTGGACTAGTCCTCAACAGAGGGAAACCAGTATACATCCTTGTGTTTGCGTTTGCTCTCTACTCTCTACTTTCATTTACATATCTGTGATATTATCTGTGATCTTGTTGCTAACACTTTTTTAAATAGTTAATTTTCGCTGCCTACTCTATTCACCCCCCTCTAGAGTATTGTGCTTTACAACTCGTTCCTACAATTGGTCCTACAATTGGTATCAGAGCGGGTTCTCTTTATAGAGGTAATATATTGTGATCCCAATTATTCCTACAATTAGTATCAGAGCAAGTGCTCCTTCTAGAGATATTATTGCAGGTGCTCCTTATAGAGATATTATTGCTTATACCAATTGCTCCTTCAATTGGTATCCTAGCAAGGACTCTATTATTTGGCTTAACATCCTTGGAGCAGATCCTCATTATCAAAGCGGGTTATACAGGTAAAGCGGGGTAATATTGCTATTATATTATTATTTATTATAGCTGTTACATAGATCACAGTATCACATATGACAAGTATGTACTTCACAACTGAAGAGCAATCCTCAAATAGACTCCCACTATTTGATGGAACAAACTATAGCTATTGGAAGACACGGATGAGCTTCTACTTGAAGTCTCTAGATTTTAACTTATGGTCAATTGTTATCACCGGCTATAAGAAGCCTACTATCACTTCTATTCTCACATCCTCTATAATCAACAAGCCCTATTATAGTTACACAGAGGAAGAGAAGAAGTTAGCTAGCCTTGATGCAAAAGCTATACATATGTTTTATTGTGCTGTAGACACAAATGTATTCAATCTTATTTCTACTTGCACAACATCTCATAAAATTTGGAAAGTTCTTGAAGCTACTTATGAGTGCAGGTATGAAAGCAAAGCTAGCAACTCCAGAGAGAAGGATAGTCTTCATAATGATACAAATATATACATGACAAAATTAGGATTTAAGGTACAGCATAATCCCTTATACAAAGAAGAGCTTGTATGTGACAATTACAAGAAGATAGACCACATCCAAGAAGATTGTACTACTACAAGAAAGGAGAGTCACTACGAACAATCAAATGAAGGAAGATCATCGGGCATATGGTGTGAAAGTGAAGCAAGCGATTCAGAAGAAGAAGAAGAAGAAGATGAAGAAGAAGAGAGACCTCATCAAGCTACAAATTTATGTACAATGGCATTATCTAACGAGGTACAAAATTATTCTTTTTCTGGAGAGAGTGAATTTTCTTATGATGATTTATCTGATGCTTTCAGTGATCTGTTAGAAGAACACAAGAAAGTCTTAGATAAATATAAGCAAGCTAGAAAGGATATTCGATCCTATAAGCGTGAGATTGAAAAGCTTACATGCTTATTGAATGATGCTAGAGACACTTCTCCTTCTGATAATTCTACTGAGATTTCCACACTGAAGTTTAGATTGCATGAGGCACTTGATGGCATTGAGAAAAGCACTCAAGAAAATGCTAAACTTAAGGAGGAATTAGAATCAGAAAAGAAAAAGTATTCTATTGCTTCATGTAGAATTGATGCTCTCTCTGCTAAGTATGATAAGATCTGTGCTAACTCTAAAAAGTTAGAGATTAGACTGGGAAAGCAGGTAGTACAACCTACGACTCAGTCTAACACAAGACACTTAGCACATCACAAAGTCACACACGTTAGATCTTTTACTAAGGAAGCAAGCAAAGCTAAAGCTTCACATAACCATGCTTTCTATTACAAGTATCCACACACATCATGTCATCCTACTGCACGTTCTCATACTGCTACACATAGTACTGTTAATTTTTTCTGTCATTATTGTGGTTTGAATGGACACATTTCTAATCGTTGTCAGATTAGAAAGCTAGTTGATATAAACTTGTGCAAATGGATTCCCAAAGCTAACAAATGTGGATCCAAGTATTGGATACCAAAGTCTTCACCTAATATTGCAGGTGAAGATTCTCATATCAAATAGAACCATGGAACTTGTTGGTGATTGCAAAGCTACAAAGGTCATCTTCCATGCAATTGCACCAACAGAAGTGTGGTCACTAGAACCACTTCGGTAACATGCTTTCTAAATAGTTCTTAATATCTAGCATGTTCTTTTTAATGTCTTGCTATTAGCTTTCATTGATATCTTTTAAATTGTTTATTATTTGAATCAATTTGAGACATAATCCTAGCATGACTAGCTGATTAGCTTAAATGATTAGTTCACACTATATAGTATTTATTTTTATTAGTGTGACACATTTATCTATGTATGCTCTTTATTTTAGTTTTATCCTTGAAGCATGCATATCACTCTAGTCTATTGGAGCTTAATTTTGTTTTGGTTAATATGTTTTTGATCTCTATATTTAAAATATTTTTAATGGTCACTTCTTATTGATTTGTCTTTAACATATCGTATTTACTTTGATCATTATTTTGTAAGTACGTATGTTTAGCACAAGTCTCCTATTTACTTGAAAAGTATATACATATACTTTTATGTTAACCTTGTGCTTGCATAATATATTCACTATTAATTCTCAATTTATTGTAATTAACTTCTTATGAATTAATTACATCTTTATCTGATAAAGTTTATTTATGCATGTTTTTTTTTTGATCTTATGATATTTTTTTATGCTTATTAAGGATACATGAATAATTCATTTTCATTTATATATTGCTCATGTTTCTTATATTTTTGTATAAATATCTTTATGGGGATATATGAGTTAAGTTCAAGTTCTATATTATATTATTTTGAAAAGTAGTTTCAAACTTGTGCTTATCTCATACTTCAGCTATTGATTTCTTTGAACAATTTATGTTCTTATCTTTATCAGCTTCTTCCACAAAGCCTCATTTAATGATGTATGTTTCTCTTAGCTTTTTGGTTGACATTTTGGGTACGTGATATTTTTAAATATCTTGATCTTGATAAACCATTCCTTGGGTATTTACTTTTAGGGATTCTTGATTTCGATGATGTTCGATGATACTGCATATATTCCTTTGAATCTAAGTTCTTAAAAGTAGAAATCATTTTGAGAATAAGCCGAAAGGGTCCTTCTGTCATACAGGTGTAAATAGCCTGAAGCGACACGGTGCACTAGTCTTCGGACTACCGCTAGCTGGGAACCGGCCCCTACAGCTAACCCAAAGTGATCAATACTTTATAGACTTAAGATTTATTAAGGTATACTTGCAACTATCGTCTAGTTCTGGATCCAAGGTACTGAACTCAGTCCCCTAGGTTACAAAATACATCAACGTATCTAGGTCCTACATTTTGATTTACAAATGTTTTATATTTTATTGTTACCTAATGTTTTTGTAGCACATATGGATAAATGTAATTCATACATCTTATACCATATGCTACATTGTTCTAAGATTTTTAAGTCCATAGAACATAATTTATTTCATATTGCACTAATTCTTTTTAAATTCTTGGTTATTAAAGAAGAGATTTATTTTGGGTACAAGCCTACAAAAGGTCTGTCTGTCACCACGACTACGGTCGAAGCGAAGCGGTACTTAAGTGTTCCCCAGTGAACCTCCGTTAGCTGGGACAGTACCTCTACAGCTAACCCAAGATTAATCAACGCTTTATAAACTAAAGATTTATTGATATCTAGTTGCAATTATTATCTGATGGATTTTGAATTTTGGATTTGATGGATAATATTCTCTCTTTATATTTTCACAAAAGGTAGCATATGTTGATCTATCTTGTCGATTGTGAGATTCTATAGCATAGATCAATTTATGTCATCTTTTGACTTATACGATTATTCATCATTCTAATTTGAAATATCTTTTTATTTTTAAATGTTCATTTAATGGATATTTCTTCTTTTGTCTGAAGATGATTGTTTTTCGTATTACTTATTGAATATTATGGTATTGGGATTTCATCTTTAGCTTGTGTAATATTCATAATATTCATGTTTTTGAGCTTTTTATTATTATCTTCTTATTCAAGTTACTTACTGTCTACAACAGTAATTCTTTGCAGGGAAGAAGTCATGCAAATTGAAAGTCTCTCTCTCTCAAAGCATTTTTTTCTTTAACCCTACGGTTGTCAGGTGGACACCGTGCTAAGGCTTTAAAAGGGAAGAAATAAACTTTGATAATAAGACCTAATTAATTTTCTACTTCTGGAAATATGTCTCTGAATTTTATTTTAAAATTTTATCTATACCATTATTATTTTTGGATTTAGCCATGTAAAGGTAGAGCAGTTAATTGTTTTAAGTCAATTATCCCCTTGACATGCCATATATCTAGAATACACTTTTCTTTGAACATTTATCAGGTTATGTTTATTTGTTCAAATAGATTTTTTTTATGGATTCTTTTATTTGAAATTGTTTCCGTGATTCGAATTGTCAGCTTTCAGTCTGAGGACTAAATGGATGCATTCGAACATTTACTAGACAATTTTTCGTAATAAATTTCATATTTTTGAAAAGTCTTTTTGATGTCTTTTTGATTTATTGAATCTGTCCGGTACTCAAATGTTATTATTAAAGACAGTTTTCAAAATCTTTTTATGTATTAAAATATTTTATATATATATATTGGAGATATATTTTGTTTGTTCATCTTTAAGCACTTATTGGATTTCTTTTCTTGCCTAAAGATGATATTTGTTTTGAGTTTGAATTTTTACATGCATTTGATCAAAGGAAAGAAAAGATGCATATGTTGGATATCCCTTAGATTTTGTGATTATTTATTTTATCTATTTTATACATAAAATTATTTTTGAACTATATACGCATATTTTAAGGGGGAGCAATTAATTGTTTCAATTATTTTATGCCCTTAATATGTGGTATACCTAGTTCATCATGGACATATATTCTTTTACTTAAAATATTTTGTTGAGTTGGTCGTGATATTTGGATTTGTATTGATTTTATGAGAGAATATATGATTTTAATATTTATTTTTAATTCTCTCATTTTTGAGTTTCTAATAATTATATTGCCAAATATGTTTAAATCATCCTTATTTGATTATTCCTTGAGTTTGAATTAATTTAATTTATTGATAATCCTTTTGAGTTTAAACTGATTTGACATTTCTTATTGAGGTTTTATCTCAAAGTTCATGATTATCTATATTTAGACTGATCATACTTTGCAGGGGAGCATTCAAGTCGACTGGATTTCTCCTTCTCAAGTATTTTGTCTTCATTACCTTCATGATCATCTGATGGATATATATCATGCTAAGGTAATTGAATTCAAATGCATGAACTTTGGTATAGATTTTGCATAGATTCTAGTATACTTATTTTGATCTCTTTTCGATGATTATACTCTTTATGGAATTGATTCACTAATTTGTATGGACAAATTATGAATCATATTTTTTTGTAATCATTATTGAAAGTCTCATTATATTTTTTTTAATATATACTAGATCTGCGAATTTCTATTCGTCGTGATTTATTTATGACCAATGATTGATTCCTAATATATTGATATTTTTTTGTCTATTTATTTATATTGAATAGTTGGTAAATTATGTATTGATTGCTTTCTATGTTTTTTTTAAGTTCAACCAACTATGTTGTGTTTTGATAAATTTTTATTCATTAGTTATGAAATTTTCTATACTTGTCGTTACACTGTTCTCCTAATCCTTCATCATGATTATTTATGCTTTTTTCATTTACTTATGCTTGAGTTTATTTTAGCTCTAATTACGGGGGAGCTTATTTTTTGATTATGTCAAAGGGGGAGAAATAAGTTTAAGTGAGAAATAAGTTTAAGTTAGCACACACTATTCTAGTATTATGTGTTTATTAGTGATACATGCATCTATTGTATATATATTAAACTTAAAGGATTTGCCATAACAAAAAAGGGGAGATTGTTAGCCCAATGATTATATCATGTTTTTGAATATGGCTAATCAATTAAGTTTAACATAATGACATCACTAATATTCAAGTAATCACTATCATGTTGCTACTTAAACTTAGCATTGTCCTAATATTAGCATTGTCCTAAATGTTCTATATCATATTGCTATGCTTGTATCATATTGGTTTTGTTTGTCTAACATGTATTTATAGACATGCTATAAGCATGATCAAGCTTTGTCAAACCAGGACATATGCAATAGAGAATTAATGATGGGCCAAAGACGGCGTTATACAAGAAGATTTCTCTGAACCGCCTAACGACCTATCCGGGGCCTCACATCGGGGGTTCCGCTGTCCGGTCAGCGGACAGGGGTCGAGGGGGCAGCGCCCCCTGTCAGGGGTTCGGGGGCGAAGCCCCCGAAAGGTATTCAGATTTCCAGATCTGTTTATCTTTAGACGACCGCCGTCAGTGAAAAAGGCGTCTTCAAGTCTGCTCAAATATTTGAAGAAAGGCATCATCAAAGGGCTCTTGGTTTTCCTATTTCATCAATGTATTTTTTATATTTATTGAGTCTAGGAATACGATATACACTGCATCGTACTGGCAAATAGGCTACCCAAGAAAAGTTTTCAAAATACCTTTTCGTTTTGAAAACAAGCCCACTTACAAAAGCCCAAACTACTTCATAACTGTTTGACTTTTCAAAAAGCCCAAAACCAATTTGCAAAAACCCTGACAGAACTCCAACAGAACTCGGACAGAATTCGGCCAGAGTTCGGCCCAAATTCGGCCAGAGTTTGGCCAGAGTTCGGTTAGTGAACGTTGCTTTTTGAACTTGGTCTTCCTGCAGTTACGGATCCCACCGAGATTTTCTCATAGAGTTCTGCCCGAATTCTGACCGAATTTTGTCAGAATTCTGCCTTTGGAAAAGCTATAAATAGAGAAGGATTTCGATCATTTCAACTCACTCATTCACTTTCATTTCTCTTCTCTATAAGCCTACTACTTCTTCCAAAGTGTTCTGAGCTTTCATTTTCAAATCCCATGCCAGTTACAATCCTCTAGTCGATTTGTCAGTACGGTACGGTCTAGAAGTTTCAGAGTGGTTGTAATCAGAGGCTTGATTGAAGTTACACACTTCATAATTGAAGTTGGTCGAGTACTTCGGATCAAAGCTCGCGTTGTAGAAGTTGCAAGAACTTCGGATGAAAACTTATGGTGATTTTCCATAGTGGATTCAACTGGAAGCTAGAGTTCTTCCGACTGGACTAGTCCTCAACAGAGGGAAACCAGTATACATCCTTGTGTTTACGTTTGCTCTCTACTCTCTACTTTCATTTACATATCTGTGATATTATCTGTGATCTTGTTGCTAACACTTTTTTAAATAGTTAATTTTCGCTGCCTACTCTATTCACCCCCCTCTAGAGTATTGCGCTTTACAACTCGTTCCTACAATCGGTCCTACAATCTAGAATATATTGAATCTAAGACACAATAATATAACCTGTCATCTCCGCACGGAGGAATATAATCACCACTCAATCACATAATCTAAGGAAGATAAGCACGATGATAAAGATAAAGATAAAGATAAAGATGAAATAAATAGTCTGAAATATTGTCGAGCCACAATCACAAGTTCAGAAATCAATATATAAAACAATAACCCCAAAAAATACTACAAGTCTTAAAGTACCGAGCTGGAATATAATTCAGACAAAATCTAGCTAACTAAGTCACCACAGGTTGTGCGACCTCTATGAGCGCCGGATCCACAGGCTGGTCCTGGTCGTAGACTCCATCTATGCCAAACCCGTAGTAGGTCGGGTAATTTGCATCTAAATCCTTTGAAAAACAACGAAGGTTATCCTGTCAGGATATAAGCAAGTACAAACACCAACAACAGTTCCATGTGAATTGACAAATACTATCAGAGACAATCATAATAAAATACAAGATGAAATGTCAAACTGAAAGTAAAACAGTACAAGGGAACTGGATATCATGTCATATGTGAGATATAAGATAAAACTGGAATATAAATAATGAAAATAATCCGAGGTATGATGTAAACATAAAAATAAAGTGCCATAAGATATTAGAGCGTTATGTGATCGGCTTGGGTCAAGATCAGGCTGTTCCATTTGATCGGCTACGCACAGGTAGTATAATAGTACAGGGATCAGGCCAGCCAAAATGGAAAGTTATGCACAAGTAGTATAAGGTCAGGCTACACCCTACGTGTGGTGAGGGTGGAGCTATGCACAAGTAATAAATAAGTAGGGGTAATGATCACATAACCTCTAATAACTCCCCATCCCCGAGTAGTATAATGAATCTAGACATGACATATCATGACAAGGGATTCGAAGAGCAGGGGGCCAACCTACTCCCAAATTGGTGTCTATACAAGTACAAAAAATAATATCGAACAATGTACTCATATACCAGGTAAACCGGGAATGACATCTCATGACGAGATTCAATGTATACTAGTCCGTGAATCCTCGTGTCGAGAATCAAGTATAATACTACAACTGAATCGGATATAGTAGATATGAAAGCAATAAAAACTATTATAGAATGTACTTGCCTATTGTTCTGAGCTGAAAAAATCAAAACTACAACACACTTAATGGGCCACGAATGGTCAACTCGCACAACAGTCTCCTAATGCTGAAAAAGACATTACCAACATTCTCAGAATGGTCAAATTATCTAGAAATGCCTATACATAAGTCCAATTTTGGACACAGGGGCAAAACGGTAATTTTGGATCAAAATGGTGTCCGCCGTTGGACCCACTTTGTACCGAAAAATGTGTCAGAACCTACAGTCTCTAAAGTCATCAAACTACATGTCTACAGGTCCGATTTGACAAGACGAACCCAACCGTATGTCCAAAGTTGAATTCCGGTAGGCTGTGCACAAATTCGCCCGTTGGATCGGGTCACGGGCCTGCCAAAATACCGTTCCGGTCGACCTTCTCAGAATCGGACCAAACTTGGCATATAGGACCAAAAAAAAGATACGGTCCTGTTGGCACAAGTTTCGTCTCGATATGACGAGCGAGCATAAAGTAATTGACAAATATGCAAAAGGCCGATACGGTAAATTTTGACGGATACGCATCAAATTCGTCGCGCGCACGCGACCAATTTGAATTCCGTCAAAGCCCACACGTCCATGAAGTCGTTACGCACCTTTCGATACTTTCGGTTCGCGACCATGTGGCCCGGATTGACGGGACGGACGACGTATCGGGACATTTTTTTCTAAAAAATTAGTTTTGAAAATCAGTTTTTTCTCCAACTTCACAAACAAATAACTTTCTGTACAGTGCATGAAATTTAATTCTACAAAAAGGGTTTTAAAGCCCTATATGTTGTCTACAAGTCCCTTCAAACCGATTTTGAAAACTCGTAACAGTTGGTCGCAAATCGGCCACATAGTTGGAATTTCGGGACATTTTCTAACGTCCAATAAATCAAGTTTTTTTTCGATTTTGGAACTCATTTTTCGTCGTACATGAAGCTAATCAGCACGAACTATTTAAAGGAAATTAAAGGTGTATAGGTTAGGATCATACCGGAAGAAACAGCTCGAAAATTGATCGAGCGTGCTCGGCGAAAAGTCGCTCCGAAGTCAGCTCCGCGGTGCTCGCTGCTGCTGTCAAACACGCGTGTGCGCGCACATGTTCTGGCCACCGACGACGGTTCCGATGGTCGTGGTGGCGGCGCTGGATCATCGAAAAGGCGGCGGGGGTGTGTCGGCGCTCGGTTTAGGTTAGTGTTTTTGTAAAAAATTTCCTCTCTCTCTCTAACAAAAAATATATATAAGGGGTTTCGGTTCGGGTTTCCGAAGTTAAGAGGGGAGGCTCGGCCATAATGTTGGTTGCTGCTGCTTTGTGTGTAAACGTGTGTGTGTGTGTATTTGTTTTTGTGTTTTGATTTTGAATTCTATTTTGACCAACCCTTTTCAATTTGACTTTACTTTTTCCTTTATACTATTTTTTTTCCTTTATACTATATATATATATATATATATATTTTTTTTTATATTATATATATATATATATATATATATATATATATAATATAAAGTATAAATATATATATATATATATATATATATATATATATATATATATATATATATAAATATATATATATATATATATATATATATATATATATATACTTTTTCCTATATATATATATATATATATTTTTCTATATATATATATATATATATATAAATATAAATATATATATATATATATATATATATATATATATATATATTAGAGAGAAAAGCATTTATTGAAAGAAACCGGAAACGGGGACTCGGCCCATAGGAGGGCGCCAGCCCAAACCTAGCCAAAACTGGACACCAGACTGGGCCCACAAGCGGGCACCAGCCCGGTCCAACCAAACAAAAATTTAAACATTCGAAAATTAAAAACGGAGGGAACAGCGCCGCGTGGAACCCGAAGAGACAGGCCCACGTGGTGAGCATGCGCGAGGCCCGAGCGGGAGGGCGCATGGCGGTCCGGCGCTGTCCCCGAGGGGGCCAGCTGCGAGCGCGTAGCCCGAGCGGGAGGGCGCGAAACCCGAACGTGCAGTGTCGGGGCCCGAGGGGGCACGGGTCCAGAGGGGGCGAGTCGGGTCTCCCGATCGCGAGCCCGGAGATCGACGCCGGGCGAGATGGCCGCCGGGGAGGGGGCCGTAAGGCTGGAGAGGGGACGGGAGAGGGGTCTCTGGCGCCGGAGAGTCCACGGGAAGGCCGACGAGAGGGAGACGCTGCCTGCGGAGGAGCCTCGTCGGGAGGGATGGGGGGAGACGGCGGAGTGGGGCCACCAGCCGACGGAGCGAGGGGGAAGGCCGACGAGAGGGGGCGGAAGTCGAGCCACATCGAAGGAGACCAAGAAGGAAGGGCCACGGGGCGGGGGTCACTACCTGGAGGGGAGCCGGGAGAGACGTCGGGGGAAGCCGGAGAGCTGGGGTCTAGAAGGCGAAGGGGATACCGGAGAAAGGAGAGCAGGGGGCGGGGCGCACCGGCCGGAGGTCCTAGGCGGCACCCTAGTAGAGGTAGCGCTGCCCCCACACCGTCACGGAGGGGAGATTGGCTCCTCCGATGGCGGAGGCATGCCACTGAGGCGCAGCCGACTGGGCTGGGAGAGCGGTCCAGAGCCACCGAAGGGAAGAGGGGTCCTGGGAGACCCAGAACCACCGCCGGTTGGCGGGGTCCTGATAGTAGGTCCCCGTCGCCGCCGAGGAGTAGGGGGCCGCTGTGGCGGCCGGGACGACGGGCGGGTGAGGGGGATCCGCGGTCGAAGAGGGCGGATGCGCTGCGGGGGATGGCTCTGGGAGGGAGGCCGCCGAGGAGGGATGCTTGGAGGCTAGGGGGACGACATGATGGGGGAAGGGGCCGCCTGGGAGGGCTGCGAGGCGGGGAGGGCTACTGGAGGGGGGACCGAGTTGATAGGAGGCGCCGAAGGGGAGGCAAATGAGGTGGGTACGGTGAGGGGAACCGGCGGGGGGAGGGCCACCGCGGGGGCGACGGGATCCCGGGCCGAGGGAGACGGAGGGGGCGCTACCGGCAGGGCGGCGGAGGACATCGGGAAGCCGATCGTCAGGGGAGGAGGAGGGGGATCTGGGGCAGGAGGAGAGGGAGAGGAGCAGCGGCCGAAGGGGGGGCCACGCTGCGACGGAGACGGCGACAGACCCAGCCGGGAGCATCGGGGCTGGGCCAAGGAGAGACGGTGCATATGAGGCCAGGGGGTGCCGAGACCGGTGACGCCTACGTCGTCGAGGGCGCCGGTAGCTCCACGGTCGGGGAAGGAGGGGTGAGGGGCTACCGCACCATGGGCAACCTCCGAGAGCAGGGGCTCCCCACGAGATGATCGGCCGGGGGGGAGGGCGACCAGCCGCCGAAGCCGGAAAGGCCAGAGGGGTAGGAGGCCTCGCGGCGAGGCGGGGGTCGTCGGGGAACGACCGGCTGCCGCCCGCTCTCGATGGGCGGAAGAGGGACCCAATACCAATACCCCGATATATATATATATATATATATATATATATATATATATATATATATATATATATATATATATATATATATATATATATATATGATATAAGAGAGCGGCTCCGAGGCGATCGTAAAACCCTAATCTCCTTCCCGTTCTCCACCGACATCGGCGTGGCCCTAGGCCAGGCCGGGGTCCTCTCTGCAGGTGACTGGACCAATCGACCGTCGCCTGTCCCCATAGTTTCTTTCTTTGTGTTAGGGTTTCATGGCGAAGTCGTTTGCGGAGGTGGTAGGGGGCCAATCGGCCGCCAACGCCTTCCCTCCAAGAATTATTTCCACTTTTAAAGGAGCTCCGGCGGTTTCCTTTTCGGAGGAGGAAGAGCAGTCTTTGATGGATCCTTTAAAGTATGCGCTCGTTGGGAAGTTCTCACACTCTCGACCGCCTATCGATTTAATTCGTAAGGCGCTGTCGGGGTTTCAATTCACTGGATCCATTAAAGCAGGTCTTATTGATGGCAAACACATCCTTATTCGTCCTTCCAATGTTGAAGATTATTTACGTCTTCGTTCCAAAGATACTTGGTACATTGCCAGGGCTCCGATGCGCTTATTCAAATGGGATCCAAATTTTTCTCCTTCATGTGAATCTTCTATCATGCCCACTTGGGTTTCTCTTCCAAACCTTCCGCATCATCTGTTCAACAAGGAGGCTTTATTTGACATCACGTCATCCATTGGTACTCCTCTAAAAATCGACAAGGCGACATCGGATCTATTTCGACCTAGCATGGCAAGAGTTTTTGTTGAAGTTGATGCTTCCAAACAATTGCAACAGCGGATTCGAATTAATTTGCCTCGTGGCAGAAGTTTTTGGCAAACAGTCGATTATGAGTCATCCCCATTATACTGTTCTGTTTGTAAACATCAGGGACATGCAGCAGACTCGTGCAAAGTGGTGAAGCAAAAAACTAACCGTGGTAAGGAGCCACTCATCAATGAGCCTAGCAAGGAAACAACCACCATTAATGAGGGACAACCATCCTCTTCAGTCCCCGAGAATTTGGGACAGACTTCAACTCAGATGGATATTGAAATCCCCACAACCAGCATTAATGAAGCTCTCATTCCTATGAACCCTGATGTGGCGCAAGCAGCTTTAAATTAGCCAGTGATAGCTAATCAAGAGTTAACTGAGCCTCCTAATGTCTCTCCGCCCGTCCAAGTGCAGCATGATGATCATGCTTCTCTGCCTACTCAAGTTCAGGATAATCAAGTGGCGACTGTCACAATCGACCACGAGGATGGTGAAGGGGCAGATGACAGTGACCAAGGTCAGGGAGGGGAGCCGGATCCAGAAGAGGAAGAGATTCAAAAGAATACTCTTTCCTGGGCTGATGAAGTGGATGTTGCAAATGAAGTTCCAACAACAAAAAAGACTAGGCAAAAGAAAGCTCCTGAACCTACAGACCGATGCACGAGATCATCAGGAAAACTTACTATCACTGGTACCTCTTCCAACTCCCTTAATGTTTAACACATTATTATGGAATGTTCGGGGGGCTGCTGCAAAACCTACTTTCAAAAGAATCAGAAGTCTTTGCAGAGTTCATAAAATTCAACTCCAAGTTCTTATTGAACCGAAGGTTGATAACTCTCAGTTGCTCACTTATCAGTTGAAGTTAGGGTTTTGTGCTGCTTTAGCTAATGATCGAGGTAACATTTGGGTTTTCTCTAAACCTACTTGTAATATGACCTTGAGGGATTCGTTCGATCAGGCTATAACTATTTCTATTTCTCATGCTTTATTCCCAACGGAAGTTTTAGTTCTCGTTGGTTCATGGCCATGGCAAGAAGGAGGGCAGACACCTTTTATGGAGTAGGCTACTTGGGGTTCAGAGATTATATAAAATGCCTTGGGCAGTTGGGGGCGACTTTAATACGGTTTATCATTCTGATGAGAAGGTTGGGGGCTTGCCTCCATGCACAGTATCTATGCAAGAATTTCTTAATTTACAATTAGCTGCAGGTCTCTCTGATATCCCTTTCAAGGGGAGTACTTTCATATGGCTTAAATCTACTGAAGGGGATAGACAAGCTTCAAGACTGGATAGAGTCCTCCTGGATAATGATTAGCTTCGAGTTGCTCCATCTTCGATTGTCGATCATCTTAACCTTACTGAATCTGACCATGCTCCTTTGCTCCTGTCCCCGCGTAACTCACAAGCTAGGGGACAGAAGCACTTTAGATTTTTGTCTTTCTGGACGAAGCATGAGGATTTTAAATCTGTGGTTCAATCAGCTTGGACATCTGTTAACCATCATGATGGTTTGATAAGTTTAGGGTTGAAGATGACTGCATATCGTAAGGCTTTATCAACTTGGAGTCATCATACTTTTGGTAATATTTTCCAAGAGGTAAAGAAGGCGGAAGACAATGTCTTGGCTGTGGAGCTCAAATTTGAGACTGATGCTTCTCTGGAGAATAAAGTTTCCCTTCATCATGCAGTGGCCAACCTTAAACGTCGAGTGAACATTGAAGAAGAGTATTGGCGTCAGAAAGCTCGACTTCGGTGGGATTTGGAAGGGGACAAGAACAATGCTTACTTTCATGAATGTGTTAATACCAAGCACCGCAAACTTCGAATTCATTCTTTAATTGGGGAAGATGGTGTGCCTAAGGATTTCTTAACGGATATTCAAGACATTGTCAATGATTATTATGAATCTCTATTCAAATCAGAAGACGTAGTGCAAGATGAGGAGTTCTTGAATTACATTCCTCAGCTGGTCACGAGTCAGGACAATGATGATCTTACAATTCAGCCTACGATGGAGGAGGTTTTCGAAGTTATTCGTAGCCTGGATCCACAGAGTGCTGCAGGACCTGATGGGTATACTTCTCTTTTCTTTTTATCCTGTTGGGATATTATTTCGTAGGATGTTCTTCTTGCTATATCATTGTTTATGTCTGGATTTCATCTCACTAAATCGATCACTTCTACATCACTTGTTCTAATTCCGAAGTCTAAGCAACCATCCACTATAAAGGATTTCCGGCCTATTAGTATTTGTTCAGTGATGAACAAGATTATTTCTAAATTGCTATCTACTCGTCTAGCACCGATTTTATCCAAAATTATATCGGAAGAACAAAGTGGTTTTGTGAAGGGCCGTGAAATTGTTGACAATGTTATATTGGCTCAAGAGATGATGAGCAAAATGAAGAATAAATCTAGAGGGGGAATATTGTTATAAAGCTCGATATGATGAAAGCGTATGATCGTATTAATTGGAGTTTTCTCATGGCGGTTATGCGGAAATTTGGGTTCAATGAAGCCTGGATTGATATCATTTACAGACTGTTGAATAATGTCTGGTTCTCTACAATCGTCAATGGTTCTTCTTCGGGTTTCTTCAAGTCATTTAGGGGAGTTCGCCAGGGTGATCCACTATCACCAGCTTTGTTTGTTATAGCAGTTGAGGCACTCTCTCGCAACCTCAATATCCTACTGGAGAAGCCTTCTTTTAACAATTATTATGTTCCAAGTGGTTGCCGCCCGATCACTCATTTAGCATATGCGGATGATCTCATCATGTTCTCATCTGGAGATTCTACCTCTATTCAACATATCATCAGGGTGCTGCAACGGTATGAATTAGTTTCTGGTCAGAAAATTAATCATGCTAAATCGTCCATTTATGTTCCTGACACATTCCCAATCGAGAGAGCACAAAACCTTCATGACATCACAGGTTTTCAAATTGCTTCACCGCCTTTTACTTATTTGGGATGCCCACTGATGGCGGGTAAGCATAATGCTCGAATGTATGAAGAACTCATAATGAAGGTTCGACAGAGGCTTGAAGGTTGGCAGCAGCGAATACTATCGTATGGAGGCAAACTTGTTCTTCTAAAGTCTGTGTTGACGTCGATTCCAATTTATACAATGGCGGCTTGTAATCCTCCTATTAGTGTCATTACTCAGCTCGAGTCTTTATTTGCGCGCTTCTTTTGGGGTGCTAAGGACGGAGTGGACAAGCGTACATGGGTAGGATGGAAATCTATTGCTCGACCTCATAAAGAAGCTGGACTAGGAGTTCGTAGCTTAACTGAAATTATGGATGCCTTTACATCAAAATTGTGGTGGAAATTGAAGACGCAGGATCTGTTATGGGTTAGATTCTTTCGAGCTAAATATTGCTCGAGACATCAGATTGATTCAGTTATCTCCAACCCTCAATCTTCGAGAGTTTGGAAGAGATTACTTCAAGGTAGAGATCTCAGCAATCATGTCATTATATCTTCCCAGATTGCGGGTAATCTTAGTTGGCGTTGGTCCCCTTCACCAACAGGTAATTTCAGCCTATCATCTGCTTGGACTAATACTAGGATCCCTGCTATGCAACAATCGCACTATAAGTATATATGGGGATCTTGTATTCCGCTAAAGTGGTCAATTTTGCTTTGGCGGATACTTCTCGACAAATTGCCTACCGATGATAATATTCGCAAGATAGGTTTCCAATTGGCATCGAAGTGCCATTGCTGTCGGGAACCTGAACAGGAATTATTGATCCATATCTTCAAGGATGGGGATCTAATTGCGGACGTCTGGGGAAGGTTGGAAGCGGGCTTTGGTATTCATGGCCGTAGACGTTCTCTTCTTGCTTATTTAAAATTATGGTGGACTCGAAACAACTTGCATATTAAAGAAGTTACAATCGGTGCTGTATGCTGGGTAGCCTGGAAGAACAGGAACAAATGGCGCTACGAATCGTATGCCTACAATCAGGATCAGCTCTTTTTTGAAGTTAGGAGACAAATTAAGAAAGCTCTAACTAGGTGTCGACATGTTGTTACTCTTCCTGCAGTTTTGCAGTAATTTTGTTCTGATGGTTGTAATTTTCTCCTTAATTCTCAATAAAGCAGTGGTTTGACGAATATATATATATATATATATATATATATATATATATATATATATATATATATATATATATATATATATATATAAAATATATATAAATATATATTTTTTCGTATATATATATATATATATATATATATATTTATATATATTATATATATATATATATATATATATATATATATATATATATATATATATATATATATATATATATATATTAGAAACTCCATAAATAGAATAATACCAAATAAATATATATATACGAAAATCTTAATTTATCTATAAATAAAACAAATATTTTATATTCTATATTTATTTAATATATTAAAGATTTTTATAAATAAAAACTCTATTGAACATGTATATATCTATATCAACAAAATACCTATTTAAATAATAATGTAAAAACACTAGCAATAATAATTTAAATAATATTAAAATAATAAAATAACATAAATGACTATATTAGCCCTATTCAAGAAAGTGGGGGTGACAACGGGATTCTCTAAGAGGGTACCAAATTCCCTTAGGAATCGACGTCTATACAAGTACAAACAAGATCGAACAATGTACCAATATACCACGGTGACCTAGGAATGACATCACATGACAGGATCTGACGTATACTATTCCGTGTTCCATTGTGTCAGAAATTAAATAAAATACTACAACTGAATAGGAATAGTAGATATCAAGACAATAAAAAATATCAGAGAATGTACTCGCCTGCGGTCCTGAACTGTCAATAAGAATCAATGCTCAGGGTGAAGTCACAAACCTAAAGATGAGATATACATGAGTTAATTAGGGTTTAACAGTGTATGGCATAATTTTCTAGTGTATGCTATACAATCTAGGTCAAAATCAGTCAAACTAAGTCACACTAGGTCATACTAAGTCAAACTAGGTTATACCAAGTCAAACTAGGTTAAACTAGGTCAAAGGTTGACTTACAGTTGACTTTTGGTCAATTGGTCAACTATGGTCAACTCCTGATCCAATCTAGGTCAAACTATGCTAATGGTTGACACACAGTTGACTTTTGGTCAACTGATCAACTCTGGTCAACTCCTAGTCCAATCTAGGTCAATGTTGACTTTACTTTGACTTTGAGTCAAAACAGTCAACCTTGGTCAAACTGGGTCAAATCTAGTCTAAGTATCCTATGATTAACATTTACCTACCAAGATACCATATACCTTGGTCCTATTGGTATCCCAATACCAATACCTTGATCTAGGTATAAATACCTTAACTACCAACATACCAATCTTAGATATCTAGTATCTACCCTAAGCTACTAGCTAACCAATATCTTAGATATCTAACCTTAGTTACCTAGGGAGATCCCCCTCCCCCCGCTTACCTTGAAGGTAAACCCAATACCCACCTTGTAATAAGGTAAGCACATTACCTTAAGGTAAGGTAATCTAAGGTATTCTGAGATACATTCTTAGTATCCTAAGATACTAAGATATCCTAGATACCACTACCTAGACACTAACTAACTAGACTAACAAATGCCCTCTAACAAACACTAATAAACTACTACCTAACTTACTAACATATATTACCTCTAGATACTAACATCTAAGGTATTAAGATATCCTAGCATATCTCTAACATCTACTAACATATACTAGATTATCTAACCGACTCTAACTTATAACCACTAACATCTAACATATACTAACACTTACACACACACATGGAATCACATGGTGCTAAATGGGCTTGCAAAAAGGGCTGTAAGGGCTTCCTAGCTGCTACTGCACCTTGGCAGGCTGCTGGCACTGCTCAAATGCCGCTGGTGTATATATTGCTGCTGCATATAATGCTACCTGCTGCTGTGCCTTAATTTGGCTGCTGCAGTGGCCTCAAATTGGCTGCTATATGCTGCCTTAAATTGCCTTGCTGCTGCTCTCTACTGCTGCACACTAATCTCTCCCTAACCTACAACAAACACACACACACTATACCTCTATCTACCCCCTCACAAACACCCAAGCATACACACCCAAACATGCTACCATCTAATCACAAGACACACATACAAATCCCCCTCTAACACTCACTAACACACACAAGACACATAACACTCACACTTAACTCTCAAGCCTCACACTTATACATCTAATATATATATAACAACACCAAACACTACTAATACATATACAACAAAATCAACCCTAAATCTGTCCAATATATGAATATAGAGAAAATTTGATATCTTTACATAAAAATAGGGCTTGTAGGCTAATATACATTGATACCAACATAGTAAACAAGTGAAAACTATTAGAGACACTCTAACCATGGCTAATATACTCTCTAACACATGCAAATATGAAATTAGAAGACAACAAAGCGTATTGAGCATAAATACAAGCACATGGGGTATCTCCTTTGGAATCTCTCCATGGGGGATACCAAACCTATCCCAAATTCCTATTGAGGACTCAAAAGAGCCTCAAGAATAATCCTAATGGTGGTTTATGCATTGGGGTGGTTCCTATGAATGCAAAACTAACAAAAAAATGCAATGAAATATGAATTAGAGAGAGGATTTTACCTATTGGGAGTTGTATCCCAATGATTCAACCAAAGGACACGGTTCCAATACGAGAACTCCTTGAAATTAGACTCCTCTCCTAGCTCCTTGCTTCCCACTCCAAGTAGGTACCTCCTCCTTGGTAGATTGAGTGAAATGGAGGAAAAAAGACTTGATTTGTGAGATCAAATTAGGAGAAAAGCTCTGAAGCTTGGGGAAGAACTCTATTTGGGGAAAACGAGGCTACTAATGAAATGAAAGAGGGATGAACCCTACCCTTCTTTGGTCGGACCTAGTAGGAGCCCTAGATGGTCTATGAAAAGTCCATGATGCCGTCATCTAGTCTCCCTTTGGTTTATTTAAGTCATGCAATGGTTTGGGGTCAAAATGGTCAAGTTTTAATCTCTAAATGAACCAATCGGGTCATGTGGGATTAGCCTAATTATACTAAATTATTAGTTGAGTTTGTGGGCCATGTTTAGCTAATCTTTGGGTCCCGACTAGAGTTTAAGCTATCCGGGCCACTAACACAAGTTAAAATTAGATAAAATTCAAACCCGACTAAACAAATCCCCAATTAACATTATTATTAAATAAATATTCACAAAAATAATAGAATGTGGAAAATGACAAATTTACCCATGATTTTGAAAACTGGAAGTGATAAATCTATCCCCTTAAATAATTTTGTCCTCGAAATTAGAACAAACCAAAACAGAAAAATACAGCAGAAAACAAAAAGAACATATACCTCAATGCTCGAAGAGATAAGGGAAACGCTCCCGCATGTCGTCCTCCCTCTCCTAGGTAGACTCGTCTGAAGAGTGGTGCCTCCATGCAACACGAACCAAGGGTATAACCTGGTTCCGATGCTCCTTCTTCCGACGATCTAGAATCTCCACAGGCTGTTCTGGATAGTTAAGAGTAGGTCCCACCTCTATCGCTGAATGATCCAATACATGGCTAGGATCTGCCACGTACCGCCTCAGTTGTGACACATGGAACACGTTATGCACTCCATCAAGCGTAGACAGCAAGTCTAGTCGATAGGCTACTATACCGACCCTTTCAAGGATAGTGAAAGGTCCGATGTAGCGCGGACTAAGCTTTCTGCTCCTGCCAAAGAGAATCATACCACGTGTCGAAGAAATCCTTAGGAACACCCTATAGCCAACCCAGTCACAAAACAAGTCTCAACACAATCCTAGAACACTATCACAAACAAGCACAAACAGAAAACTAAAACTATACCTCGAATTTTAACGGTCTCTGGTGCTATTGGCTCAATTGTTGCTGCCTATCCTGGGCCACCCGAAGTCTACAATTGATCTACCTCATGTTCACCTACCAAGATATGATTTAAGCTCCTAGAGTTAACACTTATATTTTTACTCTTCTATATAAATTTCAATTGTAAAAAAAATCAATCACAGAGAAGGTTACATTTCTAGTTAACATCTCTAACTTATCTTAAGAAAACAAACCAATATCTAGATTAGTTACTTACCTCCAACCGGGTCTAATGGCTGGAACTCCCTCCCTGAATCGGGGATTTAGTTAGGCGGGGTGTACTAGGACAGTCTCGCATCAGGTGTGTAGCTGACCCACAATACATGCACAATCCTTTTCTCTTCCTACAATTGATCCTTACATGCCCTGACTTCTTACAAAAGTTACAGGCAAGCACTCACTCTACTAGTCTCTGCTGAGCAGGAATCCAAAATAGAATATATGGCATAGGCTGAAGGTTTGGGTGCTTCTGAGGCTCAGGACGGATACTTCTCCTTACTCTCATGGAACTAGGCTCTTCTCCTCAAGAATACACTAGGTCCCTCAGCTCCTGGATCCTCTGATTTTGCTTCCTTAGGATCTCAGTCTGAACTCACTATGTCTCTAACACGTCCCGAAGGAGTCCATATATATGAGTTCCATCAATGGGTAAACCTCCTGAGTATATGGTAAGGGGCACCACTCCAGGAGACAGAGGAGGAGACGGAGGAAGACTCTCGGCTTCGGGCGAATCTGCTTCCCTCTCCTGAATGGTAGGAAAACTCTCTGGTGAGGCTACTACCACCTCCTCAACGGCATGAGGTGCAACTACTCTCGATCAACCCAAGGGGTTACTACCTCCTGGGTAGAAGGATGTAGAAGTACGCCACCAGTCATGTCCGAAACTGCAGCTGCTCTCAAACGACGGGCTCTGGTCATGGGTGCCATACTGAAAAGGTAGGTGGAAAACAAGGAATCATCAAGGGTTGTAAGACAGATTATCATTTAACTTAATAATAAAAATTGACAATTATTATTATAATAGAAGAACTATCTACAATGGGTTACTAATTATAATACTGTCGTATATATTCTATGGTTTCAGGCTATTGGCATACTCAACTTATTGGCACACTCTTTCCAGGATACTATACTACCTTATATTGTCGGCCTCAAATGAATGCGGGTAAATAAGTAGCATGCAGGCTCAAATGAATGGAACACAATGTCATGTGGGTAGTAGGCTTAAAGTTGGTCGAATCCATAATTTGGTGTTTGCCATCAAAAAAGTGACAAAATTTTTTTGATTGATAAAACTTTGGTATTTCAATTACAAACAGAACAGTATACAATGTAGGACATGTGTAGTCCTAGGAGTACACTTTTATTTTTATCTGGGAACTATATCGGTGGAGCGAGTGGTAATGCGTTGACTCCGTTGACGACCTCTCGATGATCTTTGAATTCTTTGAAGGTCTGGGCTGCTCTGGATGCCAGAGTGTTTGGAGAAGAAGTAGACGTTATGTGTCTCTTCTTGTCTCTATATGTAGATATGATGATCTCTGTGTGGATGAAAGAATGATCCTTCTATTTATATGCAGCAAATTGGTCTACTCATGCGCACATATATAGGATGCACCTGTACGTGGAAATGCCATGTGGCTGATGCTGTGGGGCACAAGGACGATACGCCCTGAGTTGAAGCCAAATCAGTTGAACTACTCTGTTGGGCTGCGGTGGAGCTGACATGTGACAGTTGTGGAGATTCAGTTGTTGCTGAGATCTTTGGTGGTTAGCACCCATTCTTAAGCACAACTGAGTCAAAATACACGTGGCACATGTTTGTGACTCATAGATCTCTGATTTTGTGAAAGATGATCTGTCAGGATGCGTCTAGGATTAGGCATATGGAGCGCGATTTGGTCTATAATCAGTCTGGGTGCATGGCTTCTGAGGTACAGCCTAAGTTTTGGGCGCATGGTTGTGGAGGCACATACAAAGACTTAGCATCTGTCTTTTAGGATCATGAGCGAGTCAGGGGCACATGACTTTTGAGGTGCATACGGACTTCTAGGCGAATGGCTGCGGTGGCGCATGCGAATGATCGGTCGGCCACGTAGCAAGGACAGCTGTAGCCGACAAAAAAATACAAATAATAATACTGACGTTAGCGGCTCTTCTTTTCTTACAAAAGCTGTCGATTGGTCATTCTTTGGGGGATGTGCTGCCAACTCTGTCATGTAGCATTAAATGCTTGATGGGTGACGAGTTGTAATGGGTGCATCAGCTTGTGCCACGGTAGGCGCTGTTTGCCATTAAATATCAAGAACCAAAAATTACAGGGGAATTGAACTTGATTGCGAACTCGCTTGTAAAAAATGAAGCCTGGAAAGAAATCCTAGAAAACAATCTAAGTATAATTGTTTAGTTTTTGATTCTGGGGGTGACGATGGAGGCTCGAAAAAGTGTAGCAACTCTGCCTTACTCCTTGGACTATTGGACACAGTCTTTGCTCTCGAAGAAATTTGCCAGCCTTTAATTGCCAACCTTTTACATGGGTGTGGCACCCTGCTATTTATAGTGATTTTTGCAATAGCAGATTTTGGGCCGTATAAAGGGCCACGTGGCCACATGTCTGTAACAGCACACAAAGACTCGATCTTGCGCTGCCAGCTGGTGGAGGGTTGTTGAGATTTTGTTGTAGCAAATCTGGGTTTTGGGATTCGGTCAAATTGTCATGTGTTCCTTCCACAAAGTAGAGTCTGACTCATTTTGGCCGTATAGTGGCTTTAGGGGCCTTGCTTCTGCGGCTCGGCTCCGCTTGGCCGTATGAGATCTTTTGTAACACAGTTTTCCAAATGAGGGTAATTTTGAAATTTTGTAATTATAATTATTAATTATTGATATTTATATCACATTATAATTTTTGGTGATTTTTAATCAATTTAAAACTGTTTCAAGTCATGACTTGTGATTTTCATGTGCTGCTAGTGAAATCCGAGAAACTGTCTGACCTAGAGCCTAACCATGTGATTGAGGATATTTAATTATAATTTTTAGTCTAGGGTTACTTTGTTCATTTAGACTTATTGGAATTATTTAATTAATTATTAGAGTGGTGATTGTTATTTTTGACTTTGACTAGTTAAGACTTTGTAGGCTAACCTAGATGTTGACTCTAGCTATGGTGACTTGGTTAGCATGGTGAGACCCTAGTCTAACTTAATTCAACCTAAGTTAGTCATTTATAAATCAAGATTCAAATAAGAGGGTTAGTGATTTGGTTCATAGGCTTGAGACTTAGAAATTGATTCCATGACCAGTACAACTAGGCCCATAGCCCATTAGACTAAACCCTAGTTCATCATTTTAGGCTGCCACAATAGCCCAAACAAGACCTAACTTCAGCCTATATAATGTCTCTACACACCCCTTGCCTCTTTTAGAACATCCCTTTGTAGGAAACCCTAATTTCTTTCCCAAATTGCCTAACTCCTCCATTTCTCCACCAAATTGATCCCAACCTCTTACAATTGGATGTAAATTTGGAAGGAAGATTGAAGGAGGCTTGCTTGCAAGGAGTGGAGCTCTTTTGGACATAATTTGAGGAAGAGGGATTCTCTAATGTGGGGTTTTTCATTGAGACTTGCTCTCAATAGGTAAAACCTATCAAAACCCTTCCATTTCCCAATTTCTTTGCATGGTTGCATTTATTTAGGTCAACCCTAGCTGTCCCTCAAGTTTGGTAGGAATTAGACTTGGTTTGGTGTCCGTATCGGATACGTATCGGGTTGTATTGCTAAGTGTTTGATAAAATGCTTGAATGAATAAAATCTTGTTATTTTAAAATTCTATTTGAACAGTTTTGTCGCCCTTTATGTCTGGATCACGAACCCCAATCTCTGAGCATGAATTCGAGTCTTGTCCATATCCAAACGGACACTAACTCACTGCACGAGCAGTCGCACACATGCCCTGCTGCTCGGGCTTGCTGTGGGACACGACACGGCCTCTCGTGACACAATTTTTGGCATAGAGGTCGGGGAAACCTCTGCCACCATCCTCCCCAAATTTGGGGTAGGATGGTGGAGTATTCGAAGAGTTATCCCCCTCGCACTAATTCTTTATTGACACTGCACGCACGACAACCTCTCTCTGACATGCGACTTAAACTTGGACACGACGACACTGGGACACGGTGCAGGGGCATAGGCGTGTAGCCCTATGTGTGGTGAACACGTGTGCACAAGCTCGACACACTTTGAGCTCTGTGTCTAGTCCATGTTGACTCGACACGCGTGTACGAGGACTTAGATTTCTGTTTTTTGTCATTATTCGATTTTGGGATTTGGACACCCCGTGTCCTGATTCTTGGACTCGTTGGTGTTCTATTGGACACGTGTGACATGTCCACATGTATGTACACACTTGACACTCACTCGCACTTGCACATCACTCGACCACATGCTCACATATCACTTGACACTCTAGTTTACTGCATAGCCTCTGATTATTGCTGACACGATTTTGGACACTCTTCACACCACTTGGACACTCACTTGTACACTCCTTTGACACTTCATACTGCCATGCTGTACTATGCCACTCTACTTCATCATTTATTGCATTCTTCTAATCAGACAGTGTAACATCCTTCCCATGACCTGAACACTTACACCCATTGCATCTTAACCCTGCAACACTTGTTCACTGCAAGATACTGTAGAAGCATGGAAAAGAATAAGAATTTCTATGGGCCCAGAATCAACATGAAACTTCATGTGGCTCAAAACCTGGAGAGTTTTATGCGGCTCAAAATCCCTGGGAGCTTCATACGGCTCAGAAAGCTTCATGCAGCTCAGGAAGCTTCATGCGGCCTTATGCGGTTCAAAATCTGCCTATACAGCTGGCCATAATTACTTTGACATAAATGCGACAGCTCTGACAGAGATGATGGCTCTGACATAAAGATAAGACGTGACATGCTTCTAAAAAGATGAGAAAATCATCATGATATCTGGCACAGTTCACAAATTCCAAAGACAACTCTTTATGCGGATCGCCTATGCGACCTTCATGCGGCTCAGTTATGAGACTACTCTTATGGAGCTCAGTCATGAGACCACTCTCATACGGCTCGGTTATGAGACCTCTCTCATGTGGCTCGATCATGGGACCTCCCTCATGCGGCTCAGTCATGAGACCACCCTCATGTGGCTCGGTCATAAGACCTCCCTCATGCGGCTCAGTCATGAGACCACTCTCATGCAGCTCGGTCATGAGACAACTTTCATGCGGCCCGGTCATGAGATACTCTTCATGCAGCTCGGCTATGGGACAGTACTTTATGCGGCTCAGCCAGGATACATCATTCATGCGGCTCGCCACAGAGTAGCAGTTTAGACAGGTGGCAGAAATTGACCAAGTCTTAACAGTTCGGATTTAGTGCAACAAACAGATCATGCGCAATCTTAACCAATCCCCAACTGCCCACTTCACGAGGCACAGTTACAAAAATGTGGCCCAAAGTTAGCCACGTGGCTGTACACCCCTATTACTCATGAATTTCTATAAATAGCATGGTGCTATTCCCTTGTACACAGACACAGAGACATACAGAGAGAGAGAGAGAGAACATTTATTCGTCAGAGCCGAGGTTGCGTTCGATCGTCCAAGGAGTAAGACAGAGTTGATAGCACTTTCCCGAGCCTCTACCGTCACCCCCAGAATCAAAACTAAACAATTGTACTTAGATTGCTTTTCCTAGGTTTTGTTTCTAGGCTCTCTTTTGTACAAACGAGTTTGTAATTGTGAGTTAAAGTTCAGTCCTCCTATAAAACTGTTCTGTTCTACGACAATCAATGGCAAACACGATGGTGACTCTGCTGGGGACTAACTTCTCCACTGCTGAGAAGTTGGTGACACAATCGGACGCAGCCAAACTTGGCTCCACGCAACAGATGCTGGTTGTTCGCTTCGACCAGCAAGCGTTTGAAGAGATACTCTACGAGGGGAGCGCTAGCCCAATCCAGAAGCGAGCCGGCCGAAAGAAGGCCCGCAGGGAGTAGAGGCCTAAAACCGTTGCCCCTCCCCGAGCTCTGGAAGAAGTGTTCTCTGCTGCCCAAGACGGCGAAGAAGACTCACATGCGGCCCCACTTCAGGCCGCAGAGGACCCTGCTATCCCCAAGTCCGACAAAGGAAAATACTACGAAGCTGTACTTGCGGGAGCAAAACGGAACTCTATACGGTCCAGGAAGAAGCCGCATAAGGGTGCCAGCTATATGCAGAAGTCTCTTGCGGCCACCAATCCCAGTCGCATGCAGAAGGCTCATGCGGCCACCAATCCCAGCCGCATGCAGAAGGCTCATGCGGTCACCAATCTCAACCGCATGCAGAATGCCCATGCGGCCACCAACCCTGGCCGTAGGGAGATGACCTATGCGGCATCCAATCCCAGCCGCCGGCCATCTGTCCTATGCGGCTCGGGTTCAGTCTTCGACCGCCTCTCATATGGTCCTGACATCAGCAGCTCTAATAAAAATGTGTCAGATTCCATGCGGCACAGTTTGGACTCTTCCTACTATGCGCCCTCGTGTGCTAAAGCGAAGAAGTCTAGGACAGCGCGGGCACGTCGAGCTCAGTCAGCTGTCCCAACCTCTGACCATCAGAGAGTCCCGCTAACTGTTATGCAGGCCTCTGATGGAAAGTTGTACAGAACCGCCCGTGTCCAGCCCCCAGCGGCAAACGGACAGGGTGGTTCCCAAGAGTCTCCCAACAATGATCGAGGGCAAGTGCTTTTACTAGCCCCGCATCAGGGAGCAAACATGATACCAACGCACTCGTGTGCTCGGGATTCTCGGGCCCACAAAATGAGTGTAAAGGTTGATCGAGATATACTTGACTTGCGAGATGTGATTCTTCACAAGTGCAAGGAAAGCGAAGAAACCTTGGTGTGCAAAGAGTCCTTCCATGGATATCACTGCACTCAAGTCATTGTCAACTGCTGCTGCAACGAGACAGCAGTATAAGAGGACCGACAGTCCGTCTTCCAACGACTGCAGCAGCCAGGACCGATCCTAGAACAAAACTCGGAAGACGAGGCGCTTCCTTTCGCCTCCTGTAACTCTGACCGGAAAGTCCCTATCGGCAAAGGAGGGAAGAAAATAAATACCTCCAGCCCGATGTTCTCAACCAGCGCAGCCAAGAAACTCTCATCTAAGCGGTTGTCCACAGCCGTCACATGATGAGTTTATCAAGGTACCCGCTCTAAGACAAAATCTTCAACACTTAGAGATTCGTTATCTACATCCCTGGGGGTAGTTGAAGCTGGGGGTAGCACTCCTCGGAACATCCACAAGAATCCGGTGTTCCAAGAAGAAGAACCAGGGGAAACAATCCCTCCAACAGATGCAACAGGTTCTGACGTCCTTGAGGACGTCCACAAGTCCCAAGAAAAGGCAACCTCCTATGCAGGGGGTGGTACTTCCTCCGAGTCCGAATCAGAGGAGAATATTCCCATATACCCCGACGACTTCTCTGTGCAAGGGTATGATTCGGAGGGTACATATTCTACAGTACCTTCCACTTCTCCTCACGTGAAGACAGTATTCATGACTGAGAATGATCAAGACGGTCCCAGTGATTGGCAGCGCCTCGACACTCTCGAGGCCATACTTCATACTTTGGTTAAGTCGGTAGACGAGATCAAGGCGGCCCTACCGACTCTACAAGCAAGGACACCTGGTCAAATAAGCTTGGGTCCCGCGGCCAATGCAGACTCAAACACGACCGCACCAACCCCGGGCGACAATCCACCCGGAGTATCGGCTCTCACTGCTACAGAAGAATCCAGGGAGGCAAAAAGACAAGTCCAGGAGCTCCGGGCAATGTTTCACGCCCGAAAAGCCTCTCAGGACCAAAGGATACGGCTGTCGTATCCCGCTGTATAGAGAGGTGTCCCCTTCCCTCCACGATAAAAACCATTCAACATTAATCCATATGACGGGAAGACCTCTGCGAGCCGGTACATGACCTACTTCGAGGTCACAACAGACCATCTGCTGCATGACGATGCCATCCTCACGACGTTGTTCATTGGGGCATTAGAGGGGGTCGCATTCGATTGGTACCGCAACTTGTTCGATAACTGCATCCATTCCTTCGCCGGCTTCAAACATATGTTCTTGGAAAGGTTCTACGAGGTGGGACAAGATATGACAATGTCAACCCTCATGGACGTTGTCCAAGGAGAAAAAAAGCTGACAAGGAATTACATTTAGCGGTTTCGCCGAACCGCGATAAAATTGCCCTCCGGTAACCCAGACTCTTCTTTCATTGAGACTTGCCAAAAGAGGCTGCTTTCCACAATCAGCCTCTGGATGGGCGAAAGTCAATTTAAAGACTGGAAGACCTTCATCATCAGCGCCACTAGCGCAGAAGCAAAGCTGAAGAAGGCTCGCCAACTAGGACTGCATATCTCGAATGGAGAGGATAAGGGCAAACGCCCTAATACCAACAACAACAATGGCAGTAATTCCTCTAACAACCGAGACACCAAAGGCAAACAGGATATGGTGGCCGATACAGCCCAAAAGCCTCAGCCAAGGCAGACAGAGAAGCAGTGGCCTCAGGTGACTTAATCCTTCGAGGATAGCCATGTCAAGTCCATCTTTGACATGCTCTTGTAATAAGACAGAATTCAACTCCCTACGTTGAGACGTAAACCTCGACCTACAGAGATAGAGAGCCCGAAGTACTGTCACTTCTATCGCTACGTCCACCACGCTACCCAAGACTGCTTCCAATTGAAGCAGTACATCCAGAACCTCATCGATTCTAAGGCTCTGGCCATTGATTTCGAGAAGGTAACCGTGGCTGCCAACATGGTGTCGGTCCAATTCGGCAGCTTCCCTCCAACGAGGACTCAAGATGGCATAGTATCCGTCCTACGGGCAAAGATAGAGGTTACTAATCTTCCCCCTCTTCGAGACTAGACGACTGGGCTGGTGCCCCTCACCACGTCAAGTGGGGAGGTCATGTGGGTACACCCGGACTTGGTGCCTGAAGTAACTCAGTCAGCATCATCCCCTACCGGCAAAAAGAAGGACGGGAAGACTAAGTCCTGCCATACAATCTCAGTCGGTATCGAAGAAGCGACAGCTGTCGTTACCCGGTCTGGTACAAAATCTCAACCTATGTCAGGTAACTCGGTTGAAGAACGTCAGCCGGCCACTGCTGATTTCCCAGGACCCTCTCAGCCTCCGCCGAACGACAAGCCCAAGCCGAAGGAGACCCGCTTCGACAAGCCGCTTCGTAAAGACGTGCCTCAGGGGCCGGAGAGGCCCTATAATTTTGACATCTTGGCACAATTGTCCAACACGCTAGCCAAATTGTCATTATATGAGCACTTGAGGCTCTCCAAGGATGTTCGTGTTGCACTGAGCAAAGCACTCCAGAATGCCAACGCGTATTTGGCTCAGGTCAAGCTTACAGGGGAGAGCTCGCCAGCGGATCTCCAGGACAACGCTTGTACAGGTGCAATGCCCAACATTTTGTTTACTCTGTAGGATATGCTTATCAAAACCAACCTACACGGTCGTCCTCTGTATTATACTGGATACGTCGGCGACATCAAGGTGGATCTGATGCACAATGATCCCGGTTCTTCAATAAAAATTATTCCGAAGAGCTTGCTTCACCTCCTGCGCATCCCTATGCATCGGATGACACCTACCAGCACCGCCATCAGCAGTTTCAATTCAGGAAGAAGCTACCCTATTGGAAAGATTCACCTGAAATGCCAAATTGGCGACCTTCAGTCGGAAGTAACTTGCTATGTCATAGACACAGATACGTCCTACAACATTCTCCTGCGGCGTCCGTGGATACACGATTATATGATCGTGCCTTCCACATTACACCAGTGCTTTAAATATGTCGAAAATCACGTCTTCGTAAAGACGGAATTTGTCGACATCGATCCCTTCAAAGGGGTTGAATCCTATTATTCGAATTCATATCTGTACGAGAAATCGAAAAGGCACATGATCAAAGATGATGCTCAAGAGCAGACAGAGGCTACAATAGGATCAGAAGAACCTCTGAAGATCCATCTCCAGCCCCGCAAACCAGGCAAAATTGCACCTCTTGTAGCCATTCTGCGTAAAGAAGCAACTAGTCTCCCAGTGCTCACCGCACAAAAGGAGCAGATGGTTATCCGACTTCCAAGGTCTAGCCAAGGGCCGATACCCACAGGGGAGTCACTGATAATCAGACTGCCAAGAGCCGGCCAACAATAATCAGAAGAGATCAATCCTTCTGTTAAGCCGATGACCATTCGTCTTCCCAGGACAAGTCGACAGCCAAGCGCTAAGCCAGGGACCGCTAGTGAGCCAACGACTCCACGCCCAGCACCAAGCACTAAGCCAGGGACCGCTAGTGCGCCAACGACCCTACGTTCACCACCACCAGTGGGACCCTTGACAATCAAGCTGCCCAGGTCATCCTCCCAATCTTCATTAATGTAGGGGGTGGCTGAAGAGGAGTTAGAGCTAGCCAAGTATGTGGCTGTGCACACTGATGTTCCTTCTGTTGATGATATAATTCCACCAGAATAGATACCTTATTTTATCAATAAATGGCTATCTTTGAACTACCTCGAGCTTAACAAGCTCCGTATAATGTATGCTATGGAACACGGAATATGTACCAACTTACACACACAAGTAACGAATATCTAAACCACAAACCAACTTACTCCCGTGGAAGGCACTTGCTTCATAGTCGAGGGAGAAGATCACCCAATCATCTTCGGCCAAAAGAATGGTCAACAGTCCTTTAGGCCAGAGGAAGTCGATCTCGAACCCGATACTGGGAGTCTGCCACTTTATCTATATAGTTCTCGCTCCAAGTACCTTATGCAAAAATAGGGGTATGATATAGAAACTACGCCAGGATTGAACTATAGCACCGGCCGACGATTACCCTTGCAATTGGCAGTCCCGATTAGAAAACCACGGGATTATTACAACAAGACCGGGCGTGGTCTAGGCTATGTTACACCTGCAATAACTCCGGAGAGCTTGGATGAGGAATGCGAATGGCATTCACATTCGACTGGATCACCCACTTTTGATTCAGATGTCAGCATCGGGGACGTATTCAGGCAAGCTTGGTCTGTCAACATGGCATTTGCTGACGCCTACGAAGAAGACAAAGACGTACCCAAACTTCTCGAGTTAGAGCCATGGGTCCAACAGCTAGATGCATAATAGGAGAAGCGTTTCGAACGAAGAGATCCCTCTATCGAAGATGAGGTTATGTAAGTTGACCTCGGCGATGAATCCTCTTCAAAGCCAATCTTCGTCAGCAAAAGCCTGACAGGCGAAGAGCGGGAGTCGCTATTGCAACTCATCAGAGAGTACGTTGACGTGTTCGCCTGGAGCTATGAAGACATGCCAGGGCTAAACCTCGAGGTTGCACTCCATAAGCTCAACATTCATTCGGACGTAAAGCCGGTCAAACAACAGCAACGACGGTTCCGCCCAGATATCATGAATTCTATCGAAGCTGAGGTCAACAAACTAATAGCCAGCGGCTTCATCCGTGAGGAACAATATCCCGACTGGGTCGCCAATATATTATCGGTCCTCAAGAAGAATGGAAAGATTCGTATTTGCATCGACTTCCAAAATCTGAACGAAACATGTCCTAAAGATAAGTTCCCTCTTCCTATTACGGACATAATGATTGACAACGTATGTGGCTTTGAGCGCATGTCATTCATGGATGGCTTCTCAGGATACAACCAAATCAAGATGTTTCCTGATAACGAAAAGCATACATCATTTCGAACGCCAATTGGTGTGTACTGCTACACAGTCATGCCCTTTGGTTTAAAGAATGCCGGTGCCACATATCAACGAGCTATGAGTGTCATCTTCAGAGATCACCTGCATAAGATAGTAGAATGTTATGTCGACGACATTGCCGTCAAAAGCCTCTCTAAGGAAGATCATCTGCACGATCTGAGAAAAATATTCGACCTGATGCGAGCACACAACTTGAAGATGAATCCCACCAAATCCTTCTTGGGCGTATCCAGCAGAAAATTCTTGGGTTTTATCATTACCGTCCAGGGAATCCATATAGAGCCTGAGAAGACGAAGGTAATCATGGAGATTGGTCCCCCGAGAAATCTCCGAGAACTTAGAGGCCTTCAAGGGAGGCTCGCTTATATCAGAAGGTTTATCTCTAACCTCTTCGGGCGATGTCAACCCTTCACACACCTCATGAAGAAAGACATCTCCTTTGTATGGCATGAAGAGTGCCAACGTGCCTTTGACAACATTAAAGAATATCTATCGAACCCTCCAGTCCTGGTGGCCCCGGTTGCTGGAAAGCCATTTTTGCTCTATGTGCGAGCGATGGAGCATTCCACAGTGCTCTACTAGTACAAAACAACGATGTGAGGCATGAAAAAGCTATCTATAATCTCAGTCGAATGATGATAGGGCCCGAGCATGGATACACCGCTGTGGAAAAGGAATGTCTCGCTTTGATGTTCGCTATTCAGAAAACGCGACACTATATTACAGGACAGACCATCCATGTTATATCACGAGTCAACCCCCTCAGGATCCTCATGACCAAACCAGGTGCACTCAATTCTCGCCTTGCTATCTAGGCGATATTATTATCCCTCTACCACATGATCTCATCCCGGAGAAGGCTGTTAAAGGTCAAGCTCTGGCAGACTTTTTAGCGGCCCATCCAGGTTCGGAGTCAACCAGAATATATGAAGAGATTTCAGACGAGGTCACCAACTCAAATATGGCTTCCCATGATACCGTCTGGCGAATGTTCTTCGATGATGCTTCAAGAACCGGACCCAAGGGCAATATCGTCGTTGGGGTCGGAGTGGTACTGATTTCTCCCTCTGGAGTGGTGATCAATCGGGCTTACTCCCTCACGGAACCTTGTTCAAACAATGTGGCTGAGTATAACACCTTGGTTATCGGCCTCCGACTTGCAAAGGAACTTGGGGTAGAGTACTTGGAAGTATATGGCGATTCACAGTTAATCGCTAATCAGATCCGGGATTCATATGAAGTTCACCATGAAGACATGATCCCCTATCATCAGATAGCAATCGCCATCATCACGTCCCTGAAAGGGTTCTTCATAGAACATGTTACAAGACTCCGGAATATTGAAGCCGATGCCTTAGCAGGTCTGGCCGCTTCCCTGGTAGTCCCAAATCATACTCATCATTTGGTTAACGTAATAGGACATGAATTGGTTTGTCCTAAGAATAATGTACAATTTGCTGTGAGTTACTTTGCCCTGGCGATCGACGAAACACAGGATTGGAGACTTCCGTTTATTGACTTCGTAGTCTACGGCATCTGGCCAAAAAATTCGAAAGAAGCCACTTCTATCAGAAGACATTCTCTTAGATTCTTCTACGATACAGAGACAAAAATGCTGTATCGATGATCCTATGATGGATTTCTACTCTGGTGTTTGTCAAATACAGAAGCCAAAGAAGCCGTGCGCGAAGCTAACGATGGCATTGGTGGGGCCCATCAACCTGGCCCGAAATTGCAAGATGCCTTTGCCGGATGGGCTATTACTGGCCTACGATGGTAGCAGATGCGATAGACTATGCAAGAAAATGTAAAGCTTATCAGGTCCACACAGATTTTATACATCAACCATCCAAATTCTAACATCCGACGGTAGCATCCTGGCCATTTGAGGCATGGGGAATGGATATCATCGGTCCAATCATCCCGCCTTCGTCCAGAGGATACTATTTTATACAGGCAATTACGGACTACTTCTCCAAATAGACGGAAGCTATTCCGTTTGCAGAAGTGAAGACATCAAACGTGATCATCTTTGTCAAGCATCACGTCATCTATCGCTTTGGACTACCTCGAAGGATCATCCACGACAATGGTCCACAGTTCGCAAGCCATGCCTTCTATCGGTTTTACGACAAACACCGAATTCAGAATGTTGCTTCAACACCATATAACCTGCGGCTAATGGTCTGGCTGAAGCATTCAACAAAACTATAATCAAGCTTCTCAAGAAGTTCGTGTCCTCAAACAAACACGACTGGAATAAAAAGCTTGGCGAATGCTTATGGGTGTACCGTACTACAGTCCGGTCAGCCACTGGGAACATACCATTATCTCTAGTATATGGAAGTAAAGCAGTTCTTCCATTGGAGACTCAAATCCTCTTGCTCCGTGTCGCCCTCACTTACCGATTAACGATGGACGATAATTACCGTCATCGGCTCCAAGAATTGGAGGCCTTAGATAAGAAGCACCTGCTAGCTCAACAGCGAATCGAGCTTTATCAAGCACGCATCTCTGGAGCCTTCAACAAGATGGTCAAGCTGAGAACATTCCAAGTAGGCGATTTCGTCTTGGCAGTTCGGAGGCCGATGGTTATGACTAACAAAACCGCTGGCAAGTTTCAGCCAAAGTGGGAAGGCCCATTTATCATCGAGGCTATATTCTCCAATAGTGCATACCCTCTCGCAAAGCAAAACGGAGACTTGCTCATGATGCCCATCAACGACAAGTTCCTGAAGAAATGTTATGTCTAAATAGCATCCGCCGAATCAACCAGATTGTTGAGTTATGTACCCTTAAGTACCGCTGAACTTACACTCTGGTCATTCCAAATGAATCCATATCGCATCTTTTGGGTAGTGAGTCATGTATGATCATACCACTGAACTTCCTCCCTAAAAGAGCATCTTCCTCAAAACCTATTACCCGCGCTTTCAGCGCATAAAAAAAGGTAGCAGGTCAACAAAATTCCCAAAACAACCACGTCGATGCCACCTCTGAGTTTTTTCTCTTCCATCACAAACAAATCACCCCTTACGTAGAACTTTCACGTCCATATTACCGCTGAGTTGTTCTATGTACCCTTCGTTGAGTCCACTCCTACCATGTCCTCATTACCTCTGAGTAGGAAGACTCCGTTGTAAAACCCTCATATTTACCACGTCCTCATTACCTCTGAGTAAGTATGTTGGTTTTCTATCGACTTATTATCCGTACCCAAAACCAGGGTGCGCCAAGGATAATAGGCCAACAAATGTCCACAGTTGACTACAAATGTCCACAGTTGACCACAAATGTCCACAGTTGACCACAAATGTTGTACTAGGTCCTCTAGTACATGTGCTTCTTTTCTTACCATCATATGCCTCTGGAACCCAGCTGTTCTATGGCATTCTTTCGCCCAATACCAAGAACTTCCATATCCGCCTTACCACGGAGTTGTTCTAGGTATCTCTATCGAACTTATTATCCATACCTAAAACCAAGGTATACCAAGGGTAATAGGTCCACAGAAAGTCCCCCTGTGGGGCAAATATCATAATACCAAAGATACGGTACAAGCACAACAGATAAAGGATGATGTAAACCTAGTCATTCATTTAAAATCAAGAGTACTACATTTTCTGGGACCACGTCCCTGTTAAAAAATGGAGGAACATAATAATGAAAGAAAGGAAAAGCCGTTCATGGTTCGGCGACACACAATTCTTTGAGCCGATCTTTCAGCTTGGTCACCGACGGCTCAATCCTCAGCTTGGCCCGACACTCAGACTCCTGAGTCAACCTCTCTGCATCCTCCAGATGCGCATGCGCCTGCCAACTGTCTTCATATTTCTTCAGTGCACGCTCCAAGGCATCAGAGGTTCGGGTGACCTGGTCGGTCTCCCGGAGAATTAGCTCCTTATCTTTGTGGGAAGCCTGGAGCTCAGATTCTAAAGAAGCCAATTTCCTCTAAAGCTGGAGGATCTGCTCATTCGTATCGACTATCCCACGAGAGACGACCTCTTCCTGAGCGATACAATCCTATCCTCTGCGGCTTAGTTGATCGTACTTCAGAGATAGATCTCGAAGGTCCTTCACTAGAGCAGGCTTGGTCGTATCCCGTACCGTCCTTACCTTTTCCATGGCTGTGATAAGGAAGGCACGCTCCTGATCTATTGTTAAAGATGGATCGACTTGCCGCAGTCCTTGAAACTGAGCCACCAGCTGATCAGCTTCTACTAATTTAGGCTCCAGGAGCTCGACCATCCCTGCCCCGTCGGGGAGTGTTCTGAGGAGTTCAATCTGACCACAGGCACATTGACGAGCCAATGTGAAAGATGTCCCCCTCTCCAGGGCCGCCTCGACCCCTCATTTCAGATGGCAGAAAAAACTATCAACCACGTCCTTTGACGATTCATCCAGAACTTTCAAAGAAGACGGTTTTAAAGGAAGAGTGGCTGGCAGAGTTGAAGATGGTCGTGAAGAAGATGCACCAGAGCTTGATGCCCCTATCACTAGGGAAACAAGTTCCGAGCGATAGGATGCCTGAATAGCAGTTATCTCCTCTTCCGCGGCCCAAAGGATTCGGAAACTCGGCAGGACAGAAAGGTCAACCTCCGGTGTTGGAGCCACATAAACCAAGGAGGGTGTAGGGACCATTTCTCTCCGCCTCAGCAGTTCTACTACGTCTCCTCCTGAACTTGCTCTGGCAGGAGGTCCCTCGGTATGAGTTGGAAGAGGAGGAGGCATACTTTCTTCCACCAGATCCCCTCTGGCGACTTTTCCCCCGATGATGTCCGCTGTCGGCAGCGGAGGAGTAGGACCTGTATGTCCGGAGCAACCATCGATCAACTTAACCCGAAGGATTTGAAGATAGAGCAAATGAACCTCCACACTAGTCAAGACATGACTTAGCTTACCATGGAAGGGTTGTTGAAGCCGAGGCTAACTCACATCCACCGTCTCCTCTTCAACGGCGACACTTAAGCCGATTTCAGCCGCTTCCTCTGCCCCAGCCGCCCCGGAGGTGGATACAACTGGACCAGCATCAACCGGCTGAGGTTCAAAAACCTCGGGGACTGGTTCAGTAGAACCAATATTGCCCTGGGTTGAGATGTCAGCAGCAGAAGGAATCTCAGCCGTCGTCGGGACGACCATGGTAGAAGTAAGCTCGGCTGTCATAGCACTAATTAAGGCGGCTAGAGCAGGGTCAACCTCAGAGGCGGTAGACAGCTCTGAGGAGTTCGCTTCTCCTGATGTCTACAAAGAAAAGAAAAATGATCAGATTATTTCAGACAAGAAGAACAAAAAAGAGGATCGTAACTCGATTCACCTCCGAAATGGCGTCAATGTCCTCACTTCTCTCCCTAATGATCGGCCCGCGAGGCTTGACCTCAGCCCATTTTTTGGAGTAAGTCATACCGCCGACAAAGGATACACGCCTGCTGAGTTTTCGTGAAGGACTAGGCGCAACAAGGGGCTGACCTGCCACCAAATCATCCACAGGAGAAAGAGGCAAATTATCAGGGTCGTCCTCTTCGTCCACATTGGTAGACTTCGAGTCAGATACATCAACTATCCTCCCCTTCTTGGTCCTTGACTTCTCCTCCAAGACAGTACCGATAATGAAGTTGGTACTTGGGTTAAAATCTCTTGGAGGCTTATTCACCATAACATGGTACAAGGCCGCCATGTATAAAATATGTCTCGACTCGTTAGCATCGGGAACAGAGAAGGTGGCACGGGTGTGAACCGTGCTATAGTAGTGCCAAGCCCGGATGTCATCAAGGACGCTATCCTCAAAACCCAAGCAGGAGCTGGGATTGTCCAAGAACATCTGACTGTACCCAAATTAACAAGAGAATCGGCTGGGTAAGTAAGGCTCCAAAAAGATGGAGTGACGGTTGCGATACACCAGATGTGCAGGACGAATATTCTACAACCAGAGGAGCATCTTCTCGGGCAAGAATTTGGGAGACACAGCACCATCAAGATGCACGGTGCTTACTTCTTCATCGGTAAAATAAGGAACAGATACGAAAAAGGAGTATCTGTCCACTCGCGCCAGCGCCATCCGACAGGCGGGCATGGTGGTGTACTCCCAGTACATGCGGCGCTACTGATAGATGAAGACATCATCAACAGTCACGTCATCTTCGGGGCCAGGCCTCATCAAAGACTGGTAATGCATCTGTAACGCCCCAGTCCTAAAATACGTAGGACTAGGAACGTAGACATGCCAGCTGTATTCATACGAAGTATACTCCAATATATGGAAGCCTCGTATAAATACATAAGCTATAAAATGTAGTAGAACCATAACTAATCTCATCCACAAGAATAAAAGAATAAAAGATCATATAATGAGAATAAATTTGTCCTGATACAATATGTTGGGCGGAGACAAATCCACTACCAATAAAATAAGGAAAATAAAATACATGGGAAATAAAATAAGCGACGAGCGAAGCGAAGACGATCCAAATGCAATCATCCTCGAAGAAATAGCGAAGATCACGACTAGTGCTAGAACACCTGCGAAAGACAATAGCACACACCTAGCAAGACAACCAGGTCCTCAGAGGGACGTAACAAGACACATAATAGCATGCCATATAAACTGAATAAATATTGCTCAATAAATAAGTAAATCGAATTTATAACATGGTCCAATACGCACCTACTGAACGAGCGTACCATCCCCCCAACCAAACAAGGACAGGAGATGGTAAACTAATTCACGGCGACGTATCTTCCCATGCTAAGAATCCGATATGGTATCCGGACCCCAACAAGGTTCAATACCTTCTCATCGAAGTAGTAAGTCACACCTACAACCAAACAAGGATAAGATGTGACGAACTAATTCGCGACAAGTTATTGTTCCAAGCCACGGTCAGATACAAGTACCCAAACCAAAAGTACTCGTACCTAACGGATAGGGTAGCCTACCGTTCTATGTGAAATGTAGTTAAGAACAATCCTTCCTACGCATGGGCCCTGGCTAAGTAGGATCGGCGTAGTCCCCCTTGGGCACCAGAGGCCCCAGCAGTAATCATGGGTCATCAACCCCGTATCTCCAGCGGAGAGTCCGGGTCACAAGGAAAAGTGCATCGAAGCCCATACGCTAAGGAATTGTCCTCCCCACCCAATGCCTACTGTGTTGCCTCCACAACACAAACCACTATAACCGCTAAGTCAAACTAGCATACAATCTATATTAGCAGTTATTCCTATCGCACGGCTTGTACGTACAGGTGGCCAGCCAATCACGCACTTTCGTGTTCTACATACGACACACAACTTCGTGTTTACAACGTGTCAAGGCCATGAATGCAACACACAAAGGTGGTCCCTTAATCTAGGTTTAATATGAGAAAAATAATACATAGCAGGAAAAATGAACAGTAAGTTCTAACAGTTTATGCCATGTATCACAGTTTATTTTGCATAAAGAAAACAATAAACAATGCATGAAATATGAGCTAAAATAAATAAACAGCTAATGGCAAGGTGTCTTGCCTGATATTACGCCTGGTGTGCTGCGATAATCAAGGTGGCACGATCTGCGACTTCGGTGTAACAACTACACATGGTGACCTCGGGTGGTGGCACGAACAGTTCCATTAGGTCCAGGATGGTCAGAATAGTGAGGGTGGACATAATGAAGGTACGGAGTTGGCTAAGGTATAGGGAGAATGGGCTAATCGCAGAAGAGGAAGATAATCGTAGGAAGTTGATAATAAAATAAAAATATATATATACGTGTTTTTAAAAAAACTATTTATAACACTCGAGAAATAAAATATTATACTAGTTAAAATATTTGAAAGATAAATAAAAATGGTTTTCAGGCAAAACTCTATACTTGTCGAAAATAGGATTCCTAGATAAAAGGCTATATTTTTATTAATTAAATATATGGGTATCAAAATCATTTTTAGGACAAGACTAAATGTTAAAATAGGTGGAACATATTATAGAAATAATTTATTTTTATTTTTAGGGTTTCAGACATCTATTTGAAAATAAGGTAGGGTCAAGCCCAATAAAATTTATAACAAAAACCCATGTAAAATACGCTACACAATAATCTCAATTTATAATGCCCAAATTATTCCAACCCAAAAATAACTTTCAAAAGTACTCCTTCTCATGGCTCAAGTAATTATATTCTGTCTTTACACATAAATAATAACTTCCAAAAATATTATACAATATTATTATTATTAGTAAGAATAATTAAAAACACAAGGAAACCTTTTGTTACTGTATTTTTAAAACTAATAGTTATGATAATAAAAAGAAAAGAATTGTAAACAAACAAAAAAAATAAAAAATAAAATAAATAATAAGAATCAGCAATAAACAAACACACTGCTAAAACCAAAGCTCCTTCTCTCGGAAGGAAGACAGAAAGAGAAAGAGAGGAGATGAAAAAATCAAATCGAAAGAAAAAGGAAAGAAGGAGAGGGGAACAGCGGGAGCTCGGGGAGTCGGAGCGGGCTCGGGCGCTCCAGGAGGAGTGGCGGTGGCTAGGTCGGAGGAAGAGAAGGAGGGATGAGTGGAGCAAGCGGCGAATCTCGCCGGAGTGGCGAGGATGGCGATGTTGGCGGCGGTCGGGAGAGAGAGCGGTAACAGGTCGGGGTTTCGGCAGCGGAGGGCGGCCACGGGCGAAGGTGTAGGCGGTCCGGCGAAGGGCGACAAACGGCGGAGTGGGCGAGGGTTTCTCGGCCGATGCCGCAGAGAGGAAAGGGGCGGCGGGGCTGGTGACATGTGGTGGCGCGCCGCTCGCGGAGGAGCGGAAAGGGATACAACGATGGCGCGACGGCGAAGTAGGGCGGTTCCCGGCGAGACGAAGAGGGTTGAGGTTTCTCGCGCGGTGGCGGAAGGCGGTGGTCGGCGCGACGACCACGCCGAGGGTTGGCGAGGTGGAGGGTTGGTGCGCGGGGACGCGCCAAGTTCGTGGCGATTCTGCGGCTTGGTCGTGGCTGGACGCGTAGGAGGCTGGAGAGACTCGGTCGGCATCAGCGACGCGGCGTCGGTCGCCGGGACGGAGAACGGCCAGTGGCGGCTAAGGCGGTGGAGGCCAGGTATGGGTTTACTATCTTCTTCTCCTCTGTGTGGTGGTGGTTGGGTTCTGGGTTCGGTGAATGGTGGCGGGAATGGTGTTGCTTTGGTCGTGACTGGAGAGTCGGGCGGTCCGGGTGACGGGGTGGTCACTGGGTGGTGCTGGTGGTTCCGGACGGTGGAGTGTGTAGGCTGTGGCAGTGGTGGTTGTGATGGTGACGGGGAATGGTGGAGGCGATGTTGGCTGGAACTTGTCCGGAGTTTGGCTGACGCGAGCGAGGACGGGGTTGACGGGTTGGCGTCGGGGTCGGGGATAGCAGGGAGTCGGGTTTTTGGTCGGGACGGCGAGGCACTGGCTATGGATAGGCTAGGATTTGCTGTATCGAAATCGTGTCCGACATGTGGACACGAAGAAGATGAAATGTATTTGTAATAAAATATTAAAAAGGAAAAAATAGGGCACGGACACGATGCACTTATTTGGTTGTAGAGAATTTGTGGATGAATAATGTGGAGGAGTACCTGCCTATATTTATAGGATGTGGGAATTCCCAATTAGATATGGACTAGGATATTTAAAACCCAATTTAGATAATTCAACCTATTTAATTCAAATCCAAATCCAATTACAAATCCTATTTAAATTAAATTCCTTTAGTTTAAAATCGAATCAAATAATCCAATTCCAAATATAGATACTAGTTTAATCTATTTAAATAATTCCAAACATTAAATCAAGATTTAATTGGCCAAAATACTTCCAAAAATATTTTTCAAAATACCAATAATAATAATTTCGAAAATAATAAATATTTTTAAATATCTTTTTGAACAATAAAATATTACTATTAATAAATTTCGAAAATTATACTTTTATTTAAAATAGACCAATAAATAACGAAATATTTGTATGCCACAAATATCCTTTACATAATTAGGCTTTTTCTAGTATACAAAATATTATTTATTATTAATAACTTTTTAGAAACAAAAGGCTTTTTATAGCAAGAATAATAATTATATAATTTTGAAAGTGTATATTAAAATAGAAAAGAAAATGTTTTTATAAAATATGTACGCTCGCACATATTCGTACTCGTCGAGCAAACTAAAATTTCGTATACGACGTACAATACGACTACGTGACATACAGTACCAAAAAATTAAATCCATGCAAATAAATAAATAAATAAATAAATAGTAGAAATTTAGGGGTTTTACATCCTACCCAACTTAAAAGAAATTTTGTCCTCGAAATTAAGAATTCGTAGGGGGTGAGAAGGCACAACGGTGGATAGAAGGGTTCGAAGTTGATATGGTCGTAGTCTAGGTTGAGGATATGATTTAAAAGACGATTGTAATCACTCTTAAATTCAAGTGATTAGAAAGTCAATATGGTAGAATTATGGTCGAAGGAAAGGACGAGTAATTAAGACAAGGATATAGTCACATTGAGTGTTATTGGTCACAAGAGATAGGATAGCTAGAGGAACTTCTAGTGTAACGCCTTCGTCCTCCTAAAATAGGCGAAGGCGAAAGCAATATATAGTTCGAAGGAGGCGTTATCGAATACGAGTACGTGATTCAAAGACGATCGAATAATTTCAAAAGAATTGTCAAGGCAGTCGTGGATGGGATTGTAAGGGCAAAGTTTAATTATGTTTACATCCACGTAGAGTAATAGACAAAAGCGAACCAAAGTGCACTTAGTTGATCAGACCATTATGTACCAGTTCTGATTAGACAATCTGTTAGTGGAGGCCTCCAATAACATATGTCATGAACAAGCGTGATAAAGAATTGAGCTTGCAAAAACTAGGCTACATTAGCATCATTAGTCTAGATAGTAAAAATATAGGCACGATGGTAGATAAATAAAATCAAATATGAATAGTCTAAGAGTCATAAGGATCTAAGTCTTTTATTCCTATACAATCATTCTATGGTTTATTGGTTTAGGCTTGGTTGACCTAATGGGTTCTAGTCTCTATGGTCTAGATAATATATTCTCCTTAATGGTCAAGAGTGTGTCGGGTCGTGGGGTGTTCTACCCAACTTAAAAATTTTAAGCTAAGGGTGTTTGGGACATCTAGCTAGTAGGGTCAATCTCTAGAAAGCACGAAGGAAGATAAGAATAGGGATGGAAGGAGGAAAGCAAGATGCAATTGATGAGTCAAACGGTAGATAAAATCAAGGAAGAGGTCAAGTATGTGGATGAGATCCTAAACTTCTAATCCTATACGCAGGCTTGCTTGGTACGGTAAAGTAACCAAACAATTTATCTTGACCTGCATGGGCCACCACAAAAACATGTAACGCCCCAGTCCCAAAATACGTAGGACTAGGAACGTAGACATGCCAGCTGTATTCATATGAAGTATACTCCAATATATGGAAGCCTCGTATAAATACATAAGCTGTAAAATACAGTAGAACCATAACTAATCTCATCCACAAGAATAAAAGAATAAAAGATCATATAATGAGAATAAATTTGTCTTGATACAATATGTTGGACGGAGACAAATCTACTACCAACAAAATAAGGAAAATAAAATACATGGGAAATGAAATGAGCGGCGAGCGAAGCGAAGACGATCCAAATGCAATCATCCTCGAAGAAATAGCGAAGATCACGACTAGTGCTAGAACACCTGCGAAAGACAATAGCATACACCTGGCAAGACAACCAGGTCCTCAGAGGGACGTAACAAGACACATAATAGCATGCCATATAAACTGAATAAATATTGCTCAATAAATAAGTAAATGGAATTTATAACATGGTCCAATACGCACCTACTGAACGAGCGTACCATCCCCCTAACCAAACAAGGACAGGAGATGGTAAACTAATTCACGGCGACGTATCTTTCCATGCTAAGAATCCGATATGGTATCCGGACCCCAACAAGGTTCAATACCTTCTCATCGAAGTAGTAAGTCACACCTACAACCAAACAAGGACAAGATGTGACTAACTAATTCGCGACAAGTTATTGTTCCAAGCCACGGTCAGATACAAGTACCCAAACTAAAAGTACTCGTACCTAACGGATAGGGTAGCCTACCGTTCTATGTAAAATGTAGTTAAGAACAATCCTTCCTACGCATGGGCCCTGGCTAAATAGGATCGGCATAGTCCCCCTTGGGCACCAGAGGCCCCAGCAGTAATCATGGGTCATCAACCCCGTATCTCCAGCGGAGAGTCCGGGTCACAAGGAAAAGTGCATCGAAGCCCATACGCTAAGGAATTGTCCTCCACACCCAATGCCAACTGTGTTGCCTCCATAACACAAACTACTATAACCGCTAAGTCAAACTAGCATGCAATCTCTATTAGCGGTTATTCCTATCGTACGGCTTGTACGTACTGGTGGCCAGCCAATCACGCACTTCCGTATTCTACATGCGACACACAACTTCGTGTTTACAACGTGTCAAGGCCATGAATGCAATACACAAAGGTGGTCCCTTAATCTAGGTTTAATGTGAGAAAAATAATACATAGCAGGAAAAATGAACAGTAAGTTCTAACAGTTTATGCCATGTATCACAGTTTATTTTGCATAAAGAAAATAATGAACAATGCATGAAATACGAGCTAAAATAAATAAACAGCTAATGGCAAGGTGTCTTGCCTGATATTACGCCTGGTGTGCTGCGATAATCAAGGTGGCACGATCTGCGACTTCGGTGTAACAACTACACATGGTGACCTCAGGTGGTGGCACGAACAGTTCCATTAGGTCGAGGACGGTCAGAATAGTGAGGGTGGACATAATGAAGGTACGGAGTTGGCTAAGGTATAAGGAGAATGGGCTAATCGCAGAAGAGGAAGATAATCGTAGGAAGTTGATAATAAAATAAAAAAAAATATATATACGTTTTTAAAAAAAACTATTTATAAGACTCGAGAAATAAAATATTATACTAGTTAAAATATTTGAAAGATAAATAAAAATGGTTTTCAGGCAAAACTCTATACTTGTCGAAAATAGGATTCCTAGATAAAAGGCTATATTTTTATTAATTAAATATATGGGTATCAAAATCATTTTTAGGACAAGACTAAATGTTAAAATAGGTGGAACATATTATAGAAATAATTTATTTTTATTTTTAGGGTTTCGGAGATCCATTTGAAAATAAGGTAGGGTCAAGCCCAATAAAATTTATAACAAAAACCCATGTAAAATACGCTACACAATAATCTCAATTTATAATGCCCAAATTATTCTAACCCAAAAATAACTTTTAAAAGTACTCCTTCTCATGGCTCAAGTAATTATATTCTGTCTTTACACAAAAATAATAACTTCCGAAAATATTATACAATATTATTATTATTAGTAAGAATAATTAAAAACATAAGGAAAACTTTTGTTACTGTATTTTTAAAACTAATAGTTATGATACTAAAAAGAAAAGAATTGTAAACAAACAAAAAAAAATAAAAAAATAAAAAAAATAATAAGAATCAGCAATAAACAAACACACTGCTAAAACCAAAGCTCCTTCTCTCGGAAGGAAGACAGAAAGAGAGAGAGAGAGGAGATGAAAAAAATCAAATCGAAAGAAAAAGGAAAGAAGGAGAGGGGAACAGCGGGAGCTCGGGGAGTCGGAGCGGGCTCGGGCGCTCCAGGAGGAGTGGCGGTGGCTAGGTCGGAGGAAGAGAAGGAGGCATGAGAGGAGCAGGCGGCGAATCTCGCCGGAGTGGCGAGGATGGCGATGTTGGCGGCGATCGGAAGAGAGAGCGGTGACAGGTCGGGGTTTCGGCAGCGGATGGCGGCCACGGGCGGAGGTGTAGGCGGTCTGGCAAAGGGCGGCAAACGACGGAGTGGGTGAGGGTTTCTCGGCCGGTACCGCAGAGAGGAAAGGGGCGGCGGGGCTGGTGACATGTGGTGGCATGCCGCTCGCGGAGGAGCAGAAAGGGATACAACGATGGCGCGACGGCAAAGTAGGGCGGTTCTCGGCGAGACGAAGAGGGTTGGGGTTTCTCGCGCGGTGGCGGAAGGCGGTGGTCGGCATGGCGACCACGCCGAGGGCTGGCAAGGTGGAGGGTTGGTGCGCGGGGAGGCGCCAAGTTCGTGGCGGCTCTGCGGCTTGGTCGTGGCTGGACGCGTAGGAGGCTGGAGAGACTCGGTCGGCATCAGCGACGCGGCGTCGGTCGTCGGGACGGGGAACGGCCAGTGGCGGCTAAGGCGGTGGAGGCTAGGTATGGGTTTACTATCTTCTTCTCCTCTGTGTGGTGGTGGTTGGGTTCTGGGTTCGGTGAATGGTGGCGGGGATGGTGTTGGTTTAGTCGTGACCGGAGAGTCGGACGGTCCGGGTGACGGGGTGGTCACTGGGTGGTGCTGGTGGTTCCGGGCGGTGGAGTGTGTAGGCTGTGGCAGTGGTGGTTGTGATGGTGACGGGGAAAGGTGGAGGCGGTGTTGGCTGGAACTTGGCCGGAGTTTGGCTGACGCGAGCGAAGACGGGGTTGACGGGTTGGCGTCGGGGTCGGTGATAGCAGGGAGTCGGGTTTTTGGTCGGGACGGCGAGGCACTGGCTATGGATAGGCTAGGATTTGCTGTATCAAAATCGTGTCCGACATGTGGACACGAAGAAGATGAAATGTATTTGTAATAAAATATTGAAAAGGAAAAAATAGGGCACGGACACGATGCACTTATTTGGTTGTGGAGAATTTGTGGATGAATAATGTGGAGGAGTACCTGCCTATATTTATAGGATGTGGGAATTCCCAATTAGATATGGACTGGGATATTTAAAACCCAATTTAGATAATTCAACCTATTTAATTCAAATCCAAATCCAATTACAAATCCTATTTAAATTAAATCCCTTTAGTTTAAAATCGAATCAAATAATCCAATTCCAAATATAGATACTAGTTTAATCTATTTAAATAATTCCAAACATTAAATCAAGATTTAATTGGCCAAAATACTTCCAAAAATATTTTTCAAAATACCAATAATAATAATTTCAAAAATAATAAATATTTTTAAATATCTTTTTGAACAATAAAATATTACTATTAATAAATTTCGAAAATTATACTTTTATTTAAAATCGACCAATAAATAAATAACGAAATATTTGTATTCCACAAATATCCTTTACATAATTAGGCTTTTTCTAGTATACAAAATATTATTTATTATTAATAACTTTTTAGAAACAAAAGGCTTTTTATAGCAAGAATAATAATTATATAATTTTGAAAGTGTATATTAAAATAGAAAAGAAAATGTTTTTATAAAATATGTACGCTCGCACATATTCGTACTCGTCGAGCAAACAAAAATTTCGCATACGACGTACAATACGACTACGTGACATACAGTACCAAAAAATTAAATTCATACAAATTAATAATAAATAAATAAATAAATAGTAGAAATTTAGGGGTTTTACAGCATCAACAGCTACCCCATCAGATAATAGTAGGGCAGCTCGATTCGTTCAAAGCCTTTCGCCGTATCGCGAGCGATGACTTTGGACGAGATGGCACGGAGGCCACGATATAAGCTGCATACCATGGCGAAAAAAAGAGCTAGTCTGGCCCCAAAGACTAGCTTCACCGCAGGAAGGATCAGGTTACAGCTGATTCTTTCAATAGCACCAGCCCTTCCCGAAACTACACAGTTTCGCAGCCACACCATCAGAAATCCCGCCAGGAGAGCCTTATTAGACATCTTCTGGGTATCCTGATAAAAGTAATTAAAGGAGTCAGTTTGGCTTCCAAATCTGTCACCCGTGGTTTTTACCCTCTTGGCGGTCGACACCTGGTTCTACACTTCCTCCTGAGTTCGAGGATGTCGAGGGAAAACCCAGCCTGAGGCGCCTAGCTCAAAAAGATAGCTGAGCCAAGTCTTGGTATGAGGAAGGTTCCCTTCTGAGCTATCGTTCTTCTTCTTTGATATCTACTGGCACGTACTATGGTGACATAATAGTTCCCATTAAACAGCCACAAAGCCCGGGAGTCGTTGCTCCAATTCCTCGAATTCTTCGTTCGTAGGGGTATACGTTTCAAAAACTTCATCTCCCCAGGGCAGCTTAGAGACTTCACGCATCTCGTGGAGAGCGAGCCCCATCTCCCCTCCCGGTGTAAAGAAGGTCCTTGTTCGGCGGTTGTACATCTCAAGAAGAGCCATGAACAGCTTCCTGTTTATGGGCAGACCATAACAGGTGCCCCGAATGGCATGATACAGGCAAATCTCGAGCAGGAGATTCGTGTATGTCCGCAAGATCCACGAGGTCAAGTTGATCCATGAAGGGGTGGGATTCATCCTGTTCATCAGTGCCAACCGACCAATGGGATAGGACCCCTTCTGAGCAAGCTGGTTCATAAAAGTGTCAGCTTGGGAGAACCGGAAGTTGGGACCCTGCACATTTATGAAGCTGCCCGGGGCCAACCCCATCACAGAGCAGCTGATCTGTAGCTTGCTTGCAACTACCGACCTCGATGTTTTATTATAGTGAATGTCACCCACGAATATCCCCTGCTGGCTCAGAGTTAGGGAGTCAGCCATTTTCCTTTCCATCGGCAACATATTGAACCAAGACAACGGGAAGTGACGCTCCATCAGAGGAATGTGGATTGCCATCACGTTAGAGGAAAAACTCCAACTTTTAGAGATATCTAGAACGTTGGGGTTCTTTATAGTCAGAGCATCCCCAAAGTGGAACGAGGGTTTCAGATATGTGCCCCCTAATTTTCTCAATTTCATCATACCCGAGAAAAAGAAGAAGGATTGGTTCCTGATATCCCTCAGCCTCTCCTCAGGTTGATCTTTGGTGATTTGGGCCAACATATAATCCACCACATGGTCAAACCTCAAACCCACAACAGACTGAGCTTGACCTACCAAAAGCTTTCCTGAAGGATTGACCGACAACTTCACTGAAAAAGACAAAAGAAAGAAGTCAGGAGATAGCCAGAGAAAAACCACTTAATATCTTCTGAGCTTATGCGGCTCTGTTAAGTGGGTCTTCATGCGGCCCAGTTCATAAGGTGCCTATGCGGTCATGAGTCAACTCTCATACGGCTCGATCATGAGACAACTCTCATGCGGCTCGATCATGAGACAACTCTCATGCAGCTCGGTCATGAGACAACTCTCATGCGGCTCGGTCATGAAGAAACTCTCATGCGGCTTAGTCATGAAGCAACTCTCATGTGGCTCGGTCATGAAGCAACTCTCATGCGGCTCGGTCATGAAGCAACTCTCATACGGCTCGGCCATGAAGCATCTTTCATGCGGCTACATCATGAGACATTTCTCATGCGGCTCGGACATGAAGCATACCCCATGCAGCTCAGTCGTGAGACGTTCATGCGTCCCATACGGCACAACTTATGCGGATTCATCACACTGAACTTGAGCAGTCTAATGAAGACAAAAAGCGCATTAACTATGCCGAACCATGATAGGGAAAGTCCCGCACAAAAAATATGTGACATAGCCATTGTGGTTAGGGTTTGAATTCATGTAGTCTCTTCCCAACGCTCTTACCATCAATAGAGGGATGAACATCAGGGTAAATCAAACTCGCCGTATTCGACGAGGAGGCAAGTCCTTTGCCCTTCGTTGTAGCACTGGAGAAAGCCTTGGGAGCCATTGATGATCGAAAAATTAGAAGAAGACGTCGGCTAGGACAATAGAAAGATTAAAGAAGGAAGTAAGTAAATAACCCCTCTCTTCAAAACTGCTCGTACTTATAGGCTGTCAGAGGCGTGTGAACCGATATACACCGCTTCGGATTTCGTGCTGCCTAAAAGATAAAACCGACTCTTGGGATTCTATCCCCTTTCAAGCAAAAGACTACCCCGAATCATCAAAGCAAATCCAAAAATTTAATGCTGACTCTTGGGATCCTATCCAAAAGACGGCTTTAAATTATCAAAGTAAACCAAAAAGGAATTAATGAGACGCCTACTGCCAGAGAAGCCTATGCGGCATGAAGAGCTTATGCGGACATACCCATGCTTCTGATTCAAATTATTTCAATTTTATAAATTAAAAACTTTGAAGGGGGTCCTGTAGAAGCATGAAAAAGAATAGAAATTTCTATGCTGCCCAGAATCAACATTAAACTTCATGCGGCTCAAAACCTGGGGAGTTTTATGCGGCTCAAAATCCCTGGGAGCTTCATGCGGCTCAGAAAGCTTCATGCGGCTCAGGAAGCTTCATGCGGCCTTATGCGATTCAAAATCTACCTATCCAGCTGGCCATAATTACTCTGACATAAAGGCGACAGCTCTGACAGAGATGATGGCTCTGACATAAAGACAAGACATGGCATGCTCCTAATAAGACGAGAAAATCATCATGATATCTGGTACAGTTCCCAAATTCCGAAGACAACTCTTTATGCGGATCGCCTATGCGACCTTCATGCGGCTCAGTTATGAGACTACTCTCATGCGGCTCGGTCATGAGACCACTCTTATGCGGCTCGGTCATGAGACCTCTCTCATGCGGCTCGGTCATGGGACCTCCCTCATGCGGCTCAGTCATGAGACCACCCTCATGTGGCTCGGTCATGAGACCTCCCTCATGCAGCTCAGTCATGAGGCCACTCTCATGCGGCTCGGTCATGAGACAACTTTCATGCGGCCCAGTCATGAGACATTCTTCATGCGGCTCGGCTATGGGACAGTCCTTTATACGGCTCAGCCAGGATGCATCATTCATGCGGCTCGCCACAGAGTGGCAGTTGGAACACATGGCAAAAATTGACCAAGTCTTAATAGTTCGGATTTAGTGCAACAAACAGATCATGAGCAATCTTAACCAATCCCCAACTGCCCACTTCTCGAGGCACAGTTACAAGGATGTGGCCTAAAATTAGCTACGTGGCTGTACACCCCCATTACTCATGAATTCCTATAAATAGCAAGGTGTTATTCCCTTATACACACACACAAAGACATACAGAGAGAGAGCATTTCTTCGCCATAGTCGAGGTTGCGTTCGATCGTCCAAGGAGTAAGACAGAGTTGATAGCACTTTCCCAAGCCTCTACCGTCACCTCCAGAATAAAAACTAAATAATTGTACTTAGATTGCTTTTCCTAGGTTTTGTTCCTAGGCTCTCTTTTGTACAAGCGAGTTCGTAATTGTAAGTTAAAGTTCAGTCCTCCTATAAAACTGTTCTATTCTACGACAATCAATGACAAACATATACCACCGCATTCATCTACACACACTCTTCACATTGCCTGCAGACACAACACATTCACTGTACTTGACACTCCTCACACTTCACATATGTCACTTATTGTCTGCAACACTCATTCATGACCTGCACTTTATTACTATTTTATTGTTCATACATCACTATATTTTACCTACTGCCCAAATTTCGATAAAAAGGAATACTTCACTACATATAGGTCCTATATCATGAAGGGTATCAAGCCTTCTCCGATCTGACCCCTAAACTTGAGGTTAAGTCTATAATACCTTATCCTACAATTAAGATACCCAGCATGCACATTCACCTACACTAGAACATATGTCTAATACACTCACTTTACTTGTTTGCTGCACATTGCATTTTAGCCACTCGACCTTGGATTCACTACAAATGGACAATATTTCACTCATTCAATCACTCCATCATACCATTGCATATTGTATACATACCTGTATTTCGAATTACCTAGCCCATTGTATTGCATAACCAATTACAAATCCACTGCTCTCACCCCTACATTATACTGCTACTACTGCACTTCAACTTTATTTCATGTATCCACATTTGGCCTGCACAATTGATGCATAGCCACATCCTTCACTTCCTTCATGCCCTGTATATGCCCTCTCAGTTAAATTGTCCTACATACAACCCCTTGCTATGCATTACCTTACCCGTATTTCATATATGCCATTGGTAGTAACCTCCATGTCTAGTCCATATTATACCATAGTGTCCTGACCTTACCTCCTCCTTAGCAAACCCCTTTAGATTCGAGTTCAGTCCAGTAGTAGTGTTCAGTCAAACCCCATTAGCATCAGTTGCAAGATTGAAGTCCTGCACTAATATTTGATATCATGTATAACTTGCAATACTTCTTTTGAATTCACATATTCACTACATTAGAATACAGATATTGAGTTCAGACCCAATTGAGTTATGAATACTCTGATACCTATGTATATGAGCATATAGAGTATTACTCCTTTATTTCCTGTACCCTATTTGCCACTATATATGATAATATTTTATGTCCAGCTACATGGACATGTCCTATACTGTTCATTCACTATGGTTGATGCCTTGATCTTTAGTTCAGTCATATGGAGACTGCCCTGTTTTTCCTTTTCTCTACTTCATTCATTGTTGTTGTGCTTAGACATCGATGATGTACATTATGTATTATTTTGGATATGAATTTGGGGGCTTCTTTTGTCCATTGACCTCTGGTTCATTGTAACTAGATTTTATAGTATTCATATGTGATGAGTAGCATCTGTGTTCAGAGATATTGGGAGACACTAACCTATGTATATATATATTGCTATGTGAATGTGGTTTATAGTGTGTCCTTGAGTGAGTGTTAAAATTTAGGGTTAGTTAGTAGGCTATCTTGGTATAGGTAGACTGTGATATGGTTGGACTGGTAGTGTTCCTGTTAGAGATGTGGCTTAGGCTTGTGGCTTGGTTTAGGCTATAGGTACAGTAGTAGTTGGCCATAGTGTTAGCTTGAGTTTAGTTTAGCTTATAGGCTTGGGTTTAGTACTTAGGCCTATAGGATTTCTAGCCTATAGCTGGTATTAGGTTTCCCTAGGTTGTTAGCCTAGTATAGAATTCTATTAGACTTAGTGATTGTGGTTTAGGCCTAGTGTTGACCTAGTGGCGTAGAGTGTTGACCATGTTGACCAGAGTTGACCAATACCCTAGATGTTTGACTTGGTTTGACCCAGAGTTGACTTTGACCTAGAATGACCTAGAAATCATGTAGTTGTATTGTATACTTCATTTACCGTAATTTGAATACATCATAACCTGTATTGCTTTATTTAGGACTTTGTGACTCGGGTTCAGACATCTATTTTCATCAGTTGTACAGGGTATCAGACGAGAACATTCTCTGATAGTTTTCTCATTTACTTGTCAATTATTGTACTTCAGTTCTAGTTAGTTATATGTGATTCTCTGTTACAACACGTACGGATATTCTGGATTCATGTATGCGACACACATACCATATCGTCTGGCCTCTATTACTGGTATCATCATGTTTGGCTTCTATTACTGGAATCACCTACTGGAATCACCCTGGAATTACTTGCTGGTATCATCATGTTTGGCTGGACTCATCTCGATTCTTGTGTCGTATTCTAGATTTACTTGTACTTGCTGGAAGGAAAAATACTTGAGTAAGACATGTAGACATACCCCAATTCTGGAATTACCCCACATGCTGGAATCAAACTGCAATGATAGCTATCTCACACCCGGCCGAATGTGTGATGTGTCGAATTACCTATTGTCGTTTACATGTCGATCTCGGTATTTTAAAACATACTGTTAGAATATAGTCTGGACTTACCCTGGAATCTTTGATCACTGACTGGAATCAGCTTATATTGGACTCATCTTGTACTGGAATCACCTGGTATCAGATTTATGTTGTCTGGACTTACTTGGTTTTACACTTGTTTATATTTACTGTCTGGACTTATATCATGTTACTCTAGTTCAGCTAATTTCTATTTGTAGTCTTTATTGCCATGATTTTTCTCTTATTTTAGTTACCTTAATTTCTTTGTACTTTATCTGTCTCTCTATACCATCACCGAAATATAAACTGTCATGTTCATCAATACAATTGTCTATAACTGCTTTATAGTTCTCTGTCATTTACTTGGGTTTTCTAGATGAGCTGTGCTCGTTCCTGTCCTGACTGGACCTGTTGAAAATTTTACAGATGATTGCCCAGAGGATACTTGCCCTACTTATTTTGGACCAGAAAATGGCTTAGCTACCTTTGGCCCCGACACTCAGAGTGATCGGAAGACTAGCTAGTTGACTTGGTTTAGTTTCATGTCTTAGAACTTGAATTGTAAATTAGTTGAGATATGTTTTGTTTTGAGATTGTTTTGAGATTATTTTTATTTAGTAGTTGGTTTGTTGTTATTATTTATTTTAGTTATAAACTTCTGTGTTATCATATCGTAATTAGACTGTGATTCAGACTTCATTATATCTCTACTTGTCCTTCGTTTGGAGTTGAGATTTTGATAAGTACATTATATAATTGCATGAGTTGATTGATTAGATAGTGACCTAGAACAGCGTTCTACCGCCGATACTACGGCGTAGGCTGGGCGTTGTTACGTACTCGTACCCTCATAGTGGGCACAGGTCGTGACACGTTTTTAGTGGTGGCCCATGCAGGTCGAGAGTCGCATTAGTGCAATATCGTGGTAGTACGGCGACTTAGTTGTACTGCTGCGAGCCTGCGATAGGATTGAGCGGTAAGCTTCAACAGAGAGGTACTCAATCACAGTTAGGATTACTTGAAAAGATTCCTGGGATGACCCTTGAGAATCTCATTATAAACTATCTCGAAATTCTATTCCGACATTCTTGTCTACTTCCTTGTTCATCGTTGAATTTGATTCTTGGTATTCATTATTGACTTGATTTTCTCCCAAAAATTATGGGCTAGATTGCCTCAGTCATGGAATCTAGAGTCTTCTACAGCCATATTAGCTGGTTTGGCAATAAGATAGAGTCTAATTTTGGATGTATTTCTCGGGTGTGGGAATTTAAAGTTTTTGCAGCCAAGCTAGCGGCAATGCAAAAATTTTAAATACCATGATTCTAGAGGTATGTACATTAGTTGTGGACTCTATGGATTATCGTAGCCATACTTACTGGTGTGACGAGGATTCTGGTAACATGGTTCTGAATAAACGGGTATGATTATCAGATTGTAGAATAGATACCATATAGATGGTGTCCTAGTATATTTGAGTGGAATATCAGTGTGGGTATTACTTGAGTGTCATGGATTAGATAGAGGGAGCTAGGCCATTTGTAGCGCAACACCGTTCCCGCACCATCAGAGGGATATACCCAGAAGGGCAGGGCTTTTGCGTTGACAGTCGAGTAGACCGACGCTACGGGTGACGGGTTAGTAGGTCTGTCTTTCCTGTTTTTCTTTCCATCTTGTTGTGTGATTCCATTAGTACCTGTCAGGATGTTTTGTGCTGTGATAGATAGTATAGTGACCCTGATAAAGACCATGATATCACGACCAGTAGGATTGGGTAGCACGTTATCTATCGACCTTGATTTGATTGGAGGTTTGACCTAGTAGGGGTACGCTCATCTTAATTTCGATGACAAAATTTTTCTAAGGGGGGTAGACTTGTAACACCCAGTTTTCCAAATGAGGGTAATTTTAAACTTTTGTAATTATAATTATTAATTATTGATATTTATATCATATTATGATTTTTGGTAATTTTTAATCAATTTAAAACTGTTTTAAGTCATGACTTGTGATTTTGATGTGCTGCTAGTGAAATCCAAAAAACTGTCTGACCTAGAGCCTAACCATGTGATTGGGGATATTTAATTATCATTTTAGTCTAGGGTTACTTTGGTCATTTTGACTTATTGGAATTATTTAATTAATTATGGGAGTGGTGATTGTTATTTTTGACTTTGACTAGTTGAGACTTTGTAGGCTAACCTAAATGTTGACTCTAGCTATGGTGACTTGGTTAGCATGGTGAGACCCTAGTCTAACTTAAGTCAACCAAATTTAGTCATTTAGAAATCAAGATTCAAATAAGAGGGTTAGTGATTTGGTTCATAGGCTTGAGACTTAGAAATTGATTCCATGACTAGTGCAACTAGGCCCATAGCCCATTAGACTAAACCCTAACCCAAGCTTTTCATTTTAGGCAGCCACAACAGCCCAAACAAGACCTAACTTCAGCCTATATAATGTCTCTACACACCCCTTGCCTCTTTTAGAACATCCCTTTGTAGGAAACCCTAATTTCTTCCCCAAATTGCCAAACTCCTCTTTTTCTCCACCAAATTGATCCCAAACTCTTGTAATTGGATCTAAATCTGGAGGGGAGATTGAAGGCCTTGCTTGCAAGGAGTGGAGCTCTTTTGGACACAATTTGAGGAAGAGGGATTCTCTAATGTGGGGCTTTTCATTGAGACTTGCTCTCAATAGGTAAAACCTATCAAAACCCTTCCATTTCCTAATTTCTTTGCATGGTTGCATTCATTTAGGTCAACCCTAGCTGTCCCTCAAGTTTGGCAGGAATTAGACTTGGTTTGGTGTCCGTATCGGACACGTATCGGGTTGTATTGCTAAGTGTTTCATAAAATGCTTGAATGAATAAAATCTTGTTATTTTAAAAATTCTATTTGAACAGTTTTGTAGCCCTTTATGTCTGGATCACGAACCCCAATCTCTGAGCACAAATTCGAGTCGTGTCCGTGTCCAAAATGGACACGAGCTCGCTGCACGAGCAGCCGCACACATGCCCTGCTGCTCGGGCTTGCTGTGGGACACGACACGGCCTCTCGTGACACAATTTTTGGCAAAGAGGTTGGGGCAACCTCTGCCACCATCCTTCCAAAATTTAGGGTGGGATGGTGGAGTATTCGAAGAGTTATCCCCCTCGCACCAATTCTTCACTGACACTGCACGCACGAAAACCTCTCTCTGGCACGCGACTTAAACTTGGACAGGAAGATACTGGGACACGGTGCAGGGGCATAAGCGTGTAGCCCTATGTGTGGTGAACACATGTGCAAGAGTTTGACACACTTCGAGCTCTGTGTCGAGTCCACGATGACTCGATGCGCGTGCACGTGGACTGGGATTTCTGTTTTATGTCATTATTCAATTTTAGGATTTGGACACCCCATGTCCTGATTCTTGGACTCGTTGGTATTCTATTGGACACGTTTGACATGTCCACATGTTTGTACACACTTGACACTCACACACACTTGCACATCACTCGACCACATGCTCACATATCACTTGAGACTCTAGTTTACTGCATAGCCTCTGATTGTTGCTGACACGATTTTGGACACTCTTCACACCACTTGGACACTCACTTGTACACTCCTTTAACACTTCACACTACCATGCTGCACTATGCTACTCCTTTTCATTTTATTTATTGCATTCTTCTAATTAGACAGTGTAACATCCTTCCCATGACTTGAACACTTACACCCATTGCATCTTAACCCCGCAACACTTGTTCACTGCAAGATACCACTGCATTCATCTACACACACTCTTCACATTGCCTGCAGACACAACACATTCACTGTACTTGACACTTCTCTCACTGTACATGTGTCACTTATTGTCTGCAACACTCATTCATTGACCTGCACTTCATTACCATTTCACTGCTCACACATCACTATATTTAACCTACTGCCCAGATTTCCATAAAAAGGAATACTTCACTACATATAGGTCCTATATCATGAAGGGTATCAAGCCTTCTCCGATCTAACCCCTGAACTTGAGGTTAAGTCTATAATACCTTATCCTACAATTTGAGATACCCAGCATGCACATTCACCTACATTAGAACATATGTCTAATACACTCACTTTACTAATTTGCTGCACATTGCATTTTAGCCACTTGGCCTGGGATTCACTACAAATGGACTGCATTTCACTCATTCAACCACTCCATCATACCATTGTATATTGCATACATACCTGCATTTCGAATTACCTAGCCCATTGCATTGCATAACCTATTACAAATCCACTGCTCTCACCCCCACATTATACTGCTACTGCTGCACTTCAACTTCATTTCATGTATCCACATTTGGCCTGCACTGTCACGACCCACACCCTAGAGTAAGGGCACGAGGCGTGGGTACGTCCAGCCTACGCCGAAGTGTCGGCGGTAGAGCGCTGTCCTAGGTCAACATACATCTAACAATATATATCTAAACAGTTTATACTCCCCGAGTGGGGGTGACATAACAGTAAAACTCAATCACAACTAAGGAAGAGATAGCACGAAATAAAATAGAACTCAAGGAAGTAAATAGATGAAATAGCAGTAGTCTAAGATAATCCCAGCAATATCCAACAGTATAAGGTCTCAGATGAAAGAATGTATACAACTCATAACTCCAAATAAAGTCTAACTAAGACATGTCTCAAGACTGCAAAAAGTAAGATAAGCCTAACTAGTCTAGTCTAGGCAATCGGGGTGATCTCCTCAGCTAGAGCTAGGTCCTCCTGAGGGTCCAGCTCGCAGGTGTCATCTAAGGCTGCCCCGTAGTAAGTGTCCAGGCAAGCCTCCTCCTCGTCCTCTATAATATTTTCAACAGGTCCAGTCAGGACAGGAGCGAGTACAGTACATCTCAACATATCATAGCAGGTTAGAAAATATAAACATACAGTAAAGTAAGATACAAGTACTGAAAGAAGTACAGTATGTAAACAGAGAAAGAAAATTGTAAGAGAAATATCTACTATAAATAGAGAACTATCATGTGACTAGTGTGTCAGAGTACAATATAGACATGTAAATGGCATAGGAGATTCTGATGCTACACTATGGAAGAGATTCTGATACTACACTACTTGGATATTATTCACATGTCCATTTCTACTCCCCCGTACGCCCAATCAATACACAAGGATCCAGCCAGGTTATGTTATGATGCTATGTAACAGACCCCGAATGTGATAGACCCCGAAGGTAACAGACCCCGAAGGTGATACATAGTAGTCCCATAAATGGGATAAGGATTCTAGGAAGACTCTACGATCATAAGAGTATATGTCGTAAGTGATCAAAGAACCAATGAAGCATATGATACGCCATGTAAGTGAAACGCACAGAACATGTAGTACCTGATGCTCCCTAAGGATAACATCTCAAGAAGGGATCCATATAGTACCAATCCGTGTGACCAACGTGACAGTACAAGTAAAGTAATCTACTGCAGAAAATAATTCTAAGCAGGATATGAAATGATCAGAGAATGTACTCGCCTGTAACTGAGTGTCCAGTATGAAATGTACTGTCCAAGGAGTGGTGTCTGGCTCCTAAACAGAACAGCACAAGTCACAACAAGTCCAGAATAGTGAAATGGAGTCCTACTATGCATTCTACATGATTCTAGGTCAATCTAGGCCAAAGTCAACTCTTGGTCAACTTTGGTCAACCATAGAAGTCAAACTAGGTCAACCAAGTCTAATCAAGTCTAAACTCAACCATCTAGGTCTAACAAGTCATGCTAGTCTCTAACAAGTCTATACTAGACAAACACAACATTCCAAGTATCCATGATACCTAAGTATATACACATTATATACAGATACAAATATATTGAACTAATACTAAGTGTACCTAGGCTAAATACTATATGTACATACACATAGACATACACTCACAAGTACACAGGTATTACACACTACATATAGACACTAATACATACCCTTACATCACTCACACATATATTTAGGTATATGGTACACATGAATATGCATATGGAGGGAAGCATGTGTGTGTGTATACAATTAAGAGTGTGTGTGTGCTATGCAATTGTGTGTGGACAGGAAATGACAGTGAAAGGGTGTGCTTGTGTGTGTAATATGCCATAATGTGTCAAGTGGCAGGATAATGTGACAGGTTATAAGGAGAAGTGTGTGTGTGTATAGGTGAGGGTAATACAATCATGTGTGTGTATATGTCATGGTGAGAGTGTACAGGAAAATGAGCAACAGTGCAGCAAACACACAGGAAAAAGAAAAGGAAATTAACTCATGCTCCCACCCTCAATCTCAGGTTTAGAATCTAATAACCCAGCCTACTTACTCATCAAAACAGCCCCCTATTTGAATCTCAGTTTCAAGAGCCACACTCATCATTTAATCCCAAAACTGAACCACAGTTCCAGTTTTCCTATTTGATCCCAATGACAGCAAAAGGAACACCAAAAGAGCCCAAATTCATCACATAGCTAGGTTACCTATAGGAGAACACTAACTAGGACTAAAATCAATATTTAAGCAGTAATTAATAGGTTAAAATAGGTGCCCAATCTCAATTTCTGAAAACTGGAACAGAATTTAATACCTAGTATCATAAATCTGGAAATTGGAATTTAACTAATAAAAAATTGTTAAGAATCAAAATAAAGGGTTGGTAAAACAAATATATGATGCATACATGCTAGATATGGTGTTTGTGTCCAAACAAAAGGACACAAATGTGTCCAAATGAAATAGGACACAAATAGTGCACACAGGCACTATTTCAGTGCACTGTGTCGTGCACGTGTGCACGCGTGTCATGCACACAACACAGACCAAACCAAGACACGTGTTCACCAACCTAGGTTCGCCAGGTGTCAGGCTACCTACGTGTCATCCTGTTTTGTGTCGACGTGTCCCCGTGTCTGAGTTACACTCGCGTATCAGTGGCCATACATACGACAGTGCACACACAGTGAAATCCCCGTGCGTCGAGGATTCCTCACTCGATACGCCACGTGGGCCCACGAAACTTGACATGTGGTGTGTCAGTCACTTCCCCTAGTGGCGTGTCAAGTTTCGTGTCGAACAAATGTGTGTCGTGTCCAGTGCAGCCCCCGCACAGCAGGACAGTGCAGTCCCAGCGCGCGCGGTTGTGTCCTCGTGTCCAGAATGACTCGACACGTGCACGAATTCACCTCAGTGCATAAGAAACGTGTAAGCGACAATGAATAGCAATTTTACATTCAAAAACATTACGAAAATATCACAAAAAGTTTCAGTGAGGAATTTTCACAAACACTAGGAGTAGGACACTGATACGTGTCCTGTTAGGACACGAAACGACCCAAAAATCTAGGGATTCCTATTCCTATAGTTTGTGTAGGTCTAGGGCTCCCTATTCATGCAATAATTTTAGGATTCTATGGTGAGAACAAGAAGTTACCTCAAAGTGTCAAAACCCCTTAAAAACTCTAAAGAGAGATGCTCCTCTTGATGGTGAAACTCCTCCAAATTATTGGAAAACTGAGAACAAACAATTCCAACAGCAAGAAAACAATAATTAGAATCTATTGCAACTTGTTTGGATTAAAAAGGAGGAAAAATGGATTTATTATGAATTTCTAAAGATGGGAGCTCACCTCTTTCTTCTCTTGCAATAAATTCCTAAGGAAGAGGCTAGCCCTAACTTTGGGAGGCATTAAATAGGATATGATAGGTCAATAGTGGCTGCCATGGGCTGATTAGGGTTAGGGTTGGTTCATGGTGTGGGCCTATGGGCTATTAAGCCTAAGTCATTAATCATGACTTATGAAGTCATAAGCCATATTAGCCTACACAACTCCAAATCACCCCTACCTAGTTCCAATGACTTAAACCTCATTATATTAGGTCAAACCAAGGTTACTTAACCTAACTAAGTGGCCATAATCTAGATTAGAAACTAGGTTAGTCTTCTAGTCAACACAAGTCAAAGTCCACTATAGGCCCAAAATTAATTCTCCTAAAAATCACCAAAAATCATATTAATTATAATAAATCATAATAATACATAATAATTCAAATTAATTCCCAAAATTTGAAAAATGACCAAAATACCCCTAAGCTAGAAAAGTGGTAGTGACAAATCTACCCTCCTTAAAATAATTTCGTCCTCGAAATTAAAGGCGAAACTAAACTGCTGAGAAGGATAGAAAAGTATACCTCACGGTCCAAAAAGATAGGGGTACCGCTCGTGCATCTCATCCTCCCGCTCCCAGGTCGACTCTCCTGGAGGATGATGCCTCCATGCGACGCGTACCAAGGGTATCACCTGGTTCCTCAGAACCTTCTCCCGTCGATCCAGAATCTCCACAGGCTGCTCTGGATAGCTGAGAGAAGGCCCAACCTCTATCTCTGAATGATCGAGCACATGGCTAGGTTCAGCCACGTACCGCCTCAACTGTGATACATGAAATACGTTGTGGACCCCCACAAGTGCAGGCGGCAAGTCTAGCCTGTAAGCCACGTCACCGACTCTCCCGCTGATAACGAAAGGGCCGATGAAACGCAGGCTAAGCTTTCCGCCTCCACCGAAACATATTGTACCACGAGTCGGAGATATCCTCAAGAAAACCTGGTCTCCGACCTAATCACAAGCAAGGTCTCAATTAAAATAAATAACAAACATGATCAAAATCACAAACAACAACCTAAATCTAATCCTACTCTACTCGGTACCTCAAACTCCAAGGGCCTCCGGTGACTATCGACCCAGTCCCGATGTCTGTCCTGCACCACGCGAAGTCTGTCCCTGATGAGCTTCACCTTCTCGGCCGCATCAACAACCATCTCTGGCCCCAGTAAAGCTCGCTCACCAACATCATCCCAGGATAAGGGTGTACGGCACCTACGCCCGTACAGAGCCTCGAAAGGTGACATCTCGATGCTGGCCTGGAAACTACTGTTATAGGCAAACTCCACCAAATGAAGATGATCCTCCCAGGAACCTCCAAAGTCCAAGACGCACGTCCGCAACATATCCTTAAGGGTCTGAATAGTCCGCTCTGACTGTCCGTCCGTCTGGGGGTGGTATGTAGTACTAAACTTGAGCTGAGTGCCCAAGCTAGTCTGCAGACTGTCACGCCCCAGAACCAGAATACTGGAGAGCGGGGGCAGACACAGCCAGCTACGTATATTGAAATAGAATACATCTCAACTATACGGTCACGGCTGTCTAGATATGAGGGTTTACTACAAGCCAACAGTCTCTTAAGGTCAAGCTTATTGTCTCAATCTCAAGCAAGTAATATAATTATAAGATGTTTGACCACCAAATATACAATAAAAGGCGTCCCAAATATTACATATCAGCTGATCATGAAACTAGTCGTACAAAATGTGAGGACTAGCAAGAGTTTAAGTCATACATGATCAACCCTAGGATTTGTTAATCATGTTTACAGCCCGTAGGCAGACAGTAAGTAAATGTGCATCGAGCTAACAGGTGCTCGTCGGCTAAACGCCTCAAAAGAATAAATTTACAATAGAGTGAGCGAAACAAAATAGAAAACCCACTCGTAGCCCGGGTTCCTTCTAGTCGCCACCATTGGACTGAAAGCTTGGTAGATCCTCGGGAGCTGCTCCGAAATCTGGCCACACAAAACCAGCTGGGTCAACCCCAGAAAGAGCAAGTGCCACAAGGGGGCCACGAAATAAGAACAAAAGCCAGCAATCAGCACAAGAAAATCTAATATTAAAACTAAATTACGAAAACATGTCAGGATGATATACGACGAGATAACCATGGAACTATTCCGATAGCCAGGTTACAACCCGTAAACCAAACAAGGACTGGGGTTGTAACCCTTCATCTGAACAGAGCTTGGTTTCCCACCATTTATCGGCAAGATAAGTAATGTAAGAAATCAGGACAGGGAGCAATCTTGTACTGGATCAAGACATGGCTAAACTGGTTATACCTCATTCAATCAATCACGGCCAAGCAGATACTACGGCTTACTACTTTAACTAACTAGGGTTATCATAGGCCTAATTACTAACAAGATGCAGTGAGATTGTTCCACAGCCACAAGCCCTGCAGACCATCCAGGCTACCCAGGACGAAAGATTAGGGTTGAATTCATGTGGGTACATCGTCCAGGAGACAAATGTACCCTTAGGTGACTTAGAGGGTGCAACACTCGACGGTGTGCTGGAAATGTGCCCTACTCGACGGCAGGCTACAGATCCCAAGAGCGCCCAGGTAACGGGATTACCTGTAGCTGTGTCATCTCTTCATGACTACTGAGTTATTCTAGTTATTAACCTTAATCCATTTTAGTAAGAACTCCTGACCGTGGTACTCAGGAGTCCCATCCTAGACATGCTGCAAGACAGGACAAGTAGGTTTTAACAAGCAAGCAAGAAAGAACCACCACGGTGTCAGGGCAGGTCAAGTTAAGTTATCAAGATAAATTATGTCAGGGTACTTGTCAGGAGTGCGCCACGATGGGCCACTATCATATCAGGTTGGTCATGTCAGGAGTGCACCACCACGGGTCATTGTCGTGTTATGCAAGTTCCTTGTCATAATATGCCATGTACAATAGTCATTCCAAACATATTAAGTAAAATCAAGTTCATGACAAAAGGCGTAAGGATATAAAATGGGCGTAAAATATCTAATAAAATATCAATAAACAGGGCTATAGAAGAGCCAAGCTTAAAGAAATAAAACCAAAACTCCAAGAGCCAATGGGTTAAGCAAGGGTCTGGAGAGCAGCGTACGAAAAGTCACGCACGCTGAAAGAGCTGCGTACGTGAAAAGTCAAGCACGCTACAGGGAGCAGCGTAGGTGAAAAGTCACGCACGCTGAGAGAGCAATGTACGTGAAAAGTCACGCACGCTACAGGGAGCAGTGTACGTAAAAAGTCACGCACGCTACAGAGAGCAGCGTAGGTGAAAAGTCACGCACGCTACAGAGAGCAGCGTAGGTGAAAAGTCACGCACGCTCAAGGGAGCAGCTGCGTGAAAAGTCACACACGCTCAAGGGAGCAGCTGCGTGAAAAGTCACGCACGCTCAAGGGAGCTGCTGCGTGAAAAGTCACGCACTCTCAAGGGAGCTGAGTACGCGTAAAAACACGCACGCAGGGTCTGGGTCTTCTTCTCCATGGCTGAGAAGAAGCTCCAATGGCTCCAAAACTTCAAAACCTCATAACTTGGCCATCCGAACTCCAAATCCAGATTTCCAAAGTTCTAACCAGGGTGGAATTGAACTCTCTTCCACAAGGAAACATCAAAACCCATAAAAATCCAACTTAAGGAGATCAAACCATACAAAATCCAAAAATAGAAATAACTTAGATCTAGAGCAAAGGAGACTTCAAATCACAAAAAACCAAGTTTTAATGTTGATCACCATGTCCTAATCTAGCAAATGGACAAGAAAAAGAGGGTTCTCATGTAGTGGCAAGATGCACTTGCCTAGGGTTAGGAGAGTTGTGTAGAGGAAGGAGAAGAAGAAGAAGAAGAAAATTAATGGTGGAAGTTATAAGGAGAGAGAGTGGTAGGTGGTGTTATAAAGTAGGGGAGTTGTGGTGGGTTGAGGGTGTAGCATAGGGCTAGGGTGTTCCAACACATAAAATCGAACCAAACCGAACCATCCCCAATAAAACCGAGCCATGCCAAAACCAAAATATGAGAAATACCGAAATTCCACAAGTTTGAGAAAAATAAAAATACATGCCAAAAATTCAGATACGAGTATAAATACGAAATACGAAAAATACAGGAAATGAGGGTGACAACTCTACCCACCTTAAAAGAATTCTGTCCTCGGAATTTAATCAAGGAGGTAGAGATTGCCACGACAAGCTACGCTAAGCACAGACAAGTTACACTAAGCAGTTCAATCATACAATCATACAATGCAAGCAAGGAATGGAAAACGTAAGGCATAAGAAAGACATTATACCTCACGAGTCAAACAGGTAGGGATATCGCGATCGGATGTCGCCCTCGCGCTCCCACGTTGACTCACCTAGAGAGTGATGACCCCAAGCAACACGGACTAATTTAATAGTCTTGTTCTTGAGTATCTTTTCCCTCCGGTCCAAAATAGACACGGGCCTCTCCTCATACGAAAGGTTGGTACCAACAACCAATTCCGAATGGTCTAGGATGTGGCTCGGGTCCGGAATATACCGTCGTAATTGGGACACATGGAATACATTATGCACCTCACTTAGCGACGGCGGAAGAGCAAGACGATAGGATACGTCTCCTACTCGCTCTAGAATATCGAACGGCCCTATATACCTAGGACTAAGCTTTTCCCGCACGCCGAAGTGAATGACGCCGCGGTTAGACGAGATCCTAAGGAATACATTGTCGCCGACAGCAAATTCTAAGGGACGCCGATGAGCATCGGCCCAATGGCGCTGGCGGTCCTGGGCAACTCGGAGGTGATCTCTGACCTTCCTGACCACTTCAACCGTCTGGGAAATCAATTTGGGTCCGAGCATCTGCCTCTCCCCGACATCGTCCCATGCTAGCGGGGATCTGCACTTCCTGCCATAAAGAGCCTCGAAGGGTGCCATCTGGATACTGGCCTGAAAACTATTATTGTACGAGAATTCCACCAGGTGCAGATGATTCTTCCATGAACCACCGAAGTCAAGGGTACAGGATCTCAACATATCTTCAAGGGTCTAGATTGTGCGCTCTGACTGACCATCCGTCTGCGGGTGATACGTGTTTGCCATTGATTGTAAAAGAACAGAACAATTATCGGAGGACTGAACTTAGACTCACAATACAAACTCGCTCGCACAAAGAAAGCCTAGGAACGAAAACCTAGGTACAGCAGACTAAGTGCGATTGTTTATTTTTGATTCTGGGGGGTGACGATAGAGGCTCGGGAAAGCGACGGCCGCTCTGCCTTACTCCTTGGACGATCAGTATGCAGTCTTGACTCGGGGAAGATTTGCTCGACATTGACGAAGAAAGGCTCTTCTTGCTCCTCTCTGGTTGCTCTCTGGGCTTCTCTCTCTCTGTGATTGTCACGAAAAAAGGGGAACTCTCTCTCTGTGGGTATCTCTCTCTTCTTATTTTTTTTTTATTATTGCCGCCCTCTTTTTTTTTTGACTCTGTCTATTTTGTAAGGGAATGGCACCCTGCTATTTATAATAGTGGGGAAGCATCATTAGGGTTTGGCTGATTACCCGTTCTCAAAGTGGCGACGGCCTGGTGATTGATCAATCTAGACCATTAGTCTTGAGTGTGAAGGATCTGGACCATTAATGTGGATTATGCCAAATCCCATCAATAATAAATGTTGATTGCAATAAATCTCCATCATGATGATTTGCTGATGTCTGCAAATCTAAATGAATCAATTTAATTCATTCTCTTGCCACGTGTCCCAAATTATTAGAATCTGACCCGAAATTTGATTATGTTTAGGACACGTGTCCTGTCATCATTATTGAGCCGCATGAGGAGTGTTCATATTTGGGCCACATAAAGGTCGTCATGACCGAGTCGCATGGAAGATTTTATGACCGAGCCGTATGAATAGTCTCTACACTCGAACCGCATGAAGGTTGTCATGACCGAGCCGCATGAATATGTTCATGACCGAGCCGCATGAATATGTTCATGGCCGAGCCGCACGAGAGTCTTCATGGCCGAACCGTATGGGTTTCTTCATGGCTGAGCCGCATGGGGGCCTTCATGGTTTGAACCGCATAGATTTCTTTGCACTGGCCGCATGAACTCGTCTAGTCTGGCCGTATGGACCTGCCTCGAAGCTTGGTAGACAGTGTCGTATTGGTGAAGATTTTTCTTATTTCCTAGAAAAACTCTGCTTTTCGTGTCAGTCATTATGACAACTTTATGTCAGGTCTGTCATCTGTCAGCTGTCAGCCGTCAGAACATTAAATGCGTCCAGACGTTGAGCACAGCTATTTTGAATGCCACGTGGCCTCTCTCTGAGCCGCATGGAGTTTACTCGAGCTGCTTATGTGTTTGAGCCACATGGGACTCCTGAGCCGCATGAAGCTCGTCTGATTTTGAGCCGCATGAAGCTTCCTGAGTTCTGTGCCGCATGAAGAACGTTTCATGACCGAGCCGCATGAAGGACGTCTCATGACCGAGCCGCATGAAGGACGTCTCATGACCGAGCCGCATGAAGGACGTCTTATGACCGAGCTGTATGAGGAATGTCTCATGACCGAGCCGCATGAAGGACGTCTCATGACTCGCATGAGGAATGTCTTGATCAGCCCGTGCACTCGCTTTGTGGGCCCGGGTATCCCGAACACACGAGTGCGTAGGTATCATGTTTGCTTCCTGATTAGAAACACTTGCCCTCGATCTTTGTTGGGAGACTCTTGAGAACCACTCTGTCCGTTTGCCGCCGGGGGCTGGACACGAGCGGCTTTGTACAACTTTCCATCAGAGGCCCACTTAGCGGGACGCTCGTGATAGTCAGAGGTTGGGACAGCTGACTGAGCCCGAAGAGCCCGTGCTGCCCTAGACTTCTTCTACTTAGCACTCGAAGGTGCGCAATAGGAAGAGTCCAAGTTTGGAAGGAGGGAAGAGAAGTTTGTGCCCTTTTCAAAGGAGGTAAGGGGGCTCTATTTATAGAATGGAGTAAGCCCTTTCTTCTTCTCCTTTCCGATGTGGGACTAAAAGCAATATTTTCCATGCTTCTACAGGACCCCCTTCAAAGTTTCCAAATTGCAAATTTGGAACACTTTGAATAAGAAGCATGGAAAGTAGATTTGTTTAGGTGTGGCAATCCAATCAGAGGTAGCATAGACGTGATAGGTTTGGGTACTTTCGCTGGGAATGTTATGTGGACTTATCATCCTTGGCGTACCTTGGTTTTAGGTACGGATAATAAGTTGAGAGAGGGAACCATCATATTTACTCAGAGGTGGTATGGACGTGGTAAATATAAGGTTGATGGTAGAGCTTTCCTACTCAGAGGTGATATGGACATGGTAGGAGCGAACTCGAATGAGGATACATAGAACAACTCAGAGGTGCTATCAACATGGGAGTTCTATGCATTGGATGAAAGAATGCTATGGAACAGCTGGGCTCCGAAAGCATGTGATGATGAGGAAAGATGTGGATGTACTAAGGGACCTAGTATGGCATTTGTGGTCAGCAGAGGACATTTGTGGGCCTATTATCCTTGGCATACCTTGGTTTTAGGTACGGATAATAAGTTTGATAGGGATACCTAGGACAACTCCGCGGTAAGGCGGATATAGAGGTTCTTGGTATCGGGCGAAAGAATACCATGGAGCAGTGAACAGTTTTCTGTTTTCTTTCACTGTTTTTCTTTTCTTTTTGTCAAGGGATGTGATCCCAAATGATGTAGTACTTTGAATTTTGAATAAATGAGCATGTTTCAACTCATCTTCTCTTTCTTGTACTTGTGGTGTTTGTGGAATTGGACCTGCTGGGGGATTATTTGTGGACCTGTTACCCTGGGCGTACCTTGGTTTTAGGTACGAATAACAAGTTTGGTCAGGATATCCGGAACAGCCATGGCAAAGTGGTAATGGGTGCTCTCGGTATTGGAAAAAAGAATGCCGTAGAGCAGCTGGGCTCCCGGGGCATGGTGAGATGGTAGATTTATGCTAAGAAGCTTAGCAAGGGATATTTGTGGACCTATTATCCTTGGCGTACCCTGGTTCAGGATACGGATAATAGGATGAAAGGAAACCAACATATTTGCTCAGAGGTTATGAGGACATGGCAAGCATGAGGGTTTTACCGTGGAATCTTCCTGTTCAGAGGTAATGAGGACATGGCAGGGGAGACTTCACGGAAGATATTCGTGGTCAACAGTGGACATTTGTGGTCAACAGAGGACGTTTGTGGTCAACAGAGGACATTTGTGGTCAACAGAGGACATTTGTGGGCCTATTATCCTTGGCGTACCCTGGCTTAGGATACGGATAATAGGATGAAAAGGAACCAACATACTTACTTAGAGGTAATGAGGACATGGCATGCATGAGGGTTTTTGTTTCACCGCAGAATCTTCCTACTCAGAGGTAATGAGGACATGGCAGGAGAAAACTCAACGGAGGATATTTGTGGACCTATTATCTTTGGTGTACTCCGGTTGTGGGTACAAATAATAGGTTGAAAGGGAATCGACATACTTACTCAGAGGTAATGAGGACATGGCAAGTATAGAGTTTTCTTCGACGGAGCCTTCCCACTCAGAGGTAATGAGGACATGGCAGGAGTGGGCTCAATGAAGAGGGGTACATTGAACGACTCAGAGGTAATGAGGACATGGAAGTTCTATGTAAAGGGGTGATTTGTTTTTGGCGAAAATGGAACGACTCAGAGGTAATGAGGACATGGCCGTTTTGGAAATTTGTGGATCTGTTACCCTTTTTGTGCACTGGGAGTGCGGGTAGTGGATCATGAGGGAGGATCCCTTCCAGGAAAAAAGTTCAGAGGTATGTTTATACATAACGTTCTCCCTAAAAGAGTGACCGGGATGTAAGTTCAGGGGTACCAGCGGGTACATAACTCGACAATCCATAAATTTTGTGATCAAAGTATAAGTTCAAAGGTACCAGCGGGTACATAACTTGGTAGTTTGGGATTTTTGTGGAGGGAGGAGGTGAGTTCAGCGGTACGAGAGGGTACATGACTTAAAAATCTGGAATATTGTGGATATGAGTTCAGCGGTACCAGCAGGTACATGACTCGGTGATCTGGAGAGAATGTGGATGTGAGTTCAGTGGTACCAGCGGGTACATGACTAGATAATCTGGAGTGGATGTGAGTTCAGCGGTACCGGGGGGGTACATAACTCAATCATCAGGGATTTTTTTATATTTTTTTATATTTTTTTTAATTTTTTTTTGGATGTCGTTTCGAACGTAATACTTCTTCAGGAAGTTGCCATCGATGGGCAACATGAGCAAGTCTCAGTGTGAGCAGCCACATACTTGGCCAGCTCCAACTCTTCTTCAGCCACCCCCTGTGTAAATGCAGACTGAGAGGATGATTTGGGCAACTTGATCATCAGGGGTTCAGTTGATGGAGTAGATCGTGGAGTTGTTGGCAGACTGGCAACCCCCAGTTTGGCATCTAACGCAGGGCGAGGAGTGGATGGTTCGCTAGAAGCGTCTGACTTCGCATCGGGGTGATGTCCCTTTCTAGGAAGACGTATCGTAAGCGGTCTATCGGAGGGTTTGAGCTTCTCCGTTTGGAGCTGACCGACTCTCGGTAGTCTGATGGTAAGTGGCCCTGGTGTGGGTTTCGGTGCTTGGCCAGACCTTGGTAGCCGGATTCTCATTTGTTCTTCTTGTGCCGACAGACTGATTGCGTCCTTACGCAGAGTAGCCGTAAGGGGTGCAGAACTGCCCGGTTTGCGAGCCTGGAGGTGGATCGTCAGAGGTTCTTCTGATCCTGTGGTTGTCTTGGTGTGAGCTTGCACCTCCTCTTCGACCAGGTGCTTCTTTGATTTTTCGTACAGACATGAATCTGAGTAATAAGATTCGACTCCTTTGAAGGGATCGATATCAGCAAACTCTGTCCTCACGAAGCCGTGCTTATCGACATATTTGAAGCACTGGTGTAGCGTGGAAGGCACGATCATGTAATCGTGTATCCAAGGCCGCCCCAGAAGGATATTGTAAGATGTGTCGGCATCTATGACGTAGCAGGTGACTTCTGATTGGAGATCGCCGATCTGACATTTCAAGCGTATCTTCCCTATTGGGTAGCTCCTGCCCGAATTGAAACCGCTAATGGCGGTGCTTGTAGGTGTTAGGCGGTGCATCGAAATGCGAAGATGATGTAGCAGACCCTTCGGAATGATGCTTATGGAGGATCCAGGATCAATGTGCATTCGGTCCACCTTCACGTCGCCGATGTATCCAGTGTAGTACAATGGGCGATCGTGCAGGTTAGTTTTGATGAGCATATCCTGCGGAGAGAAGACGATATTGGGCATTGCCCCTGTACACGTACTATCTTGGAGCTCTGCAGGTTGGTTATCTCCTGTAAGGTTGACCTGAGCCAAATATGCGTCGGCATTTTGGAGCGCCTCGCTTAAAGCTGTATGGACATCCTTCGAGAGCCTCAGGAGTTCGTATAAAGACAATTTGGCCGGTGTATTGGCCAATTGAGCCAAGATGTCGAAGTTGTAGGGTCTTTCTAGCCCCTGAGGTGTCTCCTTTCGGAGGGATTTGTCGAAGCGAGTCTCCTTTGGCCTAGGCTTGTCGGTCGTCGAAGGCTGAGCCGGTCCCGGAGTATCAGCGTTTGTGGGTTGCTGATCATTAGTCGGATTCTCGGCCACTGGTTGGGCTTGTGCTCCAGATCGAGTAGTGACAGCTGAGACTTCCTCCTTCTCTGTCGAGGTGGTGCGGCATGATCTGACCTTTCCACTTTTCTTTTTAGAAGGTAAAGTGGGCTGAGTCACCTCGTGGATTAGGTCCGGATGAACCCACATGATTTCCCCTCGTGATGTGGTGAGAGGTACTAAACCGGGAGTTTGATCACGGGTGGGCGGAAGATTAGCGATTTCCATCGTTGCCAGAGGGATGGGTATGACACCGTCTTGAGTCTCTGTTGGAGGGAAATTACCGAATTGTACGGACACCATGTTGGCTGCTACGGTTACCTCCTCGAAGTCGATAGCCAGAGCGTTTGAATCGATGAGGTTCTGGATATATCGTTTCAGTTGGTAGCAGTCGTGTGTAGCATGGTGGACATAGCGGTGGTAATGGCAGAATTTCGGATTTTCCAAATCAGCCGGCCGAGGTTCCCGCCTTGGTGGAGGAAGCTGAATTCTGTCCCCTTGTATAAGCATGTCCAAGATAGGCTTGACGTGGCCGTCTTCGAAAGAATAAGTGATTTGAGGCCATTGTTTGTCTGCTGGCTGTGGCTCGGGTTTCTGGGCTGTATCGGTCACCATAGCCTGCTTGCCTCTGTTGTCCCGGTTGTTGGAGGGGCTACCCCCATTATCGCTGCTGGCATTGGGACGCTTCCCCTTGTTCTCTCCCTCTGAGATATGCAACCCCAGCTGGCGAGCTTTCTTCAATCGTTCTTCGGCACTTGTAGCGCTGATGATAAAAGCCTTCCAGTCCTTGAATTGGCTTTCGCCCATCCAGAGACTAATTGTCGGAAGTAATCTCTTTTGGCAAATTTCAATCAAGGAAGAGTCCGGGTTGCCAGATGGCAACTTCATTGCGGTTTGACGAAACCGCTCAATGTAATTCCTCGTCAGCTCTTTCTCTCCTTGAACGACGTCCATGAGGGTAGACATCGTGACGTCCTGCCCTACCTCGTAGAACCTCTCCAAGAACAAGCGCTTGAAGCCAGCGAAGGAGTGAATGCAATTGTCTGGCAGGTTGCGGTACCAATCGAAGGCGACTCCTTCCAGTGCCCCAATGAATAATCGTGTGAGGATGGCGTCATCATGGGGAAGATGGTCGGTAGTGACCTCAAAATAAGTGATGTACCGGCTTGCTGAAGTTTTGCCGTCATATGGGTTGATATTGAACAGTTTATATCTTGGGGGAAAGGGAACATCCCTCCATTCAGCAGGATATGGTTGTCGTATTCTGAGGTCTTGAGAGTTTTCTCGGGCTTGGAACATTGCTCGGAGCTCCTGAACCTCTCTTCTTACTTCTCGAGCCTCATCTGTCGCGGTAGGAGCCGTTATCTCGGGAGCATTATTGCCCGGGTTTGGTGCCGCTGAATTTGAATCTATGTTGTTCGTGGGACCCACACTTGTCTGACCAGGTATCACTCCCTGCAAAGTAGGAAGCGCTGCTTTGATCTCGTCCACAGACTTGACCAAGGCGTGCAGTATGGCCTCCAAAGTGTCGATACGTTGGCGATCGCCGGAACCGCCTTGGCTGTTGTCCGTCATGAATGCCGTCCTCACGTGAGGAGTGACAGAAGGAGTGGTGGCGGACGTGCACTCCGAGTCATACTCATGCATCGAGAAATCATCAGGATATGTGGGTATGTTTTCTTCAGGTTCGGACTCGGAAGGGGCAGTACCCCTAGCTTCTGAGCCTGCTTCGTTTAGGAAGTCCTCGGGGACGTCGGTATCTGTTGTACCCGTTTGAGGATTTGCTTCCTCCAGTCCGTCTTCTTGGAATGTCGGGTTGTCGTGGATGTTCGGAGGAGAGCTACCCCCAGTTCCAACAACCCCCAGTGACGTGGGCGGTGAACTTCCTACTGCAGCCATTTTTGTCTTTGAACGGGTGTGTTGGAATACTCCAGCAGAGGATGATCCTTTAGACGACGGCTTCTTAGCTGCAATAGTTGACACCTTTGGACTGGAGATGCTGGTTTTCTTTCCTCTCCCCTCAACAGGGGCTTTCCGTGCGGAATTGCAGGAGGCCACAGGGGGTGCCTTGTCTTCCGAGCTCGGATGTCGTAATCTTTGGAAGGCGGATGGCCGGTTTGCCGTGTTGCTGCAACAGCAGTTGACGATAATCTGGGCGCAGTGACGTCCCTGCGAGGACTCTCTGCACGCCGAAGCCCCTTCTCTTTCCTTGCGCTTGTGGAGGATCGCCTCATGCAGGTCAGAGGGACCACTCTGTCCGTTCGCCGTCGGGGTTTGGACTTGAGCGGTTCTGTATAACTTCCCATCAGGGGCCCGTGTGATAATCAGCGGGACGCCCTGATAGTCAGAGGTTGGGGCAGCTATCTGGGCTTGATGAGCCCGTGCTGCCCTAGACTTCTTCTTTTTAGCACTTGTGGGTGCATAATAAGAAGAGTCCAAGTTGAACATCACAGAGTCTGGCTTATCATCCAGAGAGTCATCAGGGTTCGGGCCGTACGAGAGACGGTCGAAAACTGATCGAGAGGAGCATGGAGCGGATGCTATGCGGCTGGGAGTGGAAACCGTGCAGGCTGTCTGTACGCGGTTGTCTCCTGTCGTCGGACGAGTTCTTATGCGGCTAGGAGCCATGACCGTACAGGCTGGCCGCATGCGGTTGGCATCTGTGGCCGCATGGGTTTTCTGTAAACGATTGACTTTTCTAGCCGCATGAGTTTCATCCATGCGGTCGGGAACTGTAGTCGCATAAGTTATGCGGCTGACAGAAGTAGCCGCATGAGTTTTCTTCATGCGGTTGGCGGATGTAGCCGCATGGGCTTTCTCCCTGCGGCTAATACTCTTCTGCGGTTCGGACCGCGTAGAGTCCCTCTTTGTCCCTGCAAGTCCAGCATCATAATATTTTCTTCTGTCGGACTTGGGGGCAGCAGAGTTGTCTACGATCTGAAGTGGGACCGCAGGGGAATCCTTCTCGCCGTCTTGAGCAACAGAGGGCATCCCATCGAGGGCTTGAGGAGGAGCAAATGACTTCGGTCTCCATTCTTTGCGAGCCTTCGTGGTGCGGGTGCGCTTCAGGGCCGGGCCAGCGCTGCCTTCAGAGAGCATCTCTTCGAACGCCTGTTGGTCGAAGCGGACGACCATCTTCTTTTGTGTGGAGCCAAGTTTGGCTGCATCTGATTGCGTCACCAACTCCTCAGCCGTGGAGAAGTTAGTCTCCAGCAGAGTCGCCATCGTGTTTGCCATTGATTGTAAAAGAACAGAACAATTATCGGAGGACTGAACTTAGACTCACAATACAAACTCGCTCGCACAAAGAAAGCCTAGGGACGAAAACCTAGGTACAGCAGACTAAGTGCGATTGTTTATTTTTGATTCTGGGGGGTGACGATAGAGGCTCGGGAAAGCGACGGCCGCTCTGCCTTACTCCTTGGACGATCAGTATGCAGTCTTGACTCGGGGAAGATTTGCTCGGCGTTGACGAAGAAAGGCTCTTCTTGCTCCTCTCTGGTTGCTCTCTGGGCTTCTCTCTCTCTGTGATTGTCACGAAAAAAGGGGAACTCTCTCTCTGTGGGTATCTCTCTCTTCTTATTTTTTTTTTATTATTGCCGCCCTCTTTTTTTTTTTTTTTGACTCTGTCTATTTTGTAAGGGAATGGCACCCTGCTATTTATAATAGTGGGGAAGCATCATTAGGGTTTGGCTGATTACCCGTTCTTAAAGTGGCGGCGGCCTGGTGATTGATCAATCTGGACCATTAGTCTTGAGTGTGAAGGATCTGGACCATTAATGTGGATTATGCCAAATCCCATCAATAATAAATGTTGATTGCAATAAATCTCCATCATGATGATTTGCTGATGTCTGCAAATCTAAATGAATCAATTTAATTCATTCTCTTTCCACGTGTCCCAAATTATTAGAATCTGACCCGAAATTTGATTATGTTTAGGACACGTGTCCTGTCATCATTATTGAGCCGCATGAGGAGTGTTCATATTTGGGCCACATGAAGGTCGTCATGACCGAGCCGCATGGAAGATTTCATGACCGAGCCGCATGAATAGTCTCTACACTCGAACCGCATGAAGGTTGTCATGACCGAGCCGCATGAATATGTTCATGACCGAGCCGCATGAATATGTTCATGGCCGAGCCGCACGAGAGTCTTCATGGCCGAACCGTATGGGTTTCTTCATGGCTGAGCCGCATGGGGGCCTTCATGGTTTGAACCGCATAGATTTCTTTGCACTGGCCGCATGAACTCGTCTAGTCTGGCCGCATGGACCTGCCTCGAAGCTTGGTAGACAGTGTCGTATTGGTGAAGATTTTCTTTATTTCCTAGAAAAACTCTGCTTTTTGTGTCAGTCATTATGACAACTTTATGTCAGGTCTGTCATCTGTCAGCTGTCAGCCGTCAGAACATTAAATGCGTCCAAACGTTGAGCACAGCTGTTTTGAATGCCACGTGGCCTCTCTCTCTGAGCCGCATGGAGTTTACTCGAGCTGTCTATGTGTTTGAGCCACATGGGACTCCTGAGCCGCATGAAGCTCGTCTGATTTTGAGCCGCATGAAGCTTCCTGAGTTCTGTGCCGCATGAAGAACGTTTCATGACCGAGCCGCATGAAGGACGTCTCATGACCGAGCCGCATGAAGGACGTCTCATGACCGAGCCGCATGAAGGACGTCTCATGACCGAGCTGCATGAGGAATGTCTCATGACCGAGCCGCATGAAGGACGTCTCATGACTCGCATGAGGAATGTCTTGATCAGCCCGTGCACTCGCTTTGTGGGCCCGGGTATCCCGAACACACGAGTGCGTAGGTATCATGTTTGCTCCCTGATTAGAAACACTTGCCCTCGATCTTTGTTGGGAGACTCTTGAGAACCACTCTGTCCGTTTGCCGCCGGGGGCTGGACACGAGCGGCTTTGTACAACTTTCCATCAGAGGCCCACTTAGCGGGACGCTCGTGATGGTCAGAGGTTGGGACAGCTGACTGAGCCCGAAGAGCCCGCGCTGCCCTAGACTTCTTCTACTTAGCACTCGAAGGTGCGCAATAGGAAGAGTCCAAGTTTGGAAGGAGGGAAGAGAAGTTTGTGCCCTTTTCAAAGGAGGTAAGGGGGCTCTATTTATAGAATGGAGTAAGCCCTTTCTTCTTCTCCTTTCCGATGTGGGACTAAAAGCAATATTTTCCATGCTTCAACAATACGTTGAGCTGAACTGAAGACGAGTCCCCAAACTCTTCTGTAAGCTGCGCCAAAAATGTGATGTGAATCTTGAATCCCTGTCTGAGGTGATGCTGACTGGCACACCATGAAGCCTGACAATCTGCCCGAGGTACATCTCTGCTAGCTGCGCCGTCGACTGCCCAACTCTGAATGGGAGAAAGTGTGCCACCTTGGTAAGCCTGTCCATAATTACCCAAATAGCATCTCTGTCGGCCGGAGATCTGGGCAATTCAGTCACGAAATCCATGGTTATATGTTCCCATTTCCATTCTGGGATCGGTAAAGGTTGAAGAAGTCCAGCGGGCCTCTGATGTTCAGCTTTAACCTGTTGGCAAACCAAACACCGAGAGACAAACCGGGCTACCTCCCTCTTCATGCCATTCCACCAGAAATGCTAACGAATATCACGGTACATCTTCGTACCACCCGGATGAATAGAATATTGTGAACTGTGGGCTTCTACCATGACTTCCTGTCTGATATCTCCACTGGGTACACAAAGACGAGTGTCGTGCCGAAGGGTACCGTCTTCATGGATACATAACTCTGGCCTTCTTCCAGCTTCACACTCTGCTCTGAGTCGCTGAAGAATTTCGTCCTCGAAATTAAGATGGTCGTACTTCTTCTAGAGTCTCATCCCCAACAATCATGGTCTCAGAACTTACCTAAATCCTACAATTTAAAAGAATGGCATACATGGTCATGGCATATGGTGGCAGTTGAAAGTCTCACCTAGGTATACTAGTTCTGCTAAACCCAAAACGGTCATAGGGTATCAAAACATACAAGCAATCTGGGGTGCTAAACTTGAAAAGTTACAGAAACAACAAATCACCAAGGCTGTAAGGCGGTCTACCATCCTATATAAAACTGGTAAATATAAACAACGGAGAACCAGCCACAAGGGTCACTACTCTAAAGCCAGGCTATACTATCATCCCTAAAATAAGGCCTAATCACAACTCATCAAATCATCATGCTAAGAAAGAGTTTATAACGAATGAATTTCTACAAGGAATTAGACTAGTCAACTAAAGTTATCCCTACTCCTAAGTTATTTGATGATGGAAACAAATTTTTTTTTTAACAGAAAAGAAATGAAAGAGTGATACTTTAAAAACCTTTAAGATATAATCTGATAATCACATGCGTCTGTCCAAAATCATGATACTCAGAATCCTCGCCACGCTAGTAAGCAAGGCTGCAATGAACGGTAGGGTCCATAACTGGTGTATGCATCTCTATGATCATGTCGTCTGGAATCCTCGCTATGCCGACTAGTATAGCTGCGAGAAATTCCAATCTCTTGATCAAGATATGTACATCCGAAGTCAGGTCCCTATGTTCTTGCCACGCCGGCTAATATAGCTGCGGTAAATTTTAGGTTCCATAATAAAGTAGACGTTTTACCATCCCTGTTATTTCCGTCAACATATATTATCAGAAGATACCGTAACTCGGATCATAAAATTGACCTCGATAAAAAAAAATCAAATCAACAACGATCCATCAAAATCAGATTCAAATATAAAGGAGTAAAGGTAAATCAAACAAGAGAAAAGGAATTCAAATTAGAAGTTCGGAATGAGATTCTCAAGGGGCATCCCAGGAATCTCTCAAGGAATTCTAACTGTGATTGAGTACCCCAAAATATTCTACTCCTACTGCAGGTTGTAGTGATACTCTAGTTCGAATACCACTACATAAACTCGACCTGCATGGGCCACCACTAAAAACGTGTCACGACCCGCACCCTAGAGTAAGGGCACGAGAAGTGGGTACGTCCAGCCTACGCCGCAGTGTCGGCGGTAGAACGCTGTTCTAGGTCATGAACTATAACTAACATAATATGAATACCCTCCATAAGGAGGCCAACACAGAGGTATAGCTCAATCACAATCTATAGATAGAAAATGGCACGATGAAATAGATAAGGAAAACCTCAAATGAGATACAACAAAAATGATATACAAGTCTCAACATCTCTACAATATACAACTCTGAAACAATGACAAAGCTAAACATGAAAGGAATAGTCTAAGCTATCTACACTATACAAGGTATCATCCTGAGCAGCTGCCTGAACCTCCCCAGGGGTCCAGGTCGCGAGTGTCATCTAGGCAAGCTCCAAGTAAGGGGGTGCAGGGTTCCTCATCATCCTCTGTAAAATTTTCAACAGGTCCAGTCAGGACAGGAGCGAGCACAGTACATCTCATGCAGTTCATATCAAGGCAGGAAATATAAAGCAGGCAATAGAGTAAGATACATGAAACGCTGTAAGAAGATGTACATGAAACAGGAGAGATATTTGATAACTGGAAATATATACATGATAGGTAAGAACAGTAAGTGACTAATGATTTAGAGTACGAGATGGCATGTAATTGGCTTAGGTTGAACATGATGTACATGAGTAAACATGTGGGACATCAGCCAATAGGGCTGATGCGTACATGATAAAACATGAAAAGTAACAGAGTGAACATGATGGGTAAATCACATGACCATTTATACTCACCCCTATCCACAATCAGTACACAAGGATCTATTCAAGTTACGTTACGTACATGATGTTTTGGTTACACAGGAAACACATGAGGAAACATGAGCGTACATGAAAGAACATGAGAGTACATGAACGTACATGTAAGAACATGAGAGAACATGAGTGTACATGAATAACGCAGAAGCGAAGAATACATGATGTACATGAAACACATGTCATAAAGTATCCGATGCTCCCGCTAAGGGGGATAACATCCCAAGAAGAGATTCGTATAGTACTAATCCGTGATGATAACGTGACAGCATCAAGTAAAAGTAATCTAGAGCGAGAATATAAATCGTGACAAGTATGAAACGATCAGAGAATGTACTCGCCTCGTATCTGAATGTCTGAAGCAAATGTACTGTCCGAGATGAGGTACCTGACTCCTAGTTAGAGCAACACAAGTCAAGATGTATACATAGGGTGATATATGAAATGTGCAATGCATCTGCATGCTGTCTAGGTCAAACTAGGCTAAAGTCGACACTTGGTCAACTCTAGTCAACCACACTAGTCAACCTAGGTCAAGTCCTAGCCCAAACAAGTCTAACAAGTCTCACTAGGCCTAACCAAGACTAATCTAGCAATCACACACCAATCACAAGGCTATACAAGCCAACACAAGCACATATCAAGGCACATCCTATTCATGCATGTTCAACATTATATATATATAAAAGAGGAAGGAACTAACATGTAAGCTATGTGTGTGTGTGAACATGGATGTGTACATGAAAAGAGAAATCAATACTAGGCCATATATCATAGGAATCTCAACCTTCACATTATATTCACATATTTACACACACTATCTATGTAGGCTATTCCTACATTAACTTATAGTTCACATTGGTTGCATGTATATTATTACATATATATACATGTGTACACATAGAGAGTCTAGAGAGGGGAAACCTACATATGTGTAGTGTGTGTATGAGTGTTTGGTGTACATGAAAATGTATGTGGTGTGTGTGCATAGCATGGTGTACATGTATAGAGTTTAGTCTATATTCATGACATTTGTATATATAGAAAACAATGTGTAACTAGGTTCTTAGTTGTGATAGGTTCAGGAATTGTGCAACTGCTACTGTTTTACTAAATCAAGGCCAATGTGTGTGTTAGAGTGATAGGGTGTGAAGGAAATATGAAATCAAATGTGTGTGTGAAAGTGAGTGATGAGGGAAATGTGAGGGTAAAATGTAAGGCAAAACAGTGATGCATATATGTAAAGAGTGGGCTGTGTGAGTGTGCATAGATGTGTATATGTGATCTCATGTGTGTCAATTATAACTTCTCAGATGTGAAGAACAGGGCATGTAATGTAAAGGGAAAAAAATAAAAAACAGGTTGCCAAAACTGGGAATGAAATCCTAAGGCTCTGTTCCTGGGGACTGAACTCAGTCCCAGGTTTCAGTCCCTTGGTTCAGCCCCTACCCTTAGCATATCCCATAGGAAACATCCCAAACCACATCTCAGATCATTTGCAATAATGGAAAATCATCATGGCTTCAAAATAACCCAAAGAACACAACTCATAATAGACTCAAAATCATTTCACAACAGTTGCAATGTTCAGTTCAAAAGAAAAGGAAATCAAGTCATGTATCCTACATATTTCAGACTTCCTAACAGTTAACAAGTTACCCAGGTTTTACATGTTGAACATACAGTTATCACAACATAGGAAATTCTTAGTTTTCTACTCATGCATTCATTCATCATTCTCAGATTTCAAAGGGGCTCTCAAGTTGACAGTTAAGCAAAACAGTAAACCATTCTCAGGTTTTACCATAGAGGAAATTATCAGAAATCATCAAAACCATTTACCAATTCAACACCCATTTCAATGCCTAACATTCTCAGATTCATGTAAAAGCAGGTTTCAGTTTTATTCCCTTTTTTCCAATTCAACACAACTCAGTTTGAATATAGGAAATTCTCAGTTTTATAGGACATTCATTCAAATGGAATTAACAACAACCAACATGTATATTCACACAACCTAATTTCTAAAACTAACCTAACATTAGGATCCAATAGCAAATCTCAGATTTCATTGAACATTCAGTTCAACCATAATGAAGAGGACCTCAGGTATTGTACAATCAGGTTTCAGTTATTTCAATGTGATTAAAACAACCCACTCATATCAGTTAACTTCCAAATTCCCAATCCAAGAATGAACCAAAGTCCATAGGACTGTAACTCTATTACCTATACATAGATTCTTGTATACATACCATATAATTTCCAACTGCACAACCTAATCTCAGTCCCAGTTTCTAGCCATATAACATATATAACAAACAACCACAATTTTAGTTAAAACTCAGTTCAGGTTGACAGTTCTAAGGCTAAGTCCTGTGTGTATATCACATTCTCAGACTTGAACCCAAAAACCATCCTCAGTTAGTTCATTTTACAAATCAAAACTCAAATTCTCAGTTCTTAACCATAGGTAATTCTCAGGTATTAGTTCAGTTCCTTTTTTTTCATAAAAACCTGTCCAGACATATATCACTCCCCCTTTGAATCAAATCACAGCCATACATTCCTAAATTTCACATATAAGTAGTTCATGTATAGGCACAACATAATAAGGTCTAAAACTATGTAATTAATAGCAGTAAATTAGTTAAATAATTGACGAAAATCAATTTGAAAAAAACTGGAAAGTAAACAGTGAAGAACACTGTTTCAGAAAAATGGGGAAATCGAGCATTTATTAAGAATTTCAATTAAAGCACCCATTTAAAGGTTGGTAAAGTATAAACACATTACATACGTGTTGTGTGATGAGTTTGTGTCCACCCAAGTGGACACAAACGTGTCCCATCACAGGAAATGCAAAAACAGTGTACAAACTAGACTACTCCTCGTGCACGCGTTCACGTCGTTCGTGTGCACGATACGACACGACACAACCCACGTGGTTGTGTCCCAGTGTCGACCTAGTGTAGGGCTAGGGTTAGGACACCCTGCCACGTATCCACGTCGCATGTACGAGACACGCGTATCAGTGCCCAAATTCGACAGCCGCGCGCACAGTGCATTCCCCGTACGCGCGCTCGTGCGTGTCCGACACGACACTAAAGGTTGTGAAACTCGAAGGGGGGTCTGTCAGTGATGGCCCCCTCCTCTGTGTTAAATAACTCGTGTCCAAGTGTCAAGAACATGGAGATATTTGAGTCGGGTAGCAGGACACAGTACACTGCTGTGCACAGCGTGTTCGTGTCCAATTTGGACACGAATACGACACAAACTTGTGCTCAGTGCTAGGGTTCTGTAATCTACACCTATAGGGCTAGAAAATTGTTTAAATAGTTTTTAAAATTATTAACATTTTGTTCACTGTGGCAATACATCAAACACTTGAATATTAACCTAGATACGTGTCCGATACGGACAACAAACCCAATCTAATTCCTACAAAACTTAGCCTATAGATCCCTGGTACCTATATGCATGCATTCATGAAGAGAAATCACAATATTAATAGGTTTTGAGGCATTTTACCTATTGAGTGAAAACTTAATGAAAACTAAGGAAAGGGGGGGTGTTCTTCTTCAAAAGATGATGCCCAAAGCTTGTGCAACCTTGCTAGCTAGCTCCCCTTAGCACCCTCAATGGTAGGGGATCCCAATGCAAGAAGTTTGGCTCAATTTGGAGTTGATTTGGATATTTGGGGAGAAGTTTAGGGAAGAACACAAAAGAGGCAAATAAAATGAATTAAAAATGATACAAATGATTAATGGGATGCATTTATAGGGGGTGGGGATGAGTGTTGGCTGCCATTAAGTTAGGGTTAGGGTTTAGGATGAGGGGCTAAGGTTTCTCCAACAATTTCTAGCTAATCTAAGGGCTCACAATTAAAGTAGCATCCTTTAACCTTTAGCCTAAAATATCTTTTAACAAATATCTAGATATTCACTAATGTAATTACTTTAATGAAACCCTCTAACTTAGTCTCTAGGGTCATGATTAACAATGTAGATTAGGCTAACTTCTAGGTCAAGACTCAACAATTCAACTAACACATATTTAATTAATATAATTCACAATTTTACAAAAGTGACAAAATGACTAAAATACCCCTAGGCTTAAAAGTAGAGATTTGAAATCCTAAACACATGATTAGGTCTCATTGGTCATGATTAGTCTTCTAGGTCATGTATGACTAAGGTTACACTAGCAAAACATTCACATTTCACTCAATTAAATAGTTTTAAAATAACTAAAAATCACCAAAAATCATATCATGACTAAAATCAATATTTTAATGATTTAAAAATGCAAAATTTCAAATTTGCCCTTATTTTGGAAAAGTGGGTGTTACAGGAAATAAACTCCGGCTCTCCTGCTCAATGCATCTGCTACAACGTTGGCCTTCCCGGGATAATACTGCAAATCCACATCATAATCTACTAGTAGCTCGAGCCATCTTCTCTGCCGCATATTAAGGTCCTTCTGGGTGAAAACATACTTCAGGCTCTTATGATCAGTAAAGATCTCCACTCTATCTCCGTACAAGTAGTGTCTCCATAATTTTAAAGCAAACACTACCGTCGCCAATTCTAAGTCGTGGGTCGGGTAATTCTTCTCATGATCACGTAGTTGACGTAACGCATAAGATATTACCTTCCCATGCTGCATCAAGACATACCCTAATCCTCTGCCTGAAGCGTCACAATAAATTATGAATCCTCCGGTCCCATCTGGAAGGGTGAGAATGGGAGACGTTATCAAACCTCGCTTCAACTTCTCAAATGATTTATGACACTCTGTTGTCCAAACAAATGGCACATCCTTGTGGGTCAACTGGGTCATCGGTGCTGAAATCCTCGCAAAATCTGAAACGAACCGCCGGTAGTAGCCGGCCAATCCAAGGAAGCTGCGAACCTCCGCCACTGAGCTGGGTACCGGCCATGACTCGATAGCCACAATCTTCTGGGGATCCATTTCCACTCCTCTTCGGGTAATGATGTGACCCAAGTATGATATGCGATCGAGCCAGAACTCGTATTTACTGAACTTGGCGTATAACTGATGTTCCCTAAGCGTCTGGAAAACAACTCTGAGATGCTGCTCATGCTCTGCTTCACTCTTACTGTAGACCAGGATATCATCTAGGAACATGATCATAAATTGATCCAAGTAAGTCATGAAAATGCGATTCATGAGGTCCATGAATACGGCCGGCGCATTGGTCGCTCCAAATGGCATAACAAGAAACTCCCAATGTCCATACCTCGATCTGAATGATGTCTTTGGGATGTCATGCTCTCTGACTCTGATCTGGTGGTATCCTGACCGCAAGTCGATCTTCGAAAATACTGAAGCCCCTCTGAGCTGATCAAACAAGTCATCTATCCTCGGAAGAGGGTATCTGTTCTTGATTGTCACCGAATTCAAGGTACGATAATCAACACATAGCCTGGACGTACCATCCTTCTTTTTTACAAGAAGCATCGGGGCTCCCCAAGGCGATCCACTTGCACGGATGAATCCCTTGGTCCTCAGTTCTTCAATCATCTTGTATAAAATCTCCAACTCTGAAGGCGCCATCCTGTAGACTCGCTCTGACACTGGTGCTGTCCCGGGAATCAAGTCTATAGTGAACTCAATCTTCCGTTCTGGCGGCATCCCAGGAAGCTCCTCTGGAAACTCTTCAACTATTCGGGGTAACTGCACTGCTGCTACTGCCATCCGTAATGCTGGGGAAGATGGCTCTACTGCGTTTCTGGAAAACGAAAACTCTGGCTCGCCGGGGATACTAAAGACAACTCTGCCAATATGGCAGTCTATCCTAGCATACTGATTCCTCAACCAATCCATGCCTAGGACTACATCATAGTCTGCCATAGGAAACTCTATGAATCTAGCGGGGAACTCCCTTCCGCTAACTACGATCCGACACGAGGAAAACACTCGATCTACTCCCACAAGACCATTACCAGTAAGTATATTGAGCCTTACTGATAATGACTCAGGCTCCAATCCTATCCGTGTCGCGAATCGTACAGACATGAATGAATGTGATGCACCAGAATCAAACAATACCGAAGCTGGAAAGGAGTTGACGAGAATAGTACCTGCCACTACCTCACCTGGTGCAACTTCTTCTTCCATAGCCATCATCATGGCCTGACCTTGTCCTCTGGCTGCTGGTCCCCTCGACTGGAAACCTCTCTGCCTATTCTGGGTCTGAGCTTGGGCTTGTGCATACTGCTGGGGGTGTTGTTGCTGGAATGCCTGAGACTGAGGCGGCAAGGGCCTCGAAGACTGATACTGCTGCTACTGAACTGGTGCTGGGGCCAGTCCTCTCACCGAAGAGCTAGAAGGGTTGGATGCTGACGAACTACCCCTATTCGGGCAAGCCCCAACCCTATGATCTGCTGCTCCACAAGCCAGGCACAATCCCTGCACCCTGCGGCAGTCTGCCACCACATGCTCTGGCTTTCCGCAATGAGAACATCCCATCGCGGAAGTCTGCTTCTGCTTCTGCTGCTGCGGGTACGTCGGGGTCGAATGCTGAACCGACGTTACTTAGGCCGCCCGCCTCGGAGTTCCAATGGTCAATCCCCTAGCTGCCGGGGCTGGAGCTGATGACTGGTACATTTGACTATGGGACCGCTTCCTGCTTCCGGTCCTATCTACGATCCTCTGGGAGGTGTATTCATGTCTCCTAGCTGCTCTCAAGACTGCATCGAACGTCTGGTGCTCAAACTGCTCAACCGCCAACAAGATCTCGAAATGCAGCCCCTGCTGGAACCGCTGGGCCCTATCAAACTCGGTCGCCACCAAGGTGGGTGCAAACCTACTGAGTCTAGAAAACTCTAATGCATAACTGTCGACTATTCTGCCTCCTTGCTTCAAGTTGGTAAATCTGGTCTGCAGGTCGTACCGAGCCACGACATCAAAGTACTTCGTCTGGAATCTCTCTCTAAACACTGCCCAAGCAATGGGTGCCACTAATCCCATGGCTTGTGCTGCCCACCAACTGTGAGCCAAGTCCAACAACTTCAGGTGTACCACCGCCACCTTCTCATTCTCGGGTGTCCTAGCTGCTTCCAGAATCACGTCGGTATCCTGAAGCCATGCATCCGCGGCAATCGCATCCTCGGTGCCGTCGAAGAAAGGAGGGTTCAATCGCTTGAAGCTGTTCGCCGCCTGGTTCCCTGGATGTCCGCCTTGGGTCAAAGTATCTTGAACTATCTGGTGCAGGGCGTCGCTTCGACAATCCTGGGAAGCTATCAAGGTTCTGATGAGGCCTACTAAGGTACCATCATCTAGCACTACGGGCTAGACGGGCCGAACTGGTGACTCTCCTCCAGTATGTATCACTCTGGAGGCTATCCCGGAATGCTGGGCTTGATCTCCGGGTTGCTGCTGGTCCACGGGAGGTGCTCCACCTCGCTGATCGGCAGGGTCAGGTACAGTGCCGCTGAGGAAGAAGACACAGAGAAACAATAAGGAAGGACCAGGACAGATCAACGATACAAGCATGTAATCAGGGCAAGAATTTCAGGGCTGTCTAGATATGAGGGTTTACTACAAGCCAACAGTCTCTTAAGGTCAAGCTTATTGTCTAGATATGAGGGTTTACTACAAGCCAACAGTCTCTTAAGGTCAAGCTTATTGTCTCAATCTCAAGCAAGTAATATAATTATAAGATATTTGACCACCAAATATACAATAAAAGGCGTCCCAAATATTACATATCAGCTGATCATAAAACTAGTCGTACAAAATACGAGGACTAGCAAGAGTTTAAGTCATACATGATCAACCCTAGGATTTGTTAATCATGTTTACAGCCCGTAGGCAGACAGTAAGTAAATGTGCATCGAGCTAACAGGTGCTCGTCGGCTAAACGCCTCAAAAGAATAAATTTATAATAGAGTGAGCGAAACAAAATAGAAAACCCACTCGTAGCCCGGGTTCCTTCTAGTCGCCACCATTGGACTGGAAGCTTGGTAGATCCTCGGGAGCTGCTCCGAAATCTGGCCACACAAAAATAGCTGGGTCAACCCCAGAAAGAGCAAGTGCCACAAGGGGGCCACGAAATAAGAACAAAAGCCAGCAATCAGCACAAGAAAATCTAATATTAAAACTAAATTACAAAAACATGTCAGGATGATATACGACGAGATAACCATGGAACTATTCCGATAGCCAGGTTACAACCCGTAAACCAAACAAGGACCGGGGTTGTAACCCTTCATCTGAACAGAGCTTGGTTTCCCACCATTTATCGGCAAGATAAGTAATGTAAGAAATCAGGACAGGGAGCAATCTTGTACTGGATCAAGACATAGCTAAACTGGTTATACCTCATTCAATCAATCACGGCCAAGCAGATACTACGGCTTACTACTTTAACTAACTAGGGTTATCACAGGCCTAATTACTAACAAGATGCAGTGAGATTGTTCCACAGCCACAAGCCCTGCAGACCATCCAGGCTACCCAGGACGAAAGATTAAGGTTGAATTCAGGTGGGTACATCGTCCAGGAGACAAATGTACCCTTAGGTGACTTAGAGGGTGCAACACTCGACGGTGCGCTGGAAATGTGCCCTACTCGACGGCAGGCTACAGATCCCAAGAGCGCCCAGGTAACGGGATTGCCTGTAGCTGTGTCATCTCTTCATGACTACTGAGTTATTCTAGTTATTAACCTTAATCCATTTTAGTAGGAACTCCTGACTGTGGTACTGAGGAGTCCCATCCTAGACATGATGCAAGACAGGAGCAAGCAAAAAAGAACCACCACGGTGTCAGGGCAGGTCAAGTTAAGTTATCAAGATAAATCATGTCAGGGTACTTGTCAGGAGTGCGCCACGACGGGCCACTATCATGTCAGGTTGGTCATGTCAGGAGTGCACCACCACGGGTCACTGTCGTGTTATGCAAGTTCCTTGTCATACCATGCCATGTACAATAGTCATTCCAAACATATTAAGTAAAATCAAGTTCATGACAAAAGGCGTAAGGATATAAAATGGACGTAAAATATATAATAAAATATCAATAAACAGGGCTATAGAAGAGCCAAGCTTAAAGAAATAAAACCGAAACTCCAAGAGCCAATGGGTTAAGCAAGGGTCTGGGGAGCAGCGTACGAAAAGTTACGCACGCTGAAAGAGCTGCGTACGTGAAAAGTCACGCACGCTACAGGGAGCAGCGTAGGTGAAAAGTCACGCACGCTGAGAGAGCAATGTACGTGAAAAGTCACGCACGCTACAGGGAGCAGTGTACGTAAAAAGTCACGCACGCTACAGAGAACAGCGTAGGTGAAAAGTCACGCACGCTACAGAGAGCAGCGTAGGTGAAAAGTCACGCACGCTCAAGGGAGCAGCTGCGTGAAAAGTCACTCATGCTCAAGGGAGCAGCTGCGTGAAAAGTCACGCACGTTCAAGGGAGCAGCTGCGTGAAAAGTCACACACGCTCAAGAGAGCTGCTGCATGAAAAGTCACGCACGCTCAAGGGAGCTGCGTACGCGTAAAAACACGCACGCAGGGTCTGGGTCTTCTTCTCCATGGCTGAGAAGAAGCTCCAATGGCTCCAAAACTTCAAAACCTCATAACTTGGCCATCCGAACTCCAAATCCAGATTTCCAAAGTTCTAACCAGGGTGGAATTGAACTCTCTTCCACAAGGAAACATCAAAACCCATAAAAATCCAACTTAAGGAGATCAAACAATACAAAATCCAAAAATAGAAATAACTTAGATCTAGAGCAAAGGAGACTTCAAATCACAAAACACCAAGTTCTAATGTTGATCACCATGTCCTAATCTAGCAAATAGATAAGGAAAAGAGGGTTCTCATGTAGTGGCAAGATGCACTTGCCTAGGGTTAGGAGAGTTGTGTAGAGGAAGGAGAAGAAGAAGAAGAAGAAAATTAATGGTGGAAGTTATGAGGAGAGAGAGTGGTAGGTGGTGTTATAAAGTGGGGGAGTTGTGGTGGGTTGAGGGTGTAGCATAGGGCTAGGGTGTTCCAACACATAAAACCGAACCAAACCGAACCATCCCCAATAAAATCGAGCCATGCCAAAACCAAAATACGAGAAATACCGAAATTCCACAAGTTTGAGAAAAATAAAAATATATGCCAAAAATCCAGATACGAGTATAAATACGAAATACGAGAAATACAGGAAATGAGGGTGACACAGACTCCTCCATAAATGGGAAGTAAAATGGCTATCCCGATCTGAGACGATGCTGACCGGAACTCCGTGGATCCTGACTATCTGCCGCATATACAACTCCGCCAGCCTCTCTGTAGACGTACCCACCTTGAATGGCAAGAAGTGGGCCGACTTGGTCAACCTGTCAACGATGACCCAAATCGCATCTTTTCCTCATGGAGTACGCGGCAATCCTGAAACGAAGTCCATCGTGATATGCTCCCATTTCCACTCGAGAATGGGCAGCGACTGCAACAATCCACCGGGCCTCTGTCTCTCTGCCTTGACCTGCTGACAGACCAAGCACCTAGCTACGAAGTGGGACACCTCCCGCTTCATTTCTAACCACCATACATGCTCCCGCAGATCTCGGTACATCTTGTTGGCACCCGGGTGTATAGAGTACTGAGATCTGTGGGCCTCCTACAAAATCTGCTCTCTGAGCTCCCCGCTAGGCACACATAACCTGGCATCGTGCCTCAGGGCACCATCCTCTGCAAGTGAAAACTCAAGATCCCCCACTCCTATACTGATCTGCTCTCTGATACTCTGCAAAGCCACATCCTCGAACTGGGCCGCCTTGATCCTGTCTACCAAGTCTGACTGAATCTGCATCCCCCATAGTTGCATCTGCACTCCCGGCACGATCATCTCAATCCCAAGGCTCTCCAAGTCGGCAAGCAAATGCCAATCCATGGTCAAACACATGGCTGTCGGATACCTACTCAAGGCATCTGTGCTGTCTCATGTTCAACTCCTTCTGAGTGAACACATACTTAAGGCTCTTGTGATCTGTGAAGATCTCCACCCTCTCACCATACAGATAATGCTTTCAGAGCTTCAAAGCAAAAATTACTGCTGCCAGCTCCAGGTCGTGGGTAGGGTAGTTCTTCTCATGGGGACGTAACTGCCTGGAAGCATAGGCAATCACTTTCCCGTGCTGCTGCAACACACAACCCAGCCCCTTCCCTGAAGCATCAATATAAATAGTGAATCCACCTGATCCTGAAGGCAACGTCAGAATCGGAGCTGTCGTAAGCCGCTTCTTCAACTCATCAAAAGCTGCCTGACACTCCTCTGACCAAACATACTCAGCATCCTTCCGGGTCAACCGTGTCAACGGCTCTGCAACCCGAGAGAAATCCTGTACAAATCTCCGGTAGTATCCTGCCAGCCCCAGGAAACTCCTGATCTCTACAACTGAAGTCGGCACAGCCCATGCCTCAACTGCTACAATCTTCTTGGGGTCAACTGAGATACCATCTCCAGTCACCACATGCCCCAAGAAGTCCACCCGATCAAAGAAGAACTCACACTTGGAGAGCTTCCCGTAAAGCTGTTCCTTCCTGAGAACCTCCAGCACTATCCTCAAATGCTCCTCGTGCTCCTCTTCAGTCTTGGAATATATCAAGATATCATCTATGAATACTACCACAAACTGATCCAGATACTGATGGAACACCTTGTTCATAAGGTTCATAAACACAGCTGGTGTATTGGTTAGCCCAAACGGCATAACCAAAAACTCGAACTGTCCATACCGCGTCCGGAAAGCGGTCTTGGGAATATCCTCCCCCTTTACCTTCACCTGGTGATATCCCGACCTCAGATCAATCTTGGAAAATACTCGAGCTCCGCTCAACTGGTCAAATAGATCGTCGATCCGCGGCAGTGGATATTTGTTCTTGATCGTGAGGTTGTTGAGTGCCCTATAGTCAATACACATGCGTACTGACCCATCCTTCTTCGGCACGAACAACACTGGTGCACCCCATGGTAACGAACTCGAGCGGATGAAGCCCTTGTCCTGAAGCTCATCCACCTGCTTCTTCAGCTCTACCAGCTCGCTGTTGTTCACCCGATAGACATGTTGAGAGATGGGTTCCGCTCCTGGAACCAAGTCTATCGAGAACTCAATGTCCCTGTCTGGTGGCAGTCCTGGCAACTCCTCTGGGAAAACATCCATATAATCTGCTATCAAGGGGTGTGGAATCGTCTGCTCTTCGATCGAGACTCCATAGAAGACTCTGCTACTCTGCTCTGCCTGACGTCTGGAGTACTCGAACTCTGGCTCCCCCGGCACTCTGAAGAGAACTCTACCCCCTCTGCAATCAATGCTGGTGTGGTGCCTGCTCAACCAATCCATGCCTAGTACTATATCGTAGTTCGGTAATAGCATTACGAGCAGGCTCACCTCCAACTCACGGCCTCCCAAAACTACTCGCCGACCCTTACAAACATCACTCACGAGGATAATACCACCTCCGGTCGTGATCTTGTAAGTCCTTGGCAACGATTCAGCTATGATACCGTGTCTAATCGCAAAAGATACTGATATGAAGCTATGCGAAGCACCAGAATCAAACAATGCAAATGCTGGACTGGAGTCAAGAAGAATCGAACCTGCAATCAGCTCTCCAGTCACCTCTGCCTCTCCAGCTGCCATGGCGAAAGCTCGCCCCTGTTGGCCTCCTCTGGCCTGCTGCTGGCGCTGGACGAACCTCTGCTGCTGCATCGGCAGGGCTGGTCCCCGCTGCTGGCCCAATGGAGCTCTGGCTCCTCCTCCTCCTCCCGGAGCTACCCGTCCCATGCGGCACTCCCTCATCTGGTGGTGTGCTGAACCACACACCATGCACAGGCCCAGCCTCTTTCGACACTCATTGAAGACGTGCCCAGGCTTCTTGTAGTAGGCACAAGTAACTCCCTGTCTCTGACCCTGCTGGTGTTGTCTCGACTGCTGCTGCTGAACTGGACTCTGATGGATCGGCTGCGGCTGAAACTGCCTCAGCTGCTGATGCTGAAAGTGGGGCCTCTTGGCCTGGCCCCCGCTGCTGCTGCTGCCCCCAACTGGGTCTCTCCCTCTCTTGAGCCTAAGCTTAAGATCATCCTCAGCCAACAGGGCTCCTGTCAAGATCTCCTCGAACGTAGCATCTCTGCTGCCCTTGGTCAGAGACTTGACCTGTTTGACCAGACCCTTCCGGAACCTCTGGGCCTTTGCCGTCTCGCTCAAGCCCTCCACGAACCTGCCGAGACGACCAAACTCTCCAGCATACTCCTCAACTGAGAGGCTCCCCTGGACCAAGCTCTTGAACTGCGACTCTAAGGCTCTGACTGCTGAATCTGGGAAGAACTTCTTCATGAAGAAGCCCCTGAACTGCTCCCAAGTCTGCCCTGGTACCCCCATCCTGGGGTCGGACTGATACCAGGTGCGAGCAAGATCTCGCATCCGGCTAGCTGCGGCCTCGATCTGAAGGTCTGCTGGAATCCTGGCCAAGCGGAAGATCTCCTCTATATGCTCGATCCACTTATCGGCATATAGGATCCCCTTTGTCCCCAGAAAGTCTCTGGGGCTCATCTTCTGAAACTGCTCGATCCCCGGTGTCCTCGGCTACTGTACCACTGGTCGAGCTGCGGCTGTCGAGACGGCCAACTCTATGCCTCTGTCCTGCCATACCTGCTGTCGATCCATGAACTGCTGGAAATATGCGAACATCTGAGCTGCGTCCACATGTCCTGGAGGTGGTGGTGGCAGGAAAGGATCCTCTGGAAAGACCGGGTCCTACCTCCCAGTCGGTGGATACATGCCCCCTGCTGCGGCTGCCGAGGTCTCAACACGAGCTGAGATGGCAAGAGCTGCAGTCCCCTGGCCTCGCCGTGCTGGCTGAGAGATAGCAGTCCCCTCTATAGCATCCTCATGGACGGCACGCTGCAATCGAGTCTCTACCATCCTGAAGATAGACAAACAAGAGTATCAATTTCTGAGAAAGAAGCGAAATAACAAAGGCGGACAATTTAATTCAAAGGATCAGCTGACAAAGGATTTAAATGGCAATAAAAGAAATTTTCCTAAAGTGATTGAGTATCTTAAAATTAATGTCCTATATCCTATAGCAGGCTGCAGTGATACTCTAGTTCGAGTACCACTACACTTCTAGTCTAGACCTGCATGGGCCACCACTAAAAACGTGTCACGACCTGCACCCTAGAGTAAGGGTACGAGGCGTGGGTACGTCCAGCCTACGCCGCAGTATCGGCGGTAGAGAGCTGTCCTAGGTCAACATATATCTAACAATATATATCTAAACAGTTTATACTCCCCGAGTGGGGGTGACATAACAGTAAAACTCAATCACAACTAAGAAAGAGATAGCATGAAATGAAATAGAACTCAAGGAAGTAAATAGATGAAATAGCAGTAGTCTAAGATAATCCCAGCAATATCCAACAGTACAAGGTCTCAGATGAAAGAATATATACAACTCATAACTCCAAATAAAGTCTAACTAAGACATGTCTCAAGGCTGCAAAAAGTAAGATAAGCCTAACTAGTCTAGTCTAGGCAATCGGGGTGATCTCCTCAGCTAGAGCTGTGTCCTCCTGAGGGTCCAGCTCGCAGGTGTCATCTAAGGCTGCCCCGTAGTAAGTATCCAGGCAAGCCTCCTCCTCGTCCTCTGTAATATTTTCAATAGGTCCAGTCAGAACAGGAGCGAGTACAGTACATCTCAACAGATCATAGCAGGTTAGAAAATATAAACATGCAGTAAAGTAAGATACAAGTACTGAAAGAAGTACAGTATGTAAATAGAGAGAGAAAACTGTAAGAAAAATATCTACTATAAATAGAGAACTATCATGTGACTAGTGAGTCAGAGTACAATATAGACATGTAAATGGCATAGGAGATTCTGATTCTACACTATGGAAGAGATTCTGATACTACACTACTTGGATATTATTCACATGTCCATTTCTACTCCCCCGTACCCCCAATCAATACACAAGGATCCAGCCAGGTTATGTTATGATGCTATATAACAGACCCCGAAGGTGATAGACCCCGAAGGTAATAGATCCCGAAGGTGATACATAGTAGTCCCATAAATGGGATAAGGATTCTAGGAAGACTCTACGATCATAAGAGTATATGTCGTAAGTGATCAAAGAACCAATGAAGCATATGATATGCCATGTAAGTGAAACGCACAGAACATGTAGTACCTGATGCTCCCTAAGGATAACATCTCAAGAAGGGATCCATATAGTACCAATCCGTGTGACCAATATGACAGTACAAGTAAAGTAATCTACTGCAGGAAATAATTCTAAGCAGGATATGAAATAATTAGAGAATGTACTCGCCTGTAACTGAGTGTCCAGTATGAAACGTACTGTCCAAGGAGTGGTGTCTGGCTCCTAAACAGAACAGCACAAGTCACAACAAGTCCAGAATAGTGAAATGGAGTCCTACTATGCATTCTACATGATTCTAGGTCAATCTAGGCCAAAGTCAACTCTTGGTCAACTTTGGTCAACCCTAGAAGTCAAACTAGGTCAACCAACTCTAATCATGTCTAAACTCAACCATCTAGGTCTAACAAGTCATGCTAGGCTCTAACAAGTCTATACTAGACAACACACAACATTCCAAGTATCCATTATACCTAAGTATATACACATTATATATAGATACAAATATATTGAACTAACACTAAGTATACCTAGGCAAAATACTATATGTACATACACATAGACATACACTCACAAGTACACAGGTATTCACATTGCACACACTACATATAGACACTAATACATACCCCTACATCACTCACACATATATTTATGTATATGGTACACATAAATATGCATATAGAGGGAAGCATGTGTGTGTGTGTATACAATCAAGAGTGTGTGTATGCTATACAATTGTGTGTGGACAGGAAATGACAGTGAAAGGGTGTGTTTGTGTGTATAATATGCCATAATGTGTCAAGTGGCAGGATAATGTGACAGGTTATAAGGAGAAGTGTGTGTGTGTATAGGTGAGGGTAATACAATCATGTGTGTGTATATGTCATGGTGAGAGTGTACAGGGAAATGAGCAACAGTATAGCAAACACACAGGAAAAAGGAAAGGAAATTAACTCATGCTCCCACCCCCAATCTCAGGTTTAGAATCTAATAACCCAGCCTACTTACTCATCAAAATAGCCCTCTATTTGAATCTCAGTTTCAAGAGCCACACTCATCATTTAATCCCAAAACTGAACCACAGTTCCAGTTTTCCTATTTGATCCCAATGACAGCAAAAGGAACACCAAAAGAGCCCAAATTCATCACATAGCTAGGTTACCTATAGGAGAACACTAACTAGGACTAAAATCAATATTTAAGCAGTAATTAATAGGTTAAAATAGGTGCCCAATCTTAATTTCTGAAAACTGGAACAGAATTTAATACCTAGTATCATAAATCTGGAAATTGGAATTTAACTAATAAAAAATTGTTAAGAATCAAAATAAAGGGTTGGTAAAACAAATATATGATGCATACATGCTAGATGTGGTATTTGTGTCCAAACAAAAGGACACAAACATGTCCAAATGAAATAGGACACGAATAGTGCACACAGGCACTGTTTCAGTGCACTGTGTCGTGCACGTGTGCACACGTGTCGTGCACACAACACAGACCCAACCAAGACACGTGTTCACCAACCTAGGTTTGCCAGGTGTCAGGCTACCTATGTGTTATCCTGTTTTGTGTCGATGTGTCCCAGTGTCTGAGTTACACTCGCGTATCAGTGGCCATACACACGACAGTGTACACACAGTAAAATCCCCGTGCGTCGAGGATTCCTCACTCGATACGCCATGTGGGCCCACGAAACTTGACATGTGGCGTATCAGTCACTGCCCCTAGTGGCGTGTCAAGTTTCATGTCGAACAAATATGTGTCGTGTCCATTGCAGCCCCCGCACAGCAGGACAGTGCAGTCCCAGCGCGCGCGGTTGTGTCCCCGTGTCCAGAATGACTCGACACGTGCACGAATTTACCTCAGTGCACAAGAACGTGTAAGCGACAATGAATAGCAATTTTTCATTCAAAAACATTACGAAAATATCACAAAAAGTTTCAGTGAGGAATTTTCACAAATACTAGGAGTAGGACACTGATACGTGTCCTGTTAGGACACGAAACGACCCAAAAATCTGGGGATTCCTATTTCTATAGTTTGGGTAGGTCTAGGGCTCCCTATTCATGCAATAATTTCAGAATTCTATGGTGAGAACAACAAGTTACCTCAAAGTGTCAAAACCCCTTAAAAACTCTAAAGAGAGATGCTCCTCTTGATAGTGAAACTCCTCCAAATTGTTGGAAAACTGAGAACAAACAATTCCAACAGCAAAAAAACAATAATTTGAATCTATTGCAACTTGTTTGGATTAAAAAAAAGGAAAAATGGATTTATTATGAATTTCTAAAGATGTGAGCTCACCTCTTTCTTCTCTTGCAATAAATTCCTAAGGAAGAGGCTAGCCCTAACTTTGGGAGGCATTAAATAGGATGTGATAGGTCAATAGTGGCTGCCATGGGCTGATTAGGGTTAGGGTTGGTTCATGGTGTGGGCCTATGGGCTATTAAGCCTAAGTCATTAATCATGACTTATGAAGTCATAAGCCATATTAGCCTACACAACTCCAAATCACCCCTACCTAGTTCCAATGACTTAAACCTCATTACATTAGGTCAAACCAAGGTTACTTAACCTAACTAAGTGGCCATAACCTAGATTAGTAACTAGGTTAGTCTTCTAGTCAACACAAGTCAAAGTCCACTATAGGCCCAAAATCAATTCTCCTAAAAATCACCAAAAATCACCAAAAATCATATTAATTATAATAAATCATAATAATACATAATAATTCAAATTAATTCCCAAAATTTGAAAAATGACCAAAATACCCCCAAGCTAGAAAAGTGGTAGTGACATGCATAATTGATGCATAACCATGTCCTTCACTGCCTTCATGCCCTGCATATGCCCTCTCAGTTAAATTGTCCTGCAGACAACACCTTGCTATGCATTACCTTACATGTATTTCATATATGCCCTTGGTAGTAAACTTCCTATCTAGTCTATATTATACCATAGTGTCCTGACCTTACCTCCTCCTTAGCAAACCCCTTTAGATTAGAGTTCAGTCCAGTAGTAGTGTTCAGTCAAAACCCCATTAGCATCAGTTGTAAGATTGAAGTCCTGCACTAATGTTTGATATCATGTATAACTTGTAATACTTCCTTTGCATTCACATATTCACTGCATTGGATTACAGATATTGAGTTCGGACCCAATTTAGTTCTGAACACTCTGATACCTATGTATATGAGCATGTAAAGTATCACTCCTTCATTTTCTGTACCCTATTGGCCACTATACATGATAACATTTCATGTCCAGCTATATGGACATGTCCTATACTGTTTGTTCACTATGGTTGATGCCATGCTCATTAATTCAGTCATATGGAGACTGTCTTGTTTTCCTTTTTCTCTACTGCATTCATTGCTGTTGTGCTTAGACATCGATAATGTACATTATGTATTGTTTTGGATATGAATTTGGGCGCTGCCTTAGTCCATTGACCTCTGGTTTATTGTAACTAGATTTATAGTATTCATATGTGATGAGTAGCATCTGTGTTCAGAGATATTGGGAGATACTAACCTATGTATATATATATATATATATATATTATATATATATATATATATATTGCTATGTGAATGTGGTTTATAGTGTGTCTTTGAGTGAGTGTTAAAATTTAGGGTTAGTTATTAGGCTATCTTGGTATAGATAGACTGTGATGTGGTTGGACTGTTAGTGTTCCTGTGAGAGATGTGGCTTAGGCTTGTGGCTTGGTTTAGGCTATAGGTAGAGCAGTTGTCACGATCCGCTACCCAAATTGTTGGGCCGGGCCGAGTCATGTCCAGCCTATGCTTGAGATAAAGCGTAGTAAGCTGTTCTAAAGATAACAAGATAATACTAGAATGTGTTAATAGTTCTATATGTAATAATGAGACAGAAATGTTCCAAATACAGAAGTCATCTCATATAATAGTAAGTTCCAAGTACAAGTCCAAAATGTAAAACTAGATACAGGTCCAGTTACAAAATACACAGTCTAACAATGTGACTACTCTCGGAACCTCGAACAACTACGCAAACTAGACGAGTTTTCCTGCAGGTACATCCTCGTAAGATAAAGCCTGGTCCTCGGCAGCAACTCCATAATAGGAATCACAAAGAAACTCCTCCTCAGTAAGTATACCTACAACGTTTTTCCTGTCAGGATGGGAGCAAGTACTGAATCTGACAAACATATAATACTAATCACGTGATGGAAAGAGTTAAAATGACAAATCTTGTTCTATCCAGTTTTAGATATATTTCATCATGGTAATAATTATTTGTTTTAAAGTTTAAAACTGTAGTAGGTGAGTGATCAGTCAATAGGTAATCAGGATGTACAGTGGTACATATCAATTTTTTGAAGTATATATACGTACCCTTAACGGCATCGGTGTATGTCCATACACAAATGCGGGATCAGACATACGACAAAGTTACATATAGAAGGTAACAGTGCTCGGTAAATACATACGGAGAAGGGGGTCATGATCACGTACACTACTAACAGTTTACCCTTAACCCGTTGTTAAAACATTTGAGAGATATGAAAACTATCCTAAGCATGGTAGAGACTAAAAGTAATACAATATGTAAAGATTTAACTTGCTACCCCAAGGATCAGTATTTAATATGGTTGGAAAATCACAGTTTATTGTTATAGCAGTATGTAAAGTTTATAGAGGTACTTGCCTTCAGCAAAGCAAAGTAGCGATAGAAATGCTATAGAAGCCTGATGACTCGTCACTGTAGAAATAATACATAAACTTTGTTTTCACACTAAGTTAAACACTAAGACACTAGTTATACAACACGACTTTCTGACTGGATACCTAGCCAAATGATGACTTTAGCATAGGAGACCAATATGGGGTGACACAATACCCAAACTAACTTTCTAGGGTCTTTATACTAGTGTAGGAGGGTGGTCCAATACTACAATAACTCAAACAACACAAAACATTGCAAGTCGTAACTATTCAATAAATAAATCAAACTGTACACTATGTTCCAATAATTTTTGAGATAGACAAAAAGCTTAATTTTACAAAAAATAAAGTACCAAAATGATCCTTGTTAATTATAGAAATTTATACTAATTTGTCTGTAATTTATAAACCGTCATAGATATTTATTAAAAATCAGCAAACATATGTATCCTGAAAATGAGTTCTGTTTTCCTATTTTTATAAAATGCCAAGATTACTTATTAAATGCTGGAAAATTATAATAAATTAGCTAAATTAACATAGTATTTAAATACAATTTTTATTATAATTAAAATATATATAAAAATTCAAAAACAGCAAGTAACAATTTCTGGAAAATAATTAATTAATTATTTACTACTTTGTCCATGTATTCGAAATTGAACCGAAGTCCAGATACAGGACCCAAAGCCATGAATCAAGTCCAATATGACTTGTATAGACTCTGAATATATTAGACACAATTGGACCCAAAAACCCATGCTAGGTTTAGACATCAATTGGCCATGATTAATAAAATACAGGAATTTAAATAATAAATAATATATTTTAAAGTGGTAAAATATACAAGTCATAAAATTATATAATAAAATAACTTATGAAATTTTATATAATAATATTTTGCACCAAAATTGCATTTGAAAATATATACATATTTATACAATAAATACTATTATATATACATAAATATATTGATATTTATATATATAATGGATATATATATATATATATATATATATATATATATATATATATATATATATATATATATATATATATATATATATATATATTATATATATATATATATATATATATATATATATATATATAATATATAATATATATATATATATATATATATATATATATATATATATATATATATATATATATACATATATATATATAAAATGCTAAAAATAAAATATACATGTATATATACAAATACAGTATATATATATATATATATATATATATATATATATATATATATATATATATATATACATATATTAAAAAAAAAATATATATATATTATATATATATATATATATATATATATATATATATATATATAATATATATATATATTTTTTAATATATATATATATATATATATATATATATATATATATATATATATATATATATATATATATATATATATATATAAGCGGGTCGAGCCCCCCCCCTCGCCGTGGCTCCCCCTCCCGGGGTCGAGCCACCGCTGCGGCTCCCCCTCCCCGCGGTCGAGCTCCCCCTCCTCCTCCCTTTCCGCTCCCCCTGGGTCGAGCTCCCCCTCCGGCTCCCCAGCGGGTCGAGCCCCCCCTCCGGCTCCCCAGCGGGTCGAGCCACCCCCTCCGGCTCCCCCACCGGCTCCCCAGCGGGTCGAGCCCCCCCTCGCCGTGGCTCCCCCTCCCGGGGTCGAGCCACCGCTGCGGCTCCCCTTCCCCGCGGTCGAGCTCCCCCTCCTCCTCCCTTTCCGCTCCCCCTGGGTCGAGCTCCCCCTCCGGCTCCCCAGCGGGTCGAGCCCCCCCTCCGGCTCCCCAGCGGGTCGAGCCACCCCCCTCCGGCTCCCCAGAGGGTCGAGCCCCCCTCGCCGTGGCTCCCCCTCCCGGGGTCGAGCCACCGCTGTGGCTCCCCCTCCCCGCGGTCGAGCTCCCCCCTCCTCCCTTCCTGCTCCCCCACGGTCGAGCTCCCCCTCCGGCTCCCCTGCGGGTCGAGCCCCCCTCCGGCTCCCAGCGGGTCGACCCCCCCTTCGCCGTGGCTCCCCCTCCCAGGGTCGAGCCACCGCAGTGGATCCCCCTCTCCGCGGTCGAGCTCTCCCCTCCCCTCCCTCGCCGTGGCTCCCCGCCGCCCCCCGGTGTCGCTCTGAGGCCCCGTCGCCCCTACCCCCCCTCTCCGGCGCCCCCCCTGGTAGGACCCTCGGGTCCTCCCCCTCTCGTCCTCCCGGCGGCGTGCTCCTGGCGAGAGAGCCCCGCCCCTATCCGCCTCGGGCCCCGCCCCTGTTATCCTCGGGCCCAGCGTACCCTTCGGTCCGCGAGCGTGGGCCTGTCCCCTCGGGTCCAGTGCCCCTAGGGCCCCGTGCCACTCCGCTGTTTCTTGGATTGCACGCTTGACTGCCACGTGCCCCCCCTGTTTTTGTGTTTCAAATTTCAAATTTTGTATTTTGCTGCTGTGTGGGTCCGGACCGGCTCTTTGGTCCTGGGTTGTAGTTCGGTGCTGTTTACTGTTTCAATAAATTAGCTTTTGCCAAAAAAAAAAAAAAAAAAAAATAATAAAAAAATATATATATATATATATTTAATATATATATATATATATATATATAGATGATGAGCGATCTCGTAGGAGTTGCCGCCCCTTTGAAACCCTAGCATCATCTTCTCCACCAACGCCGGCGTGGCCTTTGGCCGGGCCGGGGTTCCCCTAAGCCACCACAACCATTTGGTTGGTGGCTTCCCCAGTAATTGATTCTTCTAGGGTTATGGCGCCCAAGTCCTTCGCGGAGGCAGTGAAGGGATTGACTCGGTCGGTTTCTGTCATTGTGCCGCGGACGATTGCTTCTTTCAAGGGTTCCCCTTCAATCTCCTTCACGGAGGAGGAAGAATCGCTTCTAGCAGATCCATTCAAATTTGCTCTGATTGAGAAATTCTCACATAATAGGCCTCCGATCGATCTAATCAGGAAGGCGCTATCTGGCTTTGAATTTGTCGGATCCATCTCGACGGGCGTTATCGATGAAAAGCACATCCTTATCCGGCCATCAAGTGAACTTGATTTCCTTAGGCTTCGTTCTAAGGATTTGTGGTACATTTCTAGGGCTCCTATGAGGGTCTTCAAATGGGATCCTAACTTCTCTCCTTCCCAGGAATCACCAAAAATACCAGTGTGGATTATTTTGCCTAACCTTCTACATCATCTGTATGCCAAGGATGCACTTTTTGCCATTGCTACAGCATTTGGGAAACCTCTCAAAATTGACAAGGCAACATCGGAGTTATCTCGACCAAGCATGGCTCGTATATTTATGAAGATTGATGCATCAAAGCCACTTCAGCATCGTATTCGCATTAACTTACCAAGTGGTGGTTTGTCGCAGTTGATAGAGTATGAATCAACCCCTCTTTATTGCTCTCACTGCTGCCATCAGGGCCATTTAATTGCCTCATACAAAATTAAACACAAAGAACGAGGGAAAGAGCCTCTCCAAAAGGAAACTCCTGCATCGACTAGCGCACAACCTAAGATAAAGTCATTCACATTGTCCAAAGGGAAGATGCGGCCCAGCCACCGAGGGTTGTCAACTCAGCTCTGCAACCACTCCATTCTCCGGTTATTACCCACCAGTTATTAGAAAAGGAACCGGTCACCCAACTTCCTGTGAGCGCGAGTTCCCCTGTTGATGGGACGGCGGCCATTATTCCTAGTAATTGCGACGCCACAAATGGAAAGGAACTATTAGTCTCTACTCAACAAACTTCCTCTGACCAAGAACCTGAAGCTCCACATCTGGCTGATGACGTTCGTACAGAGGAAGACAATAAGAAGAAGGGATAACTTTGGAGCTGGGTCGATGAAGTTGAAGAAGAAGAGGCTGGTGCGAAGAAAGCAGCAGAGAAACCTAAGCCTAAGCGTAAGAAGCGACCACCAGAGCCTACAGATAGAGTCTTAAGCTCGGTCACCGCACATACTAAATCTGGTAAAACCCTACTCCCCAACAATGTTTAACATCATGTGTTGGAACATTCGGGGGGTTGCAAATAAGATGGCTCTTAAAAGACTTCAAAATATTTGTCGGGTGAACAAAGTACAATTATTGGCTATCTTGGAGCCAAAAGTTGATAAATCAAAGCTGCTTCATTATCAGTTAAAGCTTGGTTTTGAAAAGGGTTACTCTAATGAGAAGGGCAATATTTGGGTATTAGCAAAGTCGGGTTGCACCATCTCCCTTCTGGATTCTTTTGATCATGCAGTGTCTATCACTTTTAAGAATGAATTTTTTATGTCTGAAGTTATGTTTTCATTCGTGCATGGCCATAATAATAAAGAGGGTCGTCGAAACTGTTTGCCATGAAATATAAAAGGACAGAACAATTATCGGAGGAATAGACTTTTACTTCACGTTACAAACTCGCTCATACAAAGAAAGCCTAGGGACGAAAACCTAAGTACAGCAGTCTAAGTACAATTGTTTATTTTAGATTCTGGGGGGTGACAATAGAGGCTCAGGAAATCGACGACAGCTCTGCCTTACTCCTTGGACGATCGGTATGCAGCCTTGGCTCAAGAAGATTGCTTGGCGTTGGAAGAAATGCTCCCATTGCTCTCTCTCTGCTCTTCTCTCCAAGTACTTTGGTGCTCTCTCTGATCTCGAAAAGTGCTCATGTTTGCGCCTCTCTCTGTGTGTGTATCTCCTTTTGCAAGGGAATGGCACCCTGCTATTTATAGGAATGGAGTGTGATCATTAGGGTTGCAAATGATTGCTTCTTGGAGATCAACGGCCTGTGGATTGGTCAATCTAGGCCATTAGTTTTGATTGTGATGAATCTGGACCATTAAGTATAGATTACTCAAAATCTCATCAGTAATTAATACTGATTGGAATAAATTTTCCTCATAATGATCTTCTGATATCTGCAAATAAATTTGATTTATTCTCTTGCCATGTGTCCCAGATTATTGAGATTTGACCCAATCTTTGATTACAATAAATCTGGAAGATTGATCGGCTTAGGACACGTGTCCTAGGAGCCACTGGGGGGATCTGAATCGCATGAAGATTAAGCCGCATAAGATTTAGGCCGCATAAGGTCCGGGCCACGTGTCAGGGCTGCTTGGGTAGTGGCTCCCCCCTTTCGAACCTTTGAACCGCATGGAGATGATCATTGCGAGCCGCATAGGGATGCATCCGCCTGGGCCGCATAGAAATGGTCCTCTTGAACCGCATGGGAAGGCCTCCGCTTGAGCCGTATGAGACTGTTTCAGCCTGAGCCGCATGGAACGGCTTCATTTTGAACCGCATGGGAAGTCTTCGCTCGAGCCGCATATGATCGTCCACGTATCAGGGCCACGTAGCATTTTCTGGATTTCAGGAGATTGTGTCAGAGATCTCCTTCACTTTCCTAGGGGTCTGTCATTATGACAGAGTCATAATTACCACTTTTGTGTCAGGACTGCCACTTTTTAAGAGTTGTCAGCCGTTACAGCAATTAATGCAGGAGGGGAGAACTATTTTTCTAGCCACGTGTCTCCTGTTCTGAGCCGCATAGGACGTCTTGAGCCGCATAGCCCCTCGTGCCGCATGAATCTGTGAGCCGTATGGTCTTTCTGAGCCGCATGGATCCTTCTTTAATATTTTTTATGATTCTACAAGACCCCCTTCAAAGTTTTCAATTTACAAAATTGAAATACTTTGAATAAGAAGCATGGTTATATTCTTCTGGCCGCATATGAAGTCCTGGCCGCGGGGATGTTTAAGCCGCATAGATAGTTCAGCCGCATTGATGGCTTAGCCCCATAGCTTCTTACCACGTGTGCGTGTCTTTAATTGCCTCAAATTTGCTTTTAACGCCGTCTTTAGGAGGAATCCCAAGAGTTGGTTCATTAAATCTCGCGATTTTATGCCCTGGGTGAATCTCCTTTTATGGGAGAGGGGGCGAAATTCAAGAGTCGGTTTTGTCTTTAGACGAGGCGATTTATTACTCCACGTGTCTTCCCCCTCCTATAAATAAGAGGAGCTTGAGAGAGAGAGGAGTTCTTTACTTCCTCTTTTACTTCGAATCTTTCCCTATTCATCTCTTTATCTTCTTCTTGATTGATAATGGCGCCCAAGAAGACCGTTGCAGCGAAGAAGGCCGCGTCTTCGTCGACCGTGACGGCGAAGGGCAAAACTGATTCTAATTCGACTGCGGCTGCTCCTCCACCTATTGTCGTCCCCGCGGCTCATCCTGACGTTCATCCCCCCATTGCCGGTAGGGACATTGCAGGGGTTAAAGAACCCTAACTGCTATGGCTACATCGCATGCTTTATGCACGAGCCTTTGTGAACCGTATATTCGGCCTATGGTTGAGCTGCGAGCCGTATAAGAATAACAGCTGTGACCATATATGCGCTGTGCCAACGCAGTCGTATGAGCTATGCTGAGCCATATGGATTCGCACAGAATTTGTCTGTCACGTGGTCAGTGCGAATTTTGTCCGAGCCCTGAGGGCCTTATGAGAGCACTGCCGCATGACTTTTTACTGAATAGGGCCGCATAAGTATTCATCTGTGATTAAGCCGCATAAGGCTTCATTAAATTGGATCCGCATGAGGCTTTGTTGAGTCGGAGCCGTATGGGTGTTTTCTTTAAGCCGTATGAGGCTCGGAAGTACCCGATCATTTGCTTTTTATCCCTCTTTTTAACTTAACTTTCTCTGTCTTCTTTTCAGTGATTCTGCAGGTAAATGCTGCTGGAGAACTCCAGGTGGGTAGTGCCCAAGCTGCTCTGGGCCACAGGTACGACCATATTGTTCAGCATATGGCAGATCAGTTTTCAAGTGACGAACCCTCGGCTAGACTAAATGCCATCAAGAATCAGTCTTTCCATTTCCTTAACGCTATGATGAACTCCGAGAAATTCGAAGGAGAATATTTGAAGCCTGCGTTCTTTTTTGGGGACACCTTGACTGTGGAGAATAGTCATGTTCTGGAGGTGTCGGAGAATTGGCATTTTGTTTCTAACGGGATGGCGATCCGCATCCCCCAAATGGAGCGACACTTCCCGTTATCTTGGTTCAATATGCTCTAATTGGACCGAAAGATGGAGGAGACTTTAACCCCTACCCGAAGTGGGATGTTTGTGGAAAATATCCATTATAACAACAGTCTGAAGTCAATGGCTGCCGGCAAGGTGCATACCAGCTGTTCTGTGACGGGATTGGTCCCAGGTACTTTCTTGAATGTGGCGGGCCCCAACTTCACATTTTCTACCGTCGATACTTTTATAAATCAACTTGTTCGGAAGGGCTCCTATCCCGTTGGCCGGTTGATGCTCTCCAGTTGGGTACATCCTATTCTCTCGTGGACCAATCTGTCCATGTGGATCTTGCAGAAGTATGAGGCCTTTTTGTGTGAGATTGGCCTTTACCATGCTATCCGAGACACCAGCCATGGCTTGTCCATAAACAAGAAGTTGTTCATGTCTCTGCTGGAGATGTATAACTGCCGTACGTGAACCTTCTATTCACCCGTAGGGGAAATAGGGCTTGCGCTCCATGAAATGTATGCGGTCTCCAAGCTTCCTTGTGGGGACGAAGCTTTTGAAGCGTATACTCCCACTAATGAGGAACTCGTAGATTTGGAACGACGGTATCCCGGCTTCGTGGCTCTCTACCAAGAGATATTGTGCCACTATAGCACCTGTCATCAGATAGCCCAAAAGGATAGCAATCGGAAGGGAATGCTCCCCACACCAAGGACTGGGTGCACTATCTTTTTTCGACAGATGCCTCTGGTCAAGTTACCTCTCGTCGCCCTCGATCGCGGGAAGAGGTTAAAGACTTGGTGTTGTCGGCTAAGAGAGTGGCCACTACCAGTGACAGATTCGGGAGTAAGACTGACTCTTTTGGGTACTTTTACCAGGATACCCAAGATCTGTCAGAGAAGGCGCTCCTGGCGGGGTTTTGATGATATGGTTGCGAAATTGTGTAGTCTCCAAAGGGGCTGTATCTATTGAAAGAATCAGTCGTAACTTCATCCTTCCGGCGGTGAAGTTAGTTTTGCGAATCAGGCTAGCTCTCCTCCCGGCCATGGTATGCAGCATCCATCGTGGACTTTGCACCTTCACATCTAAGGTCAGCGCTCACGACGTGACCAAGGATTTTGAACGCACCGAGTTGCCCTATCACTATTTGTTGGGGTGGGTGTTAATGCATTATCCGTCTTTGATGAGACCGGGCTCTGAAGATGGTGTAACTGATGATGACGCATTTATCTTTCGTTACCGTGATGAGCCTTGGGAGTGTGAGATCATGCGGGCTTGCCGGATGGCCTTAGCGAGGGCGGATATGTATCATATTTTTGTATCCGTCCCTCGCTTTACTGCGAAGGACATAGAGGCTGTACATCTTGACGGTATTGCGCCTCCTCAACTTCTGGATGGCCAGATGCTCCTGTGGCTGCGAAACATCCGCCCCGTACATCTGGTGTACCGTAACCGCAATACGATTTTTCTGGAGCCTTATCTGCCCAGCAGGTTTGCCCGGCAGTTTGGATACAGCCAACTTTGTCTAGACAACCCCAGCTCCTGTCTGGGTTTTGAAGGTAGCCTTCTTGATGGTATCAGGGCTTGGCAATACTACGATACATTCCATACCCGTACCATTTTCTCGGTCCCTGCCATTAAGGCGTCAGTGGAGATCTTGTACATGGTGGCTTTATATCATGTCATGGCGAACAAACCCCCGGTCGGTTTTAACCCAGGTGCCAGTTTTATTGTTGGTACCGGCCTGGAGGAAGGATCTCAAGGGTCCAAGAAGAGAAAGAGTCGAGTCGAAGTGCCAGATTTGGATTCCACTGCTGAGGATGATGAAGGCAACGATCATGATAGAGATGACTCTATACTTCCAGTGGCAGACGTAGAGGTGGATCAGCCACCAATTTTGTCAGATGAGATGTTGGGGGATCAGTCACCCGTTGTGCCTAGCCCTACTCCAAATCGTAGCAGGCAAGTTTTTTCTGTTGGCGGTATTTCTCGTTCTCGAAAGTTGGTTGCGACCAGACACCGTCAGCTGGCTATAAGAGAAAGTGGAGAAGACATTAACCCCGCGTCAGAGGTAACCAAGCCACTCCCGAACCTTCCTTCCTTCTTTCCTTTTAGCTTCGATTTTAATCATCTTCTTTCCTTCTTATAGGTGTCAAGAGAAGAAGAAGAGTTTCAAGATGCCGAGGTGGTAACCCGGGATGACAGGAATTTTAGTAAACCTGTCCCTGAAACTGGCAAATTTTATCAAGATGACGTTGATCACGTCGTACTTCCCTCCGGGGTGGCTGGGATAGAAGAACCCGCTGAATCTAACTCGGGTAAGGAGGTCATGTCAGCTATGTAAGAGCTGCAGCCTCCATGTTCCTCTCCTGGTAAGATAAGCCGGATCTTGTCCCGTGAGGAGGCCTACCTGCTCTATCATCATATCCTTCAGGTCACGTCGACTGACCATTGTTCTGGGCATACAGGTCCGGCCTCTCCAGTGCTAAGGATGGACACTATTGAGACGAACTATATCGAAGGGGTACCGGTGGAGAGGAGTGCATTTTCTCTTCTTTCGGCTTGTCTTGAGGGGCTCCTGTTGGCTCGAGTTCAGAAAATCGGGTGATGGGGCGGCTACGGCAGTGGACGACGGTCCTTTCATCCTCTTCTGTTTGGGTGGCTCCAAGGGTCGACCTCTCAGCCTTACCGAGTATCGAGGCTCTTCGATTGACGGAGGAAAAGTTATCCGTGCGTCGTCCTGCTCGGATTCCATCCCCCTGGTGGCAAGCTCTAGCATTACTCCTCCGATATTGTCGGCCACGCTTCCTCTGACGCCGTCCTCTACAGAGGTCTTGGATGATGCGTTACAGGACGTAGTTGCCAGCTTTTACCGTCATTTGAGGAGGAGAATAACGGCTACAGTGGAAAGAGGAACCTCTTTCGTCTTATCCCGACAATGTGCCCAGGGTCAAATTGATATTCTAATGACTCTTCTTGGTGGTGTGGGACTGGCTGCGCTCTTTGAGACGAAGTTATTGGAGACTGAGCAGTTGGTGGCCCAGCTGCAGGTGCTACGACAGGCTGATTTGTCTGCTGTTATAGATCGGGATCGTGGCTCTCTCACTGCTACTATAGAGAAGACAAGGGCTGCTCGAGATAAAATCAGGCCGACCGTACTGAAGGACCTTCGTGTTCTGTCTAATCGATATGATCAATTGAGCCGTGAGGGCGAAGATGTCATAGCTCGAGAAGCGGCTGCCTCCCGTGGGATCACCGAGACGCGAGAGCAGATCTTTGAGCTTCAGAGGAAGCTAACTTTCTTGGAGTCTGAACTTGAGACTGCCCGTATTGATAAGGAGCTGATTATTCAGGAGGCTGACAGAGTCAATCGAGCTTCGACTGAGTTGGAAGTTGCCCTGAAGAAGTTGGAGGATGACTGGCAGGAGCTCATGGGCTTGGATAATGAAGAGCGGTTATCCCGGGAGGTTGAGCGTTGAGTTAAACAAAGACTCGACCAGGAGGCCACCTTAGTGACGAATCGTCTTTTGGAGTTATGTAATGCTGAGCTATAGTCATCATTTTCTTCTTGTTTTGTTCTTGTTTTCGTTTTGAAAGGGACATGGTCCCAAAAGATGTAATGCTTTTTTCTTCCTTCAAATAGAGAGTACTTTCCATTCTACCCTTCATTTGCATTGCTTGTTGTACCTGTGATATTGTGGTGATGTTTTTCCCGTCTAGGGAACCTATTTGTGGACCTGTTACCCATGGCATACCTTAGTTTTGGGTACGAATAACAAGTTTGGTTAGGATACCTGGAACAACCATGGCAAAGTGGTCATGGGTGCTCTTGGTATCGGGAAAAAGAATGCCGTAGAGCAGCTGGGCTCCCGGGGCATGATGAGATGGTAGGCTTATGCTAAGAAACTTAGCAGAGGATATTTGTGGGCCTATTATCCTTGGCGTACCCTGGTTTAGGATACGGATAATAGGATGAATAGAAACCAACATATTTGCTCAGAGGTTATGATGACATGGCAAGCATGAAGGTTTTATCGTAGAATCTTCCTGCTCAGGGGTAATGAGGACATGACAGGAGAGACTTCACGGAGGACATTTGTGGTCAACAGAGGACATTTGTGGTCAATAGAGGACATTTATGGTCAATAAAGGACATTTGTGGACCTATTATCCTTATCGTACTCCGGTTGTGGGTACAAATAATAGGTTGAAAGGGAACCGACATACTTATTCAGAGGTAATGAGGACATGGCAAGTATGAAGGTTTCTTCTACGGAGCCTTCCCACTCAGCGGTAATAAGGAAATGGTAGGAGTGGGCTCAATGAAGAGGGGGTACATAAAACGACTCAGAGGTAATGAGGACATGGAAGTTCTATGTAGGGGGTGATTTGTTTTTGGCGGAAATGAAACGACTCAGAGGTAATAAGGACATGGCCGTTTTGGAAATTTGTGGATCGCTTACCCTTTTTTGTGCACTGGAAGTGCGGGTATTGGATCATGGGGGAGGATCTCCTCCAGGAAGAAAGTTCAGAGATATGATCATACATGACTTTCTATCTGAAAGAGTGACCGGGATGTGAGTTCAGAGGCACCGTCGGGTACATGACTCGATATTGTGAAAGTGTGACTTCAGCGGCACCAGCGGGAACATGACTCGATAATCTGGAATGTTGGAAAATGAGTTCAGCGACACCAGAGGGTACGTGACTCGAAAATTTGGAGAATTATGAGGGTGAGTTCAGCGGTACCAGCGGGTACGTGACTCAAAAATTTGGAGAATTGTCGTCTAGACATAGTATTTATTCAGGAACTTGCCGTTGACGGGCAACATGAGCAAGTCCCCGTTTTGCTTGGTGAGGCGGTAAGCACCGTTGGAGAATACGGCCTCGATGATAAATGGACCTTCCCATCTTGGCTGGAACTTGCCGACGGTCTTGTGAGTCATGACCATCGGCCTCCGGACTGCCAGAACAAGATCGCCCACTTGGAATGTCCTAATTTTGACCTTCTTGTTGAAGGCTCCAGAGATGCGTGCTTGATATAGCTCGATCCTTTGTTGAGCCATGAGGTATTTTTCATCTAAGGCCTCCAACTTTTGTAGTCGACGTCGGTAGTTATCATCCGTCGTCAATTGATAAGTGAGGGCGACGCGGAGTGAGGGTATTTGAGTCTCTAATGGGAGAACTGCCTCACTCCCGTATACCAGGGAGAATGGTGTATTTCCAGTAGCTGTTCGGACTGTAGTACAGTACGCCCATAAACATTCGTCTAGCTTCTCGTTCCAGTCGCGTTTGTTGGAAGAGACAAACTTCTTGAGGAGTTTGATAATTGTTTTGTTGAATGCCTCTGCCAACCCGTTCGCTGCTGGGTTGTATGGTATCGAGGCAATATTCTGGATGCGATGTTTGTCGCAGAACCGATAAAAAGCGTGGCCTGCAAACTACGGACCATTATCGTAGATGATCCTCCGAGGCAATCCAAAGCGATAGATGACGTGATGCTTAAGGAAGCTGATTACGTTTGAAGTCTTGACTTCTGTAAGTGGAACAACTTCTGCCGATTTGGAGAAGTAATCCGTGATCGCAAGTATGAAGCGATGTCCACGGGAGGAAGGTGGAGTAATTGGCCCAATGATATCCATTCCCCATGCTTCGAAGGGCCAGGTTGCCACTGTCGGATGTAGAAATTTGGATGGCTGGTGAATGAAGTCCGCGTGGACTTGGCAGGCTTTGTACCTTCTTGTGTAGTCTATCGCATCTGCTACCATCGTGGGCCAGTAGTAGCCTATTCGACGGAGACGGTCTTGCAATTTAGGACCAGGCTGATGGGCCCCGCAAATACCTTCATGTGCTTCTCGTATGGCTTCTTTGGCTTCTGCGTTTGACAGATACCGAAGCAATAATCCATCGTAGGATCGCCGATACAGCATTTTCGTCTCTGTATCGTAGAAGAATCTGAGAGAACGCCGTCTGATGGAGGTGGCTTCCTTCGGGTTCTCGGGCAGGATGTCGTAGACGACGAAGTCAATGAATGGTTGTCTCCAATCTGGGACATCATCGATCGTCTGGACAGAATAACTTGCCACGAATTGAACGTTGTTCTTGGGGCAGACCAGTTCGTGGCCTATCATGTCCACCGATTGATGAGTATGATTTGGCACTGCTAGGGAAGCGGCCAGACCTGCTAAGGCATCGGCTTCGATATTTCGGAGTCTAGGGACGTGTTCGATGAAAAACCCCTCGAACGACGAGATGTTGTCGATCGTAATTTGGTGATAGGGGATCATTTCTTCGTGGCGAACTTCGTATGAGCCTCGGATTTGATTGACGATTAACTGAGAGTCGCCGTATGCTTCAAGATATTCTACCCCCAGCTCCCTTGCAAGTTGGAGGCCAATGACCAGAGCGTTGTACTCGGCCACATTGTTAGAGCAGGGTTCCGTAAGGGAGTAAGCGCGGTTGATCACCAATCCGGTAGGAGAAACCAGTACCACCCCAATTCCGACGACGATGTTGCCCTTAGGTCCAGTTCTCGAAGCGCCGTCGAAGAACATTCGCCATATATCATCGTGAGAGGTTGCATGCGAGTCGGCGACCTCATCTGGGATCTCTTCATATACCCTGGACGACTCCGAGCCCGGGTGGGCTGCCAAAAAGTCTGCCAAGGCTTGACCTTTGACCGCCTTTTGTGGGACGAAGATCATATGGTAGGGGCATAGCAATATTGCCCATGTAGCGAGACGAGAGCTGAGTGCCCCTGGTTTAGTCATGAGGACCCTGAGAGGGTTGACTCGTGAGATCACATGTATCGTTTATCCGGTGACATAGTGCCGTGTCTTCTGAATGACGAACACTAGGGCAAGACATTTCTTCTCCAAAGCGGTGTATCGGTGCTCTGGCCCAATCATAATTCGGCTGAGGTAATATATGGCCTGTTCATGGCCTGCATCATTATTTTGTGCTAGCAGAGCTCCGAGGGAGTGCTCTATTGCTCGTACGTAGAGCAGGAATGGTTTTCCAGCAACCGGGGCTACCAGGACTGGAGGGTTCGACAAATATTCTTTTGATGCTGTCGAAGGCCCGCTGGCATTCGTCGTCCCATACGAACGAGACGCCTTTCTTCATGAGGTGGGTGAATGGCTGACATCGCCCGGAGAGGTTAGAAATGAACCTCCTGATGTACGCTAGCATCCCTTGAAGGCCTCTGAGTTCACGAAGATTTCTCGGGGGACCCATCTCCATAATTGCCTTTGTCTTCTCAGGGTCTACATGGATACCCTGGGCGGTGATGATGAAACCCAAGAACTTCCCGCTAGATACGCCTAGGAAGGACTTCGTAGGGTTCATTTTCAAATTGTGCGCTCGCATCAGGTCGAATACCGTTCTCAGATCCTGCAGATGGTCTCCCTTACAGCGACTCTTGACGGCAATGTCATCAACATAGCACTCCACCGTCTTGCGTAAGTAGTCCCGGAAGATGATACTCATGGCCCTTTGATATGTGGCACCAGCATTCTTTAAACCGAAAGGCATGACTGTGTAGCAATACGTGCCAATCGGTGTTCGGAATGATGTGTGCTTTTCGTCGTCAGGAGACATCTTAATTTGGTTGTACCCCGAGAAGCCATCCATGAATGACATACGTTCAAAGCCGCAGGTATTGTCAATCATGATGTCCGTGATAGGGAGGGGGAATTCATCTTTGGGGCATGCTTCGTTCAGATTGCGGAAGTCGATGCAGATTCGAATGTTTCCATTCTTCTTGAGGACGAATACTATGTTGGCGACCCAATCCGGATGTTGTTCCTCATGAATGAAGCTGCTGGCTATCAGTTTGTTGACTTTGGTTTTGATCGCATCCATGATGCCTGGACGAAAGCGTCGCTGTTGTTGCTTGACTGGCTTTGCGTCCGGCCAAATGTTGAGCTTGTGAAGAGCAATATCGGGTTTAACCCCGGCATGTCTTCATAGCTCCATCTGAACACATCAATGTATTCTTTGACAAGTTCCAGCAGTAATTCTCGCTCTTCGTCTGTTAAACTTTTATTGACGAAGATTGGTTTTGGGGAAGATTCGCTGCCGAGATCGACCTGGATAACCTCATCTTCAGAAGGAGGTTCCCTCAGTTAGAACCGTTTTTCCCATTGCGCATCCAACTGCTGGTCCCACGGCTCTGGCTCGAGGATTTCGGGGATGCCTTCGTCTTCTTCATAAGCGTCGGCGAATGCCATGTTGACTGACAAGACTTGTCTGAATACGTCTCCGATGCTGGTATCCGAGTCAGAAGTTGGTAACCCGGTTGAATGTGAATGCCAGTCACATTCTTCATCTGAACTCTCAGGGGTCATCGTGGGTGTTACATACCCTAATCCATATCGAGTTTTGCTATTGTAGTCCCATGGTTTGCCAGCTGGAATCGGTGGCTTCAAAGGTAATCGTCGTCTAGTACCGTAGTTCAAACTCGGCGTCATTTCCAGATTATACCCCTGTTTCTGCATGTGATATTTAGATTGGGGGCTATAAAGATACAGAGGTAGTCTTCCGGCATCCGATCTAAGGTCGACTTCTTCTATGGTGAAGGGATGCGGATCGTCCTTCCGGCCGAAGATGATTGGATGGTCCCCTCCCTCGATTATTCGGTAAGCGTCTTCTGCTGGAGTAAGCTGGATTATGGTGTAGACATTTGTCACCTGTGTGTGTAGGTGAGTGCGTATACCGTGTTCCATAGCGTACATTGTACAAAGCTTATTAAGCTCGAGGTAGTTCAAAGATAGCCCTTTATTGATGAAGTAAGGTATCTTTTCAAGAGGGATTACATCATCTGCGGAAGGAACATTAGTGTAGGCAGCCACATACTTGGCTAGCTTCGGTTCCTCTTCGGCTATCCCCTGTGTGAATGAAGACTGAGAGGACGACCTGGGGAGCTTGATCGTCAGCGGTTCAGTTGATGGAGCTGAGCGTGGAGTTGTTGGCAGACTAGTGACCCCCAGTTTGGTACTCGATATGGGGCAAGGAGTGGCTGGTTCGCTAGAAGTGTCAGACCTTGTATCGGGGTGACGACCCTTCTTGGGAAGGCGTATCGTCAGTAGCTTGTCGGAGGGATTGAGCTTCTCTATTTTGGGCTGACCGACTCTCGACAGTCTGATTATTAGTGGCCCCGTTGTGGATCTTGGCACTTGGTCAGACCTTGGCAGCCGGATTATCATCTGCTCTTCTTGTGCCGAGAGGCTGATTGCATCCTTATGCAGAGTGGCGGTAAGGGGTGTAGACCTGCCCGATTTGCGAGCTTGGAGGTGGATCTTCAGAGGCTCTTCTGATCATGTGGCTGTCTCGGTACTAGCTTGTACATCTCCTTCGCCAAGATGCTTCTTCGATTTTTCGTACAGGCAGGAGTCTGAGTAGTAAGATTCGACCCCTTTGAAGAGATTGATATCAGCAAATTCTGTCCTCACGAAGCCGTATTTGTCGACATATTTGAAGCACTGGTGCAGCGTGGAAGGCACGATCATATAATCGTGTATCCACGGGCGCCCCAAGAGGATGTTGTAAGAAGTGTCTGCATCTATGACATAGCAGGTGACTTCGGATTGGAGGTCGCCAATTTAATACTTCAGACGAATCTTCCTAATAGGGTAGCTCCTGCCCGAATTGAAACCGCTGATGGCGGTGCTTGTAGGCGTCAGGCGATGCATTTGAATGCGGAGATGATGTAGCAGACCCTTCGAAATAATGCTTATGGAAGAGCCAGGATCAATGTGCATCTGATCCACCTTCACGTCACTGATGTATCCAGTGTAGTATAGTGGGCGATCGTGCAGATTAGTTTTGATGAGCATGTCCTACAGAGTGAAGACGATGTTGGGCATTGCTCCCGTGCAGGCGCTGTCTTGGAGATCTGCAGGCGGATTTTCCCCCGTGAGGTTAACTTGAGCCAGGTATGCGTCAGCGTTTTGGAGTGCATCGCTCAAAGCCGCACGAACATCCTTGAAGAGTCTCAGGAGCTCGTATAATGACAACTTGGCCGGTGTGTTGGCCAATTGTGCCAAGATGTCGAAGTTGTAGGGCTTCTCCAACCCTTAGGCTGCCTCTTTTCGGAGGGATTTGTCGAAGCGAGTCTCCCTCGGCCTAGGCTTGTCGGTTGTCGAAGGCTGAGCCGGTCCCGGAGCATCAGTTGTAGTAGTTTGATGATTTTCAGCTGGATTGTCAACCACAGGTTGGGATTGTGCCCCAGACCGCGTGACGACAGCTGTAGCTTCCTCGATGTCTACCGAGATTGTATGGCAGGTCCTGACTTTTCCACTTTTCTTCTTGTAGGTGGAAGATGGTGTGGGCCGAGTCACTTCTGGTACCAAGTCTGGATGGATCCATATGACCTCCCCTCGTGATGTGGTGAGGGGTACTAGACCTGCAGCCTGATCTCGGGGAGGTGGAAGATTAGCAATCTCTATTGTCGCCAGAGGGATGGGGACTACCCCGTCTTGAGTTTCCGTCGGAGGGAAGCTGCCGAATTGTACCGACACCATATTGGCTGCCACCATTACCTCTTCGAAATCGATGGCCAAAGCGTTCGAATCGATGAGGTTTTGGATGTACTGTTTCAGCTGGTAGCAGTCGTGTGTGGCATGGTGGACGTAGCGATGGTAATGGCAGTACTTTGGGTTCTCTATCTCTGCCGGCCGCGGTTCTCGTCTTGGTGGAGGAAGCTGGATTCTGTCTCCTTGTATGAGCATGTCCAAGATGGGCTTGACGTGACCGTCTTCGAAGGAGTAAGTGATTTGCGGCCATTGTTTGTCTGCTGGCTTTAGCTCAGGTTTCTGTGCTGTATCGGCCACCATAGCCTGCTTTCCTCTGCTGTCCCGATTGTTGGAGGGGCTACCCCCATTATCGTTGTTGGGACGCTTGCCCTTGTTCTCTCCGTCCGAGATATGCAATCCTAGTTGGCGAGCCTTCTTCAATCGTTCTTCGGCGCTTGTGGCACTGATGATGAATGTCTTCCAATCCTTGAATTGACTTTCGCCCATCCAGAGACTGATTGTTGGAAGGAGTTTCTTTTGGCAAATTTTAATCAAGGAGGAATCCGGGTTTCCAGACGGCAACTTTATTGCGGTTTGGCGAAACCGCTCGATGTAGTTCCTTGTCAGCTCTTTCTCCCCTTGGACGACGTCCATGAGGGTAGACATGGTGATGTCCTGTCCTACTTTGTAGAATCTCTCCAAGAACATACGTTCGAAGGCGGCGAAGGAGTGGATGCAGTTGTCCGGTAGATTGCGATACCAGTCGAAGGCGACTCCTTCTAGTGCCCCAATGAATAATCGTGTGAGAATGGCATCATCATGGGGCAGATAGTCGGTGGTGACCCCGAAGTAAGTGATGTATCGACTTGCTGAGGTCTTGCCATCATAAGGATTGATATTGAAAGGCTTATATCTTGGTAGGAATGGAACGTCCCTCTATGCAGCAGGGTACGGTTGCCGTATTCTGAGGTCTTGAGAATTTTTTCGAGCGTAGAACGTGGCTCGGAGCTCTTGGACCTCTCTTCTCGCTTCGTGGGCCTCATCCACGACGGTGGGGGCCGTTATTTTAGGAGGATCGTTCTCCGGGTTTGGTGCCACCGAATTTGAGTCTGCATTGATCGCGAGACCCGTGCTTGTTTGGCCAGGCGTCCCTCCTTGCAGAGTTGGAAGGTCCGCTTTAATCTCGTCTACAGATTTTACCAAAGCAAGCAATATGGCTTCGAGACTGTCGATGCGCTGGCGATCACTGGAACCACCTTGGTTGCTGTCTGTCATGAATACCATCTTCACATGAGAAGAGATAGGCGGAGCGATGGAGGAAGCGCCCTCCGAATCGTACCCCTGTAGTGAGAAGTCATCGGGGTATGTGGATATGTTCCCTTCTGATTCAGACTCGGAAGGAACAGTACCCCCAGTCTCCGAGTTTGCCTCGTCTTGGGAGTTGTGGACGTCTTCGGGGACGTCGAGGTTTGCTGTATCCGATGGGAGAGTTGTCTTCCCTGGCTCGTCTTTTTGGAACATCGGATTATTATGGAGGCTGGAGGGGTGCAACCCCCAGCCCCCGTAACTCCCTGCGTTGTGGACGAGGAATCTTCTACTGTAGCAAATTTCATCTTAGAGCGAGTACCTTAGAAAACTTCGGTGGTGGGCACCCGCTTAGACGACAGTCTTTTAGTCGCAGTGGTTGAGATCTTCGGGCTGGGAACATTCGTCTTCTTCCCCCTTCCATCAGCGGGGACTTTCCGAGCAGAGTTGCAGGAGACGACGGGTAGTGCCTCGTCTTCTGAAGATGGCTGTTGCAGTCTTTGAAAGACAGACTGCCGGTCTTCTTGCATCGTCGTGCTGTTACAGCAGCAGTTGACGATGACTTGGGTGCAGTGACGTCCATGGGAGGACTCTTTGCACCCCGATGCATCTTCTCTTTCCTTACGTTTGTGGAGGATGGCCTCACGCAAGTCAGATGGGTCAGGACCGACCATGTTTGCTCCCGGGATTTTGGGAGACTTTTGTGAACCTCTCTGTCCGTCTGCCGTCGGGGGCTGGACTCGAGTGGTTCTGTATAACTTCCTATCTGAGGCCCGCATAACAGTATGCAAAATGCTCGGATGGTCAGAGGTCAGATCAGCAGACCGAACTCGCCAGGCTCGCGCTGCTTTAGTCTTCTTTGCTCTAGTGCGTAAGGGCACATAGTAGGAAGAGTCTAAGTGATACTGGAGAGAGTCAGACATATCTTCTTGGGAGCTCCAGAGATCAAGACCGTACGAGAGGCGGTCGAAGACAGAGCCGCGTGGAGTAGGCGTCATGCGGCTGTCATCGTTGGTCCGTATGCGGCTGGCAGACGTAGCCACATAGGCTTTCTTCATGCGGCTGGGAGTCTCAGCCGCATGGATCTTCTTTATGCGGCTGGATGATCTGGCCGCATGGATTTTCTTCATGCGGCTGGTAGATCTTCCCATATGAGCCTTCTGCATGTGTTTGGCAGATTTGGCCACAAGAGTGCTCGGCTTCTTCTTGGGGTGCATAGAGTCGCTCTTTGTCCCAACAAGTCCAGCATCGTAGTGCTTTCCTTTGTCGGTCTTGGGGACAGCAGAGTTCTCTACGGCTCGAAGTGGAGCCGCATGAGAATCGTCCTCGCCGTCTTGGGTAGCAGAGAGTACCCCATCTAGAGCTTGTGGGGGAGCAAATGATTTTGGCCTCCACTCGCAGCGAGCTTTCTTTGTGCGTGTTCGCTTCTGGATCGGACCAGCACTTCCTTCAGAGAGCATCTCTTCAAACGCCTGTTGGTCGAAGCGGACGACCATCTTCTGTTGCGTGGAGCCAAGCTTGGCTGCATCCGACTGCGTCACCAACTCCTCAGCCGTGGAGAAGTTTGTCCCCAGCAGTGTCGCCATCTTGTTTGCCATGAAATATAAAAGGACAGAACAATTATCGGAGGAGGACTTTTACTTCACGTTACAAACTCGCTCGTACAAAGAAAGCCTAGGGACGAAAACCTAGGTACAGCAGTCTAAGTACAATTGTTTATTTTAGATTCTGGGAGGTGACAATAGAGGCTCGCAAAAGCGACGACAGCTCTGCCTTACTCCTTGGACGATCGGTATACAGCCTTGGCTCCAGAAGATTGCTTGGCGTTGGAAGAAATGTTCCCTTTGCTTTCTCTCTGCTCTTCTCTCCAAGTACTCTGGTGCTCTCTCTGATCTCGAAAAGTGCTCATGTGTGCGCCTCTCTGTGTGTGTGTATCTCCTTTTGCAAGGGAATGGCACCCTGCTATTTATAGGAATGGAGTATGATCATTAGGGTTGCAAATAATTGCTTCTTGGAGATGGCGACGGCCTGTGGATTGGTCAACCTAGGCTATTAGTTTTGATTGTGATGAATCTGGACCATTAAGTATAGATTACTCCAAATCTCATCAGTAATTAATACTGATTGGAATAAATCTTCCTCATAATGATCTTCTGATGTCTGCGAATAAATTTGATTTATTCTCCTGCCACGTGTCCCAGATTATTGAGATTTCACCCAATCTCTGATTGCAATAAATCTGGGAGATTGATCGGCTTAGGACACATGTCCTAGGAGCCACTGGGGGGATCTGAACCGTATGAAGATTGAGCCGCATAAGATTTAGGCCGCATAATGTTCGGGCCACGTGTCAGGGCTGCTTGAGTAGTGGATCCCCCCTTTCGAACCTTTGAACCGCATGGAGATGATCATTACGAGCCGCATAGGGATGCATCCGCCTGGGCCGCATGGAAATGGTCCTCTTGAACCGCATAGGAAGGCCTCCGCTTGAGCCGCATGAGACTGTTTCAGCCTGAGCCGCATGGAACGACTTTATTTTGAACCGCATGGGAAGTCTTCGCTCGAGCCGCATATGATCGTCCTCGTGTCAGGGCCACGTGGCATTTTATGGATTTCGGAAGATTGTGTCAGTGATCTTCTTCACTTCCCTAGGGGTCTGTCATTATGACAGAGTCATAATTACCACTTTTGTGTCAGGACTGCCACTTTTTCAGAGTTATCAGCCGTCACAGCAATTAATGCAGGAGGGAAGAACTGTTTTTCAAGCCACGTGTCTCCTGTTCTGAGCCGCATAGGACGTCCTGAGCCGTATAGTCCCTCGTGCCGCATGAATCTGTGAGCCGCATGGGCTTCCTGAGCCGCGTGGATCCTTCTTTAATATTTTCCATGCTTCTACAGGGACATGTGGGATAGGCTGCTCAACCTTCGGGTGTTATGCACTTTTCCTTGGGCGGTAGGAGGAGATTTTAATGCTATATTAGGGACTGATGAGAAGGTTGGTGGTCGTCTACCTTGCCAACTATCAATTCAGGACTTTTTAAATTTTCAACTAGCTGCTGGCCTGTCTGACCTCCCTATAATAGGTAGTAAATTTACTTGGTTTAAGTCCAAATATGGGGAGAGGAGGGGTTCGAGACTTGATAGAATGCTGATTACTCAGGACTTGCTTGCTATTGCCCCGTTGGCGAAGAAGGAGCATCTAAATAGGGCCGAGTCCGATCATGCACCACTCCTAATCAAATTGGCGACCAAACATGAAGGTGGTAGGCGACCATTCAGGTTTATTAATTTCTGGACTAAACAGGAGGGCTTTATGCAGTTTGTACAGGAGGCTTGGAACTCTACTAACCATGCTAATATCTTGGTTCGTGTATGTGTTCGACTGGCTGCTTGTCGTTCAGCGCTTTCGCAGTGGAGTCATAAAAAGTTTGGTGACATTTTCCAGGAAGTTAAGGCTGCGGAGGATCAAGTCCTTGCTGATGAGGTAGCATTTGAGATAGATAGGATAGTGGACAATAGAATGCAGTTGGACAGGTCCACAGCAGTGCTAAAGCAGCGCCACTCCTATGTTTATTCCTATTGGAAACAGAAGGCCCGACTTCGATGGGATATTGAAGGTGATCGTAATACAAAGTATTTCCATGAGTGTGTTAATAGCAAACAGCGTAAATTGTACATTCACCATATTATTGATGATGAAGGCCGCGTCAAAACTAAATTGAAGGAGATTCAACAAGTTGCAAATGATTATTATGAAGAGCAGTACAAAAGTATTAGAGTTGATGAGGATGCAGCATTACTGGAGGCCATTCCGCATCTCCTGTCTAAGGAGGATAATATAACCCTAACTGTTGAACCGATGAAGGAAGAAGTCCTACACACTATTAAAAGCATGGATACAAACAGTGCGGGGGGTCCTGATGGCTTTACAGTTGCTTTCTTTCTGGTGTGCTGGCCGATTATTGCTGAGGATATTGTTGAAGCGATCTCACTATTCATGGCAGGATTTGAATTACCAAAGGCTATCACGAGCACAGCTTTGATCTTGATTCCTAACCACAATAATCCCAGGTATATGACTGACTTTTGCCCAATCAGTTTATGTACGGTGTTTAACAAAATTATTTCTAAGTTGCTGGCTCTTCGACTTGCTCCAATACTGCTTAGAATTATCTCCCCCGAACAAAGTGGCTTTGTTAGGGGTAGAGAGATTGTCGATAACATACTTCTAGCTCAAGAAATGATGAGTCTAATGAACACCGATAGTAGAGGGGGTAATATTGCTATCAATCTAGATATGGCTAAGGCGTATGATCGACTCGACTGGTCATTCCTGATGCAAGTCATACGGAGATTCGGGTTTTCTGAAAGTTGGATTAGTATGGTATTTTGCCTTATTAATAATGTCTGGTACTCTACTATTATAAATGGCATTTCATCAGGTTTTTTCCAAGCTTTCAGGGGTGTTCGGCAAGGTGATCCCCTATCACCAGCTTTATTCATTATTGCCGCTGAGGTCTTGTCCAGGAATTTAAACAAGACGCTGGAGAATGCCTCATTCAAACACTACCATGCACCGAGTGGTTGTCCTGCTATTACACATTTGGCTTTTGCTGACGACGAATTATTATTCTCTGCTGGTGACATCCGCTCGGTTCAGTTGCTTCATGGAGTATTGAAGAGGTATGAACGAGCGTCAGGACAAGCTATTAATGTTTCTAAATCATCCATTTATACAATGCCTGCATTTGCTCGGAAGAAGGAACTTCATGATATTACTGGGTTTGAGATCAAACAACCCCCTTTTACGTACCTTGGTTGTCCTATGGTAGTTGGTGTTCGGACTACTATGCTATATGAAGATCTAATTGCAAAGATTAGAGGGCGCTTGGAAAGATGGCAACAAAAAATTCTATTATATGGAGGAAAGCTAACCCTATTGAAATCTGTATTGCACTCTATCCCTATGTACACTATTGCGGCCTGCAATCCCCCCAAGGCTGTTCTGAATAGTTTGGAAAGCATGTTTGTTCGATTCTTCTAGGGTACTCATGATGGCTTGCAAAAGCATATTAGGGCGAGTTGGAGTACTATGGCAAGAGCGATTGAGGAAGCGGGCTTAGGTGTGCGACCATTAAAAGACATGATGGATGCTTTCACTGTTAAACTATGGTAGAAATTGAAGACCCAGGAAGGATTGTGGCAGAGATTCATCAAGGCCAGATATTGCAAGTTTCATGATTTGGATTCGGATGGAGCTCCTCAGAAATGTTCTCATGTTTGGAAGAATTTGTTACAAGGATGGGAACTTGCAAATCATCACATTACTCCTCAGGCTTCGGGTGACTGGGTTTGGTCTCCTACATCTACAGAAAAGTTCTCAGTCGCATCTGTTTGGAAGGTAACACGCGTACCATTCCCTGTACGATCTGAGTTTAAACACATCTGGAGTACATATATTCCTTACAAGTGGTCGGTCTTACTATGGCGAATATTACATAACAAATTGCCCACCGATAATAACATCCAAACTATGGGGTTTCACTTAGTGTCGAAATGTCATTGTTGTGTAAACCCTAGTATGGAGACTTTACAACACATCTTTCAATCAGAAGATATGGTGAATCAAGTGTGGCGCCAATTTAAGGCTGATTTTCAAATCTCATCAAGAAGATCGGATTTTGCGGTATGGTTAAGGAGGCCGAACATTCATCTTAAGAAGATTGTGGTTGCTGCGGTGTGTTGGGTGACTTGGAAAAACAGAAACAAATGGTGCTACGAAGAGTACAATTACTCAGTGAACCAGCTAGTACAAGAGGCTCGTCGACAGATTGTGAAGGCTATGAAGCGCTGCAAGCATAATCCACCCATCCCGACAACTTGGCATCAGAGTGGAGTTGGATAGATCACTCACTTGTATTTTGAACATCTCTTGTTTTCAATAAAGCTTCCGGTTTTTGAAAAAATATATATACATATATATATATATATATATATATATATATATATATATATATATTTTTTTTTTTTTGAAAGGAAATTTAATAGATAGGAAAACAGGAAACAGACGAAACAGGAAACAGACATCGCAGAACCAAACACCCTGGCCCACGAGGAAACCAAAACAGAAAATACAAAATACGAAAGTTTGAAAGAGCCCGAAGACCGGGGTGGGGGGCACGTGTCAGTCGGGCGTAGGACCCGAGGCGTGGGCCTAACGCGGGGCCCGAGATGCAAGGGGGCGTGGGCCTAGCGCGGTGCCCGATGCGCATGGGGGGCGTGGCCTGGCGTTGGGCCCGAGGGGCTCGGGACCCTCATCGGAGCGCCCGCAGGGTGGCCGATGGGAGGAGCTCGACACCGGCGTCTGAGGCGGAGGGGGGTGAGGCGAAGGTGGGGGCCTACGGTGGGGACGGAGGGCTGAGGGAGTAGACCTCGACCGCTGGAGGGCCGACGGGGGAGAGGGGGGCGACCCCGGACGCCGGAGGAGCAGAGGCGGGGGGGCTAAGGAGAGAAGAAGGCGCTGGAGGAGCCGACGCGAGGTGGCAGCATCCACGCCGAGCAAGGACACGACGGCGGGGGACGAGACCGGACGGAGGGAGGCATCGGAGGGAAGTCCGCTCCGGGGGGGGCTGCACGCCCGGGGACACCACGGCAGGAGGAAGGGAGCTCAGCCAGGTGGAGGTGGTCAGTAGCGGGGGGGCCACGGCCTAGAAGGGAGTCCCGACGAGGGTTCCGGCCCCAATTGAGGGAGGATGGCGAACAAATCGGCCGGAGGGCCCGAGGCTGCGTCGGGGACGAGGAGGAGTTGCTCGACCCCAAGGGGGAGCAAAAAATGTGCCACGTCCAGGAGGAGGGGGGTCCGGCTCGGCTGAGGGAATGGGGGGGAGGGGAAGGCGGTGCCGAGGAGATTAGGGGGGAGCCAGTTCCACCTCAGGAGAGGGTGGGCCGGGAGGGAGGCCGCCGCCGAAGGTGCCGCGGAGAGAGGGGCTGCGGGAGGATGAAGCGCTGGCGGGAGTGACGAGGGAGGGACCGCGGCTGGAGCAGCCGGAGGCTCGGAGGGCCGTGACTGGGAGGGAGGGGCGGAGGGAGGCGCCGCGGCCGAGGGAGGGGGCGGCGCTGCGACAGGGGCACCGGCCAAGGGGAGTGGCGGGCCTGGGAGAGGTCGCGGAGCGCGCTGGACTTCGGGGCTGACTGGCGGAGGGCCGAGGAGGGACTGTGCCGGGGTCGGCCGAGGGCGCCGCACTCGGCGATGCCGACTGCGACGAGGGTGACGACGTCGCCGAGGGACGGAGGGGAAGGGTGAGGACCCGCCACACGACATGCAAGCACCAGCCAGGGGCGGGGGGGTGCTCCCCACAGGGTGGGCGGCCGGAGGGGACTTGGCCGAGAAAGGAGGCCGGGACCGGGAGTCGCCCTGCTGGAGGGAGGGTGCCCCGGAGCAGGCGGCCACCGGCCATGGCCGGGTGGAGGGGATTCGAAGAGAAGGAGGTCTCCCTCGACCGGGATCCAGACCCACACCATGATATATATATATATATATATATATATATATATATATATATATATAAAATATATATATATATATATATATATATATATATATATATATAACAGTATATATAATAATATATATACGTATAAATAAATATACATATATACATATATATATAAATATACATATATGTATATATGTAATAAAATAAAAAAAACATATATAAAAAAAACATATATACATATATACATATATATAATAAAATAAAATAAAACAAAAAAAGGAAAGGGGGCTCGAACTCGGCCAGGAGGGAAGGGGTTTTAGCGCGCTCGGGCTGGCCAGGGGGTCAACTAGAGTCAGTTGTTAGGGAAAGGATTAGGGTTAGTTATATTATGGTTTTTAGGTTAATGGGTTTTTAAACCCGATAGCCCAAACTAAACCCGATAACGTAACTTCGTATCCTGACAGTTAAGGACACGAAGAACGTTCGAGTCCTATGTCCGGGTCGTACACGACACGCAGGACTCGAACTAGTCGTGTCCAAACTCACCACTGGGTTCCTCGTGTCCTGGCGAGTCCAGTGATGGGAACACGAGACACAACGAGACACAGGAGACGAGAAGACACGTACGTGTCCGTCGAAGGGTTACTGTCGGGGGTGCGATACGGCGGAGGAAGCGTCGTAGTCGGCGGCGAAGGGTGGCGCTGGGTTGCTCTCGGCGAGGCACGTCGATTGGTGGTGGTTGGATGCGTAGACGTGGGCGCTGTAGGCATCGGGCTGGGTGATGGCGATCTTTGGCGAGGCTGGTCGGGGAAGACGAAGTAAAGGCGGTAGCTAGGGCGGCTGTGGTGGTCGTAGGGAGTCTATGGTTAGGGTTTGGGGTCGGGGGCTTTTATAGGGAAGTACGGCGGTCGAATTAGAGTTTTGAATTAGGATTAGGGTTAGGGTTTTGGCCGCAGATTAATCGGAGACGACGACAGCGCGGCGGTCGTCGGTTAGGGTTAGGACTAGGTTTTTGCATAAACCCTCCCCCCTCCCCCCAAGATCAGAATATTACACAAAAGCCCACCGCCTTAGTTAATGCAAATATCTAATTTGCATATACACCCCCCCTGTGGTTCTGTGCAAAATTTAATTTGCATAGACAATTCGAATATTGCAAAGACTATTAAAATAATTAAAATAATTGCATAATGATATTAAAACAATTCAAATAATTACAAAATAATATATTTTGATTTAAAAATCATTTAAAATTTATTTAAAAATTCTAGAAAAATTCCTAATAATTATAATAATTTATCTTAAGGATATAAACATTAAAAAAATATTTTTAAAAACTAGGGGCTTACAGTAGTAGTAGGCCATAGTGTTAGCTTGAGTTTAGTTTAGCTTATAGGCTTGGGTTTAGTACTTAGGCCTATAGGATTTCTAGCCTATAGCTAGTATTAGGTTTCCCTAGGTTGTTGGCCTAGTATAGAATTCTATTAGACTTAGTGATTGTGGTTTAGGCCTAGTGTTGACCTAGTGGCCTAGAGTGTTGACCATGTTGACCAGAGTTGACCAACACCCTAGATGTTTGACTTGGTTTGACCCAGAGTTGACTTTGACCTAGAATGACCTAGAAAGACCTAGAAATCATGTAGTGCATTGTATACTTCATTTACCTTAATTTGAATACATCATAACCTGTATTGCTTTATTTAGGACTTTGTGACTCGGGTTCAGACATCTATTTTCATCAGTTGCACAGGGTATCAAGCGAGTACATTCTCTGATAGTTCTCTTATTTACTTGTCAATTACTGTACATCAGTTCTAGTTAGTTATATGTGATTCTCTTTTACAACACGTATGGATATTCTGGATTCATGTATGCGACACACATACCATATCGTCTGGCTTCTATTACTTGTATCATCATGTCTAGCTTTTACTACTGGAATCACCTATTGGAATCACCCTGGAATCACTTGCTAGTATCATCATGTTTGGCTGGACTCATCTCGATTCTCGTGTCGTATTCTGGATTCACTTGTACTTGCTGGGAGGGAAAATACTTGAGTAAGACATGTAGACATACCCCAATTCTGGAATCACCCTACATGCTAGAATTAAACTGGAATGATAGCCATCTCACACCCGACCGAGTGTGTGATGTATCGGATTACCTATAGCCATTTACATGTCGATCTCGGTATTTTAAAATACACTGTTAGAATATAGTCTGAACTTACCCTGGAATCTTTGATCACTGACTGGAATCATCTTATACTTGACTCATCTTGTACTGGAATCACCTGGTATCAGATTCACGTTGTTTGGACTTACTTATTTTTACACTTATTTATATTTACTGTCTGGACTTATATTATGTTACTCTAATTTAGCTAGTTTCTATTTACAGTCTTTATTGCCATGATTCTTCTCTTGTTTTAGTTACCTTACTTTCCTTGTAGTTTATCTGTCTCTCTATACCATCACCTGAATATAAACTGCGATGTTTATCAAAACAACTGTCTATAACTGCTTTATAGTTTTCTGTCATTTACTTGGGTTTTCTAGATGAGATGTGCTCGTTCCTGTCCTAACTGGACCTGTTGAAAATTTTACAGATGATTGCTCAGAGGATACTTGCCCTACTTACTATGGACCAGGAGATGGCTTAGCTACCTTTGGCCCCGACACTCAGAGTGATCGGGAGACTAGCTAGTTGACTTGGTTTAGTTTCATATTTTAGAACTTTAATTGTAAATAAGTTGAGATATGTTTTGTTTTGAGATTGTTTTGAAATTATTATTATTTAGTAGTAGGTTTGTTGTTATTATTTAGCTTAGTTATAAACTTCTGTATTGGCAAGTACATTATATAATTGCGTGAGTTGATTGATTAGATAGTGACCTAGAATAGCGTTCTATCGCCGACACCGCGGCGTAGGCTGGGTACTGTTACGTACTCGTACCTTCACAGTGGGTACGGGTAATGACATCTTTGAGAACCTTGCTTCTGCGGCTGGGCTCACTTGGCTGCATGGGATCTATGAGAACCTTCCCTCTGCGGCTCGAGTCCCCTTAGCCGCATGGGACCTTCACGAGCCTCGCTTTTGCGGCTTGAGTTGTCTTAGCCGCATGAGGACTCCAATGGCACTGCTTCTGTGGTTTAGTTTCACTTAGCTGCATGGGGTCAGGGAGAACTTTTTTTGTGGCTCAATTTTTTCTTGGCCGCATGGAGTCTTCACTGCTTTTGCGACTTAATTATTCTTTGGCAGCATGGAGTCTTCACTGCTTCTGTGGCTTAATTTTTCTTGGCCGCATGGAGTCTTCATGAGCACTGCTTCTGCAGCTTAGTTTTTCTTGGCCATATGGAATGATGATCCGCATAAACTCTATCTTTTCAATGCTTCTACAAGACCCCCTTCAAAGTTTTCAAATTACAAATTTGGAATACTTTGAATAAAAAGTATGGAGAAGAAATATCAAGCTGCAGGGAAGCTTCGAGCCATAGGAAGATTTCTCCCAGGCTGTCCAGCTGTTATTGCTGCATTTAATGCTCGTATTTACTTTTTAGATTTGGGGGCTGCCTTTTCGGTTACTATGACGGTTATAAAAGATAGAATCCCAAGGGTCACCATTATCTCTTAGTGGGCATAATAACCGAAGCGACGCCTTTTCGTTCACACTTTTTGGTGACCTATAAATATGTAGTCCGTACGGCAGCAAGTGAACTTCTATTGCTTTCTCTTTTCGTCTTCTTTTCTTCCAATCTTCTTTTTTGCTCCCGATCAGTCATGGCCCCCAAAGCTTCTAAAGCCACTAGCATCGCCGACAAAGGAAAGGGGGCCGCTTCTGACAAGTCACCTTCCTTCCAGCCAGACTTCCATCCTCCGATCAAGGGTAAGGTGAAAGAATGATCACTCGAATTTAAACAGCCATGTCGCGTGTTTTATGCGCAAGTCTGGCCACCTATTGCCACTGTGCCATGGTTTTAATGCCTTTAGTGCGTAGCTGGCCTTCATGAGGTATGTGCCGCATGTGCTCTGTGTGACTGGACCGCATGGACCGAGCTGTATGAATCCTCACACATCTAGGCCGTATAAGTTCTGCTTGCCTAGGCCGCATGTGTTACTTAATTTGAGCCACATACGTTCCCTTCGTAACTGAGCCGCATAGGCTCTGTCTGACTAGGCCACATAGCTGAAAAGGAGCCAATTTACTTTATTTTTATATGACTCTCTTTTTTTTACAGCATCTATGCCGAAGGCTGAAACCATTGTAAAGGAGGAGATGCTGCCTCCTCTCATCAAACAAGAGTCGTTGTTTGTTAAGGAGGAGGTGATACCAAAAGTTGAGGTGAAAGAAGAGCTGGCGACCATCGGGGAGGGAATTTTTCCCAAGATTGAAGTTGCTGTAAAGGAGGAGCCTAAGTCCGCGGGTAATAACACCGGGGGTTCTGACCCTCCTGCTCCCGTCGAGGACCTTAATCAAATAGATCTTTTGTATACGAAATGGCTGAGGGAATGGTATATGCCTTAACACAACTATGATCCTTGACTGTAAGGATCCGTGGGTCCGTATTTTTTCTTGGTATTTCTGTCTGTCCTTAGCTGTAGTTTGTGTTTTACTTCTTTTGGATATTAATGTAATCCTTTATTTCCTGTCTAGATGAAGAAATGAAGAACTTTTTGGTTTGCTCATTCTTGTGGCGAATCTCTTTTTTTTTGCTTGCTGGAGATGTAATCCTATGAATACAACTGAATTTAAATAAAATAGAATACATTCACTCTATTCTTTGTTTGTGGTATCTGTGGTGCTTGTACTAAAGGGCCTAATACAGCATTTGTGTTTGATAAAGGACATCCCACTGGGGGACTTTTTGTGGACCTATTGCCCTTTTGTGCATCTGGAGATGCGAGCAATAGATTTGAATAGTATTTTGTGGACCTATTATTATTTTTGTGCGTCAATGGTGCAAGTAATATATTAAGATAACTTCTGTGGACCTATTACCCTTTTGCGCACTGGTGGTGCGGGTAATAGATTTGAAACGAAACCTAACAGAGGTAATATGGACGTGATAGGTTTTATGGTCTTAACACCATGTCTTTTCTTCCGGGTTGGGTACATGTGTTAAGTAAAGAGACCATCGGTATCAGAGGTAACATGAATGTGACACACGATAATCATGAAATTTTTTGTGGACCTATTACTCTTATGTGCACTGGTGGTACGAGTAATAGATTTTGAGACAAAATCCAATAGAGGTAATATAGACGTGATAGGTTTTGTGGTCTTAACACCATGTCTTTTATCCCGGGTTGGGTACAGGTCTTAAGTCAAGAGACTATCGGTATCAGAGGTAATATGGACGTAATACACGATAATCATAAATAATCTTTGGTGGACCTATTACCCTTCTGCGCACTGGTGGTGCGAGTAATAGATTTTGAGACAAAACCCAACAGAGGTAATATGGACGTGATAGATTTTGTGGTCTTAACACCATGTCTTTTATTCCGGGTTGGGTACAGGTATTAAGTTAAGAGACTATCGGTATCAGAGGTAATATGGACGTGATACACGATAATCATGAATAATCTTTGGTGGACCTATTATCCTTCTACGCACTGGTGGTGCGAGTAATAGATTTTGAGACAAAACCCAACAGAGGTAATATGGACGTGATAGTTTTTGTGATCTTAACACCATATCTTTTATCCCGGGTTGGATACAGGTGTTAAGTCAAGAGACTATCGGTATCATAGGTAATATGGACGTGACACATGATAATCAGGACTAGAAAGTTTGCTCAGAGATGGCAATAAGCTTGGCAGACTCCGGTGTGATAAAGCATTAGAGTGAAAGCTCAGAGGTATCAGCATACATGACTCGTCACTCAGGAAGATGCGATGTGAATCCACTCGAAGCAAATAGAGTGTGAGTTCAGAGGTACTTGGTGTATATAACTCGATAGCCTGTGAGATTTGGTGGTTTGAGGAAGTACCAGTATGTCCTTAGACATAGTATTTCTTCAGAAACTTTCCGTTAATTGGCATTATTTTCAAGTCTCACTTCTGCTTCGCGAGACGGTATGCGCCGTTGGAGAATACGTTCTCGATGATGTATGGACCCTCCCACTTGGGCTGGAATTTCCCGACGATTTTGTGAGTCATGACCATCGGTCTGCGAACGGCCAAAACGAGAGTTATTGTCCGACGTCAACCGGTAAGTAAGGGCCACACGAAGTGAGGGGATCCGAGTCTCCAATGGAAGAACTTTCTCGCTCCCGTACACCAGAGAGAACGGTATATTTCTTGTAGCCATCCGATTCGTAGTGCGGTACGCCCATAAGCATTCGTCCAGTTTTTCATTCCATTCACGCTTGTTTGAAGACACGAACCTCTTGAGAAGCTTGATTATGGTCTTGTTAAAGGCTTTGGCCAGACCATTAGCCGATGGGTTGTATGCCGTTGAAGCCACATTCGGAATCTGATTCTTGTCGCAGAATCGATATAAGGCATGGCTTGTAAACTGTGGACCATTATCATGAATGATCCTCTGGGGCAGTCCAAAACGGTAAATGATATGATATTTTATGAAACTGGTCACATTTAATGTCTTCACCTCTGCCAACAGAACAACTTCCACCCACTTGAAGAAGTTGTCGGTGATTACAAGTATAAACCGGTGCCCTTTGGACGATGGCGGGGTGATTGGAACAATGATGTCCATTCCATATGCTTCAAATGGCCAAGAGGCCACTGTTCGGTACAAAAATTCGGATGGCAGATGTATGAAATTTGCATGGCTCTGACAAGCCTTACACTTTTTTGCATAATAGACTGCGTCTGCTACCATCATAGGCCAGTAATAGCCCATCCGACGGAGACGGTCCTGCAATTTCGGACCAGGTTAGTGAGCCCCGTAAATGCCATTATGAGCCTCGTGTAAGGCTTATTTGGCTTCTGTATTTGACAGACATCTTAACAGTAGCCCATCGTAAGATCGTCAATATAATATTTTTGTTTCTGTGTCATAAAAGAATCTGAGAGAACGCCTTCTGATTGAAGTTGCTTCTTTCATATTCTCAGGCAGGATTCCGTAGACCGTAAAGTCGATGAACGGGAGTCTCCAGTCTTGTACATCATTGGTTATCTAGGCGGAGTAACTCGTATCCAGTTGAACATTATTTTTAGGACAGACCAGCTCTTGGCCTATCATGTCGACAAGATAATGAGCATGATTTGGAACCGCCAAAGAAGCGGCAAGGCCTGCTAGGGCGTCAGCTTCAATATTTTGGAGCCTAGAAACATGCTCTATAAAGAACCCCTCCAAGGTTGCAATGATGGCAATTGCTGTCTGATGGTAAGGAATCAGGTCCATCTTACGAACCTCGTATGAGCCTCGGATTTGATTAACAATCAACTGCGAGTCGCCATATGCTTCTAGGTATTCGACTCCCACTTCTTTTGCGAGTCGGAGCCCGATGACCAAAGCGTTATATTCGGCTACATTGTTTGAACAGGGTTCTGTGAAAGAATATACCCAGTTGACTACCAATCCGGAGGAAGAAATTAATACTATCCCGACTCCAGCGATGATATCACCTTGGGACCCCGTTCTTGAAGCACCGTCGAAGAATATTCACCAAACGTCATCACGTGAAATCATGTTTGAGTTGACGACTTCGTCTGGGATTTCTTCATAGATTCTGGCTATTTTTGAGCCTGGATGGGCTGCTAGAAAGTCGGCCAAGGCTTGACCTTTGACAGCCTTCTGCGGAACGAAAACCATGTCATAGGGGGACAACAGTATCGCTAATGTGGCTAGACGAGAACTGAGTGCGCCTCGCTTGGTTATGAGAACCCTGAGGGGATTAACTCGCTAGACAACATGGGTGGTCTGTCCTGACACATAGTGTCGTATTTTTTTCAATGGCGAACACCAAGGCAAGGCATTCCTTCTCCACGGTGGTGTACCAATGCTCCGGCCCCACCATCATTCGGCTGAGATAATTGATGTCTTGTTCGTGCCCCGCATCATTGTTCTATGCTAGCAAGGCGCCGAGGGAGTGTTCCATCGCTCGTACATATAGTAGGAAAGGCTTTCCGACGACCGGGGCTACCAGAATCGGCAGATTCGACAAGTATTCCTTAATGTCATCAAAGGCGTGGTGACATTCTTCATTCCACACGAAAGAGATGTCTTTCTTCATGAGTTGTGTGAAGGGTTGAGATCGCCCTGAGAGGTTAGATATGAACCTCCTGATGTAGGCTAGTCTTCCTTGAAGGTCGCGGAGTTCACGGAGGTTCCTCGGTGGACTCATCTCTAGGATTGCTTTTGTCTTATTGGGGTATATATGAATGCCCGGGGAAGTAATGACAAAGCCCAAGAACTTCCCGCTGGATACGCCCAAGAAGGACTTGGTGGATTCATCTTCAGATTGTGTACTCGCATAAAGTCGAACACTGTCTTCAAATCGTATAAGTGATCATCCTTGGAGCGAATTTTAACGGCGATGTCGTCAAGGTAACACTCAACCGTCTTGCGCAAGTGACCTCTGAAGATGATGCTCATAGCTCGTTGATATGTAGTACCGACGTTCTTTAGGCCGAAGGACAGAACTGTGTAACAATACACGCTGATCAGAGTTCGAAATGACGTATGCTTCTCATCATCAGAAGACATTTTGATTTGGTTGTATCATAAAAAGCCATCTATAAAGGACATGCACTTGAAGCCACACGTATTATCGATCATTATGTCGGTGATGGAAAGAGGGAATTCATCCTTAGAACATGCCGTATTCAGATTGCGGAAGTCGATGCAGATTCAGATCTTTTTGTTCTTCTTGGCGACTGGCACTATATTAGATATCCAGTCTGGGTGCTGCTCCTCGCGGATGAAACTGCTAGTTATAAGCTTGTTCACTTTTGCTTCGATGGAGTTCATGATGTCTGGACGAAACTACCGTTGCTGTTGAATGACTGGTTTTGCGTCCGGGTGAATATTGAGCTTACGGAGTGCGATCTCGGGGTTTAGTCCTGGCCTGCTTTATAGCTCCAAGCAAAAATGTTGATATACTCTCTGACGAGTTGCAATAACGGCTCCTTCTTGCCGTCCGTCAGGCTTTTACTAATAAAGATTGGATTTGGAGAGGATTCGTTACCGAGATCAACTTGCATGACTTCGTCTTCAGTGGGAGGGTCCCTTTGTTCAAAGCGCTTCTTCCATTGTGCATCAAGTTGTTAGGTCCATGGCTCCAATTCAAGAGGTTCAAGTAGATCTTCGTCGTCCTCTTCAATGTCGGCGGATGTCATATTGACAGATAATGTCTGCCTGAATATATCCCCAATATTGTCAACAGAATCGTATGTAGGCGATTCGGATAAGTGAGAATGCCACTCGTATTCCTCATCGGATCTCTCGGGTGTTGTTGCTGGTGTAGCATAACCGAGACCGTGTTTGGAACTGCTGTAATAATCTCAAGGTTTTTCGGCCGGGGCTGACATCTGCAGAAGTGCTCGTCGGCCGTTGCCATAATTGAGACCTGGGGTAGCCTCCATGTTGTACCCCTGCTTTTGCATGAATTACTTGGCTTAAGGACTATACAAGTAGAGCGGTAATCTTCAAGCGTCGGGTTCGAGATCGAACTCTTCTGGCATGAATGGTTGAGGACCTTCTTTTCGGCCGAAGATGATCATGTGATCCCCTTCTCTCTTGCCTAGGACTAAGAAGTAGGTGCCTCTAATGGGAGTAAGTCGGTTTACGGTATGGACGGTTATCACATGTGCGCGGGTTAATGTCCAGACCGTGCCCCACAACATACATTAGATTAAGCTTATGACACTCAGGATAGTTAAATGGAAGCCTCTTATTGATGAAATAAGGAATCTTGTCTACAGGTATTACATCATCAGGAGAGGGACTATCCACCTATGGAACCAGATACTTTGCGAGTTCTGAATCCTCTTTAGCTACCCCCTGCGAGACAGGAGGTTGGGACGATGTCTTAGGCAGCTTGACCACCAAGGGTTCTGCTTATGGCACTGGCTTGCCTGAGGGCCTCGGATCAACACTTAGTTGCCAGCTCGTCTTAGGAAGATGGATAACCATCAGCTCGGCAGAGGACTTCGTGTCTTTCGATTGCTTTTGACAAGATATTGGCAATCAGATCACCATCGGCTCCACAGATGGCCTCGCATCTTCCGGTCGCCTTTGATTGGATTTCGGCAATCGGATCACCATCGACCCTATGAAGGGTCTTGGCTCCTGGCTGGACCTTGGGAGTCGGATGACCATCGGTTCCAATAATGCAGCTGGGGCGGGGGAACCGGGCACCTCTTTATGCAAAGTTACGATAAGGGTGCGGCTTTGCCGGTTTACGGGCCTGGAGATGAATTCTCAAAGGTTCCTCTGACCCTGTTATGGCCCCCAATTCGTCAGTTATGTGCTTCTTGGATTCTTCATATAGACAAGCCTCCGAAGATTAATAAGACTCAACCCCTTTGAAGGGATCGATATCGGCAAATTTCGTCTTCACGAAGTCGTGCTTAGTGACATACTTAATGTACTGGTGTAGTGTAGATGGCATGATCATATAGTCATGTATCCACGGACGCCCCAAGAGGATATTGTAGGACGTATTTGCGTCTATGATGTAGCAGGTAACCTCCATCTTCAGGTCGCCGTTCTGACATTTCAATCGGATCTTTCCTAGGGGATAGCTCATTTCCAAGTTGAAACCGCTAATAGCAGTGTTGGTCACTGCTAGTCGGTGCATAGGAATGCCGAGGACTTGAAGCAAGATTTTCGGGATGATGCTTATCGACGATCCAGGATCGATGTGCATCCAATCCACCTTAATGTCGCCTATGTATCCAGTGTAGTATAAGGGGCGATCATGCAAGTTGGTCTTGATTAACATGTCATGTGAGGTGAATACGATGTTGGGCATTGCATCCGCACAGTTGCTGCCCTGGAGATCTGTCGACGAGTCTTCCCCCGTAGGCTTGACCTGGGCTAAGTAGGCGTCAGCATTCTGCAGCGCTTCGCTCAATGCTATGCGAAGATCCTAGGAGAGCCTTAGGAGCTCGTATAACGACAACTTTGCCAGTGTATTAGCCAGTTGTGCTAATATGTTAAAGTTGTAAGGTCTTTCCAGTTCCTGAGGTGCATCCTTACGGAGCAGCCTGTCGAAGCGGGTTTCCTTCGGCTTGGACCTGTCCGCCGGTGGAGGCTGAGACGGCCCCGGAACATCAGTGGCAGAAAATATTGCCGGCTGAGGGTCTTCGACTGAACTACCCAGAGTGGGCTGGACTTGTGCTCCAGACCGGGTAACAACATTCGCCGCCTCCTCAGCTTCGACTGAAATTATATGGCAGGATCTGGTCTTTATGCCCTTATTCTTGTTGATTGGAGATGACACCGCCTAGGTAACTTCGGGCACTAAGTCTGGGTACACACACATGACCTCTCCTTGTGACGTGGTGAGAGGTACCAAGCCAGTCACCTGGTCTCGGACAGGGAGAAGATTAGTAACCTCCATTGTGGCCTAGGGAATAGGTATTACCCTGTCTTGAGTACTTATTGGGGGTAAGTCACCGAACTGCATTGATACCATGTTTGCTGCAACGGTAACCTCTTCAAAATCTAGCGATAGAGATTTGGAGTCGATAAGAATCTGGATGTACTACTTTAATTGAAAGCAGTCATGAGTGGAATGATGAATATAGCGATGGAAGTGGCAATATTTTGGGTCCTCTATCTCTGCCGCTCGAGGCTCACGCCTTGGTAGAGGGAGTTGGATCCCGTCCCCTTGCAAGAGCATGTCGATAATAGGCTTGACATGACTATCTTCGAATGAGTAATTCAACTTGGGCCACTGATCTTATGCCTGCTTTTGTTCGGGCTTCTTGGTCGTACCAGCGACCATAGCCTATTTACCTTTATTGTCCCGATTATTGGAGGTGCCACCACTGTTGTTGTTATTGGGGGTGGTACCAGAACGTTTGTCTTTGTCCTCTCCATCCGGGATGTGCAATCCCAGCTGGCGAGCCTTCTTTAACTTTGCCTCCGTACTGGTGGCGCTTATGATGAAGGTCGTTCAATCCCTAAACTGATCTTCGCCCATCCAGAGGCTGATTGCAGGGAGCAACTTCTTCTGGCAGATTTCAATCAAGGAGCTTTCGGGATTGCCTTGGGGCAATCTCATTACGGTTTGGCGGAACCGTTCGATATAGTTCCTTGTTAGCTCCCTCTCCCCTTGAACGACGTCCATGAGAGACGATATTGTCACATCATGCCCCACTTCGTGGAATCTCTCTATGAATATGTGCTTAAAGCCGTCAAAAGAATGTATGCAGTGTAGGAATGAAATAGTAAAGCGTAATACTCTAGAGGAGGGGTGAATAGAGTTGGCAGCGGAATAATGCTAATTAAAAAATGTTAGCAGCACAATCACAGAATATTAATCACAACTGAAATAAAGTAAAGACAGAGTTAAGAGAGCAAACGCAAAGACAACGATGTATACTGGTATCCCTCTGTTGAGGACTAATCCAGTCGGTAGAACTCTTGCTACCAGTTGAATCCACTATTGGAAAAACCGTAAGTTTTCTTACAAAGTCCTTGCAACTTCTATAACGCGAGCTTTGATACGAAGAACTCGTCCAACTTCAAATGTGAAAAGGTATTCTTCAATCAAGCCTTCTGATTACAATCTCTCAGAAACTTCTAGACCGTACCGCACTGGCAAATCGACTAGAGGATTGTAATTGGCTTGGGATCTGAAATTTGAAAGCTCTAGAAAAACTCTTTGAGAGACTGAAAGCTTTAGATAGAGAGAAGATTGAAAGTGAATGAGTGAGTTGAAATGATCGAAATCCTTCTCTATTTATAGGAATTTCAAAGGCAGACTTCTGACAGAATTTGGGCAGAATTCGGGCAGAACTCTATGAGAAAATCTCGGTCAAATCCGCAACTGCAGGAGGACCAAGTTCCAAGGATTCAAAATCTCAACGGCCACTAACCGAACTCTGGCCGAACTCTGGCCGAACTCGGTCCGAGTTCTATCAGGGTTTAGTCAGGGTTTAGTTAGGGTTTTTCAAAAAGCTTTTTGGTGATTTTTGAAAACCTTTTTGAAAACCTTTTTGTAAACCTTTGTGAGAGGTCATTTTAAAAACATTTTTTGAACTCATTTGAGTGTAGCGTATCTGCCAGTACGACTCGGTGTACAACATATTCCTAGACTCAAATAAAATAAAAATATATTGCATAAGGAATTACAGACTCGAGTAGGCAAGCAGATCTTCGGTCTTGAATTCAGTGGATAGCCATTCTCGATCATGTTCAAGAGTCCGAGATGTCCCGACTAGCTTTGTATATCCAGACAGAGTTTATTCAATTATTAAAATCAGGTTTGACCATATGACCAAATGGGCCAACAATCTCTTCCATTTTGATAATTGACAAACTATGAATGATATAACATTAAGCTTGTTCAAAAATCAAAAAGTAGAATTGTTCATATCCTGAATTATCTCAAAAAATGTTAGATCTTTAATTTTCTCCCCCTTTATCACTTAGCAAAATAATTGCAAAAGATTAAGCTCCCCCGCAATCAAATGCATAAGTAACAAATAGTGAGAAAACATATATAAAAGAAATGAAAAGAGAAGTATCACTGGCATGTATTAAAAAAAAATCATCACAGGCATGTAATTTCACAGACAGTTATAAAGAATGAAGCAATATAAGAAATAGTGCTATCATAAACTGAAACTGAAACATAATGCTGAAATAAACTAAATGCCATAAACTGAGGCATAATAAACATGTCTATGAAAGAAAAGAGTACTGAAGCATACTAAAAAGTGCTAAAAAAACTGATAATAACTTGGAATGTCGGAGCATTTCCAAGTGCACAATAAAATATCACTCAAAATCATATAGTCACATCTCCTCATCTTCATCACCAGCAGCTCTACCAGCATGTCCTGAAGTACCAGCTCCAGAGGTACCAGCGCCAGAAGGATGTAGAGGGGCGCCAGCATAGAACTCACCAACATAATCACGATGTGGAGCACGGTCAGGACGCTACCAATCATAGGCATTACCGGGCTGGAAGTAGGCATGAACAGCCTCATCCTCACAGCGGTAACCGGAGAAAGCTGGATCTCTAGGGATGGAATCGGCTGAATGACCAGTCTGGGCGAAACGAAGATCAGCTAAGGAGTTTGCAAGCGCCTGATAGCGGGTGACATCGCGGAACTCACGCTCGCGAGCCATGTCCGTCATCGAGACGTGCAAAGCAGATAAATGCTGATGTATGCCCTCAAATATCATGGCATACTGATGAGGTGGTGGAGGAGGAGCAGGAGGTGAAGCTGAAGCAGTCATGCTATGATAAGATAACTGAAGAAACTTGGGCTCAGGGTCCTGAGTACAAGTCGACAGATCGATATCGAAGCGCTGAAAGATGCGTGGAAGAATCATCGCGTAAGAAAGATTTCTATCTCTTGCACGACAACGACCCATCATCTGAATCATGGTCTTAGGGGCAGAAAATGGAATCCCCTTAAGAATGTGGTATATGGCGGACAGCTCAAGAGAAGTCACATCATCCTTTGAAGCAGATTTTGGAAGGATAGTAGAATAGATGATGCAATACAATTTATAGTTAAACAAGTTCAGGTTATTAGCCTTGAACTATCCAGAGCGTACTCTATCAGGTGCACAGAGTTCTGCTTTGAAACTGGCGAATGTCGTGCCTTCGGGAAAATCAAATTTAGTGATGTCAACTAGCGGTTCACCTTCGTTAGGGATACCAAGGATCTTTGCTAAGTGGTCATCATTAAAATTGATATCAATACCTCCAATACGACTGCTCACATCAAAAGTGTTTAATATGAGATTGCAATAAAATAATCTAATGGCATTAGTTACTATAGGGAAGCAGATTTTAACAAAAAGATGTAACCCTATTGCCTCAAAGAAATGACGATGATCAGGAAATACAGTCCATTTGACTGGAGCGCCTGTGCATATGGATCTCATAGAGAAGTCTCCATACCACAGTAGGGCTTGGTCTAGGGTTTGAAAGAAAAACCCGTCGAACGCACCGTCGCTTGTTTGGACCGGTGAGAAGAGGGAATCCGTATGTGGATGCAAAGATGACCCTTCCTCACTAGGGTTCGTCTTCTTCCTCTTTGATGGATTGAATTTGGGTGCCATTTGTGCAAATTGAAACAAAAATGCACTAATTGAAAAGTGGAGAAAGATGGGGTTATACCTCCCAAAATCAAAGTATGTCGAAGAGAACGGCGAACTCCGTACGAATCCAAATTTTGGATTGATTTCACCACTTGGATTGGAAGAAAGAGGGTGGTGAAAAGCTAGGGTTCGGGGCTCCTTCGTGGCTGCTGCTGCTGTTGTGAATAGTTTGGAAGCAATAAAGAAGAAGGGCTGCTCGGGTTCTGTATATATAACCTGACACCCTCAACCGAACTCGGGCCGAATTCGGTCAGAGCTATGGCCGAATTCGCCTAGGGTTCTTTAAAGTTGATTTTAGCCATTCTTTTTTATTGTCTCATTTCAAATATTTAATTCAAAGATTAGTCATTTCAACTTCAATTAACATAATTAATTTTATTTTATAGATTAAATGTCGTTACACAGCGACTGTTTCAGATTAGCTGTAGGAGTATTGTCCCAGCTGGCGGAGGTTCATCGGGAAACTCTTAAGTACCGCTTCGCTTCAACCGTAGTTGTGGTGACAGACAGACTCTTTATTGGCTTGTCTCTAACACAGTTTTTGTGTAATGATATACAATCATAAAACAAAATTAATTAATATTATTGACGTCCAAAATTCCTAATTCTCGACGTAAATAATTGAAACGATCTTCCGCTAGAGGTTTAGTGAAGATGTCAGCTAGTTGATTTTCAGTATCTATGTACACAAGGTTTATATCTCCATTTTGATAATGATCTCTAAGAAAGTGATGTCGAATCTCGATATGTTTAGTACGAGAGTGACATACTGGATTCTTAGTCAAATTAATAGTGCTCGTGTTATCACAAAAAATGGGAATATGTGTGTAAAATAAATCATAGTCTTCTAGGGTTGTTTCATCCACAAAATCTGAGCACAACAACGTCCTGCGGCGATGTACTCAGCCTCTGTTGTTGATAGGGCTACAGAGTTTTGCTTTTTACTAAACCATGAGACTAAAGCCTTACCTAAGAAATGACATGTGCCACTGGTACTTTTTCTATCAACTTTGTATCTAGCAAAATCTGCATCCGAATAACCAATAAGGTCAAAGGACTTAGTTTTGGGATACCACAAGCCAACAAAAGAAGTGCCCTTAAGGTATCGAAAGATACGCTTAACTGCGGACATATGTGATTCTTTTGGGTTAGCTTGAAAACGTGCACACAGGCAAACACTAAACATTATATCTGGACGACTAGCAGTTAAATAAAGTAAACTACCAATCATACCTCGATACTTACGTATGTCGACTGGCTTGCCTTGTTCATCTGAATCAAGCTTTGTTAAAGTTGCCATTGGAGTGCCAATAGGTTTGACATTGTCCAGATCAAACTTCTTTAGCAAGTCTTTTGTGTACTTGGCTTGATTTATAAATGTCCCATTATCAGTTTGTTTGATTTGCAATCCGAGAAAGAATTTCAGCTCTCCCATCATGCTCATCTCAAACTCATTCTGTATACACTTAGAAAATTTTTGACACAGAGATTCATCAGTAGATCCAAATATAATATCATCAACATAAATTTGAATTAAAAGAAGTTTGCTATTAAAAGACTTAATAAACAGTGTAGTGTCAACCTTGCCTTTTGAAAAACCGTTGTCAAGTAAAAAAAAGCTTAGACGAACATACCAAGCACGAGGGGCTTGTTTTAAACCGTATAAGGCTTTCTTCAACTTGAAAACATGATCAGGGTTTTTGAAATCCGTGAAACCTGGAGGTTGTGCTACAAAAACTTTTTCTTTTATAAAACCATTTAAAAAAGCACTCTTGACATCCATTTGAAATAGTTTAAAATCATGAAAACATGCAAATGCACATAACATGCGAATGGATTCTAATCTCGCAACTAGGGCATCAGCCTCATCGTAGTCGATACCTTCTTCTTGATTGTATCCTTGAGCTATGAGTCGAGCCTTATTACGAGTCACTAAACCATTCTCATTTAGTTTATTTCGGAATACCCAACGGGTGCCAATAACCGGATGATCAATAGGCCTGGGAACAAGTTCCCAAATATGATTCCGTTCAAATTGGTTTAATTCCTCTTGCATAGCATCTATCCAAAAGCTATCACTACATGCTTCATCAATAGTTTTGGGTTCTAGCTGTGAAATAAATGCAACACTAGAAACAATATCTCTACTGGATGTACGAGTACTTACTCCTTTGGTAATATTACCAATTACCAAATCTTTTGGATGATCAGCTGTGAATTTCAACCTTTTCGGTAAATTCTGAAGGTAGCTGGTTCCTGGATCTTCTCTAGGAGGTTCAGATAGTACAGAGCTTGGTTGAGGATCAGCTGATGTTGAGCTTGGTACAGTTGGATCTTCGTCATTGTCATCGATCGTCATCTGATTTAGTTCATCAAAGGTGACGTTGATTGACTCTTCGATGATCATGGTTCTTTTGTTGAAGACTCTGTATCCTTTGCTCTTGGCTGCATAACCTAAAAATATACCTTTATCGGCCTTTTCATCAAATTTTCCTAAATTGTCTTTTGTATTAAGAATAAAACATTTACAGCCAAATATTCTTAAGTATGAAACAGATGGAATTCTATCAAACCATAACTCAAAAGGAGTCTTCTTCAATTTGGGTCGAATTAGAACTCTATTGATTACAAAGCAAGCTGTGTTGACAGCTTCAGCCCAGAAATATTTGGGTAGACTAAACTGGTTTAACATCACTTTGGCCATTTCGATTAGAGTTCTGTTCTTACGTTCCATAACTCCATTTTGTTGTGAGTCCTAGGGCAGGAGAACTCGTGTACAAAACCGTGTGTGTCACAAAATTGCTCAAAATCAGCATTCACGAATTCGCCTCCATGATCACTTCTTATGCGAGTGATCATATAACCTTTTTCATTCTGTACCTTCTTGCAAAAGGCAACAAATTCGGATAATGCATCTGTTGGCCCAATGATTACATCGTATTTTTGAATATGGCTAATCAATTAAGTTTAAGTTAGCACACAATTTTCTAGTAATATGTGTTTATTAGTGATACATGCATCTATCGTATCTGACTTAAACTTTACCGATTTGCCATAAATAAAAAGGGGGAGATTGTTGGCCCAATGATTACATCATATTTTTGAATATGGCTAATCAATTAAGTTTAACAAAATGATGTCACTAATATTCATATACTCACTATCATGTTGCTATTTAAACTTAGCATTGTCCTAATTGTCCTATATTATATTGCTATGCTTGTATCGTACTGTAACATATTTTGCTTAGCATTGTCCTAATTGTCCTATATTATATTACTATGCTTGTATCGTACTGCAACATATTTTGCTGGCCTAACATGTATTTGTAGACATATAATAAGCATGATCAAACATGATCAAACCAGGACATAGGCAATAAATTATTAATGATGGACCAAAGATGGCATCATACAAAGAGATTTCTCCGAACCGCCTAGCGACCTATCCGGGGCCTAGCATCGGGGGTTCCGCTGCCCGGTCAGCGGACAGGGGTCGAGGGGGCAGCGCCCCCCGTCGGGGGTTCGGGGGCGAAGCCCCCAAAAGGTATTCAAATTTCCAGATCTGTTTATCTTTGGACGACTGCTGTCAAAGAAAAAGATGTTTTCGGGACTGCTCAAATATCAGAAGAAAGGCGTCATCAAAAGGGCTCTTGGTTTTCCTATTTGCTCCAAGTCTGTAATCTTCAATTTATTGAGTCTAGGAGAATGTGTACGTTGAGTCGCACTGAGTCATCTCAACCCCTAGACATATCTCTCCAAGCTCTACCATTCAAACAGACCAATTCCTGAACCAAGCCCAAGCTCCACAAAGCCTAAAAGCCTATTGGACCAATTCTGTCTTCTTGAGACAGAGTTCGGGCCGAACTTTGCCTCCACACAGAGTTCGGGCCGAACTCTGCCTCCACACAGAGTTCGGGCCGAACTCTGTCCCCTGATTTCTAGCACCCTAATTTTTAGGGCCTACTTGCTACCAGCTGTCCAACGTTCGAAAATTTGAATTCTTGGGGCAGAATTCTGGCCGAATTCTGCCTCCCCAGAGTAGTATAAATAGAGCTTGAATTCTTTCATTTCAAATTATCTCTTACCTTCAAATATTCAAGCTTTCTAAGCTCTACTACTCCAAGCCTCATTCTTTCATATATCCTAAGCCACAACTCTCCTTAGCCCAAGGTGCTCAGTGCGATATCAGCTAGAAGTTGTGTGCAAGAGTGAAAGAAAAGTTACTTGGACAATTCCAAGTTTCGCCACCTGCGAATCTGTAAGAATTTGGCGTGCTCTTCTGAGTAAAGGCACGTGGTTGTACACTATTTCACAAATAGTAGATTTCAATCCTGAGCTAGAGTTCTCAGGCCTGGACTAGTCCTCCACGAGGGAAACCAGGTTAAAATTGTTGTGTCTGCGAATGCTCTTCTGATCTTTATTTACTTCCGTATTTATTTTTGATTTATTTACTATCTTGATAGTTGTTTTTGTGGAGGTGATATAGAGTTAATTTTTATTCGGTGATTATTGACACAAACTCTATTCACCCCCTATAGAGTTGCCTACACGTTATTTCAGCATCATTCTTGCGTGTCAAGAAATATACCTACGTGTATCTAGAGAAATCATCTACAATTATGAAAGCATAAAGTTTACCTCCGATGCTAGCAACTCTGCTAGGACCAAATAAGTCCATATGAAGCAATTGTAGAGGTCTAGTAGTACATACTGCGTTTACTGACTTGAATGTGGATCTGGTAGCTTTGTTCTTTTCACATTGGCTGCATACCGAGTCCTTCTTGAATGTAATGTCCGGTAAACCGCTTAGTAGCTTCTTTGAGGATAATCTTGAGATCGTATCCATATTAGCGTGACCGAGTCTCATATGCCATAGATGACTCTCATCACTCTTGGCCATTAGGCATCTACCTGAAATGTTAGTTTCTTCTAACAAATAGAAAACATATATATTGTCTTCCCTGATACCTTCAAAGATAGTACTACCAGTTGAGCTATCAACTATAGTACATTTGTCTTTTCCAAAGTTGATGCCATAACCATGATCAGCTAGATGACTTATGCTGAGTAGATTATGTTTCAACTCGGTAACCAGACAGACATCCTTAATCACAGGATAGGGAGACTTACCAACATCACTGATACCAATAATATACCCTTTCAAGTTATTACCGAAGGAGACATAGCCTTCCTTCTTTTTCTTCGACAGTGTTGCAAATAGGGTAGCGTCACCAGTCATATGCCGTGAGCAACCGCTATCGAGGATCCATTTGCTTCTAGTATGTGAAGGGTGTTCCACCTACAAAACAGTTTGCAGATGAAACTTTTGGTACCCATTTCTTGTAGGGTCCTGTATTGTTAGCTTTAGGTATCCAAGCATAAACATTTAAATCAACAAGCTTTCACATTCTACATGCAGATGAAATATGACCAATGAGGCCACAATAATGATATTGTGCATGTCGAGTGTTGAAAGCTGAGTGGTGTGCAAGGTTGGTAGGTTTAGATTTTCTAGTATAAAAGAAAGCATACCTATAATCTTGTTTGGGCTTAACCTTTTGGGGTAAAGGTTTTATATGGTCAGTATTTGGCTTGGGAATGTTCCGATTTTTCGGTAAGTGACACGTGTTAGGGAAGGAAGCAGCAGGCTCAGGCTATTTTCCTAACCTAATTTCCAATCTTTTGGAAGTGTCATACAACTTAGTATAATCAGAAGTGAGTGATTCCATTCTGATTTGTGCACATCGAAGACTTTTCTTTTCTATAGAAAGTTCTTCCTTGAGTTGGTCAATAATTTTGTCTTTCTCTTCAGATGACTTGGTAGTCTAGTGTAATAAGAGCTTTGTCGAAGAAAGCTCACCAGACTCACTAACATTATTTCTAACCTCAGCTAGTAGGTCGGTAAGTCTACCTATTTCACCTTTGTACTCTTTGAGTACCTTCTTAGCAGTCTGATACTTGCTACGCAGTTTCCTGTAATCAGTCATCAGGTCACTGAAGGCATCTCCTAATTGTTCAAAGGTGAAGTCATCATAAGTATCAACTACAGGTTCAGTAGGTACCTGATCGGATGCCATAAAGCATACGTTTGCAGCGTCTTCTGATTGTTCGTCTTCTGAGTCGCTGGCTTGACTTTCTTGCCATATGCTGGTATTGGCATATCTCCTAGATGTTAATTTCTTCAGGTTCCCTTTTTCATACCTGTTGCTCTTCTTGCTTGATGATGAGTTTGTGGGACAATCCTTCTTCATGTGTCCCTTCTTCTTGTAACCATAGCCAACAACATCTTCTTGATACCAGTTGTTGCTGTTGTTCTCTTTGACTCTCTTCTCATGTCTCATGAATCTTTTGAACTTTCTTGCTAGGAGTGCTTGATCTTCAGCGTCAGATCCACTGCTGTCTGAGTCACCTTCAGCAGCTTTTCTGTGCTGAGCCTTGAGAGCGATCGTCTTCTCCTTTGGTGCAGGCTCTTCAAAATCCTGTAGCTCCAGTTCATGAGTGAGTAGCTTACCCATGAGTACTTCGAGGGACATAGTTGTGAGGTCGTTCCCTTCAATGATTGTAGTAGCCTTCGAAATCCAGTTCTTGGTAAGTGCTCGTAGGAGTTTGCGAATCTTTTCAAGGTTACTCTAATCTTTGCCTAAGGAGGACAAAGGATTTACAATATCCAGGAATCTCTCGAACATTTGTGTAACTGTTTCGTTGGGCTTCATCTTGAACGCCTCGTACTCTTGAGTAAGTCTGCAGACTTTAGATTCTTTGACTTGAGTCGTGCCTTCATGTGTGACTTTAAGTAGCTTCTATACTTCATTAGCCGTTGTGCAGATAGACACTCTGTTAAATTCAGTTCTGTCTAAAGCACAAAAGAGAGCATTAATGGCACGTGCGTCAAGACTGGCCCTTTTTTTTTCTTCCTCTGTATATCTGCTGTGGGGGGTTTTTCAACTAAAACTCCATCAATATTTATACGAGGTGGCTTTTGATAGCCATCAAGAACAATGGACCATAAATCAAAGTCAAGTAATTTTAAGAAGAAACTCATCCGTGTTTTCCAATAGGTATAGTTCGTACCATCAAACGGTAGGGGTCTATTTGTGGCCTGGCCTTCACTTATGAATTTCACAGTTACCATGTGTTATGCTGTGATCTATATAACAGTTAATTAAAATGAATAAATAATTGTACTGTTACCTTTGCTTTACTTGTAACACCCGCTCTGATACCAATTGTAGGAATGAAATAGTAAAGCGTAATACTCTAGAGGGGGGGTGAATAGAGTTGGCAGCAGAATAATACCAATTAAAAAAATGTTAGCAGCACAATCACAGAATTTTAATCACAACTGAAATAAAGTAAAGACAGAGTTAAGAGAGCAAACGCAAAGACAGCGATGTATACTGGTATCCCTCTGTTGAGGACTAATCCAGTCGGTAGAACTCTTGCTACCAGTTGAATCCACTATTGGAAAAATTGTAAGTTTTCTTACGAAGTCCTTACAACTTCTACAACGCGAGCTTTGATACGAAGAACTCGTCCAACTTCAAATGTGAAGTGGTATTCTTCAATCAAGCCTTCTGATTACAATCTCTCAGAAACTTCTAGACCGTACCGCACTGGCAAATCGACTAGAGGATTGTAATTGGCTTGGGATCTAAAATTTAAAAGCTCTAGAAAAACTCTTTAAAAGACTGAAAGCTTTAGATAGTGAGAAGATTGAAAGTGAATGAGTGAGTTGAAATGATCGAAATCCTTCTCTATTTATAGGAATTTCAAAGGCAGACTTTTGACAGAATTTGGACAGAACTCTATGAGCAAATCTCGGTCAAATCCGCAACTGCAGGAGGACCAAGATCCAAGGATTCAAAATTACAACGGCCACTAACCGAACTCTGGCCGAACTCGGTCCGAGTTCTGTCAGGGTTTAGTCAGGGTTTAGTTAGGGTTTTTCAAAAAGCTTTTTGGTGATTTTTGAAAACCTTTTTGAAAACCTTTTTGTAAACCTTTTTGAGAGGTCATTTTAAAAACATTTTTTGAACTCATTTGAGGGTAGCCTATTTGCCAGTACGACTCGGTGTACAACATATTCCTAGACTCAAATAAAATGAAAATATATTACATAAGGAATTACAGACTCGAGTAGGCAAACAGATCTTCGGTCTTGAATTCAGTGGATAGCCATTCTCGATCATGTTCAAGAGTCCGAGATGTCCCGACTAGCTTTGTATATCCAGACAGAGTTTATTCAATTATTAAAATCAGGTTTGACCATATGACCAAATGGGCCAACATGCAGTTGTCCGGAAGGTTGCGGTACCAGTCGAACGCAATTTCCTCCAATGCTTCGATAAACAATCGTATGAGGATGGCATCGCTATGCGGCAGGTGGTCGGTTGTGACCTCAAAATAAGTCATGTACCGACTAGCAGAGGTCTTTTTGTCATATGAATCGATATAAAACAGTTTGTACCATGGCAGAAAAGGAACATCTCTCCATGCAACGGGATACGGCTGTCGTATTCTGAGGTCCCGGAAGGAGTCTCGGGTATTAAACATTGCTCGAAGCTCCTGGACTTCCCACATTGCCTTCCTAGCTTCGTTTGCAACTGAAGGAGCGAATGCTCCTAGAGGATTGTCACCCAAAGGAGGAGCGATCGTTTTGGAGTCTGTACTGCAGGTCGCAAGCTTATTTGTCTAGGCGTCCTTGCTGGTTGAGTCGGCAAGGCAGCTTAGATTTTGTCTACTGACTTGACCAAGAATAGGAGAATGGCTTCAAGTACTTCTAGATGTTGTCGATCAGTAGGCCCTTTATGATCATCGTCGGCTATAAAGACTGTCCACACGTGGGTTGACATAGAAGGGACCATAGAAGAGGTGCTCTTCGTGTCATACCCTCGTACCGAGAAATTGTCGAGGAATGTCGGAATATCTTCCTCCTCGAATTCAGAAGGGGTACAATCCCCTGTGTTGGAAGCTGCATCGTCTTGGCGATGGTGATCATCCTCGGGGACATCCAAGCCTGTTGCATAATCCCAGTGGATCGCTATCCCCTGCATATGCTTTTGGAATACTGGGTTGTCGCATACATTGAGGGAACTGCTACCCCCGGCTACATCTACCCCTAGGGAGGTCGAGGATGCACCCCCAGGGGTTGGAAGCTTCTTTTTGGATCGAGTACCTAGGTAGACACCCCTGTGTCTGTCGATGGTAATCCGCCAGATGAGAGTTTCCTTGCAGTACTGGCTGAGATTGCCGGGCTGGAAGAGCCTGTCATCTTTCCTTCCTTGTCGGGAAGAACCTTTTGAGTTGAATTATAGGAGACGAAAGGAAATTTTTCATTTCCCAAAATTTCTACCTGTTTCTCAAGTTATTGTCGGACAGGTGCTGGCTGGTGCAGTCGTTAGAAAATGGACTGCCGATCTTCAGGTGCTGCCGACTTCTTACAACAGCAGTTGATGATGACTTGGGTACAACGATGTCCCAAAAGGACTTATCACATGCCAAGGTTTCTTCTTTCTTCTTGCATTTTTGAGTAATCACCTCTCGAAAGTCGATAGCCGACTGATCTACCTTTACATCCAATTTGTGGACTCGGATATCCCGAGCACACGGGTGCGTAGGTATCATGTTTGCTTCCTGATCCGAGGCTAGTAAAAGCACTTGCTCTCGATCGTTGGAGGGAGACTTTTGAGACCCACACTGTCCATTATCCCTGGGGGACTGGACGCGGGTGGTTCTGTACAACTTTTCATCAGGAGCCCATATAACAGTTAACGGCGCCCGCTGATGGTCAGCAGCTTGGGCAGTTGACTGGGCTTGTTGGGACAGCACAGCCCTAGACTTCTTCGACTTAACACCCGAAGGTGCATAGTAAGAAGAGTCCAGATTGGCATATTCTACATTCTTAATGGACCGCATGGGGTCGGGCCCGTATGAGAGACGGTCGAATACAGAGCTTCTGACTGGGCCGTATGAGGCACCCTGTCTGCGACCACGATTAGCTGCCGTATGGGACATTTGCATGCGGCCAGAGTTGGCTGCCGCATGGGTCATCTGCTTGCGGCCAGAGTTGGCTGCCGCATGGGCCATCTGCCTGCGTCCAGAGTTGGCTGCCGCATAGGCAGACTGTCCATTTCTCTTATGCGGCCTCTTCCTCGTCCACATGGATTTCCTATGTGCCCCCAAAAACTCAGCATCGTAGTGTTTTCCTTTGCTAGATTTGGGGACAGTAGGGTTCTCTGGGATCAGAAGTAAGGCCACATGAGGGCTTTGATCACCGTCTTGGGCCGCAGAAGAAGCTTCTTCGAGAACCTGGTAGGGGGCAACAGTTTTGTGCTTCGACGTCCTACGGGTTCTCTTTGGGTTGGCTCGCTTCTGCGATGGGCTGGTGCTCCCTTTAGAGAGCATTTTTTTTGAATGCTTGTTGGTCAAAATAAACCACAAGCATTTGTTGCATAGAGTCGAGCTTGGACGCGTCGGATTGCGTCACCAACTTCTCATCAGAGGAGAAGGAAGTCCCCAGTAGAGTCACCATCGTGTTTGCCATTAAATATTAAGAACAAAAAATTACAGAGGAATTGAACTTGATTGCAAACTCGCTTGTACAAACAAAAGCCTGAAAAGAAATCCTAGAAAACAATCTAAGTACAATTATTTAGTTTTTGATTCTGCGGGGTGACGATGGAGGCTCGAGAAAGTATAGCAACTCTGCCATTCTCCTTGTACTATCAGACACAGTCTTTGCTCTCGAAGAAATTTGCCAGTCTTTGATTGCCAACCTTTTGCATGGGTGTGGCACCCTGCTATTTATAGTGATTCCTATAATAGCAGATTTTGGGCTGCATAAAGGGCTACTTGCCCACGTGTCTGTAACAGCACACAAAGACTCGATCTTGGGCTGCTAGCTGGTGGATGGTTGTTGAGATTTTTTTGTAGCAAATCAAGGTGGTTGGGACTCCGTCAAATTGCCACGTTTTCCTTCCACAAAGTAGAGTCTGACTCATTTTGGCCGCATAGTGGCTTTAGGGGCCTTGCTTCTGCGGCTCAGCTCCGCTTGGCCGCATGAGATCTTTGAGAACCTTGCTTCTGTGGCTGGGCTCACTTGACCGCATGGGATCTATGAGAACTTTCCTCTGCGGCTCGAGTCCACTTAGCCGTATGGGTCCTTCACGAGCCTCACTTCTGCGGCTTGAGTTGTCTTAGCCGCATGAGGTCTCCAAGGGTACTGCTTCTGCGGCTTAGTTTCACTTGGTCACATGGGGTCGTGGAGCACTTTTTCTGTGGCTTTTTTGGCCATATGGAGTCTATACTGCTTCTGCGGCTTAGTTTTTCTTGGCCGCATGGAGTCTTTACTGCTTCTGTGGCTTAGTTTTTCTTGGCCGCATGGAGTCTTCATGAGCACTAATTCTACGGCTTAGTTTTGCTTGGCCGCATGGAATGATGATCCGCATAAACTCCCATCTTTTCCATGCTTCTACAGGCGTATGGGTCGATATCCCATCGGTACAGAGCGTATGGTGCTGACGGTGCATCTGCCACATGGCACAGCCACATTGGTCTGTCTGTTGAGTTTGTCGAGATGTTAATGGTTTTTTTGACTTGGCTGAATACGAAGAGGCAGATTCATCGTCATTAATGCAAATTCATTGCATAAAATATGAGAAGACTGCCACTTGGCACATGGGCGAGGGTTGCCCCAGCCTATAAATAGCTTTTGTAAAGATTACTCATTTTACTTGGATTTCTCTCATGGAGATGAACTCGATCGGTCCCCTGTCTCAGTGAGCTGTTGATCTCCTCGTTCGCAGAAGCTTTGAAGACGTACTTCTTCCGAAGACAAAGATGTGCCGAGTTAGTTTATTTACCGTCGGCACTATTTTCATACATGCCTGTGAAAGTGCCTGTTGCATCCAAATATCAGGATCGTCGTGTCCCGACACAGGCTGAAGGTGTCGGTTGCATCCAAATATCGGGGCGGTCATGCTCCAATTTTTATTAGTGTGGAAGAGCCGTAGATCGGGGCTATCGTGCCCCAATTTTGTTAGGCTAAAAGAGCCACTCCTCCTGCTTGAGTGCAAGCACATCGGCGAGAAAGTGATTTGCTCTGAATATGATGGAATGATGCTCCTGGGTGAGGCCTCAGAATGATGCGCCTGACAAGTGATGTGCCTGGCAATAACACTTCAAGTGATGCACCTGACAAGTGATGCATCTGGCTGTAGCTTTTAGGATTTTCTTTCTCTTTGTAAAAGAATTCTCCTTTGTAAAAGAGTTTTAGACATGTAATCGACTATTATATGAATAAAGGCCTATTTTTATATCTCTTTGTTGTTTTTTCTGATGTGCTAAGTGTTCTACTTTCCTGGCGCATGTTATTTTTGGCACATAAGAGTTAGGGTGCACAGGACCTCTAGCTTTTAGATGCGTCTGAAATTCCATACTTCTACAAGACCCCCTTCAAAGTTTCTAAAACTTTCGGGCAAGTTTTTGGAATACTTTGAACAAGAAGCATGGATAGGTGTTTTGGGCACATGTTCTCGTTTGGGCGCATGGCTCCATTGGGCGCATCGCTGCTTCGTGTATTGCTGTGGGGGCGCATGCTTTTCTCGGGATGCAAGAGATAACGCTTCGATGTTTGAAAGATTAATGATAATCTTTTGGGAAGATTTGCAGTCGTCAGTTTCATGCGACCTGAAGCGACAGCTGCTGACGCCACGCCTTATTGGTTCACGCGCATGGCCAAGCCTATAAATAGGTGCCTGGTGGGAGAGAGAGAGAGTCTTCTACTTTCTTCTTCTCCTCAGAACTTTGCTTCCTCTTCTCTAGAGCTTTTTCCTCTTCTTCAACAAAAGCTTCTTTAGAGAGACGGCCCCTAAGACTCCCCGTGGTGGTGCTGGCCGAGGAAGGGTCAACATGGACGACACCGCCGACGTCGCAGCGATGCACGTCGACGTACGGTCGGAGGTGAACGGTGGGTAATGTATGCCTCGATGTTTTCATTTTGTTGTAAAGCTGCTGACGTGCATGGATGTGACTGGAACAAGTCGCATCCCGATGACATAGCTCGGTTTCAAATGCTGACATACATGGACTCTGTCCTTATGATGCACCAAAGCTCCTTCTGCTGACGCACAAGGACCTAGGTCTTGATGATGCGCTAAAGCTTCCACTGTTGACGCACATGGACTTAGGTTCTGATGATGTGACAAAGCTTCATTTGCTGATGCGTATGGACTTAGGTCCTGATGATGCACTGAAGCTCCATTTGTTGACGCACATGGACTTAGGTCCTGGTGATGCGCCGAAGCTCCATTTGTTGACACGTATGGACTTAGGTTCTGATGATGCGCCAAAGCTTCTCTTCGGATACGCCCCGGCCTCGGTCCAGTACGTCTCGATGAGCTTCTAATTGTGCACATAGGTTTCAATCCAGTTAATGCACCAGATGCATTGATGCGCCTCAGATGCTTTGCTTGAGCTTCTAAGTCTTTTGCTAATCTTTTGAAGTGCTTTTGGTCTCCCTGGATGACCATGTTGTCTTGTTTGTGTGACAGTGTCGATGAACATCCCTTTGTTTAATGAAGTCCTTTAGATACCGAGCTCTATCAGATGGGCTTGGACTTTAATGAAGAAGTTGTCAACTCGGCCAAGGCTACCATTATGTTAGACCAGCCTCTAGAGAGGATGATGCAAATCAGACATCAACTTTTTACTTTTCTTCAACTCATGATGGAGAGTGGCAAACTCAATTCTGTTGAATCTGACAATCTGACCTTATTAAAATTCGAGTTCTTGTTTGGTGACCGTTTGACCTCTACCGAAGCGAAGGTGTTGAAGGTCAAACAAGATTGGTTCTTCACAGCGAGGGATATGAACATGTACATTCAGAAAGTGGAGCGTCAATTGCCCATAACGGCTTTCCGTAGTCTTGTTTCTAAGAGGAGGATGACGGGGAAGCTTACTCCATCCCAGGGAGGGGCAGTGGCAGGCACCATCCGGATGGATACCACCTCCAACCAAAAGGATACCTTAGCCGCTTCGTGAGCTGAAACCTCTTATCTTTGGCAAACTCTGCGTCCTAAGAGTATATATAGTGATGTTCCTCTTAGCACTTTTACCTTTAGTACCTCAACCTTTGTCAACCGTATACTGGGGGCCAAGATCTCGTACCCGAAAGAGGAATTTTGGGTCGAGGGCTGGTACCGTTATTTGCAGAAGTGGGATGAGTTGAAACTCTGGGTTCTGTCAAAGTTTAAGACTGAACTCAGGGAAGTTCGTCTGACTGCTGCTCTCTGTGCTACTCAATCGGGCATAGATATAAACCTGCCTATGTTCCTTGCTCTCCTGGAGATGTACAACACTCATACCGGCAGCTTCTTCACTCCCGTGGGGGGAGTTAGGTATGGCACTACATGAGATGTATAAGGTCTCGAAGCTTCCTTAGGGGTCTGAACACTATGAGGAGTACTTCCCTACGAAAAAGGAGCTCCTAGCCTTAGAAGAGAAGAAGTCTCAGATGATGGCAGTCTTTAAAGAGGTGGGGAGTCGTCATTACTTGGCCCGTATAAGGGACAAAGGTAAGGTGCAGCCTCATGTGACTGCTTAGAGGGATTATATCTTCAACCAAAACATGACGAACCCTTCGAAGCTTCGATTTTTACTCCTCAGGGGCTTACCCATACAGAGGTGCTTGCTGAGATGACTAGACTCAGCGAATGAAATCCTCAGGAAAATGAGAACCAGGAGCCATCTGACCACATCTACAGCTTCTTCTGGCATTGTGTTCACAGAATGTCTCCAAAGGTAGTGCTGACGGCCTATCTGATGATATGGCTTCGAGACCATGTGTTTGCTGGTGGATTTGGCTTCGTGGAGAGGGTGACCAGAAATCTAATCTTGTCGGCTGTGAAGCTGGTCTTTGGTTATCCTTTGGCCTTGTTTCCCGCTATGGTGTGCAACCTGAAGCGGGGTCTGAGGGAATTTGTAGATAATATGGTTCACGAGATGCGTAAGAAGGGCAATTTCCTTCGTACGGAGTTGACTTTTTATTATCTGATGAGATGGTTGATCTTGCACCATCCAAATACAATGACCCCTGGCCCGGAAGAAGAGCATGTGGCTGGTGATGCCTTTATCCGTCGCTACTATACATGAAAGTGGCTGCATATAGGCGTTCGAGTTTATAGAAGAGTTTTGTCCTACCTCCAAGGGTGGGAGATCACTAAGGTCGCTCCAATTTTCAAGGGCTGTGAAGAGAATGAGGAGTTGGAAGACTCTGGCAAAGATGCGATCACTTTGCCAATGTAGGGGTTTCGTTGGCTGCAGAGCATTCGGCCTTCCCACCTAGTGTAACAGAATAGGAATCATTATTTCTTAGAACCATACCTGCCAAGTCATTTTGCCCGCCAGTTTGCTACGCCCAGTTGATGTTGAGAAACCCCTGTAGTTGTTTGGGGTTTGTTGGGAGTTTGTTAGATGGAGCCCAAGGTTGGCAATATTACAATGCCGGGTGCACTAGAGTGCGTTTCACACTGCTGGTTCATAATCCTCGGTCGCTTATTTTATTTTCTGCCGTGAAGCTCTGTTGTACGATGAATACTGTTTCTTCTGGGTATGACCGGGAGACCAGTTTCATTGTCGGAACGCAACTTGAGGCGTCGGAGAGTATGATGGCGAAGGCTCGGGCGTATCGTCCGCCTGACGTGGCAGCTTTCAGGGCAGCTGTCACTCCTGTTTTCGTTATACGTATTTCCAGTATACGTGTACGAATTTCCGACCCATATTTTAACTTGTCTAGCATGGCTTGGTTTGGTCTTCGTTTAGCTTGGCTTGATTTATTTTGATTTTGGTTGGAGATGGAAAGGGTGATATAAATATCAACTTCCATTTTCTCTCTCCTCTTTTACTTTTATTTATTTCCCTCATCCATTTTCTTCTTCATTTATTTCTTCCAACACTTAGGCAAGTATAATCTTGCTTCATGAGAGATCTCATGTTTTATGGCTCCAATGTCGTTATTTTTTAGTTTTATGACTCTATAGTACTTAGCACTTTTGGTTTTGGTGGATTAAATCTTGTAGATCTAAGTTTATTTCAAATTATGGTTTTCTTGGGTTTTGATCTATCAAACTTTATTATTTTCAAGTTTTGATTGTTTCATGTCGTAGAGAATTTGATTTTACTCAAAATAGACCTTTGAAAACCCAAATTTTGATTTGTTTTGAGTGATTTATGAACTTGGGAAGTTCATGGGTTCCATGAACTCATCTTCTCGGATTTGGAAAGATGAACAGTGCTAGGCGCATAGCATTTTCATACGCCTACAGAAGTCTTCCTTTGGGCGTATAGCCATTTGTATGCGTCCAAAGGCCCCATGCTCCCTGCATGGGCACATAGCCCTATATATGCATCCAAGGATTCCCCTGCCTAGGCGCATAGCCTTTATATGTGGCCAATTGTACCCTGTGTTCCCTGCTTGGGCGCATAGTTTTCCTTATGCGCCCACTTGCTAGTAAAGATAGTCTCCACCCTGTGGGTGCATAGCTATTGTTATATACCCACTCGCCATGAAAGATAGTCTCCAAACTTATCTTCCAATGCACCCTGTCTTACTCATGTGGACGCATGCATGTGGGCGCATAGACCATGGCGCATGCACTCTTTGGTGCATACCTTCTATAGCATATGCACTACATGATGCATTTAGCCTTGGACGCATGCATGTAGGCGCATAGCCTTGGGCTCATAGCCCTGGGCGTATGCTCTCCATGTCACCCCATTGACCCCTTGTGCCATTTCTTGTAATTATCCATGTTTGTCCCCATGGTCCTTATTGTGAGTTATGACTTTGCTTGTACTCTTTACTTGACTGGTCCTATAATGATATTTTCTATGTTGCACATGTACTCTGAGCTTTAAACACGATCTTGGTATGGCACGTACACTCTCTGATGACTCCTTCAGTGGCCCATCGTGGTGCACTCTTGACCAGTAAGTTCTTGGCATACAAGTGCACTTAACAAGAACACGACATGATAATATGACTTTACATGATAACTCCTAATAGTGACCCATCATGGTGCACTCTTGACAAGTAACATGACATGAATAACTTGATAGTGGCCCGTCGAGGCGCACTCTTGACAGTAATCTTGATAAGTAACCTAACATGATAATCTTGATATGTTGTTGCGACGGCTATCTTGACTTGCTAAGTAACTCTTTTCTTGACACCGTGGGTGTTTGTGCTTGTATAAGCTACATTTCTCGTCTTACATCATATGTAGGACATGGATTCCTGGTTACCACGGTCACGGATTCATACTGATTCTAACTAGGATAATGACTAGATTGATCAAGTAGTCCATGAAGAGATTTTCCAGCTACAGGCCGTCCCGTTATCTGGGTGCTTTAATTGGACTTGTAGCCTGTCGTCGAGTAGGGCTCTTTTCAGCACACTTTCATGTGTTGCACCCCCAAGTCACCTAATCCAACTCTCTCAACTTGCAACTGGATAACCTGGATTAAGTCTGCAGGGCTTGTGGCTGTTGGAACATCTCAATGCATCTTGTTAGTAACTAGGCTTGTGATAACCCTAGTTAGTTAAAGTATCAAGCCGTACTCATTGCTTGGCCGTGATTGATGGATGGAGTCCAGTTTAGTCTTGTCTAGACAGGCCAATACATGGTTACTTCAGTGCATTTACTATTTATGATTTACCCTTATCGATAATCGGTCAGAAACTAAGTTCTGTGCAGGTGAAGGGTTACAACTCCGGGCCTTGTTTAGTTTACGGGTTGTAACTTGGTTACCGGAGTAGTTTCTTAGTTATCTTATCGTTTATCCCCTGAATTCTAAACTCCAAGTTTTCTTGTCATTATTATGCCTTGTGATCTAACATGTTGGTTTTAGTTCTTAAGTGAAGCCTCCCTTGTGGCACTTACTCTTCTAGGTTCTGACCCAGCTGGTTTTTGTATGGCCAGATTTTGGTGTAGCTCCCGAGGATCTCCCAACCTTCCAGCCAGATGGTGAACACTAGACGCAACCTTGGTAATGAGTGGGTTTTATTTTGCTCTCCCACTCTATTGTAAATTATTCTTTTGAGGCGTTTAGCAGCCGAGCAAGTGATAGCTCGTATTGAATTTATATTTCTGTCTACCTAAGGGCTGTAACATGATTGACAAATCTTAGGGTTGATCATGTATGACTTTAACTCTTGCTAGTTTTCGCATTTTGTATGACTAGCTTCATGATCATCTGAATATGTAATGTATGGGATACCTTACATTATATGTCTGATGATCTACCATCTTGTTACATTTACTTGCTTGCTTGAGATTGAGACACTAGGCTTGTACTTGACCATAAAAGACTGTTGGCTTGTAGATAAACCCTCATACTTATAGACAATTGTGACCGTATTACGAGATGGGATTCACTTCAATGTATGTAGCTGGCTATGTCTGTCCCCCGCTCTCCAGTATTCTGGTTCTGGGGCGTGACACGGTTTAAGTGCTGGCCCATGCAGGTCTTGTAAATCAAGATGTGTGAGGGTTTTACCATATAGATGTCTCAATCAGCACTCGCCCTTGATCTCTACTCGTGTTTTCCAATCTTTCTGAAATCTTAACCTGATCACATGCTTATATCCTCAATCTATCTTGGTCCTTCCTTATTGTTCCCCATGTCATTTCTTCAATGGAATTGCTCCTGGTCCTACCGATCAGCAAGGTGGAGCACCTCCAGTAAACCAGTAGCAACCTGGGGACCAAGCCTAGCACTCTGCAGTAGCTTTCCGAGTCATGTATTTTGGGAACCCAGAGCCCCCGATTCAGCCAGTCCAGCCTACAGAGCCTGATAATGGAACCCTGGTGCAACTCATCAGGGAATTACTTGCGTCACAAGATCGTCGAGGCAATGTCGTGCACCAGACAGTACAAGATGCCATGGACAGAGTTGGTTATCAAGGGAACAACGCGGCCAACAGCTTCAAGCGTCTGAACCCTTCCTTCTTTGATGGCAGTAAAGATGCTATTGCTGTCGATGCTTACCTTCAGGACATAGAAGTTATCCTAGAGGCAGCTAGGATTCCTGAGGAAGAGAAGGTAGCCTTTGTGCGCCTACAGTTATTGGACTTAGCCCGCAGATGGTGTGCGATGCTAGCAGTTGGATTGGCGACGCCTATTTTGTGGGCGGTATTCAGCAACAAGTTCCATATGAAGTATTTTGATGCAGTAGCTCGGTATGATTTGGAGACGAGATTCACTAATCTCAAGTAGATGGAAAGGAGGGTCGATGGATATGTGGCCGAGTTTTCTAAACTTAGTCGGTTTGCTCCCAACTTAGTTGTGACCAAATTGGACCAAGCGCAGCGATTCCAGCAGGGACTCCACCAAGAGATCACTATATCAGTGGAGCAGTTTGAGCACCAGACGTTCGATGCCGTCTTGCGAGCAGCGAAGAGGCATGAATATTCTTCGCAGATGATTGTAGATAGAACCGGAGGAAGGAATAGGTCCCATGGACAGATATCCCAGTCATCAGCACCAGTCCCGGCAGCTAGGGCTTTGACTATTGGAGCTCCTAGGAGGGCGACCACAGTTTCGTCGGTTCAGCACTCGACACCGACGTATCCTCAGAAGCAGAAGCAGTCATCCGCAATGGGCTGCTCTCATTGTAGGAAGCCAGGACATGTAGTATCAGAGTGTCGCAGAGCACAGGGATTACGCTTGGCTTGTGGGGCACCGGATCATAAGATAGGGTCATATCCAAATTAAGCCAGTTCATCATCATCAAACCTAAACAGTCCATCGGTTAGGGGTCCAGCACCTGTACAGCAGCAGTACCAGCCTCCGAGGCCATTGCCGCCTCATGCTCAATAGTATGTACAAGCTCAGATTCAGAACCGGCAGAGAGGTCAACAGTAGAGGGGACCAGCACCTAAAGGACAAGGTCGGGCTATGGCTCTGATCGTAGAAGAAGAATTAGCATCAGGTGAGGTGGTGGCAGGTACCATTCTCGTCATCTCATTTCCAGCATCGGTATTATTTGATTCGGGTGCATCGCATTCATTTATGTCTACACAATTTGCTACAAGGATAGCACTGGAGCCTGAGTCATTATCAGTATACTTCCTGGTAATGGTCTTATGGGGATAGATAGAGTCTTTTCCTTGTGTCGAATCATAGTTAGCGGTAGAGAGTTTTTTGCTAGATTGATAGAATTTTCGATCGTCGACTATGATGTGGTCCTAGGAACGGATTGGTTGAGGGATCAATGCACAAGATTAGATTGCCATATTGGCAGGATTATTTTTGGTATTCTCGACGAACCAGAGTTTTTATTTTTCAGAGGTAAAGTAGAACCTTCTCCACCGGTCTTGCGGATGGCAGTAGTAGTTCAGTTTCCCAGAGTAGTAGAAGAGTTTTCTGATGTATTTCTCGAAGTGCTTCCGAGCATGCTCCCAGAGAGAGAGAGTTCACCATTGATTTGCTTCCAGGGACAGCACCAGTGTCAGAAAGAGTCTACATGATGGCACCTTCAGAGTTAGCGATCTTGTACAAGATGATTGAAGAACTCAGAACCAAGAAATTCATTCGTGCTAGTGGATCACCTTGGGAAGCCCCAATACTTTTTGTGATAAAGAAGGATGGTATGTCAAGATTATGTATTACTTATCGTACCTTGAACTCTGAAAAAATCAAGAATAGATATCCTCTACCAAGGATAGATGATTTATTTGATCAACTTAGAGGAGCGGCAGTATTCTCGAAGATTGACTTACAGTCAGGATACCATCAGATTAGAGTCAGGGAGAAAGACATCCCGAAGACAGTATTCAGATCTAGATATAAATATTGGAAGTTCCTTGTTATACCATTTGGAGCGACCAATGTGCAAGCCGTATTCATGGACCTCATGACTTGTATCTTCAGGCCCTATTTAGACCAGTTCGTGATAGTATTTATAGGCAACATCTTACTCTATAGCAAGAATGAGATAGAGCATGAGCAGCATCTCCGTGTAGTTCTTCAGATTCTCAGAGAGCACCAGTTGTACGCAAAGTTCGGTAAGTGCAAATTTTGGCTGGATCGTATTTCGTACTTAGGTCATATCATCACAAAAGGTGGAGTGGAAGTTGACCTCCAGAAGATAGTAGCTATAGAGACATGACCAGTACCTAGTACCGTTGCAGAAGTTTGGAGCTTCCTAGGATTGGCAGGCTATTACCGACAGTTTGTATCAGACTTTGCTCAAATTTTAGCACCATTGACGCAGTTGACCCGCAAGGATGTGCAGTTTGCTTGGACAGCAAAGTATCAGAGTTCATTTGAGAAGTTGAAGCAAGGATTGATGACGGCCCCCATTCTCATGCTTCCAGAAGGGACTGGAGGATTTTCGGTTTATTGTGATGCTTCCGACAGAGGATTGGGATGCATCTTGATGCAGCATAGTAAGGTAGTAGCTTATACGTCACGTCAACTTCGTGATCATAAGAGGAGTTACCCAACCCATGACTTGGAGCTAGAAGCGGTTGTTTTTGCGCTTAAGTTGTGGAGGCATTATTTGTATGGAGATCGGATAGAGATTTTCACCGACCACAAGTGTCTTAAGTATGTGTTTACTCAGAAGGATCTTAACATATGTTTTCCATTAATTATCAAAACAAGAACTACAGAGGAACTAGATTTGATTGCAAACATTGAAAGTACAAAAGAGAGCCTAGAAATAAATTCTAGGAAACAATCTAAGTACAATTGTTTAGTTTTGATTCTGGGGGTGACGGTGGAGGCTCGGAAGAAGTATAGGAACTCTGCCTTACTCTTTGGACTTCCAGACACAGTCTTTGCTCTTAAAAAAATTGCCAGCCATTAGCATAGGTGTGGTACCCTATTATTTATAATGATTTTGGAATGAAGCGTATTTTGGGCCGCATAGATGGTTTCGTGGCCACGTGGCTGTAACAACACACGAAGACTCGGTCTTTGGCTGCCAGCTGGTGGTTTGTTGAGATTTCTTTGTTGCAGTAAATCTGAGTGGTTAAGACATGGTCAACTTGCCACGTGCCCTATCACAAAATAGAATCAATCTGTTTGAGACAGCAAATGAGGGGCCGCATAGAGCTCACAGTCTCCATTAGCCACGTGTCCCACCAGCAGTGCCACCAGTCTGCATAAAGTTTGGAGACTTTTGGGCTGCATAGATCCTGTATTCTGGGTCGTATAAGGCTCATGCGGCTCAAGTCGCAGTCCCCCTTAGTCACGTATCCCACCAACAGTACTACCAGTCCGTATAAAGTTTGGAGACTTTTGTGCTGCATAGATCCTATATTCTGGGCCGTATAAGGCTTATGCGGCTCAGGTCACAGTGCCCCTGGCCGTATGACACCCCTGCAGACCATGCCTCAGATCGCAAGAACTCTCAGACACGTGGGCCCTAGGTTCAGGCACGTGGGCCCCATGTCTGGTGACATGACACTTCTTGTCTTTTTCGAAAGGTCACGTTTTATCTTCATCTTTTTGTCAGGATGTGTCAGAGTTATCAGAGTTGTTAGCTTTGTCAGAGGAGCTTTTGCGGCTGATCTGCTTGGCCGCATAAGTAGCTCTTACTTCTGCGGCCCGAATCAGTTTGGTCGCATTTTAATATAATCAATCTGTTTGAGACAGCAATGATGGACCGCATAGAGTTTGGGGCATTTTGAATCGCAGAGTTTGTCATGCGGCTCTTCCTTCTACAGACCAAATTAACTTGGTCCAGAGCACTCATGCGGTCAGCTTTGTAATGTGATCCGCATGAACCCCATCTTTTCCATCCTTCTACAAGACCCCCTTCAAAGTTTTCAAATTACAAATTTAGAATACTTTGAATAGGAAGCATGGAGATATGTCAAGCCGCAGGGAGGCTTTGAGCCATGGAGAGACTTCGAGTCGCAGGGAAATTTTGAGTCGAAAGAAAATTTTGAGCTGCAGGAAGATCCCATCCAGGCTGTCCAGCTGTCACTGCTGTATTTAATGCTCTGATTCGATTTTGGATTTGGGGCAGCATTTTTTGTTAGAAAGGATAGAATCCCAAGGGTCATCATTATCTTCTAGTGGACACGAGAATCGAAGCAGCGTCTATCTGTTTACGCTCTTTTGAAGACCTATAAATATGGGCCGTACGACGGAAAGAGAGCTTCTCTTTTTTCTTTTAACTTCTTTTTATTCGGCTTCATCAACTTCGTCTTCCTTTCTGCTCCAGTCAGCCATGGCTCCAAAAGCTTCCAAATCGACCGGCACTGCGGCCAAAGGGAAGGGACTTGCCTCTCCGTCGAGAGCTGCAAACTCTTCTTCCATTCATCCCGACGTGCACTCATTCAGGGTAAGGATGGTAGGAGAACGATGGCTTGAACTTAAACGGCCATGTCGCATGCTTTATGCGCAGGCCTGTCATGTATCACCTATGTGCTATGGAATAATCGGTGCATGTCCTATCTCACTGGACTGCATGTGTTATGTGTGATGGGGCCGCATGGACTAAGCCGCATAAGCGTCGCTGAACCGCATTGATGCCTCATGACAGAGCCGCATGAGCGTCACATAACTGAACCGCATGGATGCCTCATGACCGAGCCGTATGAGCATTACATAACCGAACCGCATAAGTGTCTCATGACTGAGCCGCATGAGCGTCACATAACTGAACCGCATAAGCTTTACCTGACTAGGACACATATGCATCTCATGTTTCTAAGCCGCATGTGCACCCCTCACAACTGGATTGCATAAGCTCTGCCTGACTGGGCCGCATATGCCTTATTTGATTTGAACCGCATGTACTCCTCACAACTAGGCTGCATTGCTTCTGTTTGACTAGGCCGCATAGCTGAAGAAGGAACCCATTTACTTTGTTTTCCTCTAACTATATTCCTTCTTTGACCTTTGCAGTGAACTTGCCTACAGCTCCATCGAGGGAGCTCTTGATAGGGTATGCTCAGTCTGTTTGGGTGTGAGATTTGACCATATAGTCGAATGCGTGTCGACTTAGATTACCTGATATCAACCTGAGGCCAAGTTAAAGGAGATCAGGAACCAATCATTCTTCTACCTACTCAGCATGATGAATTTCGAAAGACTGGGGGACACTCTTCTGAAGCCTGCATTCTTATTCGGAGACGCTTTAACTGTCTCGAACCCAAGCATACTGGAGATATCTGAGTGCTGGGATTTTTCTTCCAAAAGAGTAGCGGTCCACCTTCCTCTGATGGAACGCCATTTCCCTCTATCAAGTTTTAACATGGTGCCTTTGAGAGATGAATGACGGATCCCATAACTCAGGACCGGCAGGGAGTCTTCATAGGCAATATCCATTATAATAGACGAGCGCGGTCGGTGGTCGCGACCATGGAGTCAATCAGTTATTCTGTTATCGGACTAGTCCTCGACAGTTTCATAAATGAGCTGAGGCCCAATATCCGGTTCTCTGAAGCTGACACCTTCTTGAACCAGATTGTTCGCAAAGGGTCATATCCTACGGGCAGACTATCGCTGCTGAATTGGATGCATCGTTTCCCTCCGTAGGTCAACTTGACATCATGGATTCTGACGGTGTATCAGGATACTTTGCAGCATCTCGGCCTCTACTATGCCATAAGGGGCACCTGCTACGGTCTTCCTAGAACCCAAGGCTGTTCATAGCACTCCTCGAGATGTACAACCGTCGTACAGGGACCTTTTAAACACCTGCAGGAGAGATAGGGCTCACTCTCCACGAGATGCATGATGTCTCCAAGTTGCCCTGGGAAAACAAAGTTTATGAGGAGTATACTCCCATAAATATGGAGTTTGGGGAGTTAGAGCAGCGGTTCCCCGGGTTCCTTGCTGTTTACCGGGAAGTGCTATGTCATCATAGCACTTGTGAGCAAATGTCGAAGAAGAAGGATAAAAGCTCTGAAGGAAACCTTCCCCACACCAAGGCTTGGATCAGTTATCTATTCAACCTTGGGGCCTCAGCCTGGGTTGCCCCTCGGAGCCCTCAGACTCAAGAAGGGGTGGTCGCTCAGGTGCAAAGCGCCAAAAGGACCAAAGCTTTCGATGACATATTTGGAAGCCAGACCGACACCTTCAGTTATTTCTATCAATATACCCAACTTTTGTCTGATAAGGCCATACTGGCTGGGTTTCTGATGATATGGATGAGGATTTGTGTGGTCTCGGGGGGTTTCGGTTCTTTTAAGGGAATCAGCCACAACCTGATCCTCCCTGCTGTCAAGTTGGTCTTCGAAGGCAGGCTAGCTCTACTCCCAGCCATGGTGTGCAGCATTCATCGAGGCCTTCATATCTTTACGGACAAAGCCATAACTTGTGACACTACGAATGATTTCAACCGAATTGAGCTGCCCTACCATTATCTGATGGGGTGGCTGCTAATGCACTGCCCCTCTCTGATGCGGCCTAGCCCCGAGGGTAACGCAACAGCCGACGATGCCTTCATCTACCAGTACCATGACATGCCCTGGACCTGTTCAACCATACCCGACTGCCGAGCTGCGCTCGCACGGGTGGACAGCTACTTCTTTTTTGTGTCGGTCCCGCCTTTCACCGACGAAGAAATGAGGCACCTTCATTTTGATGGTGGTGTCGCACCCCAGATCCTATCCGAGAAGATGTTTTGCTAGTTGCAGAATTTCAGCCCTGCACATCTGGTGTACTGTAACGGTAACATCGTCTTCTTGGAATCTTACCTACCCAGCCGATACTCTCGATAATTTGGGTATAGCCAGTTATTTTTGGACAACCCTAGCCCCTGCCCGGGTTATGAGGGCAGCGTCCTGGATGGCATCCGGGCCTGGCATTACTACAGTGTAGTCCATACCCAAACCAGCTTCTGTCTGCCCGACGCTGGGGGCTCGGGGCGCATCTCGTACCTGGCGGCCCTCCACCATGTCTCCGTGAATAGGCCTTCCCGTGACTTTGATGCAAGTACCAGTTTCACTACCGGTACCAAATTGAGAAAAAAAATGCAAGGAGACCAAAAAGAGGACCAGGGCAGGGAAGGTGAAGGCTATGTTAGTCTCTGACTCTAATTTTACTGATATGGAAGAGGAAAATGAATCTGATGATCCACCACTCCCTGCGAGTACTTTGGCGACGCGCTTGCCTTCTCCTGTGCCAAGTACTTGGCATAAGCGAAGTAAGCGTGGACCCTCCATCGCCGACAGGCCTCGTTCTCAGAAGTGTGTCGCGATTAGGATCCGTGGGCTTGACGCCGCGAAAGAAGGAAGTGACGCTGAAACCATCTCGAAGGTAAATTTCATCCCGACAGACCACAATGTTACTTTTGGGACATTATCCGATTGTCCTTTTTTGCCGGCTTTGGAAGGAATAAACCCTCCGGAGCCCGATGCTGCTTCCGAGATTCCTCCAGCTACGGACACCATGGTCAGAGAAGGTACGAGCCTTACAGAACCGGAACTTGGGACTGCGGGGTCTGAGCTGGCTGGTACCAACCCAGCTACATCTCCTTTCGGGGCAACCGGGGCTGGAGCGGCAGATACAGGCGGCTCGGGTACCGCCGTTTGTGTAAAACCCCTAAATTTTTACTATTTTTTTATTTAATTTTGGTACTAATTTTAGATTTGGTATTGTACGCCGCGTAGTCGTATTGTACGTCGTGTATGAAATTTTATTTTTTTCAATTTGCTCGACAAGTGCGAATATGTGCGAGCGTACATATTTTTGAAAAATATTTTTTCTATATTTTTATCGTTCCAAAATTTCCAAGTTTGTTATTTTTAAAACCTTTCATTTACACAGTTATAATAATAAATAAATGTTCCTATAAATGGTATATTAGAAAAGTATATTTATGTAAATATTATTTGGACATACATATATAATTAGTTATTATTTATTAGTTTATTTTTAAATAATAATGAATTTCGAAATTAGTAATATTGGTATTTTAGAAAATATATTTTGAAATTATTGTGGCATTTAAATCTTGATTTGAATTTATGGAATTATTTAAATAGTTAAATATTTGCAATTTGATTCGATTTTTAAACTAAAATTTAATTAGATTTAAATTTGATTTGTATTTGGATTTGGATTGATTGATTTTAAATTAAATCATGAATTGTCTAATTTCGGTTTAAACTACTCCTAATCCTTATCCAATTGGGAATTTCCACATCCTATAAATAGGCAGGTACTCCTCCAATTCATTATTCATCCACAACAATTTATTCCACAAATACTCAATGGTGCGGTGCATCGTGTCCGTGCAACCCAAGCCTCGTGTATCGTGTCTGTGCCCACATAAATATTATTCCAGTAGTACAGTTATCCGGGTCGTGTCGGACAGCCCTCGACACGACAACGTAAAATCTAACCCTACGCCCTCCCTGTCATCTCCGACACCGCCGTCATCACGGCCACCACTACTACAGCCTCAGCCTCGACCCCGTCTTCTCCTCCATACCAACACCCCTCGACTCCGGCCTGCCTCGCCCATATCACACCTCCTCCACCCGCAGACACAACTCGCTGCCGCCAACTCCGTTCACCCAGCCCTCATCATCCTCACCACACGCCAACAGCCCACCACCACCATTAGCGCCACCACCGTGGTCATCCGAAAAGCCCCACCGCCACAAACAACCAGGCTTGCCATCACCATTACCATCAGCCGAAGCCGAAGCCACCCTGTTACCCACACCGTGCCAATAACTCCACCGCCTCAACCATCCCCACACCGTTCTGACCACTCTAACCCATCGTCGTCCTCCCACTCGGCGTCCTTACCACCAATTCAGTACCACAACCACACAGAGACAAAGAAAACGAGAGGAAATAACAAACACGACTTACCTCCAGCTCGCCAGCCACCCGTACCGGCCGGATCCGCCTCCCGCGTCGCTGTGAGATCCCCGAGCGGCCGTCTCCCTCGATCGGTATTTGCTCCCAGCATCCGCAACACCGCCCCGCTCGCAAACCGTCGGCGCCGCCCAAACCCTCTCCGATCGTCTCCCGACCTCCGTCTTCCTCCTCCCACTTCCGCTCGACCGCCGGGAGTCTTGCTCCACTGAACCCCTCCGGAACCACAGCGGCTCCGTCGACCCCTGAGCTCCGCCGTCTACTGACGAGCATGGATGCCTCCACGCGCATCACCATCATCCGTGCCGCCCGTTCCATCCGCCGGCCACTGGCCCCGGAATCTGCCCCTCCAGTGAGATCTTCCTCCTCCGCGCCCTCCGTCGGAGCGCCGCCACCCATCCACCTTGGCGAAACCCCCTTCGCCGCCGTTCCAGCCGGAAAACCCACCGCCATCCGCCCCGTCGTGATCCGCCTCTCCCTCCTCCACCGCGTGTTGAGCCCCGCAGCTCCGCCGACCTAGCGCCGGACCACTCCGCCTTGCCGCCGTAGTTCCCACTGGTAACCCTTTCTTCACTCCTTCTTTCTCTCTCTCTCTCTCTCGCATTAATCGAATGGGAAAAGAAAGTTTTGGGTTTTAGAGTTTTTATTTTAATGGGTTATTACTATGCTACTTTCTTTACACAGTACCTATATGGGTATTAAAATATTTTCTATGAAGTATATTATTAATAGTATTATTATTATTAGTTTTATTATTATTATGATTATCATTATCATTATTATTATTATTATTATTATTATTATTATTATTATTAATATTATTAATATTATTATTATTATTATTATTATTATTATTATTATTATTACCATATTATTGGTATAATTAATTTATAATGTCATTATACATATAAATATTTGGTAAATTTATGACCAACTAATTATAGTTTTCGGCTTAAAGTTATTAATATTGTCAAATATTTATTTAATATATTTTCGTTTATAAAGTGTAGTTTTACCAATAAAAATAGTTTTACAAAATTTATAGTGAGTCTAAAACAAATTTTAATGTATTTTCTAAAGGCATATTGTGACTAATACGCATAAGCCTCTATATAAAATATTCTATTTTTACAAACTAAAGTATCTGAGCGTAAAAATATTTTAGAATATTTTTGACTAATAAAGAGGTAGTTACACATTATGATTTTAATTATATACGTAATGAAGATATTTTGTTAAAAGTATACATAGTTTTAAGTATCATAAATATTTTCAAATTAGTACGAGTATGTTCTTCACGATTTCTCCTCAATTTCTCCGATTATCACCAACCTTGACTAAATCGTATTTTTCATATTTCAACGCAAATCCGGGCCCTCACATATCGACCATGGCTATTGAACAAACAGGACTTGTCGGATTATTGCACCACACCAGGCGACACACCAGACAAGACACCTTGCCTTTACTGTTTAATTCCTTGCTCAATATCATGCATGTTTTTTTTCTTTATGTTGTTTTTTAAAATTATATATATATGCAAATTAATATATTTTATGCAATTAGCTTAGAGTTAAGGGACCACCGTATGTTTAGTACATCTCATAAACTGTCACGATGTGCCACGGATTGTGTGCGAGCTGCGAGTCGCATATAGCTTCGGACTTACGTATCGACCGTACATCGGTACGTAAAGGTCGTACGTTAGGAGGTAACTGCTAATAGATTTTTGTAGAAGACTTGGCAGTTATTAAGGATTAAACAGTGTCGTGGAGTCGACACATGTATAGTATCATGGGGAGGGGGAGACAGTTATTAGCGTAGGGGCTACATGTTCAGTACACACATAGATTTGGGCCGATAGTGTCTCGTATGAGCGCTACTTACTGCCCCGGGGCCGATAGTTCTCGTATAAGAGCTACTTTCTGCCCATGGTCGATAGTGTCTCTTATGAGCGCTACCTACTACCACTCTCTCTCCATCTATGCTGAACACCTAAGCTCCTGCGTAGAACGTTGTCTTCTCAAAGTATATATCACATAGAATGGTTAGGAACCTTTTCGCATGTATATTTTCTATTGAGCTCTTATTTATTCAGTTTATCGACATGATATTATGTGTCTTGTTACGTCCCTCTGAGGACCTGGTTTTTCCTCAGGTGTGTGTTTTTCGTGATTCCTTGCAGGTGCTCTAGCTAAGGCCATGCCTTGCGCTCTATCCTTCGTGATGATTGCTTTTGGACTCGTCATTTGCTTCGTTCGACCAATCACTTTCTTTGTATATTTCTTCTCTATTTAAATTAGTTGGTAGTGGACTTTGTCTCCGCCCAACGATTATATACATGACAAACTCAAAGTTGCTTTTATATATTCATTATTCCTTGTGGATGAGATTTAGTGTCTTGGCTTTCTACATTTTACAGCTTATGTATACATACGAGCTGTATATTTGCTCGTATGGATACAGCTGGCATGATACGTACCTAGTCTCAAGTATTTGGGACTGGGGCGTTACATGTTTTTGTGGTGGCCCATGCAGGTCTAGTTTTTCGTTTCGGTTACATGACTGTACCGAGCGGGCCTGCAATATTGGATTAGAGTCTAGAATCTCATCCACATACTTGATCACCATCCTTGACCTTCCTTGATTTCCATATTCCGACTTCCATGGCTTCCCTTGATTTTTGCATCTTGCTTGAACTCTTTCTACCAACACCCTATCACCTCATGCTTAAACATGGTTAGAAAGATGACTACACTACTATATACTTATTGGTCAACCATATGGCTAGAAAGATTATATTGACAATTAATATGCATGGAGATTTTATTTGAGTTATAGAGGCATTTATTTTTCTAGAAATATGATCTTAAGGATTAGTTAACTCTATGTTGGGTAGTTGCATATTTTCGCTTTCACAAGATAGTTAGAATTTTTACAAGGTGGTATACACAAAATGATAGCTAGATCGAGAAAACAAATTGATTGCGTCTAAATTCTTGAAGGTCATTGAATATTTAGGATTTATTGAGTTATAGTAATACATCTTTTTGATGGATATATATTTGATTTGAAAAGGAACATAAAATTTTAAATGTGGAAGTACGATTTACGATTGACCAAGATTTGAGGAAGATGGAATTTTGGGTAAATATTTTTTTGAATTAAATAAACGTCATATTCTCTATGGTTTATAAAGTTATTTAGATTTCGAGTTTAAAGCCTTGATTATGGATATTTAAATTTTGGTGAAATTTTTTTTAATTACTTTTGAAAGGTAGATGTGACTTATTGGAAGTAAGATATACACATTTGAAGGATATAGCATTTAAGTTCGAAAGTTACTTAAATGTTCTATTTTTGGTATAAATTTCGGCCGATTTAAATACTGAGTTTAAGATTGAAGAAAAAAATTAATTTGCGATAAACAAGGGTTGTGTCACGACCCGCACCCTAGAGTAAGGGCACGAGACGTGGGTACGTCCAGCCTACGCCGCAGTGTCGGCGGTAGAACGCTGTCCTAGGTCACAAACATCTAACAATATATCTCTAAGCAGTTTATACTCCCCGAATGGGGGTGACATAGCAATAATAAACTCAATCACAGCTAGGGAAGAGATAACACGATATGAAACAGAACTCAAGAAAATATAATAGATAAAAGCAGTCTAAGATAATCCCAGCAATATCCAACAGTACAAGGTCTCAAATAAAAGAATATATACAACTCTAAACTCCAAATAAGTCTAACTAAACATGCCTCCAAACTACATAAAGATAATCAGCCTAACTAATCTAGTCTAGGCAGTCGGAGGAATATCCTCAGCTACTGCTGGATCCTCCTGGGAGTCCAGCTCACAGGTGTCATCTAAGGCTGCCCCGTAGTAGGTGTCCAGGCAGGCCTCCTCCTCGTCCTCTGTAATATTTCAACAGGTCCAGTCAAGACAGGAGCGAGTACAGTACATCTCAACAGATCATAGCAAGTTAGAAATATAAGCATGCAGTAAAGTAAGATACAGGTACTGAAAGAAATGCAGTATATAAACAGAGAGAGAACTGTAATAGAAATATCTACTATACATAGAGAACTAGCAGTGACTAGTGAGTCAGAGTACAACATGAACATGTAAATGGCATAGGAGATTCTGATACTACACTATGGAAGAGATTCTGATACTACACTACTTGGATAGTATTCACATGTCCACTTATACTCCGCCATACCCCCAATCAATACACAAGGATACAGCCAGGTTATGTTATGATTCCATGCAATGGCCCCGCAGGGTGATACATGGATGCCCATAAATGGGTGATTCTGGGGGTTACCCAACAGTGTAAGATTCTAGGAAGACTCTACGATCATAAGAGTATATGTCGTAAGTGATCAAAGAACCAAGAAGCATAGTGATACGCCATGTAAGTGAAATGCACAGAACACGTAGTACCCGATGCTCCATAAGGATAACATCTCAAGAAAGGATCCATATAGTACCAATCCGTGTGACCATCATGACAGTACAAGTAAAGTAATCTACTGCAGGAATTAATTCTAAGCAGGATATGAAATGATCAGAGAATGTACTCGCCTGTATCTGAGTGTCCAATATGAAACGTATTGTCCAAGGAGTGGTGTCTGGCTCCTAATCAGAATAACACAAGTCACAACAAGTCCAGAATAGTAAAATAGAGTCCTACTATGCATTCTACATGATTCTAAGTCAATCTAGGCCAAAGTCAACTCTTGGTCAACTCTGGTCAACCCTAGAAGTCAAACTAGGTCAACCAAGTCTAATCAAGTCTAAACTCAACTAACTAGGTCTAACAAGTCTGTACTAACCTACCTTAGCCCAATCAAGCCTAGTTAGCACTCTACACATACACAAAGTCAACCCAATGATCTATGCCCCCTACCTAATACAATACATGTCTATGTGATGGTCATACATCAATAGATTATCACAATCCACATACCCACAATACCTTCATAACTTATATATTAACCACACTTTACATTATATATATATAAATACATCCATATTAGAGTATACATTATATATATATATATATATATATATATATATATATATATATACATACATAGATAGGCATAAGGAGGAACATATGTAACTGTGGGTATGTGTGTGTGTATACTTGTGTGTGTCAAATGTGATTACATACATGGCAGGAAAACACAAAACAGTGA